>CM031608.1:90512005-90557005 GCA_018398815.1 Conus ventricosus | reverse complement strand
TAATATCCTCGCCATTGTGAAGAACGACGATGGTAACTTTAAGACTGTCAACGTCTAAGTTTTGCCAGCTAATTAGAATTCCTTTAAAAAGGACGTCACTAACGCCCACAACCCCATCCCTCTCCTTATCTTTTAAGACAGAAATTTCAAATATTATTGTGAACGTGTCTCCTAATTTCATTTGCGGAATGAACTGTAATTTTGTAGAAGCATCTTTCAAAACCGTTTCTTTTCTGTGGAGGATGTACTGTTTTTTCCCATACGGCTTTATTTCAATCTCTTTCCGACTATTGTCATCTGGCATAAGACTTGCATGTAAAGGGCCAGAGTTGAATGCTTTTCTGAAGCTTTTTTGACGGCTAAAAAATGTAAATGGGCTTATGAATTCAAATTTTATTTCCCATTCTAAATATGGTTCTAAGTGCCATTTGCTGTCAGGTTTTCGAACTATTTTATATTCATACAGGCCAGCATTATTTGCTTCTACATTGCGCAGTTGCTCTAGTTTAGGAAACTTTTTATTGTCGCCAACCTCTTTGCGTTTATAATCACCATCTTTAGTGTACTCAAAACCATACAAAGCGCCTATCTCACCATTCTGTTCAAAGTCCGCAACGTCTGCAAGGTCTTTTAATTCTAAAGTTATACACCTTACAGGCGCTAATGTAACTCCTGATTCTTCTGGCCCCCGCGACATTTTTTAGAACAACTAATTATTTTATTTCTAAAACAATGTGTAGGTTATCACATTTCACAACTTTTCCTGCTTTGTCTGCGATTTTTATATTAAATGATCCGACCCTCCCATGAACTAATCTTTTAAACTGTAAATTAGGGAATTGTATAATTTCATAATCGCAATATGCAGCTTTTCCTGACGGAAGAGCTCTTAAAACAGTTGAGGGCCTTCCATCATATAAGTTTTCATCAGTGCTCAGCTCATCCAAATGAACATAGAGTAATGAATGTAATGCAAGATCGAGCGGATTTTCTCCCTCATAAGTAGTTTTGGTTGGTGTAACTCTAAATCTATAATTGTCAGCTGCAAAGCCTAACATTTTAGCTAGCTCTTTATCAAAATAGTAACCTCCTTCTTCTTCAGGCTTGAATGTTAACATTGTTTTTAGATTTGCATTGTTAAGTTTGAGAGTAATGTCGAAGTTACTCATTGCTTCTTTTAGTGAGCAAAACCCGTAATAACCATCAGGTATTGTTAACTGGCTAACTTTGGCCCCTGTTTTGTCAATTTTTAGAACCTTATTATTCTCCCTGGCTTTACTTATATTAAACCATACGACTTTGTAGAATATTTCATAGAGTGCGACCATTTTGGTTCCGCAATCGTTCTCAATAGCATGTTCTAAAAACGAAGGACTGGCTTGAGTTGTTATTGTTACAAACATTTTTTAAACAAAATAAAAATGAGTGCGCTCAAATATACTAAAGATGCAAAATAATCTGTTGGGCCGCACTACAATCTTAAAAATATAGCAACTGATACTCTTGACATTGCTGTGACCCAGACTGTCACTTTTCATAAAAAGGTGAGTACGCCATTAAACAGATATCTTAACCCTCCTATTAAAAAAGACTACATCGCGAAAGTGTGGTTTAGTCATCCGATGCAGTTTTATCAGAACCAGTTAAACTTTGCCGTGTTTTGTGCATCAACTGGGTGTGGAGTGTCGTATGCTGATCACTTAAATCATCCTGATCCTTTGGTTAGGTCAGTGTACAGATTTCATTTCTATTACACCTTCAGGCGTATTTTGACTGAACTGCAAGCGCCATTACCAAATGACAAACCGTTTAACCCATTTAGCAACAGAATAGATATGAAGGCTTTTGAAAGGATCTGTAACGAATTCAATATTAATGTTAAGACAGACTTTAGGCAAAAGTTGGACCGCAATCATGGCTTAGGCACCCCTTATTTTGGGGGCGTGCACAGAAAGTATAACTATGACTGGAATCCTCCTTACACATCTTTCTCTTCAGGCACAGCTGTTCACCTTGGGTCCATAGAGCAAGAGCATAAAACAGCATGGACAACATTTATATTAGACACTTCTAAGGGCCTAACTAAAGCAGGAATAGAACGAATAAACGACTCTGTTCGTACTTACGTTTGGTGTTTGCTAGGTTCGCAAGCACAAACGAGATCGAGCATAACTGATCCTTCTACTGGTTTGATGCACAAAAACAATACTTAGCAAATTTAGAGGACGCCATTAATTCTACAGTTGATTTACCTTCAAGTATAAAAAGGTACCAAAATGTTTTACAATACGCAAGATCGAAAGTAGACTTTGCTGTTGGCACTGGTTTATACATGCTGCCTTCTGACCTCAGACTCCAGATAGGTACAATAATAAACTACAATAATGAAATCCTTGTGGCTGGCAATGAACAGAAGGTCGGGAAAAACGACATAAATTCTGAGCCAGTAATATTACAAACAATAAAAAAACACGATGACCCCCCAAGATTAAGTCACCCAATCCCCGAGGTTCAAAGCCCAAAGACCGTTGAAGACCACGAAGTACACGAAGTCCACGAAGTCCAAAAAAATAATGACCATGAATATGAAAAGACAGCGCTTGTTCTTGGATTAACTGGCCTAGGATTACTTGGTCTTTTATTTTACTAAATATTAACCCCACTATTAAGAGAACTAATGTCCATAAGTGCTCGGCCATAAAGCCAACTACTTTGCTTGCAGTAGACAAAAGCCAGCTAACAATACCGCCTAATATACCAGGTAAAGAGTCTATAGCTTTACCAGCTAATTTTTTTAATAAACTTGCAAGATGATCAAGCTGTTTTTTTACCCATGATTTATCAGGCGGAGGCGATGGCGGTGGAGGCACTGAGCTTTGCCCTCCACCACCGGCTGTAATAGCCATCACCAGTGTACTTATTGCAAATCCTAAGGCTGTTATAACGCTTGCTAATGTGACGCCTTGCTCTCTAAACAGTGTTCGGATTCGTTCTGCTAGCGTTGTGTCTTCATATAAAATTCTTTGGATAGTTTCTCTTATTCTGTTCACTTGAGTTCGTAATTGTTCTCGGTTAGTAGACAACGCTTCTAGTCTTGCCGATCTTTCTTGTTCAAGATCTTTTAGTCTTTGGGTTATTCTTTCTTTAACCCCAGGTCCTAAGTTGGCGTCATCAGCCTCAACGAGTTTTTCTTTTTCTCTTTTTATATGCTCATCTAGTTCACCCAGTTTTGCTAAATTGTTTGTTAATTCGCCTCTGATGCTTCTCAAAGCATGATCAAGGGCCGCTATTTCTCGCATGGGTAGCGGTGAGTTGTGTATAGTCTTTAATGCTGTTTCTTCTGAAAAACTGGTTTCTGCCTCTATTGCATTATTAATTCGTCTGCCGATTGATTTAATTCTTTAAGTTCCATGTTTTGTATTTGGTTATCTGTCGGGAGTTCCTGCAGTGTGTTTTGAAGTTTAGAAACTGCCTCCGCCCTTAATTTCGGTCTAACAAGACCAAGGCGATTTTGATCTTTCACACTGAGTCTTTGTATAATTGTACTCTTGGCTAAAAACTTTGATGGGTCTGGTTTAGTTGTAAGCCGAACAAGCTGTCCTTGTTCGTTTTTCACAGACAAATGACCATCTTTTAATTCAAAATCATTTGGGTCTATAAATTCGGGGGGTTCTAAGCCTAAACTTTTGTAAAATGCTCCGACCGTACTTTCTGTTAATTCACGCCGCATTGAGAGCGTTGAGCGATGTTGTATCAAAGGGATCATTTCACTCATGTCGTCTCCAGGATTAAAAACATCATAATCTTCTTCGCCTTCAATGCCCGCCATGTTTTTAAATAATTAACTTTTTATTTTGCTTCATAAAAATGTCACAAGCATATGGCTCAATTCTTGACCCGCATAGAAGACTGAAAGAGCCCTTTGGCGTGAAGGGAAATAAACGGAATATTACTGTTCCAAATAATCCATCTACTATTGATGCAGATCAAATTCTTACTGTCAAATTTCCAGACCTAGGAGCGGATGAAGTGATTGTGCCAGGCTCTGCGCGACTTACTTTCAAAATAGATCTCGAATCAGCAACAGACACAAACAGGACAGTTGTCCAGAATCTAGGACGGGCAATCGTTAAGAAAATTTCTATAAAACTTGAGGGGCAAGAAATATTTTCTTTACACAATGCAGACATATTTTTAACCTATTCTGATCTATGGCTAACCGGGAATAAAAGGGCTGATCTTGCGTTTCAAGGAATAGAAAATGAAGAAGCACTAAAACATAGAATAGGCGCCGCAGATATTAAAGACGGTAAAAAGTATGTAGCTGTAAATTTTGCGTATGGAAATCGCTTTTCTATTCCCTTAGATTTTGAGTTGTTAAAAGCGCATGCGCCGTACTTTCAAGGAGCATTAAAAGACAGATTGTCATATGAACTAACTTTTAATGAATACAAACGGGTTATCAAATCATCAGACGCCGAAGCAAAGTACAGCATTTCTGACATCTCGTTAGAGTTTGACGTTGTTAGCAACCCTAATTTAGCAAGGCTGATTGAACAACAATATCAGTCAAAATTAGCAATATATTACGAAAGAGTGATTCATCATACAACATATCCTAGAAGCAGGGCAGACGCTATATGGAATTTTAGTTTTAGTGCCGCAGCAAGATCGCTTAAAGGTATTTTATTGCTGTGTGAAGATGAAGAACCATTCAAAAGAGGAAGTGAAAAGTTTATTAATCCAAAAATAACGAAAGTACAATGTTCGATTGAGGGTAGTCCTAACCAAATCTACGCTAGCGGGCTTAAACCTTATCAGCATTTTGATGAAATAAGAAAACTGTTTGGGGGTGGGAGGTGTAGAAATCCGACAGTTGACCTTGTGTCTAAAGATCTACACCTTCACAGTGTAAGACTTGATGATTATTTAACAACAAAATACGGTTTATGGATTGACCTAAGATCGACAGAGGATAATCAGTTACATGGAAGTGGGAGAACTGTTAGAGACATAATAAACATTCAAATTGATAAAGAAAAAGAGGCGATAAACCATTTAACGTGTATTGTTTTTAATATATGATGCGCAGCTGAATATTCAAGATAACAGATTAAAAGATATACAATACTAAATTATTTTTTCATTTTTAAAAAAGCATGTCTGTTCAAGTTTATCCAAATGTGCCTACAGCACCGGAGTTGCCAAGAGAAGAGATAGTAAAAACCCCCTTCAGATTAACCAACATTACACAAATGCAACAAAAACTAGAGCAAGACCTTTCAAAATACAGCAAAACCAAACGAAGGTATTCTGCTGCTTTTAATGCTGTTACCTATGTTAATACTGGAGCATCGACTATTGTGCTGCATCGGCAGGAACGAGTGTAGGCTCTTAGCATCGGGCATAGGCGCACCGGCAGCTTTGCCTCTAGGCGGGTTGTCTTTAGCTCTTGGCCTATGTTCATTAGCAGTAGGTGCTGCAGGCAAAAAATTAAAAACTAAACTCCAAAAGCACACAGCTATGGTTCAACTAATAACAGCTAAACTTAGTTCCTTCAAGCTGATTATAAATAAAGCACTAGCTGACTCAAACATCACGGATGAAGAATTTAATCGTCTACAGGCTGATTTTGATGACTACAAAAGACAAAAGTTTGATCTTCAAAGAAAGGCGAGGACAAGTTTTTCTCAACAGCCAGACCCCGAGCAGATAAAAAAGGAATGCTTAAAAAAAGTAAACGAAACATTAAACTCTGTTTAAACAGCTCACATTAACAACACCAAAGGTGTTTATACTTTAGTTTATGAGTCCAAGCGTAAAAAAGACCGTTGATATTGATTCTGATTAAGAATTTTTTTTTTAATTTAAATAAATATTTTGAGTTAGAAAAGAAACTCAGCATGGATAAAATATATGAAGGACCGGACGAATTGTTTGAAGCAATGCAAGAAAATTTATCAAGAGCATGAATGATATTGATTTAGAAGTCATTGATCCAGCAAACGTACAGGCAAGTGTTGCTCATGCTATTTCTCAAGTTCCAGGTAAACTAACAATAGACCCGCCAGTTAAAGTAATGTTAGCTGTTTTAATCGACTATGTAACAATAAATGAAGAAAATCTAGAAGTCTGGGTCTCAACTAAACAACAGACTATTCTTTCTCATAATGAAATTAACACCTGGTTGGGCGGACCAACTGCTTACACAGTTTGATGTGGCCGCTGAAGAAGCCAAAATGAGAGGCTCTGGTTGGTCAGAGGGCGAAGTCTTAGAGATCAGATTAAAACAGTCTAAGTATGCGCCGATTGTGGGCAGGTCTTACATTCCGCTGCCTCCAGCATTGTAGCAAAACGAGCAGTTCTAAACATAAAGAATACAGACAACAAATGTTCATGTGGTGTGTTCTCGCAAGGCTGCATTACGCCCGCAAAAACGCAGAGAGAGTGTCTAACTATTGGGATTACATCAATGATCTTAACTTTAGCGGAATATCCTTTCCCGTTAGCGTGGATTCCCTTGATCAGTTTGAAGAACAAAACAAACCAATAACTGTTAATGTCTACACATGGGATGAGAAACAAATCTACTGCCTATTAGAGTGTCTAAAAACAGCCCCAAAAATAGGGGATCCAGACAAAAATCATGTTGACTTACTACTGATGTTTTCACCAGCAGGGCTGCCGCATTACACATTGATACGAACAATGAGTAGATTATTGCGGCATACTTCAAAGCATAAAAATAAACAAGAATTCTGCAGAAAATGTTTAACAAGAATGCCATCTGTTCAAGCCGCAAGCGAACATAAGAAACATTGTATCGGCCCAGTTGACTGTAATACGGAACTAATTACTCCCCCACCCGGATCTAAAGTTAGTTTTAAGAACTGGAAACGGATGCAAAATTCTCCATATGTTGTTTACGCAGACTTCGAATCACTCATTGTTCCTTATGAAGGGCCAGCGCCACAAAAACTTCGAAAAACAGTCTTAATGAGTAATCATCAGATTTGTTCATTTGCCTTCATTATTGTTAGGTCGGATGGCGCTCATTCAACGCCAGAATTATACAGAGGACCAGATGCGGCTAGAAGATTTTTACAGCGCATGCAGCAAGTGCGTAACGCCTGTTCTAATAATCTAAATTTATCTGAAATCATAATGACACCTGAAGACCAAGAACAGTATGACTCAGCCACACATTGTTGGATTTGTGGTTTAGAACTCAGTGAGGAAGCCAATCCAAAAGGTGGCCTTGGCGGCCAGCGGGTAAGAGACCATGATCACATTAGTGGAAAATTCAGAGGAGCAGCGCATAACAACTGCAATCTTCAACTAAAGTTTGACCCAAAGACATGGAAGCTGCCCATCTTCTTTCATAACTTGCGAGGTTACGACTCTCATCTTATATTGCAAGCAGTAACCAACGCCTTCAGGGTAGCATGCATTGCACAGTCATCAGAAAAGTACATGTGTTTCACTTTAAATAACATGTCTTTTTATGACTCTATGCAGCACATGATGGGTTCATTAGAGTCACTAGCTATGTCCTTAAAGTCCTGCCCAATAACGGAAGAATATTTTGACCCAACTCTCGTTAGAAAGGGCGTTTATCCTTATGAGTACATGAACAGTTGGGAAAGGTTTGACGAAGATACACTTCCACCTAAAGGCGCGTTCTTTTCTAGTCTTAGAGGAAAGGGGGTCAGCGATTCTGATTACCAGCATGCTCAAGATGCGTGGCAGAAGTTAGAGTGTAAAAACGATGGGAGACTATCATGATTCATACTTGATGGCTGATGTATGTTTGTTGGCGGACGTCTTTGAAAACTATAGAAAGACCTGCATGAAACATTATAGCCTGGATCCTGCGCATTACATTTCTGCGCCCGGGATGAGTTGGGATGCTTTCTTAAAGTTTACTGGAGTACAGATTGATTTATTGTCTGATTTACCAATGATTCAGATGATTGAAAACGGATTGCGTGGAGGAATTAGTATGGCGTCGCATCATTATTGTAAAGCAAACAACAAATACTTGGACGACTATGATCCAAGTAAAAGGTCTAACTATCTCATGTATTTAGATGCAAACAATCTGTATGGTTGGGCTATGGCGCAATCACTTCCGTTACGTAACTTTAAAATGTACACAGGCGGCGATCCAAAAAATATTCAAAAGGCATTAAAGTGGTTGAGCAGTTTGACGCCGGGTCAACAGCGTGGTTTCATTCTAGAAGTTGACTTAGAATATCCTCATGAACTCCATGACCTGCATAATGACTACCCATTAGCTGCAGAAAGTCTAAAGACGAATCCAAGAGGCCGCCTAAACTTGTGCCTAATCTTCGAGGCAAAAAAAATTATGTCTGCCATTACAGACTTCTACAATTTTATTTAAGGCATGGTTTGAAGTTGACAGCTGTTCATCGTATAATTGCTTTTGATCAAGAACAGTTCATGAAACCATACATCATGAAGAACACTGATCTTAGAACTAAATCCACAGATGCTTCAGAAAAAGACTTTTTCAAGTTGATGAACAACAGCTGTTTCGGAAGACTATGGAAAATCCGCACAAGCGTAAAGATGTCAGATTGGTCACCAAAGAGAACGAAGCAATTAAGCTGACTTCAAAACCTAATTATCAGGGCTTCAGAAGATTTCATGATCAGCTTTTTGGCATAATGATGAAAAAAAAGAAAGTCAAATTGGACAAACCTGTATTTATTGGGGTTTACTGTTTTGGAATTATCAAAGCTTTTAATGTTAGAATTTCTTTATGACTACTTTAAGCCCTTGTATCCAGAGTCTAGAGTACTTTACACAGATACAGATAGTTTTGTCATAGATGTCCCTACTGAAGACATCTATAAAGACATGGAAATGGAAGTAGCGAAAGGACATGCAGGATGGTATGACACATCCGATTACCCTAAAGATTCGCCTTTACATTCAATTTACTAACAAGAAGGTTTTAGGAAAGATGAAGGATGAATTATCTGGAAAGGTGATTAAGGAGTATGTGGGGTTAAGGTCGAAAATGTACAGTATTTCGAGCCAGGAGAAAATCATTAAGAAAGCAAAGGGAATATCTCGCAGTGTTGTGCAGTCAAACATATCACATGACAACTACAAAGAAGCATTGTTTGACAATAAGACTTTTCATCATGACAACGTAAAACTGCGATCTAATCTACATGAGATCAACACAACTGTTGTAACAAAGAAGTCATTAGATAGAACAAACACAAAACGTGTGTTTGTTAATCCAGAGTTTTCATATGCAATCGGGCACTGGAGGACCGCATAAACAGGGGGGTTTATATTTTTCATCAACTTTTATTATAAGATCAATCATAGCTTCATCCAATTCATTTAAATCTTTTCTCATGTTTGCTTGATGCGTTCGAATTTTTTTTTATTATTTCAAGATATTCTTTTTCCCAATTTGGGGGTTTGAGTTGTAGGTGATCTGGATGATTTAGCATGCATTGATTAATCCTCGAAAATGTTTCCTTAATAGCATTACACGCATGAAATGATTCCGTATCATTTTCAAGGTCTCTTCCTTTACCATTCTTGTTTCGTTCTGCACTTCCTTCTGAGCTTCCATTTTAAACTCAAATATATTTACGTAAATTAACTAAGCAACTGGAACTGTGTCTGGTGGGATTATCTGCAGTTCTTCCTTCACAAAAGATCTTTTGAGGGCTGGTTGTTTTGTTGTGTCAGTTTCTCGTAAATAATACACGGGCGGATTCATTTTTACAATTCTTTTTATTTCATACGGATCACACTCCAAACTGGATCTGTTGCCCTGATGCGAGTGTCCCCTTCTGCTTCCCCCGGTAAATAAAGGTACCTTACGTTTAAACCAAACGGCAATAGTTTGCCAGATGAACTGGAGTCTTCAGCAACATCTATTGTTTGTTTTTTGATTGCTTGTACTGGTTTTAGTCCTTTAAATTCTTCATTATTCATTGCGCGCAAAACTGAGGGCAATCTTCTAACCCATTCTGTGTTGCGAGAATTGTCAATCAGCTCTCTGTGATACTGGTAGGAAAAAAGTCTTTCAGATAACTGTTTGTTAAAGTTTTCAACTAAAGCCTGTGATCTGTGAACTCCTGGAATGCCTCTTTTAATGGTAACTCTATGTTTTAACAATAATTGATTCACTTGGCCTTTAAATTCTTTTCCATCATCAACTTGAATCATGCGAGGATAAGTTAGCGGGCCTCGTTGGTATATCAGTTGTATGGCAACAGCAACAGCAGAAGCACTCTTTTGTGTTAATGGTTCCGCATCTTTGTATCTTGAAGCTATGTCAATGACTGTGAGTGCGTACTTAAATCTTTTTCGTCTAATCGTATCAGAGGGTAAATATAGAAGATCCATTTGATGGGTGTCATTCGGTATTGTGTTCACAAAGTGTGGTCTCTGTATTCGTCTAGGCGCAGGTAAATAAATTGCCAAATCGCTTGTTTAGATAACCATTCTTTTGCTGTTTGTTCACTGACTCCGCTGCTTGGCTTAGCTTTTTTATTGCCGTGATTCCCTTCCAATATCCTTTTGGTGAATAATAGATTTTGTTCATTTTTATTCAGCCAATATTATGCCAACAAATACACAACGGTCATGCCAAAGACAATAAACCCGATTTCTTGCATCTTTTGTTTTTCTGATGGATGATAAAAATCGCTGAATTTTGGTGGGGGCAATGTTTCGATTGGTTTGCCTGTTACAAGATAATATTCTTTTATTGCTTGATCAACGTCTTTAAATGTGTAAGCTGCATGTCATTGTTTTTCAGTGTGTTATTAATAAAATCTAACTGCTCAATTCTCTGCTTTTCATAGTGATCTTGTGCAGCAGCTAGTTGCTCCACAGCTTTGTTATGTCTTTTTCTCTCGCCGTCATCCCGTAGTTTACTAAATGCATAATTACTTCCGCTAAAAGCAAGCGCATTCACCACAGCGCCACCTATCATCATTACGAGTGAAGCCATTTTTTTATAAATGTATTTTCTATTTACATATTTATATTCTCTGGAATTATTCCTTGCTTAACTAGAAAATCTTTCGTAGCAAACGAAGCTGCAATGATAGCAATCAGCTTTGCAGAATCCTCAAAGCCTAGTTTGCCAAGATCTGCCGTTTTTATTTTTAACAGGCTTTTACCAAGCATTGTGTATCCTATACTTAGACCTCCAATAACAGCAGAATGGTATACAAGGTTGGCAACAGTTTTTTTCGGTGCTCATTTAAAAAAAAAATAAATAATTATAATTAATAAAAAACATGAACGCCGATGAACTATTAAACCTTCCTGAACTTATGATTACAAATGACCTGGTTGATGACCCAGCTATTATGCCAAAAAAAGAAAGATTGTATTCTTTGGCAGCATGTGGAAAAACAAAACAGTTCCTCGGAACTGAATTTAGCATAGAACAGATTCAACAGATGTCGCCGCAAGACATTATAAAGTATCATAACAGGTATGAGGCGCAGTTGGGGTCAAGAATGGTAAAAAAGCGTTGGGCAAACGGTTCTTAGTTTGTACACTAAACTAGTCAGCAGATTTGCTCCCATTGATTCTGAGCAAGATCTTACGTATGATTTAACGCAAGATCCAGTTTTAACAAAGTCATTAGAGTCTCTGGGATGTGATCTATACTACAGATTTGGAACATTGTTATCGCCGCTAATCATGGGATTAATAACTTTTAATCATATAGATTTTATTTCCCTTCAAAATGACCGAGCCAGAAAATCAGCAGAATCAGAAAACATTGAGCCCAGTGGAGAAAGTAACCAAGCCAGAAAATCAGCAGAATCAGAAAACACTGAACCCAGTGGAGAAAGCGAGTAAAAACCCTGGGCGTGTTAAAGCAGGAAAAAAATTAGCAGAGTGGAACAGACAAAACAAATTAATGTTACAGAATATAACTCATCATGAAAACATAACGCCGCCAACGCCAGAACAAGTTGATTCAATGCCAGCTATAAAAACTCCATGTGATTCAAGACCTACAGCGCCAAAGTCTTCATGGAATATTGAAACTTAAAACTGTTTGCCATTTTTGGCGTCCTTGCTGCTGCTGGGGGCGGTTATTACGGTTATAAAATATATACACAATGGCAACAGAAACAAAAGCAATCAAAAAAATCTGAACCACTAAATACAGAAGAAGACAGCAGCACGCCAGCACCGCCAATAACAAAAAATCATTTTGATCCATTTAAAATGCAATAATATTTTAAGAACTTAAATTTAAATTTTTTTGATAAAAATAGAACATGGCGTATATATAAAATGATGAAGTCAATAAATAAAGACTTGGAGTCTATAAAAGACATTTCCATAGACCAGAATTGTAATCAATGCGGTTGCTTAGGATGTAAGAACTTCATTAAGATCTATGCTAACCAATCTTACGCCAAGGGCGTTAAGCAAGACATCCTCGACAATGACGTGTTTTTTTGAGGCGTGTGTGTACTATATTAGACATTTACTATTTAAGATAAAAACATAGATTGTCTTGTTTTTTTGATAATTATAAGATAACTTAAATAAGAACTTGGTTGTACTTAGAGGATGACTTAGTTATGATCTTGAGGTAACTTAATCAAGAACTTAATTAAAGAACTAATCAAGAACTTATTAAGAACTTGAAGTAACTTAATTAAAAACTTAATTAAATTAATTAAGAACTTAATTAAGAACTTGGGGTGACTTAATTAAAAACTTAATTAAGAACTTTGGGTGACTTGGGGGTGGGAGTGTGTGTGTGGTGTTACACAGAGCTTTTATTATTTGTCATGTGTAACACCACTTGGTGCAAGACAGTGCTTGCGTTTTTGTGATGCATTGGTTCTTTTGTTGCAAGTTCAAAGCACCCACCCAAGTGCATTTAACAAAAGCCTGATTGAATAAAACAAGACAATTGTATAAAGTACACCCAGCGGCCGCCTAAAAAGGCAGCCTAAAAGTTTGTAACAGGGCGTAGAAGCAGGACGTTGAAGCAAGTGAAGCGTAGACAGCAAAGCGACGAAGCAGCAAAAAAAGTCTGATCTCACTGCTGATAACCTTTGACCGCTCTAGGGTGGAGCGCTGAAGAAACGGCTTGCCACTGTGACCTTTGACCGCTCTAGGGTGGAGCGCTGAAGAAACGGCTTGCCACTGTGACCTTTGACCGCTCTAGGGTGGAGCGCTGATTCTCTCTCACTGCTGCAGACTTTGAGAGGAGTGTGTTTGGAGTTGTATTGGCTCTTGTACAGGAGTAGCCCAATAATTTCTAATCTCCTCACTGCTTGAAAACATAAATTCAAATCCATCCTCATAAAAGAAAGACCAACTGTAGAAAACCTTTTAGCATATGGATTCAACAAACGAGCAATCTCTCTTACTTTGCGAGAATATGAAGGGGATATCCCTACATGCTCTTCAACCACTCATCCCATTTTTGAGTATGCGCTCCACTGTCTTTTTCTTGTGAAAAGGCCTTGAAGGTCTGTTCTAAAAGCCAACCATATGCAAGTTAAAACACATTGTTGTAGCTTCCTGCCTTTGAAGCTGTCTATACCCCTCCTTCAGTTATCAATAGCAACAGCAATAGACGTTATTTCCTCTGCCCCAAAAACGAAAACTTCTTTCCTGACTGTCATTCCCACATCAACCTCTTTTGTTTTCAAGTATTGGTGGAGTTCTTCTGGTGTCATCTTTTTTTTTTTGCTTGCTCTCCATACAAATCAGATAGCTTTCTTTTGGAGGTCTAGGAAGGTAGGTAGTTTCTTACTTGATGATGGGCCTGCCGCTCTCAACTCTTCCAAATCACTAACAAATTGTGCATGGTACTCAACATGCTCGTCAAGTATTGTTAGCTTAGAAATCTCCCACTGTCTTTGTTCTGCCATGATCAAAATGTTATATAAACAAAACCAACCTGCACAAAACTCGGTAAATATCTTCTCACTCCAGCACACACACCTTCACAGCCCGACGCCGCCAAGTAAAATGACAATACAAACCGGTCTTGCTGACGTGGCGGCGTCGAAGTGGGAGTGTCACGTGACAGTCTAGAACATTCGCTAATACAATAGGCTATGTTGCAGTTAACGCGCCGCCAGGTGTGCTTTATTGATTTTTTTGGTCGCAGTTTGTAAGCGAGCCATGCGCTGTGTGAACGAAGGTCGCTTGTCTGCGTCAGCCGTAAATTAAGCGATCAGGTTTCAGCCTTGGCGGGTCTCTGTAACCCCCGCCTCGTGTCTGCCTGTCTGTGTACAAAGTTTTGTAGGTAGAAATTAGTCAGAATAAGTGTGCGGATTTTATGAAGTCTTACTTGTCAGAGAACAGGAATAGGCGGCTTTTAGGTCACTTTCGCCCGAAAACTTGTTTGAGGGCGAAAGTGAGTTAGAAGCCGCCTATTCCTGTTCTCTCCACTTCCACGATTGATTTTAGGGTTGTGCATCTTTGAGGAAGTGTAGCGCGGGGGTGACAGGTCAGAGCACTTGTCGTCACCAGTGTGTGTGGCGTGATGGTCAGCAGAGGGGTCAGAGGTCAGAGCACTTGTCACCAGTGTGTGTGTCGTGTTAGTCAGCAGAGGGGTCAGAGGTCAGAGCACTTGTCACCAGTGTGTGTGGCGTGTTGGTCAGCAGAGGGGTGATAGGTCAGAGCACTTGTCCTTGTCACCAGTGTGTGTGGCGTGTTGGTCAGCAGAGGGGTCAGAGGTCAGAGCACTTGTCACCAGTGTGTGTGGCGTGTTGGTCAGCAGAGGGGTCAGAGGTCAGAGCACTTGTCACCAGTGTGTGTGGCGTGTTGGTCAGCAGAGGGGTCAGAGGTCAGAGCACGTGTCACCAGTGTGTGTGGCGTGTTGGTCAGCAGAACGACGTGTTCATCAGGATCAGGGGGGTGGGGGAGGGGGTGGGGGGACAACTGCAGATCGCGTCACGTGTGGCTGACTTTCCAGAAGCCTGTGCCTTAGATACGGAGCCACATGTGAACTGGGAGTGTGGCCAAGTCTTGGCATGGAACAGGAACAAGATTTTAAGTGAGATCTCCGTCTACTTTTCTCCCCTCACCTTCTCTCTCTCTCTCTCTCTCTCTCTCTCTCTCTCTCTCTCTCTCTCTCTCTCTCTCTCTCTCTCTCTCTGTGTATGTGTGTGTGTGTGTGTGTGTGTGTGTGTGTGTGTGTGTGTGTGTGTGTGTGTGTGTGTGTGTGTGGACAGACAGAGAGAGAGACAGACAGACAGACAGACAGACAGAGAGACAGAGAGGCGTCCGTCCTCTTTTTTTCACACTTTGATTTTTTTCGTAGAATTCAAAATTAAACAATACAATAATATTGCTCTTCTTTTTCCCTGACATTGTAAATTGAGAAGCGTTAGCGTGTATCCGGGTTTAATGTTGATTTAGGGCTTATTATATTGGTCAGTTGGCAATGCTTGCAGACGGCTGCAGGTTGTTGTTGCGCTGCGGATGAATACAGTTGTCTAGAGTTTCATGATGTTCTAGATTTTGTGCGGGAGGGGTGGAGTCGTGATTGCCTTTGCTTACAGTCCCCTGTAATTTGTATGTCTTTGTTTTTTTTTGGCTGCTCAAGAATGCAAAGGTTCGTTTCGTTTGTTTGTTTTTGGCTGTTCATGAATGTAAGGGGTTGTTACATGTTTTCGTATAGGGCTGCTCGAAGACTGTGAGTGTAAGGTCCGTTACATGCACTTGAATGCCCTTGTATTTGAACAGGTACTGAACGAATAAGAATGTAGGTTTCTGGATTCTGGATTCAACATAATGAAAAGTAGTCAAGGACTCAGAATCAAAACTTACTAGGAGAATATTTCGACAGAGTCGCCCTGTCTTCATCAGCTCACTGTTGCTGTTGTGGCAGCGAGGCCTGGTGGGACGACTGTTGTGTGGGGTGAACGGTTGTCAGGATCTGATTGTAGATAGGGGGAAGTTCAAAGCCTTGATCTCTGTTCAGGCTGGGGCGTCTGGTCTTGATTTCGATGGCTTCTTTAACTTTTCAAAGAACAACAGCAACAGTGAGCTGATGAAGAGCTGATGATGTCGAAATATTCTCCAAGTAAGTTTTGATACTGAGTCCTTAACTTCTTTTTCTAAGGCACTGAACGAGTGGCGACCCAGCATTTTCAGAGGTATGCCCTTGTATTTGAACAGGCACTGAACGAGTGGCGACCCAGCAGTTTCAGAGGTATGCCCTTGTATTTGAACAGGCACTGAACGAGTGGCGACCCAGCAGTTTCAGAGGCCAGTTGAAGCGGGAGAAGAATGGTTGGGTTGGAAAGAAAAAGGCGCAAGGTATGGAGAGGGCGTGACAGTCAAACGAGGGTCACCACCGCCTAAGACATGGGTTGAAGGATTGAAGGAAGGGCAATGGGGAGACGGGAGGGAGAGAAGATGGGAGGGGGGAAAGGGGAGGGCAGTTTGACAGCTGATAAGAAAGGGCTGTCTTGAAATCCAATACTCTGCTCCCCGTCGCCAATTATTCCCAGAGAGTATAAATGCCAACAGAAGTTTTCTACCACCCAGTCTTATAGTTAGATTTGAAACAGATCTGCGGATCGAAACAAACTCCAAGAAATGTTTTGGTAATGATTTGAAGCTGATCGGAAACACCTAGAAACGTTTCTTTCACGTCTATCACTTCTTTGAGCTATTGACTCGTACATGACCTGTAAACATCTTTCCTCCCCATCTTATCTCCTCCTCTGTTGAAACGAAAGCCAGCGTGGGTTGATATCCAACAAAACGTAACCCCTATGCCTTTCACATAGAGAGAGGTATCAAATGCTTCATTTTTCTAAATGCTTAACCATTTTTCTGGATATTCTCAAAAAGAAGCAACCATGTTAAAAATGTTCGGAATCAACAACAACAACAAAAACAACAACAAACAAACAAAGAAATAAAAGGAAATAAAAAAGAAAGATGATCGTCGTGATAATTCCAAGCTACTAGGGTGGTGGCCAGTCCAGGTTGATAGACAAGTGGTTTAATTTCAGACCCTGGATCCTGGGGTCATTGTTGCCGCGTGTCATCTCCTCAGTGCGTCCTGCCTTTCTCCGGACCCTGGCCTGTCAGCTGGCTGCCACAGGAGTCACCTCAGGGCCGGGGTAGAGTGGATAGCCTGGTGCAACACGTCAGCATAAACCCTAAACCCCCCTACCCAAGTCGACTTCCCCCCCCCCCCCTCCCCTTTCTCTCACCAGCCGTGACCACAGCCTCACCCAACGTATCAAATTACTCTCGGTTAACTTTGAACACCTTTCCTTTGTCAACTTTCGTCGGGGCTCGACATCCCAGTCCTCATCCCTCCTCCCTGGAGGAGGACGGGTCTTCTAATCCCAGCCGTTCGTCCAGAAACACGTCAACGTGCCTCTCTCCAAGGGACCAGCCGGAGGTCAGGAACTGTTCAGCCTGTCGGCACTACCAGTCAGACGACCCAATCTTGCAGGCGTCTGCGATTCGTCATGGGGCACGCGCTAACGTGGCCAGCACGCGCCTAAGATGATTAGCAGCGGAGGGGAGGCGCTTGCACACATCTAACGGGGAGGACTTGGCAGACAGGGAAGGGGGAGGAGGGTAGTATCCAGGACGTAGTCAGCAGCCTTTGTTCCGGACTCCTCGGATCCAAACAGACAGTCATTGGATTTCAGCGGCGCACGGCCACTGGTTTCTTCACCGCCGGCACGTCCACGCCGCTAAACACAATTGTCCGTCCATCATCGGGGATCCCCTAACGCGCAGGGACAGTATTAATCTTCCTACGTTTTTCAAGTCTCCCCTCACCCCTGCTCCCATCCCCATTTCCCGTCCTTTCTCTGGACAAACGGGCTCGTGTTGGAACAAACTGACCAATGAGATTGTCTGTAACAAGCTCCAGACCTCGCCAAAGCGACAGGACACGAGAGGCGAAATGGTGTTGACAGCAGAGGCGTTAATTCGATGGCCTGACGATGCATAAATTTGGATCAGGCAGTTTGCTGAGTCGGTTCTCTACGCCACACGGTCAATACAGCGTCCCGAAAATAGTGGATAAATTGCATGGCAACAGTCTTCATCAAAGATCCCCTGTCTTGGCCGTTTGGCTTGGGCGAGAGAAGAGAGAGAGAGAGAGAGAGAGAGAGAGAGAGAAAGAGAGAGAGAGATAGAGAGACAGACAGACAGACAGACAGACACAGAGAGAGAGAGAGAGAGAGAGAGAGAGAGAGAGAGAGAGAGAGAGAGAGAGAGAGAGAGAGAGTTATTGGCATACGTCTTCACTGTGTTGCGGTCAGTGGAGAGGAGTACTATTTCTCCATGTACCCCTCCTCGCTTCCTGATCTTGGGAGATGGAATGTGAACTCAGGACAAATTAGACACACTGCTTCCCACTTTACCCCGGTCACCGCCACCCCAATCCCCCCTCCCCCCCCCCCCCCTCCATCTCTCCTCCCCGCCCCGTGCCCGGGTCATGATACCCACGATATCCAAAACGAAAGTAGAATAAACGTACAAAATCCCTGCTGATCTCAAATCTTTCATCTTTACGGACATAATATACTGACTTCCATAAAAAACGCGAAAAATTGAAAGGCTATTTTTCGGGTGAAAAGGGGTGAATATACAATATTGAACCATTGTGGCAAGTTGTTTGGGTCCAAGACTCACGTGCAGTGAAAACATTGTGTGAGCAACACATCATTCCCGGCATTGGAGGGTCAACAAAAATGGCAAACTGGTTGCTGCATGTGAGGCACGTGCACACCATGCAGAGCAAAGTTAACCAGCGACAAGTACGCACACACACACGCACGCACGCCTTTATAAAGCCGCGCTACAAGGTTCAGGTAACGACTTGCCGTCTGAGCGCTACAGAGATGCCAAGACTACGAGCAGAGGAACGCAATCGTGCCCTATGCCATCTCGAGGCTGGTGTGGATGCCAGGCAGGTCGCCAACATCTTTAACGTCCACATCTCGACCATCTATCGTCTGCAGCACCGCATGCGAGTCACTGGTACCACTGATGATCGTCCCCGGCCAGGCCGTCCTTGGGTCACCACACAAAGAGAGGATCGCCATCTTGTTCGAACCCATCTGCGGGACAGGCGCAAACAGCCACTAACACTGCTCAACAGGTGCCTGGGAATCTCCAGCAACGAATCAGCCTCAACACACTATGCGGCGGCATCTTCAGGAGAATGTGCTGGCATGTAGGTGTCCTCACAGAGGTCCGGCACTGACACCAAGACACCGGCAGGACAGGCTGCAGTGGGCACAAGCCCGAATCAACTGGCGCAGGCAGCAGTGGGGATGCATACTGTTCTCAGATGAGAGCCGTTTTTGTATTGACATGGCTGACGGTCGTGTCAGAATATGGCGTCGACCTGGTGAACGATATGCTGACTCCTGTGTGGTAGAGCGGAACCCCTGGGGAGGCCCGAACGTTATGATATGGGGTGCAATTGGCATTAACCACGCCATAGGACCAGTCATCTTTCAGAACATTGGTCCTGGTCACGGACAGGGTGTCAATGCACAGCGCTACATCAACCAGGTGCTCAGACCCCATGTCGATCCTTTTTTTGCGCAACACCCAAACTGGACATTCCAACAGGACAATGCAAGACCACACACCGCCAGGGCCACCCAGCAATTTCTTCAGCATAACAACGTCAATGTGCTGCCCTGGCCAGCCCTCAGTCCCAATTTAAACCCAATAGAACATTTTTGGGATGAACTTGGCAGACGGTTGGACCTCCTGCGTCCACGACCAGCAACAGCGGCTCAACTTCACCATGCCATCGTCCATGTGTGGGCTGGTGTGCCAAGGGAACGCATCAACCACCTGGTCCACTCAGTGAGCCGCAGGTGTCAAGCAGTTGTCAACGCAAATGGTGGCCACACACGGTATTAGGACTTCAAGCTGGTTTGTCACGTGACCTTGGATTTTCCACACAAAAGACATATTGCTGATGACATTTTCACACATTACCGGTGTAATGAATCAAATCACGTTGAATTCTCGCTTCCACTCTGTACAATTGTGACCAATAAAATTCACCCCCAACCTTCAGCTTGTTTTGTTTTCGCGTTTTTTATGGAAGTCAGTATAGTTGCACGCAAGACGGAGGGGGCAGGCACACCAATCCTTTCCCAAGGAGGGGTCTAATAATCTAGTGCTTTTCAAAAGAGGTTGTTAGCGGACCACCAAGCGACCAGTTGTTTGTTGACCTTTGCAGGGAGAGCTCACGAGGCTCCTCCTGGCTATCCACTTGAAAGAAACATTTACATGCAACAACAACAGAAAGGGAAAGAAAGAAAGAAAGAAACATTTACATGCAACAACAACAGAAAGGGAAAGAAAGAAAGAAAGAAACATTTACATGCAACAACAACAGAAAGGGAAAGAAAGAAAGAAAGAAACATTTACATGCAACAACAACAACAGAAAGGGAAAGAAAGAAAGAAAGAAACATTTACATGCAACAACAACAAAAGAAAGGGAAAGAAAGAAAGAAAGAAACAAGAAAAGCATTTCCTAAAATCAGGTGATTTTATTGCCCACGAGCGTATAAAGACAAACAAGACCGCGCGCGCGCACGCACACACACACACACACACACACACACACACACACACACACACACACACCACGCACGCACACATGCATTCATATGCACACACACGCGCGAACACACACACACACACGCACGCACACATGCATTCATATGCATACACACACACACACACACACACACACACACACACACACACACACACACAACACACGCACGCACGCACGCACGCACACACGCACACACACACACACACACACACACACACACCAAGGCGGATGAAGTACACGGCTTTAATTTCAATTTTGATATTCAATATCAATTTGTAAAATAATGAAAAATAAAAGATTGACGAGGGAAAAAAACACACACACACACACGTATATGAAGTGGTTCAAATTAACAATATTCCGATCAACGCCTGACGTAAAAGCAAAAACGCGATCTCAGTGATGAGGGTGGGGGGTGGGGGGGGGGAGGGAACTTATTTGCTATTTGCTGAATTGTTTGGTATCACAACCTTCGTTTCCTTTTTGAAATTTCTATCAAAACATTTTTTCCCGCTAAAAGACAGAAAAAGCATCTTAAACGACACACCGACATAGAGGCCTACAAATCTACATGAACATTATATACATGCATACAGCGCCCACGCACGCTTGCAGTTGAGGTATTAATATAACACACACACACACACACACACACACACACACACACACACACACATTTCTAATGACATTTTTCAGCTTTAGTCCACACACTCCTGCTCACCCTTCATCCCCACCCCCTTTCTCTGTGATGGAAAACGTATTTTTGTGTAAATAAACTCGCCGATGGGTATGTGTCTATGTGGATCCCTAGTAAGCACGACGCCCCTTGTTTGTGACCACTGTCGCCCCTCGTTTCCCTTACAACGCCTTTCTTCAGTGACGCCATTGCACACCTATCCCTCGTTTCCCTTACAGCGCCTTTCTTCAGTGACGCCACTGCACACCTATCCCTCGTTTCCCTTACAGCGCCTTTCTTCAGTGACGCCACTGCACACCTCAGCACTGCGGCTGTCCCTCACAGGCTGACCGCCCACTTTGGGAAGGATCCCATTGACACAGGCCGCAAAGACCGGATCCCTGACAACAGCCAGATGGCAAACGCCGATCTGTAGAGATCAGTAGGTGGGGTGCCAGTTTCGCCGACCTGCAGATGAATAGGGCAGTCAGTTGTCAGTTCTGCCGACCTGCAGATGAATAGGGCAGTCAGTTGTCAGTTCTGCCGACTTGCAGATGAATAGGGCAGTCAGTTGTCAGTTCTGCCGACCTGCAGATGAATAGGGCAGTCAGTTGTTAGTTCTGCCGACCTGCAGATGAATAGGGCAGTCAGTTGTCAGTTCTGCCGACCTGCAGATGAATAGGGCAGTCAGTTGTCAGTTCTGCCGACCTGAAGATGAATAGGGCAGTTGTCCGACGTGCAGATGAACAGGGCAGTTGTCAGTTCTGCCGACCTGCAGATGAATAGGGCAGTTGTCAGTTCTGCCGACCTGCAGATGAACAGGCAGTTGTCAGTTCTGCCGACCTGCAGATGAATAGGGCAGTTGTCAGTTCTGCCGACCTGCAGATGAATAGGGCAGTTGTCAGTTCTGCCGACCTGCAGATGAATAAGGCAGTTCTGCCGACCTGCAGATGAATAAGGCAGTTGTCCGACCTGCAGATAAATAGGGCAGTTGTCCGACGTGCAGATGAATAGGGGAGTTGTCAGTTCTGCCGATGTGCAGATGAAGAGGGCAGTTGTCAGTTCTGCCGACCTGCAGATGAAGAAGAGGGCAGTTGTCAGTTCTGCCGACCTGCAGATGAACAGGGGAATTCCCAGGTCCGCCGCTGTGAGATGTCGAGAAAGAGGATTTTACTGCGGGCGGGGTTTGGCTTATTTGTTTGTCTGGGTTTTTTTACACGCTTGTTTCTAGAAATCTGAGGGGTGCAAGGAGCACTAGCAATGACAGACCGAACTTCCACGTATTTTCCCCGAATGTTTCCAGCCGTCTGCCGCTGTAGAGCGCAATGTCGCTTTGCACATAGCTATGCCCACTTCTCGTCACGCCGCGATTTTTGTCAGATCTCATGCAATAACGTCGATTCATGCAAAAACTCCGAGTGAATTCAGTGATGTCAACTGATTGACAGCTGCCCAACTAACGAAAAGAGGAATCACATAGACCCACCAGACAACTAAGACGATCCCCACCAGACACCTAGAAAGATCCACTAGACACCTTGGAAGATCCACTAGACACCCAGGAAGACCCATCAGACACATGGGAAGACCCACCAGACACCCACCTAGGAAGACCTACCAGACACCCAGAAAGATCCACCAGACTCCCAGGAAGACCCATCAAACACCTAGGAAGACCCATCAGGCATTTAGCAAGATCCATCAGACACAGAGGAAGACTCACCTGACAGGAGGATCCGCCAGACAGTCAGGAAAACCAACCAGACAGCCAGGAAGACTACTTACAGACAGCCAGAGAGACCCATCAGACAGCCAGGAAGACCCACCAGACAGTCAGGAAACCCACCAGACAGCCAGGAAAACTCACCAGACAGCCAGGAAGACCACCAGACAGCCAGGAAGACCCACCAGACAGACAGGAAGACTACTTACAGACACCCAGAAAGACCCACCAGACAGCCAGGAAGACCCCCAGACAGCCACCGAAGACCCACCAGACAGTCAGGAAACCCACCAGACAGCCAGGAAGACCCACCAGACAGCCCTGTCAGCTAGAACGAGAGGAGATCATCATGACGCAGGAAGGACAACGATCACCATAAAGTGTCCGGAGAGTAGCGAGGGTACAGGTGTGATTATACTCACCGCTCACAGTCAGCTCAACGTTCCAACGAACTTAACCGTCAGTTCAAAGTGGTGGTCTCACCAACCTGCCCTAGCGGTGTGGAGGACCCACCAGCAGAGCTCCTGTTGTCAGACCTACTGTCCACTGTGTCCAGGGAAATGACAGGACCTGTGACCGACCCCCCGACTCCACTGTCCTCCAAACTGTGAGGCGACCGGCAGGTAAAGATGACCGTCACTGACAGATGTGAACGATGTTCACAGCGACCGCAAAATAAAAAAAAGGAGGAGGTGAAGGTCGAGAAGGGGGCGGGGGTTAGGGGGGAGGAGGGGGGAGAAAAAGAAGAAGAAGAAGAAGTGTGAAGGACGACGAAGGAAAACAAAAAAGATAAAGAAGAAAATGAAGGGAAAGAATATAAAGAAGAAAAAGAATACAAAGAAAAAAAAATGTAACAAAGAAGAGGAAACCAAGAGGAAGAAGAAGAAGACTATCACGCAGATATCATTGGCTTCATTCCCCCCCCCTCTCTCTCTCTCTCTCTCTCTCTCTCTCCTCTCTCTCTCTCTCTCTCTCTCTCTCTCTCTTTCTTTCAGGTCTGTTTTACACTATAACGTCATAAATCCAAGGCTTCCTAAGAGGGGATGTTCAGTTTCCTTCCTCACACGGAAAACTGTTTATATCTGATATTTTGACATGTTGTCGCCTGCTTACAGTGAGTGGGTAGTAAGGGGCCACAGCTATGACAAATTCCGTGGAAAGTCGTCTGTAGTCTGACGTGGCAAATGGTCAGGTCAACAAAGGATAGTACAGTACTCTTGTTGACACGTGGAGGTGTTTCCGCCTGTCTGTTTTATGAAGACCGGCTGGGGCAGTATACTCCCGGCTTGCCCGCTCTACGTCATGGCGTTGGCTTTAGACTGACTCATCGCTGCGGTCATTCATAACGAATAGAATGCATAATGAACTCTTTTTTTTTAATAAACGGAATCATATCCTTTCCCCGCTGTTCTTTAGATGTGAGTTTCAAATGATAGAAAAGTTAAAAACGAGCAAAACGTAGAGTAGATGAATTGGTTGTTCCATGTGTACGCATTTAAGAAGCCTGCACTTACCTGAACCTACAAACACTGCAGTATGTTCTCACCACAAACGGTCATCTGTGATGCCAGATTGCTTCCCCTTCAGGAAAGCGGTCATTCTCTGGTGCCACTGTTCCCCCCCCCCCCCCCCCCCCCCCCCCCACCAAATGCCTCTATGTAGCCTTGTATGAAAAGATTGATCTTACTTTTGGCGTAGTGAGATCGTTTACGTGGATAAGAAGGCAATGGTTGCCCACTTTAATCTCGCTTTGTCGTCTCACCTGAAAGTTGGTGGAAACAGCATCAAGACAAAACAAGCACCATGCTTTGAGAGGTCCACACGACGGGTCTAGAATCTTTCTTCTCGTTTCTTAAATGTGTCATCAATAGAGTGCGTGTGCCTCTGCTCCTTCTGCAAGCATGGTGAGGATGGGTTTGTGTAAGCATCATACCCTTCTCGCTAATTCATTGTGTACCCAAGGGTTTTTCCATTCAAAAAAAAAAAAAAAAGAAAGAAGAAAGAGAAGAGGTAAAGAAACATAAGTGTGAGGGGCCATTACTGCTGCCCATGAGTGTTGTGTGATTTTCAGCTTACTTCTCTGACGTGTTTTTTGTTTGTTTGTTTGTTTTTCCGTGTCTGTATTAAGACCGAGTCCCAACATGCTCGAATATTTTAACGTTTACTATGCTGGCAGTTCAGTGCAACATTGGAACGAAAGAGGGGTTTAAACTTCACATGAACAAGAACAACACGTAGAACAGAACTGCTCAACAATGTTATTCCAAAGGGAGCTTCGGTATGCGAAAATTTTCGACATCGTATATTCGTGCGTGTGTGATTCTAAAAAGAAGAACGAGTCATCGACTTTGCATGCTTAGAGTCCCACCCAGAAAGTCACCGCGGTTTCAAGCTTTCTTGAAACCAAATCAAGCTGGCGTTACGTCACAATGAGCTGTTCAGCGTACGCAGCGCCGCAAGTTTCTGACATCAAGTGTGGACACGAAGAACACAGTAGCTTGCTTCTGGATCTGGATCTGGATCAGTACGTCGCTAAAACATCCATTTACTGGCACAGGCGCGAGGGTGGGGGTGCGCAGCGCGATGATATTATCGGCTTCTGACTTTGGCCAGAGCCAACTTGAAACTGTCGACTGACTTTTGACTTTGGTGGACGATGTTATCGTCGAGGTGGTTCCGCTCAGTTATTGACTTTGGGAAGTATGAATGACGGTACTGATCGGTGTTTGTTTCAGGAACGCAGTAGCACCTATTGTTGTTTCGTATATAGTTCTTCACTGGGTTTTGTGTCAGGTACGTTCTGTTGTCTCTGGTGGAGCGGATGTGTCGTCCTGGTTTCTGCGGAGTGACGAAGTCACTCGGGGTGATCGCAGTCACCAGACCTCAGGCACCTTGTAAAAAAAATCCTAGACGTAGTTGGAGCCGCCGTTCCTGGAGTGTTGTAGTAAGCTCTTTTTTTTTTCTCAGTAGACCCGTTATGAAGCCTGGCTTGGTGGAGCGGTAGTCCTTTGCTATGAAGCGCACCGCATTTCTTTGTACGCGCTCCAGCATGTTGATCTCTTGCTGCATGTGCGGGTCCAAATGATTGCTGCATACACCGCTTCTTTCTCCACTCTCTCTGTGTTTGCGGTCTACCCCACTGTATCACACGGTGAAGCTGGGATCGTTGGTGGTCTGTGTCTATTCATACCTCTGCTGTCGCGCTCCTTTTCCTTTCCGGTCAGTGCAACCTACCGTTGACAATCTTCAGATTTCACTCATTCAGTCACTTCGCTGTTCGCAAGCAGGGAGTTATGGACACTCAGTCCACTTAGAATCACACACTGAAAGGAGCTTGTTTACAGTCAAATGAAAACAACAGCAACAACGACAACAAAAGCCACACTCCATCAACCGCACACTCATACAAATCTTTCTTTACAAATACAAATCCTATCCCCCTCTCCCCTCTCAAGAGAGAGAGAGAGAGAGAGAGAGAGAGAGAGAGAGAGGAGAGAGAGAGAGAGAGAGAGAGAGAGAATGTAGCGTACACACAAAGAAGTAAAGGTGAGAAAGAAGGGATTAACTTTACGAAAACTGTAACGCTAAATTATAATATTTTGATGTATCGATTTTTCCTCTTCATGAAGAGGGAGGGGAAGTTGTGTTGGGGGAAAGAGGGGGTGATGACAATACATAAGTGAAACTGGAAAAAGCGGGGGATATATAGTGACAGAAACTTGCAGCAAACAAACAAACAACGCAAAACCAAAAGCCGACGACAACCACGCAGAGAGGCTGACGTCACACTGATCATCACATTCAACGGTTGTAACATCTATTATGTACAACAACGTCAAACACAGAAAAACAAACGTTTAGATACAACCCCCTCTCTCTCTCTTTCTATCTTTCTCTGCCACGTGCTTCCCGACATGCTCCATTCCAACATAACATTTCCGTTGTTAATTAAAGGCAGAAATTATACAGCCAGTGAAGGAAATACAGAGATGAACGTGACGCTGTAACGCCAAGAGAAAAACAGGTAGGAAAACACTACTTGTTTCTGTCATGTACAAGATACGATGAGAAAAACACCGACGCTACAGAACTTTCTCATCAGCAGACAGCAAAGTCGATACAGATATCCAGGATGAAGGTCATTGCGTTTTGTACAGGGGTTTCTTTTCCTGCGAAGACCCGTAACTCTTGGCTGTAAGTCATGAATAATACGGATTCCCCTTGTCCCCCGAATACTCATACAGTGGTGTTTCCTTTGTTTTCTTTAAAGGAAAAAAAAGTGTGAATATATATTAAGAATTGGCTCACTCGAGTTCCAAGAAACATGGTTCACACAGAATAATACTTTACCTACATCCGTCTGTTACGGAAAAAACCCACCTAGACGAGAGCCTGAAGAGGTCGGCTAACTGGGTGGGGTGGGGCGAAAAATGGGGAGGGAAAGACACTGATCAATAATCCTGCCAAATGGATTGTTTAGTTATGGAAATAATTAAAAACAGGCGATATCCATCAACCAATCAATCTGTCCATCTATTTGAACATCTAAACAACAATTTTCCATTTTTTTAAATGATTATTTCAGCAAATTTTCGCCGAGATACCGCTTTCTTTTTTAGGTGAGGCTACAGGAAGAAAAGCTTCATACTGAACAAAAAAGACATTTTACTTTTTCAACTATCATTTTGAAATGTCTTCTTTTGTCAGTATATCTATTTCCTCATAGACTACAAGAAGAAAAGCTTCATATTTCTTTCTTTTCTTTTAAAGACATTTTACTTTTTCAACTATCAGTTTGAAATTTCACTTTTTTCTTTTGTCAGTATATCCATTTCCTCAGGCTACAGGAAGAAAAGCTTCATACTGAGTAAAAAGACATTTTACTTTTTGAAACTATATTTTGAAATTTCAGTTTTTTTCTTTTGTCAGTATATCCATATCCTCATAGACTACAGGAAGAAAAGCTTCATATGAGCACAAAGACATTTTACTTTTTCAACTCTCATTTTGAAATTTCACTTTCTCTTCGGTCAGTGTAACCATTTCCTCATTCTTCTGTCATTCTACTTGACGTGAAGCTTTCATCCCTGTACCCTCCTCACCTGACAAAATTCTATTTCAACAAATATCAGCTGATATGTGCAAGCTATCAAGCCATGATAACACTGTTGTCTTTTATTTCCATACTTACCGTCAACGGTGACGGCTTCAGTACTTCAGTCAGCTCTACAAAAAGTGGAGCGAAGATTCAAAGACAGCATTTTATACATGTGTAAAGTTAGAAATAGAGTTTGTTTAGAACTTACCGCCAATGACATTGACAAACAAAGCACATGACAAGACACGATGCATTTCAACCACTTGGGTCTTCTTCAGGCGAAAAAATAAATCACATTTAACATGTGGGACAGTACAAATAAAGAACGAAAAAAGAAGAAAGAAAAATGACTCATCCGTTGTCGTCCATGTGGTCGGTGGGCGGAAATGACATGGGGCCAGGGGGATTATGGGAGAGGAAACGGAGGGGGGGGGGGGGGGGTTGCGTCGGGGGAGGTGTGTGTGTGTGATATGATAGGGTTGTGTGTCTAGTTTATTGGGATGGTGTGATATCTTTGTGATGGTTGTGGTAATGGTGGATTGATAATAATGGTAAGGGGAAAGAAGGGGGGGGGGGGGGGGGGGGGGGGAACTGAGGGAAAAAAAAGGGGGGGGGGGAATTTAAGGGGAAGGATAAAACAAAATTAAGATTAAATAGATGGAGGGTTGCTGTAACTACTGTATGAAGTGAGTGAAGGGGATGTGGTGGTGGTATATGTATGTGTGTGTGTTTGTGTGTGTTGGTAGGGGATATTGCCAACTGATGTGGAAGTGGTGGGTATGTGTGTTTGGTTATTGTTGGATATTGATGCCTTGGGGGTGCACTACCAACACACACACATACACACACACATACATATACACCACCACATCCCCTTCACTCACTTTCCCTCAGTTTCCCCCCCCCCCCCCCCCCCTCACTTTACAGCACCCCTCCCCTCTATTTTCTTAATTTGTTTTATCATCCCTTAATTCCCCCCCCCTTTTTTTTTTTTTTTTCCCTAGTTTTTTCCCCATATATCAACCCCCAACCCACATCACTATCACCCACCAAAACCCCACCCTCAACCCCCCCCCCCCGCCAACCCCGCCCCCACTCCGTTTCTCTCCCATAATCACCCTGGCCCCATGTCCATTCCTCGCCACACGACACATGGACGACACATAGTCATTTCTTCTTTCATCTTTCTTCTTTGTTGTACTGTCCCACATTTAAATGTGATTTATTTTTTCGCCGAGTAGACCCAATGGTTGAAATGCATTTGTGTCTTGTCATGGTGATCATGTTTGTCAATGTCAATTGGCGGTAAGTTCTAAACAAACTCTATTTAACTTTGCTTCGTTCGCCGCCATCAGTCACTCCATTTTGAAATTATACATGTGTAGTTTAAAACAAGTTGAAATATTTTGACAGGGACAAATGTCATAAAATCAAGCTTTCACTTAAGGCCTTCTTCGGGAAGACGTCCTAATGACAATACCTTTTTTAAAACAGTAAATTTGTTTCTTTGGAAAATGGTTTTAATTTTTTTTAAATATTTGTGTGTGTACGTGTGTGGAGGAGGGTAAGGGGGTCGCTGAGTGTGTGTGTGTGTGTGTGTGTGTGTGTGTGTGTGTGTGTGTGTGTGTGTGTGTGTGTGTGTGTGCGCGCGTGTGTGCCTGCATGCTCACGCTCTCTGCAGTCATTGCTATGTTGTCGGGCTGGTTCAGCTCTGTAAAGGATGCAGCACGTCGTTTCGGCAATGAAAGGCCCGGGTTGTCTTGAGAAAGGTCACCCTTTAAAGGAGAACACCGTTTAACTGGAATATGTTCTTTCTTCCAGAATGCATGTTGCAGAATATCGGAGATTTTATCCTTCTAAAAAAGAAACAAATCGTGTGCTGTGTATTGGTTTTAAACCAATCAATGGTGAGTACATTCGGGGAGTTGCCAGAAACGGAAAAGAGGCACCTTCAGCAGGAACCAGGAAAGGAACATTCCAAAATGGACATACTACCATCCCTACACCGTAAACAATCAACAAAGAAGGTCACCCACTCTCCCACACCCGACACGATCAAAGAGCACAAAACTCCATCCTAAATGCTGCTTACGATGCCCAGTCACTTTGCAAACATTGAGAGGAGTGAAATGTGAAAACTTTCTCCACTAGTGAAAGAAAGCTCCAAGGGTGACTACTCATAACTTTCCTCATCTTTAGAATGTATACAACAACTGCAACAGGGAAATAAAATGACATGTGAAATCAAATTAACATCTATTCCAGACTGGCAGAGCCATCCGATTTTCAAACATTGTTTTGCAGAAAATGCTTAAACGGTTTCACGGTGGGGTCCAGATGTCACCTTTCTTGTATCATTGCTGACGGCATGCTTGTCCTCGTCTGACTTTCCTGTCTCTACTCCATTTTGGAATTAAATATTCATGACATTCCAGAGTAGAGGATGAAAGTCTCATTCTACAGCATTCTAGATTCATTGTCCGTCTCTCAAACTGTCTTTGTCAGCGAGAATAACAAAAGATATGAATGCATACTGAATACGACTGTCTGTACATTTAGTACAATCGTTTTTGTTTGTTTTTTAATTCAAAAAATGTCTAGAGATAAAAGTTAATGTCAAGTATACAATATCGATTAAAATTGTTTACATCATTGCAAAACTTTATACATATTAAATGCACTATCAAACAGCAATATGAACATGTGACCAACAGTACAAATGTAAGGGGGGGGGGGGGGACGCAGATAGTACGCACGACAAAATCACCCAATTTCCCCCTTGGGTTCCCGGTTTAATTTGGGAAGTCAAATTGAAACGCAAAGACAGGCCCCCCCCCTTTTGACAAACAAAGGCACACCAACACAGTTGATTATTTGCGGAAGCAAGGAAAAAAAAACATACATGCAACAACACAAAAAAAAAAAAAAAAAAGGGGAGAAGAAAGAATTTAATGAACAAACAAGTAAAAAAGCATTTACATGCAACACAACACAAAAAGAAGAGGAATAACATTTCTGCACCAAAGAAGGGATAAAGAAAAACAGAAAAGCATTTCCAAAATCGGTGATTTTATCCCCGGTATAAAGCAAACAAGACCGCGCTGCGCACGACACACAACAAACATCCACCAAACAACAGAAAACGACGAAATCATTCAACGACACACCCGGAACACCACAACACCGCACGCACCATCATTCTGCACACACCCACCCCCCCCACAAAATCAACACAACACACACACACACGCACACACACACACACACCAACACAACACAGCGATAAACATTTTTCAGATATATATCATTGTAAATAATGCTAAAATTCACACCACCACACACGTATTGAAGGTAAATACATATTCCGTCAGTGTAAAAAAACGCGATCTCTGTGAGGTGGGGGTAGGGACTATTTGTATTTGCGAATTGTTGTATCACAACCGTCCTTTTTGAAATTTCATCAAACTTTTTCCCGCTAGACAAAAAGCATCTTAACCACACGACATAGGCCTACAATTCTACTGAACTTATATCAGATACAGCGCCACGCACGCTTGCAGTTAGTTTAAATAACACCACCCAACACACCACACACACACAACAACACATTCAATGACATTTTCAGCTTGCCCACACTCCTGCTCACCTTCATACCCACCCTTCTCGTGATGGAAAACGATTTGTGTAAATAACTCGCCGATGGTATGTTCTATGTGGTCCAGTTAAGCCGACGCCTGTTGTAATGTCGCCCGTTTCCTTCAACGCCTTTCAGTGAAGCCATTGCACTTCCTCGTTCCCTTACCGACTTCAGTGAATGAAACCATCCCTCGTTTCCTTCAGCGCCTTTTCAGTGGAATAGCACTGTTGTTCAGGCTGCGCCCTTTGGAGATTTGAACAGGGAAAGCAGTTGAAAAGCCTGCCGCCGCTGTGAATCAGAGGTGGGTGTCAGTTTGCCGACCTGCAGATGAATAGGGCAGTCATTGAGTCGCCGCCTGCAGATGAATGGGCAGTCGTTGTCAGTTCGCCGATTGCAGATGAATGGGCAGTAGTTGTCAGTTCTGCCGACCTGCAGATGAAAGGCATGTTTTAGTTCTGCGCCCTGCAGATGAATGGGCAGTAGTTGCATTCTGCCGACCTGCAGATGAATAGGGCAGTCATGTCAGTTCTGCCGACTGAAGATGAATAGGCAGTTTCCGACGTGCAGATTCAGGAGTTGTCAGCCGACCTGCAAAATGAATAGGGCAGTTTCAGTTCGCCGACCTGAAGATGAACAGGGCAGTTGCAGTTCTGCCGACCTTGGCAAGAATAGGCAGTGTCAGTTCTGCCGACCTGCAGATGAATAGGGCAGTTGTCAGTCTGCCCCGACCTGCAGATGAATAAGGCAGTTCCCGCCGACCGCAGTGAATGGCCCATGTCCGACCTGAGGAAAATAGGCATTTACTGCAGATGAATAGGGGAGTTGACAGTTCTGCCGATCAGATGGAGGGCAGTTGTCCAGTCAGCCGACCTGCAAGGAAGAAAGGGCAGGAGTCTGCCGACTGCGGGACGAACAGTGGAATTCCCAGGTCCAGGCCCGCTGTGAGATGTCGCAGAAAGAGGATTTTACTGCGGCGGGGTTTGGCTTATCGTTGTCGGTTTTTACACGATGTCATCCAGAAATCTGAGGTGAAAAGGACCTCAAGACAGACCGAACTTCACGTGATTTCCGAATGTTTCACCGTCTGCCCAGAAAGCGCAAGCGCTTGCACAAGTACCCACCCCACGCCGCGAAGACCCATCAATAACGTCATTCAGCAAAAACCCGAGTAAACAGGAGTAACCTGATCGACAGCGCGAACTAACGAAAGAGGAATCCACATAGACCCACCAGACACTAGAACGACCCCACCAGAACCTAAAATCCACAGACACCTGGAAGATCCACCAGACACCCAGGAAGACCATCAGACACATGGAAGACCACCAGACCACACCCACCAAGGAAGACCTCCAGACACCCAGAAGATCCACCAGACTCCAGGAAGACCCACAAACACCTAGGAAGACCCACCAGGCATTTAGCAAGATCCATCAGACACAGAGAAGACCCCACCTGACAGAGGATCCGCCAGACAGTCAGGAAAACCAACCAGACAGCCAGGAAGACTACTTACAGACAGCAGAGAGACCCATCAGACAGCCAGGAAGACCCACCAGACAGTCAGGAAACCCACCAGACACCCAGGAAAACTCACCAGACAGCCAGGAAGACCCCAGACAGCCAGGAAGACCCACCAGACAGACAGGAAGACTACTTACAGACACCAGAAAGACCCACCAGACAGCCAGGAAGACCCCCAGACAGCCACGAAGACCCACCAGACAGTCAGGAAACCCACCAGACAGCAGGAAGACCCACCAGACAGCCCTGTCAGCTAAAACGAGAGGAGGATCATCATACGCAGGAAGGGACAACGATCACCATAAAGTGTCCGGAGAGTAGCGAGGGTACAGGGTGTGATTATACTCACCGCTCACAGTCAGCTCAACGTTCCAACGAACTTACCGTCAGTTCAAAGTGGTGGTCTCACCAACCTGCCCTACGGTGTGGAGACCCACCAGCAGAGCTCCTGTTGTCAGCCCTACTGTCCACTGTGTCCAGGGAAATGACAGGACCTGTGACCGACCCCCGACTCCACTGTCCTCCAAACTGTGAGGGGGACCGGCAGGTAAAGATGACCGTCACTGACAGATGTGAACGATGTTCACAGCGACCGCAAAATAAAAAAAAGGAGGAGGTGAAGGTCGAGAAGGGGGCGGGGGTGGGGGGGGGAGGGGGGAGAAAAAGAAGAAGAAGAAGAAAGTGTGAAGGACGACGAAGGAAAACAAAAAATATAAAGAAGAAAATGAAGGGAAAGAATATAAAGAAGAAAAAGAATACAAAAAAAAAAATGTAACAAAGAAGAGGAAACCAAGAGGAAGAAGAAGAAGACTATCACGCAGATATCATTGGCTTAAATTCCCCCCCCCCCTCTCTCTCTCTCTCTCTCTCTCTCTCTCTCTCTCTCTCTCTCTCTCTCTCTCTCTCTCTTTCTTTCAGGTCTGTTTTACACTATAACGTCAAAAATCCAAGGCTTCCTAAGAGGGGATGTTCAGTTTCCTTCCTCACACGGAAAAACTGTTTATATCTGATATTTTGACATGTTGTCGCCTGCTTACAGTGAGTGGGTAGTAAGGGGCCACAGCTATGACAAATTCCGTGGAAAGTCGTCTGTAGTCTGACGTGGAAAAATGGTCAGGTCAACAAAGGATAGTACAGTATCTTGTTGACACGTGGAGGTGTTTCCGCCTGTCTGTTTTATGAAGACCGGCTGGGGCAGTATACTCCCGGCTTGCCCGTCTCTACGTCATGGCGTTGGCTTTAGACTGACTCATCGCTGCGGTCTTTCATAACGAATAGAATGCAATAATGAAACTCTTTTTTTTTTTAATAAACGGAATCATATCCTTTCCCGCTGTTCTTTAGATGTGAGTTTCAAATGATAGAAAAGTTAAAAACGAGCAAAACGGAGAGTAGATGAATTGGTTGTTCCATGTGTACGCATTTAAGAAGCCTGCACTTACCTGAACCTACAAACACTGCAAGTATGTTCTCACCACAAACGGTCATCTGTGATGCCCAGATTGCTTCCCCTTCAGGAAAGCGGTCATTCTCTGGTGCCACTGTTCCCCTCCCCCCCCCCCCCCCCCCCCCCCCACCAAATGCCTCTATGTAGCCTTGTATGAAAAGATTGATCTTACTTTTGGCGTAGTGAGATCGTTTACGTGGATAAGAAGGCAATGGTTGCCCACTTTAATCTCGCTTTGTCGTCTCACCTGAAAGTTGGTGGAAACAGCATCAAGACAAAACAAGCACCATGCTTTGAGAGGTCCACACGACGGGTCTAGAATCTTTCTTCTCGTTTCTTAAATGTGTCATCAATAGAGTGCGTGTGCCTCTGCTCCTTCTGCAAGCATGGTGAGGATGGGTTTGTGAAAGCATCATACCCTTCTCGCTAATTCATTGTGTACCCAAGGGTTTTTCCATTCAAAAAAAAAAAAAAAGAAAGAAAGAAGAGAAGAGGAAAAAACATAAGTGTGAGGGGCCATTACTGCTGCCCATGAGTGTTGTGTGATTTTCAGCTTACTTCTCTGACGTGTTTTTTGTTTGTTTGTTTGTTTTTCCGTGTCTGTATTAAGACCGAGTCCCAACATGCTCGAATATTTTAACGTTTACTATGCTGGCAGTTCAGTGCAACATTGGAACGAAAGAGGGGTTTAAACTTCACATGAACAAGAACAACACGTAGAACAGAACTGCTCAACAATGTTATTCCAAAGGGAGCTTCGGTATGCGAAAATTTTCGACATCGATATTCCGTGCGTGTGTGATTCTAAAAGAAGAACGAGTCATCGACTTTGCATGCTTAGAGTCCCACCAGAAAGTCACCGCGGTTTCAAGCTTTCTTGAAACCAAATCAAGCTGGCGTTACGTCACAATGAGCTGTTCAGCGTACGCAGCGCCGCAAGTTTCTGACATCAAGTGTGGACACGAAGAACACAGTAGCTTGCTTCTGGATCTGGATCTGGATCAGTACGTCGCTAAAAACATCCATTTACTGGCACAGGCGCGAGGGTGGGGGTGCGCAGCGCGATGATATTATCGGCTTCTGATTTTTGGGCCAGAGCCAACTTGAAACTGTCGACTGACTTTTGACTTTTGGTGGACGATGTTATCGTCGAGGTGGTTCCGCTCAGTTATTGACTTTGGGAAGTATGAATGACGGTACTGATCGGTGTTTGTTTCAGGAACGCAGTAGCACTATTGTTGTTTCGTATATAGTTCTTCACTGGGTTTTGTGTCAGGTACGTTCTGTTGTCTTCTGGTGGAGCGGATGTGTCGTCCTGGTTTCTGCGGAGTGACGAAGTCACTCGGGTGATCGCAGTCACCAGACCCTCAGCACCTTGTAAAAAAAATCCTAGACGTAGTTGGAGCCCCCGTTCCTGGAGTGTTGTAGTAAGCTCTTTTTTTTTTCTCAGTAGACCCGTATGAAGCCTGCTTGGTGGAGCGGTAGTCCTTTGCTATGAAGCGCACCGCATTTCTTTGTACGCGCTCAGCATGTTGATCTCTTGCTGCATGTGCGGGTCCAAATGATTGCTGCATACACCGCTTCTTTCTCCACTCTCTCTGTGTTTGCGGTCTACCCCACTGTATCACCGGTGAAGCTGGGATCGTTGGTGGTCTGTGTCTATTCATACCTCTGCTGTCGCGCTCCTTTTCCTTTCCGGTCAGTGCAACCTACCGTTGAAAATCTTCAGATTTCACTCATTCAGTCACTTCGCTGTTCGCAAGCAGGGAGTTATGGACACTCAGTCCACTTAGAATCACACACTGAAAGGAGCTTGTTTACAGTCAAATGAAAACAACAGCAACAACGACAACAAAAGCCACACTCCATCAACCGCACACTCATACAAATCTTCTTTACAAATACAAATCTATCCCCCCTCCCCCCTCTCAAGAGAGAGAGAAAAGAGAGAGAGAGAGAGAAGGAGACGAGGAGAGAGAGAGAGGAGAGAGAGATGTAGCGTACACACAAAGAAGTAAAGGTGAGAAAGAAGGGATTAACTTTACGAAAACTGTAACGCTAAATTATAATATTTTGATGTATCGATTTTTCCTCTTCATGAAGAGGGAGGGGAAGTTGTGTTGGGGGAAAGAGGGGTGATGACAATACATAAGTGAAACTGGAAAAAGCGGGGGATATATAGTGACAGAAACTTGCAGCAAACAAACAAACAACGCAAAACCAAAAGCCGACGACAACCACGCAGAGAGGCTGACGTCACACTGATCATCACATTCAACGGTTGTAACATCTATTATGTACAACAACGTCAAACACAGAAAAACAAACGTTTAGATACAACCCCCTCTCTCTCTCTTTCTATCTTTCTCTGCCACGTGCTTCCCGACATGCTCCATTCCAACATAACATTTCCGTTGTTAATTAAAGGCAGAAATTATACAGCCAGTGAAGGAAATACAGAGATGAACGTGACGCTGTAACGCCAAAAGAAAAACAGGTAGGAAAACACTACTTGTTTCTGTCATGTACAAGATACGATGAGAAAAACACCGACGCTACAGAACTTTCTCATCAGCAGACAGCAAAGTCGATACAGATATCCAGGATGAAGGTCATTGCGTTTTGTACAGGGGTTTCTTTTCCTGCGAAGACCCGTAACTCTTGGCTGTAAGTCATGAATAATACGGATTCCCCTTGTCCCCCGAATACTCATACAGGGGGTGTTTCCTTTGTTTTCTTTAAAGGAAAAAAAAAGTGTGAATATATATTAAGAATTGGCTCACTCGAGTTCCAAGAAAACATGGTTCACACAGAATAATACTTTACCTACATCCGTCTGTTACGGAAAAAAAAAACCCACCTAGACGAGAGCCTGAAGAGGTCGGCTAACTGGGTGGGGTGGGGCGAAAAATGGGGAGGGAAAGACACTGATCAATAATCCTGCCAAATGGATTGTTTAGTTATGGAAATATTAAAAACAGGCGATATCCATCAACCAATCAATCTGTCCATCTATTTGAACATCTAAACAACAATTTTCCATTTTTTAAATGATTATTTCAGCAAATTTTCGCCGAGATACCGCTTTTTTTTTTAGGTGAGGCTACAGGAAGAAAAGCTTCATACTGAACAAAAAAGACATTTTACTTTTTCAACTATCATTTTGAAATGTCTTCTTTTGTCAGTATATCTATTTCCTCATAGACTACAAGAAGAAAAGCTTCATATTTCTTTCTTTTCTTTTAAGACATTTACTTTTTTAAACTCAGTTTGAAATTTCACTTTTTTCTCTTTGTCAGTATATCCATTTCCTCAGGCTACAGGAAGAAAAGCTTCATACTAGTAAAAAGACATTTTACTTTTTGAACTATATTTTGAAATTTCAGTTTTTTTTCTTTTGTCAGTATTATCCATATCCTCATAGACTACAGGAAGAAAAGCTTCATATTGAGCACAAAGACATTTTACTTTTTCAACTCTCATTTTGAAATTTCACTTTCTCTTCGTCAGTGTAACCATTTCCTCATTCTTCTGTCATTCTACTTGACGTGAAGCTTTCTATCCCTTTTTACCCTCCTCACCTGACAAAATTCCCATTTTCAACAAATATCAGCTGTATGTGCAAGCTATCAAGCCATGATAACACTGTTGTCTTTTATTTCCATACTTCCGTCTAACGGTGTCGGCTAACAGTACTTCAGTCAGCTCTACAAAAAGTGGAGCGAAGATTCAAAGACAGCATTTTATACATGTGTAAAGTTAGAAATGAAGTTTTGTTTAGAACTTACCGCCAATACATTGACAAACAAAGCACATGACAAGACACGATGCATTTCAACTTGGGTCTTCTTCAGGCAAAAAAAATAAATCACATTTAACATGTGGACAGTACAAAATAAAGAACGAAAAAAGAAAAAAAATGACTCATCCGTTTCTTCCATGTGGTCGGTGGGCGAAATGACATGGGGCCAGGGGGATTATGGGAAGGAAAACGGAGGGGGGGTGGGGGGGTTGCGTCGGGGGAGTGTGTTGTGTGTGTGATATGATAGGGTTGTGTGTCTAGTTTATTGGGATGGTGTGATATCTTGTGATGGTTGTGGTAATGGTGGATGGATATAATGGTAAGGTGAAAGAAGGGTGGGGGGTGGGGGAACTGAGGAAAAAAAAGGGGGGGGGGGAATTTAAGGGAAGGATAAAACAAAATTAAGATTAAATAGATGAGGTTGCTGTAACTTCTGTAATGAAGTTTAGGAAAGGGGATGTGGTGGTGGTATATGATGTGTGTGTGTATTGTGTGTGTTTGGGTAGGGAGATTGCCAACTATTGGAAGTGGTGGTAAGGTGTTTGGTTATTGTTGGATATTGGATGCCTTGGGGGTGCACTACCAACACACACACATACACACACAACATAATATACACCACCACATCCCCTTCACTCACTTCATCAAAGAGTTACAAGCAACCCTCCATCTATTTAATCTTAATTTGTTTTAACTTTCCCTATTAAACCCCCCCCCTTATTTTTTTTCCTATTCCTTTAAATGTATACCCCCACAAACCCCATCACAAATAAATGCCCCAAACCTCAACACAACCCACTCCAGACTGCAACCCCGCCCCAACTTTTCCTCTTAATAAATCACCTTCCACACCCAATGTACGCACATTCCTAACTGACCCCCACCCTATATAAACACAACAGACACACTGGAGAAATCACGTCTACAGTTCTAGTTTCATGTCCCATAAATCCCCGCATTATTTCGCAGAACAAAGACGACAACGGATGAGTCTAATTGTCATGTTTTTTTGTTGTTTGTTTGTAATGTAAAAAAATGTTAAATTAAAATTATTTCGTAACAAATGTTAAAATTGTTTATCATGTGAAAATTTATCATTTAATGACTTGCAAAGTTATAAAACAAACATTAAAATTTTCGTGGACCAATATTCAATAAAATAAACGTTATTCAAGTTGACTATATTCAAAGACAAATGTATAAATCACTATTCAAAGTTCTTCATTAAAGACAGCTAATGACAATCTTTCTTTAAAAAATCAGATTATGTCTTTAAATTTAATTCTATTAAAGATACGTTGTGAAGGATTAATTAGGGGTCGCTGATCAGATGTCGAAGCGTCATGTGTTTGTATATGTGTGCTTGTTTGTGACGTGTATACGTGTTGTTGTGCGCGCGTGTAGAGCCGATCTTCACGCTTCTAGTCATTGCTAGTTTGTCAGGGCTGGTTCAAGCTCTTAAAGGATCAGCCATGCAGAATGAAAGCCGGTTTTCCTTAAAAGACTCACCTAAAGAGAACACCGTTTAACAATATGTTCTATCATTCAGAATCAGCTTGCAGAATATCGAGATTTATCCTTCAAAAAAGACAAAATCGTTGCTTGCTATGTTAAAACCAATCAATGTATAAATCAGTTGCCAGAAACGAATAAGACACTTAGCAGGAAACCAGGAAAGAGAACATTCCAAAATGGAATACACCATCCCTACAACCCTAAACATAACAAAGAAATCACCCACTCTCCCAAAGACACGATCAAAGAGCACAAAAACTCACTAAATCTGCTAAGACCGATATCCCAGTCACATTAAACATTTAGAGGAGATAATGTAAAACTTTCACCACTAGTGAAAGAAAGCTCAAGTTGAACTCATACTTTCTCATCTATTAAAGAATGTATACAACTAACTGAACAGGGAAAAAAAATGACATTGAAATCAAATTAACATCACCAATGCAGAAGCATCCGATTTTCAAACATTGTTTATCATAAAATGCTTTAACGTTTCAAAGTGTTCAGATGTCACCTTTCAATGTATCATTCTGACGTCATGCTTGTCCTCGTCTAGTTTCGTCCTACTCATTTTGAAATTAATATTAAGACTTCCGAGTAGAAGATGAAAGTCTATTCTACAGCATTCTAAATTCATTGTCCGTTACTCTCAAATGTTTTGTCAGCGGAATAACAAAGATATGAATGCATACTGAATACGACTTTGACATTTAGTACAATCGCTTTTTGTTTGTTTTTTTAATTCAAAAAATGGTCTTGAGATTAAAATAATTTTCAAGTATACAATTCATTAAAATTGTTTACATCTTGCAAAACTTATATTTTATAATTAAATGCATACATTCAAACAGCAATATGAACATGTGACTCAATCAGTACAAAGTAAGGTGGGGGGGGGACCAATAGTTACGCACGAACAAAATGAAGACCGATCTATTCAAAGTTCTATCATTTAAAGATCACGCTATGTCCGATTTACTCTCCAATTTTCTCTACGTCGCATGTTGAACAGGCCAGTCCCAGCAGACTGGCCACGGAACTGCCTTTGCAAGAACGAACACGTGATTTGTCTTTGTTCAAAGTTTCTCGCAACTCTACACAGGGGATAGATTGGGAAAATGTTGGGAATTCATTCATCACTTAATCAAGTAGAGAAGTCCCGCAGGACCATGTCCGAAAAGAGGTCAGTTTGACCGGGTCAAGCTCCGTATTACTTTCAGTGAGGAATTCAATGCAAACGTTAGCCATTCCCCTTGTCTCTTCGGCAGCTGATCATCAGACGAACAAGCAGGCCGCACAGTCGATGTCATTTGAAGGCCAATAACAGTACGCACACGTTCAGCAGTGAAGTCCATGCCAGTGTCCTGTTACACGCCAGTTGCAACTTCCAACCAGATCTCCGGTGGTATCAACACGTAGGCACTCTACACCTACGATGATCGGCACTGTTGGCACTAGGTGCCCCCACACACACACAACTAGTGGTCCAGCGCAACATGCAAAACCCCTGCAACCCTATCAGTTGAATAGTTCATTTAGCTAGTGCGTGCACTGTTTGCATGTCCACGCGGAAACACCAGTAGAACATGAGCACAGCGTTTTATTGGATAAGGTGTATAAAGCGCGGCACAACACATTCAACGTTACAGCCGTCCAGAGTAAACTGGTCTGTTGCAGTGCCTACCGGGTGCAGCGATCCCGTCACTGTGTAACCGCAGAAATCGGGGACTACGCTAGATAGAACCAATGTCGTTCTCCAGGGCCCAGCAGCGTCAAACCAACCGGCAGGCGCTTCAATCAAGCGGAGAAGCTCGTCGAACAGGCCTTGAAAGCGCCAATGGCCAGGCGGAGCTTGCGACAGACCTTACAGAGGACCGAACACGCCGTGACCATTACAAAACGATGTCCAGATGTCCTTGGTGATCTACAAAAACACCAACAACAACCTACATAGGTCGGTAGTGGAATGACAGGTCTTTCACACACAAAACACAACACACATACACACACAACTACAATAAAAAACAAACCATTACGAAAACCAATAATAAAAAAATAACCAACGGAAATATCAAATAAACAAGGAAAATAACCCTTTACATATGAGCATATTACAAAACCCACTGAAATCAACACACTTCCGAAAAATCCAACCAACGTCGAGCATTAATAACATTACCATTAACCAAACATATCAGTTTTACCCAACAATATACCCAAGTCCAACACACACCAACACACCACACACACACACACACACACACACACACACACAACACACGCACACACACACACACCTACAGTCGCCGTAGTTGTCCTGAGAAGGGCGCCACTGGCCGCGGAACACAACGGCATCCCACAACCTACCCGAGCCAGGACCACACCTCGTGACACATGCAGGATGTCGAGCATGTCTGGTGTCTGCAACACACGCACACATACACCTACAGTACGGCAACGGGTATGTGGACATGACAGAGTCTGCACACACGCACACAACACCTCGTACGGTAGGTAGTGTGGACATGACAGGCTGCAACACACGCACACCAACCTACAGTACGGTACGGGTAGTGTGGACATGACAGGGTCTGCAGCACACACATTGGTGATGAAACGCCGGAGGATGGACGATGACCACCGGGATTTATGATGAGATTGATCATGTGGTGATATAAAGGGTGGACGACGACCTGGAATTTACGATATGATTGACCAGGTGGTAATGAAAAATAGGACGGTTGATGGTTTCTGTGGGTAGGTAGAGATACCCCTGTCTAACGGCAGCAAAGCTAACGTCATATGGATATATCTGATACGACAGGTATGTTACGCTATACACTCCAATGGATCCCAGCCCAACACAACCACACCCAATGCAGACCAGGCCAACATAAGTCAAGAAAACTCAATTCAAGATAACCCAACACAACCACACCCAATGCAGCCCAGCCAACTTAAGTCAAGACAATTCCATTCAAGATAGCCCAGCAAAACGCAAGGCGACCGAATACAAGCCACTATTTGCCCAGTATGAGCCGATCTTGTTCATATTACAGAACACAACCTGAAACACTACAAACCAACACAGCATAATCCGTAACAACCCATCTTTCCCCCAACCAACGTCGCATACAGCCCCATTACTACGGTAAACATTACCCAATATAATCCAACGACAATCAGTCTTACAAGCCAACCCAATCACCACAACTCAATTCAGTGCATACCCCAACCAAACAAAGTTACCCATTACAGTCCAATCCAACATATCCAGCCCAAAGTAACCCACATTTAGGCAATCCAGGATACCCCAATCCAACGCAACCCAACCCATAGCCACTTAATCCAAGGTAGCTATAGCAGGCAGTTCAGCGTACCACAACCTAACGTTAACAACCCAACAAAACTCAACACAAAATTAACCCACCGCTTCTCTCTTCCCCACCCTACAAATGAACGAAATAAGGCGACACAAGAAAATCAGTCGTACCGTAACCCAACGTAATCCAACCAGAGAGAACTCGACCCTACACAACCTTATCCAAGATAACTCAATATTATTGATCCAACATATGCTGCCCAATGTGATCCAATCCAAGATTACTCAATACAAGACATTTCAACATAACTCACTCCAACATAACACAATACAAAATAACCTAATATCGGACAACCTCACCAGCTCCAATCTAACATAATCAAACCCGACATAACTCTAAGCAACTCAAACGAAAACAAGATAACCAATATACCCCAACCTACCCCAGCAGATGACCCAACCCATGATAAAACTCTGCCCAACAGAACCCAAAGATAACCTGATCCAAGACAATCCAACATCACAAAAACATCACAGCGCTACACAATCCACTGGAGCTCCCCCCCCCCCCACTCCTCCCTGTCCCTCATCCCATCAACACCCCCCCCCCCCTCAAAACACCCCCCCCCCTTACCTTCCTGCCCGCCCCGTTGTTCCAGAGATTCATCAGACCGTCAGCGTTGAAACGGAGCTCGTTGGCGTCCACGAAGTCCTTGGAGAAGCGCGCGCCGTAGCGGATGTTGTCGGAGCAGCCGCCCCACTCGAAGGTCCCGTCGGTGGCGTGTCGGCGCCGCACCCTGCGGTCACAGCCACACTTCATCAGCTCCCCCTTGGAACAAGCCCGGGTGACCGCATACATCACCCCAGCGCTGGAGATTGCATAGATGTAGGCCGTCTCTCGGCTCTCTGCACACACACACACACACACACACACACACACACACACACACCACACACACACATTTCCAGTATATGTTGCCAGATCAACAAACGGCCAACACAAGAAGTAAATTCATAACGAACTAAACGTTTCTTCAGTTAGTGCATTCAAGTTTAACGTCCATACCTACCTCACGTAACATGGCGGTCGGCAAGAACTACCCCGAGAGTCGAGTTAAAAACCTGGTCTACACGATACTAACCATCGACACAACGCATTCAGATGAGCAGCCAGGTGACCATTTTAACATTTCAGCGTCTGATTGCGAAGTCGGTACTCTACGTCATCGTGCACCCAACCTCAACAAACGTTTTCGATGATTGAAAACAGAACTGAATTCAAGATGGCCTAAGCATGGATGTCAAATTTCTTCAGTTCGCCCATCCCACGTTTATTGCCATGTTTTGCAGTCACATTTTTGTTGTTGTTTTATTTTATGAAAAAAAAAAAAGGCGGAAGAAGAGAGAAGAGAGAGAGCACAGAGAGAGGAGAGAGAGGAGGAGAGAGAGAAGAGAGAGAGAGAGAGAGAGAATGCTGAACAATTAAGTAGTGGGGAAAACAAGTGCAGGTTAACAATTCTTCAGTCGTTATAGTAATGAGAGAGAGAGAGAGAGAGAAGAGAGAGAAGAGAAGAAGAGAGAGAAGAGAGAGGAGAGAGAGAGAGAGGGGGGGGGGAGGGCGT
>CM031608.1:90504505-90507005 GCA_018398815.1 Conus ventricosus | reverse complement strand
AAAGACGTCATATCTTATGAGCGATGTGTTTTCATCGTCTTTAAGGAATGCTGGGGTACATGCAGCGACGGATTGAAGAAGGAACACTCGTTACATGAGCACATTTTTCATTATTACTTTTCATACGTTTTGGGACCGACAAAATAAGAGAATTACCTGGCGCTTTTTGCACAGTTCAGCAAAATTACCATGTCACGAAACTGTTTTTGTTTGTTGATCACGACTGTCACTGTTGACTTTTTGCCTTTTAGGATGTAACTCCCCCTCCCTCGCATGAGGAGGCCATGTGTGGTCGGCTGGCCTAAAACGATGAAAGACGGCAGGACCGTGGACTCCAACCTGTCCACAATCCACCCACAGCAGTCTTTTAGAGGACACGTGATCAGAGAGCTATTCTGTGTTGTTCATGGGTACAAATCTCCGGATGGAGCTCGCAACTTCTTTTGAATTTGTAGACGCATTTTTTATGGCAAGATTTATTGTATAAAGAAAAGACGGGTCACGCGCAATTTTTTTTTCTGTAATCCAAGTAAGTATAAGGTTCTTGCACCGCTTGGACACACGCTGCCAGGGTAACAGCTGGAAATCGCGGAACTTCAGACCAGATCGGACTGCTGAACGGGTTATGCTGTACATTACGATTTCTTCACAGATGCTCAGACGTCACTGTTCACAATTTCACAAACTTGATGGCCGTGTGTGATGTCTGGAATTTTTTTATTACCCAACATTAATGTGATGTTGACAATTATCATGGAAATGCTCTTGCACAGTAAAAAAAAAAGGTCTTCATAAAAACAAATATTTTTTGCAATATAAACAGATGCGGTTTCTTTCCTTTAAAATCCATTCATACTCATCACGAAAGAACTATATCTAATAACTGTCGTTATTTGAAAATTTAGTGCATATGATAGCCACGTCTTCTTCAAATAAGGACATCCACTCTATTAATCTAGTCTGAATTTTTTTCAACATTTTTTTTCAAAACAACAAAACCATAAAATCATTAGAACTTCGGGTCCCCAACCATCAAGCAGACAAACATAAGCAAACAGAACGGAGGATTAATGGTTATTGATAAACAAATGATTTTTCAGATGCATAAATGTAATTGTATACACACACACACACACACACACACACACACACACACACACAAAACACAACACAACACAAACACAACACAACACAACACAACACAACACAACACAACACAACACAACACACACACACACACACACACACACACACACACACACAATTAACCATACCACAATTGTGAGACAAACATTTGGAACCCCCCCTCTCTCTCTCTCTCTCTCTCTCTCTCTCTCTCTCTCTCTCTCTCTCTCTCTCTCTCTCTCCATTAAAATCCATGGCGTTTTGAAACCATCAGAATTATGCACGCTCATAACCTCCACAAAATGAGGTCATTGTGATGAATTACCAGCTATTAATTCATAGCTGGTACCAGGCCCATTGCCCTATCAAGATACCACACTCAAAGTTAAATGATGATATATTTCTTAGTTCCGTGCCAGTTTCTGAACAGTTGCAAAATGCTGCAACATGCTGCATCGTTCACTGCCCGACGAACATTGAGAACAAAGTCTGGCATCAGAACTTCACCCGAAACCAGCCTTTCACAGCCGTGACCTTTCTGTCCCGACTTCACGATCAGACAGCTCTCCATTTCCGCAGTAAAAGGGACTTCTGTTGTGCGGCAGTCATTCCATTGAGGGAATGACAATAGCTGAAGCAGCTGCTCCCCTCACAGTGTGTGTACACAATGTTCAGAGAACCCCAACACCAGTGACCCAGGGCCAGCTGATCATGTTCTTCGTTGGCTCTGACACCCACAATGTCAAGCTGATAAACGCTAAGACACGGTTCACACGAGAGCAACTTTTACTGCCAACAAATAGACCCCAAAAGTTGCCAACTCGATGTGCAACAAATCAAAAATAGATTTTGGCCAAAGTTGCTTCGTCATATGTGAACGCAAGAGGCAACTATATGGCAACTCCGTAGCATGCGTGTGGAAAAAAGCGAGAAAAGCGTGGCGGCACGTGCCGCTTTTTGTCGCACGCATGCACTTCGCTCCGCCCCTTTTTTGTTGCCTACCGGATATACTTGTGTTGCCAAGCTGTTCACACAAAAGCAACTTGAAGTTGTCATGCAAAAGTTGCCAACCCCACCAAAAGTTATATCTCCCGACGTTCAACTTTTGGCTGTGACAACTTCATAGGCAACTTTTATTGGGAAAATCCGATGGGGTCTAATTGGTTTATAATGAGTTGCTGTAGTGACAACTTTTGAAGCAACAATGTAGCAACACATAGGCAACTTGGAGTTGCCACCCATTGTTGCCTCATTGTTGCACTCGTGTGAACCAGGCATAAACACCGCCCAAGGCCTCAGCGCGACGGGCTGCTTGCAGTCACCCAGTCTGTTATGTTCTGCCCCAGTCGATCCAGGCTGGTTGATTAGAACGGTA
>CM031608.1:90497005-90499505 GCA_018398815.1 Conus ventricosus | reverse complement strand
TGGTCGAATGACAACTGATACCGTTTTCCAGTCGGCATGACTTCAAACTCACCATTTGAGACAAAGAAACAGATGTGCTACGTTCAATCTCGGCCCCAGTGGCAAGAAAAGTGTTTAGGGCGAGTTGCACGTGGGCGTCACGCGAACGTTGGCAAGCGCGGAGAAACCGAGGCAGTGTGAATCTGTGTCCCTTAAAAATTGTGTCAACATACCAAATCCAAATACACATTTTTTCCAAATGGGAAATCGGCAAATCAAAACGGTGCGTTTTTAATGTTGTTCAGTATATTAAAAATCCACTCCTCCAACATTCCACTCAACAGACGTTTATTTATTTATTTTTCATCAGAAGAAGCGTCAATAAAGGCGAAAGCTTGAAAACAATATGAATGTCTGTGGAGTGGGAATGTTGGAGGCGCGAATTTTAATACTCTTGGTGTGTGTGTGTGTGTGTGTGTGTGTGTGTGTGTGTGTGTGTGTGTGTGTGTGTCTCCAAATTTGAATAACTTTGACAAGTTAACATTAGTGAAGTAAATACAATGTTGCAGTTTCAACTGAGAAAAGAAGGAATCAGCAATGCGCCGTCATTTGAATCAACTGATAAACAGAAGAGAAAAAAAAACAACAACTAATGAATGAGTAACATGAATTCGTGAGCATCCAAATGTCTCCGCTTGGAAAACAAACACACACACACACACACACACACACACACACACAACCACACACACACACACACACACACACACACATTATCCTTCACACTGAATGGCAGCTTCTGCGTTTTCTTTTCCCATTCTCACAGAACTATTTGAAGGGCTTTCCCCCCATCGTGACCGGACTCAAACTCCCCACAGCGCTGCCTTCCAGTTTGAAGACGAGCCATAAGAACACTGGATGCCTCTCCCTTTTTGACAGTCAACCACAGCTGGAGGGAACTCTTTGCGGAATAACGGAGAACGAAAACGACGAGTAGACATACAAGCACACTACACATCGAATCAGATTCAATCGCCTTACTGCACGTCACGGACTGAACATGAAGATCAGGTTATATTTGTCTCATAACATGTGAGGGAGGGGAAGAGTATATGTCTTTACTCAGAGCCCTGGATTTCATGTCAGGCTAATTCTGCCACATAGTGCTGATAACCAACCCGCCCACACAAGCCATATTAGTGTTGTAAACCCAGATGAAATGGAAAGTTATCAGACTGTACATAAACAGAATGATCAACATGTAGAACGTATGTACTGTTGATGGCTTAACGTCTGTTTAAAAGATTGGAATCAAAAATCATTAAAAAGCCAGGACAAGAACAAGACAAAATGTAAGGCGTATTTGATACTGAGGTCTTCTTCAAGAGAATAGTACAGATGAAAAGAAACATCTAGACTTAACTGAACGCGGTTTCTTCTTAATCATAAAGGTTAAAAAGACAGACCTAAATTCCATTCTCAGTTAAAAGATAAACAGAAAACATTCATTATCAGTTAACTGTTGATCATATAAAATGAAATACACAGACCTTTTTCAAAAACTTGTGAAAAATACATTGGGGGAACAACCAGAACAGCAGTCTTCTGTCGTCGGCTTTTTTCTCTCATGTATATTGTGCAAGTTCCAGTACTAAAGATGGTTAATGCCGTGTGGATCATTGAATGCTATGTGCCACGAAGTATCTGTATCTTTTGGAAGGTAAAGGTGAGTGTAGATTGATATCATACTAAGAATTAGTTGTCTCTAGGTCGTTCCAATCCTCTCGCCAAAGTTTTTCACACGGTCTTCTCGCCAAAGTTTTTTACACACGGTCTTCTCGCCAAAGTTTTTCACACGGTCTTCTCGCCAAAGTTTTTTCACACGATCTTCTCGCCAAAGTTTTTCACACGGTCTTCTCGCCAAAGTTTTTTCACACGGTCTTCTCGCCAAAGTTTTTCACACGGTCTTCATCGCCAAAGTTTTTTCACACGGTCTTCTCGCCAGAGTTTTTCACACGGTCTTCTCGCTAAAGTTTTCACACGGTCTTCTCGCCAAAGTTTTTCACACGGTCTTCTCGCCAAGTTTGTTCTTTGGGTCCCAAATCTAAGTTGGAATGGAGCATTTTCACCTCTTTTCAGCTTCGGCATTTTATGCGAGGCATTCATGTTATTGGTCAGGAAACCAGGCAAGAACAAAATCGAAAATGTAGGTTTCCAGAGAGGCAAAAAAAGGTTTAAAGAATTCCAGAAGCTATGGTGACTGATGTTACGGCCAACAATTGCCTCCAAAGTGAAAGGAGCTGAAGAAAAGAGAATGTCTTACTCTTCGTTTGGGGCATCTTTGTGGCGCCCAAACCAGAGCATTCCTTTCAACGGTACAGGCGGAAGAATCAGAGGAGTGTGTTTTCAAGATGGCCAGTTGAAGGGGCCCGTGAACACATGTTAGTGCTTGCATGCACAGCTGACGGTCTGGAGTTCGAATCACTCGCGAGGTTGGATTTTTTTTTTTAAACCAACTTTG
>CM031608.1:90482005-90492005 GCA_018398815.1 Conus ventricosus | reverse complement strand
TGGGAAACCAATGTCTGTCTATACACGTCGCGTGCGTGCGGTGCGGTGTATGCGCGAACGAACGCGATCGTGGAAAGCCATGACCGACCAGAAATCTTGTGTCAATGTTTTCAGGTTTTGTATAGGCGTCTTCCCTAACTGAAGAATGACGCGGGTTCACATATTTATCATATACTCACACGTACTCACGCGACAAGTGAAAGCATTCTGCCAGATCAGCAGATACAAGAGAGACATCTGTTGAACTTGGCTGGCGTGTCTGAACATCCTGAACTCCTGTGATTCGTCCTTCATGCAGTCAGATTAACCTGGCGTCAGCCATACCTTCAACGACCTTGCTATACTTCTGAACAATCCCCATTCCCCCACAAAGATGGATGTCCATCACAGATTCCGTGACTTATCCATTTCCTCTGAATCAAATCAAAGCTTTTTAGACAAACGGCTTTGCTCTCGTTTGGGCCATTAAATAATATAATAAGTTAACGTTGTGTTTGGACATAAAATTTGTTTTGATAGCTGGATCCCCAGCAAAAATATCTGATTGATCTTCAAGCACTGAAAGTGGACAGGGACATGAGAGAAATTTTGAGGCATGTCTGTTATGAATAACTGCATCTTTTCAGTTCACCCGACATGAAAAAAACAGCTCATGGTAATATTCTTAGGCCAGGAGGCTTTGCTGTTTTGAAATAGCAGACTGTAATATTATTACTTTTACGGTTATCTTATGCCCGTGATAGGCAACATTATAAGATTTCAGAATTTTTGTTGAACCACAATACTAGGCTATAACACTATTGCCAATATACAAAATCTATTCAGGATTTCATAACACAATGTGTTGTTTCACACTGAGAGACGTTCACGCTGTCACAAATATAAATCTATCAAGTTCCCGTACCATACAACAGTTCTGTCACCAATATAAATCTATCAAGTTCCCGTACCATACAACAGTTCTGTTACCAATATAAATCTATCAAGTTCCATTACCATACAACAGTTCTGTTACCAATATAAATCTATCAAGTTCCCGTACCATACAACAGTTCTGTCACCAATATAAATCTATCAAGTTCCCGTACCATACAACAGTTCTGTCACCAATATAAATCTATCAAGTTCCCGTACCATACAACAGTTCTGTTACCAATACAAATCTATCAAGTTCCCGTACCATACAACAGTTCTGTCACCAATATAAATCTATCAAGTTCCCGTACCATACAACAGTTCTGTCACCAATATAAATCTATCAAGTTCCCGTACTATACAACAGTTCTGTCACCAATATAAATCTATCAAGTTCCCGTACCATACAACAGTTCTGTCACCAATATAAATCTAGCAAGTTCCATTACCATACAACAGTTCTGTTACCAATATAAATCTATCAAGTTCCCGTACCATACAACAGTTCTGTCACCAATATAAATCTACCAAGTTCCCGTACCATACAACAGTTCTGTCACCAATATAAATCTATCAAGTTCCCGTACCATACAACAGTTCCAGATTTGGAAGCTTATGCTGTTTCGTAAACACAGACGTCAAGATCATCAATAAAAGACATGGCTGTACTTCCGCATATTTAGCATTTTAAGGCTTGGAAGCTTTCGTTTTTCACAGTGAGTGGCATTAACAGTATCACTAATGAACGCATTATTTAGCATTTTAAGGCTTGGAAGCTTTCGTTTTTCACAGTGAGTGCATTAACAGTATCACTAATGAAAGGCAACGCATTATTTAGCATGGTGGCGCTAGGCGCGGATTTTTACCAAAAAATCACTAAAAAATGTGTTTTGTGATTATTGTTGATTTTGCAAAAATAAAGCATCAAGAAACCATGTATGAGTCTGTTTTGCTTGAAAGATTGTTCAAAATGTGTGATTAAATGTGTTTTGTTGAGTGGGGGTGCGAGAAAATCGAAAAAGAAGTCGAAAAACTGCCTACTTTCAAACGCGCACACCGCCACTATCAGGCCATGAAGCTTGTGACCTACTAAACTGGAGGGGAACACACGACCTTGACCTTGGTGTTGTTTATCAGTGGAAAATTCCTATACAGTCAGCATAGTACCGCAGCAAAGAAGGTCACTGAGCTGCCAATCTCGCTGCATTGATTGGCTGATATTAGTATGAGCTTTTTCATTGGCTCTCACTGCATTCCGGCCAAGTTCCGGTTGCCCGGATGTTTAGTCATGTGACCTATCTGAGCCTAACCATTGGCTGCAACCAACCATAAACAAGCCGTCGTCTGCTGCAAGAGTCTGCTCTGCGTACGTCCGACGTTGCATTATTTTATTTTGTGAGCGATAAATCGGAGCGATCGAAATGCCTGGTCCAAGAAAGCAAAATTTCGGACTCTCCACAAGTTTGGGAAACGGAAAAGGGGAAGAAAACCGCACAAAAAGGCAGTAAACCAGTGACAAGGAGACCACTGTGCCCAGCGAAACACGATCGTCGAGTCCGGTTTCATCCACATCTCGACAAAGATCCCCATCACCCATGCCATCAACATCAAAAACGGTGCCTTCAAGTGCCAGTAGTGCTTCAGTCCGAAAGATGAAGTATTTTAGCAGCCGGAAAAGAAAATACGGGGAGTCGAGTGATTCGGACACGGAGACTTCAAAGGCAGAGAAAGGTGGGGTGGAGGAGGAACAAGATGTGACTGGGTCGACCGACATGAACGTGATCGCAAACATCGGGCAACTGCAGGCGATCATTTCCAAACTGCACTGCCCTTCATGCAATGAATCCGTGAGTTGGGTTTTTCTTTTTTTTATTCCTGGCTGTCTTTTTTTTTTTTCTTTTCATTTTGCAGGAGAGAGGGAGAGAGAGAATGACATTTTATTCCAGTAGAGAGAGAGAGAGAGAGAGAGAGAGAGAGAGAGAGAGAGAATACATGTGCAGGTGTGTACATTCAGGGACTCAGTCACACACACACACACACATACACACACACACACACACACACACACACACACACACACACACACACACACACACACACACACACTACACAGTTTCTGGGATAATTGGAGATTTCTTTTCCACACAAATGAGCATTCACACACACACACACACACACACACACACACACACACACACACACACACACACACACACACACACACACCTTTTCTGAGGGAACTATTACATTTTCAGCTGCTGACCATATGGGGAGGGGGGGGGGGGGCCTACCTTCCGAATGGGGTCATCACTTATGCTGGAGGTGTCCTGTGCGGAGTGTGGCAACATCTGCAACGAGTGGACCTCCCAGAAGACGGGCACCAAGCACACGGGCTATGACATCAACAGGCAGCTGGTTGCTGCCTCTACATCTTGTGGTTTGAGTTACACTCAGATGCGTAGGTTTTTTGGAATAATGAACATGCCACAGCCCATGAGTGTAAAAACCTGGTACTTTTATATGTCCCAGCTGCATTTGAGTGCTAAAAGTGCAGCAGAAAAACATCTTCAAGAGGCTGCTGAGGAAATAAGGAGTGCCTATGGTCAAATGAACCAGGGAATCCCGATGCTGATGGTGTGCTAGACATATCCATTTCTATTGATGGAAGCTGGCAAAAACGGGTCGAACATCGCATAATGGCATTGTCACTGTCATAGACATTATCACTGGCCTGATCATTGATTTTGTGGCCCTTAGCAATTATAGCCAAGTTTGCGAAACAGGCCCAGACACAAATGATCCAACATATGCAGAATGGATTGAAAAACATCGTCCTGATTGCCAGAAAAATATAAACTGCTCATCAGCAGCTATGGAAGTTGAAGGTGCTGCCATTCTCTTCAACCGCTCCATAGAAAAATTCAAGTTTAGGTACACTGAAATGTTAGGAGATGGTGATGCCAAGACACACTCCAGAATTGTACATGAAGATCCATACCAGGGCACTGAAGTGGTGAAAATCGAGTGTGTCAACCATGTTACAAAGCGCATGGGCACTGCTCTGCGTACTCTTGTTGAAAAAAGAAAGGCCCAGAAACTTCCCATTGGGGGGGGAGGAAAACTGACTGATGACAGGATCAAAAAGCTAACAAATTATTATGGTAGGGCCATAAAGGACAACAGTGGCGATGCGAAGAAAATGGAACATGCTGTCTGGGCCAGTTTTTTCCACACCATCAGCACTGATGATGACCCACACCACACCTTCTGTCCTCAAGGCAAGTCCTCTTGGTGTTTTTACCAGAGGGATCAAGCGAACCAGGTCCGTAAACCTCGGCCCCATAATCATCCTCTTCCCCGAGATATCGCTGATGCCCCGATTCCTGTCTACAAAAGGCTTGGCGATCCCCAGCTGCTCCAAAGGTGCCTGAGTGGGAAAACACAAAATTCAAATGAAAGTTTCCACTCACTCCTTTGGAGAATTTGCCCAAAAGAAAGATGGGCCAATTTCAAGACTGTGGACACAGCCTTGGCAGTTGCGGTTCAAAAATTCAATAAGGGCTCCTCTGCTTTGCTGGATGTTATTCTGGAGCTTGAACTGAGGGCATCAGAGACTGCAGTGGAATATGCAGAGAAAGAAGATGTCTCCAGGGTCAAGTCAGCAACCAGAAAAACCTCCATCAGAGAAAAGAAGAAAAGGCAAACCATTGACACAATTCGTCGTCAAGAACGACAGGAACAGCGAGAACGGGAAGGAGAGGTTTATGGGGCAGGACGGTTCTGAAGACCAAAAATATCACTCTTTCCTTCTTTTTTTTAATATTACCTCATATCCTGTGAACAAACATTGTAAAAAAGATATTTTGTATAAAATCTTACCTTGTTGATGTCTTGGACCATCAGAAAACACAAGATCAAAATTCAAACTCAATTTTCTCAAAACGTTTATTTTTCAAGGACGCACGTTTTCTCGCCCAGCTTTTGACACACTTCCCATCAATATATTCACACCAAAGTTTGAATACTTATGTAAAAATGGCTTCTGAGTGCAACTACAACCACAAGAACATTGTATCTCAAATGGTTTTCAAGCTGCATATGATGATATATCACCAAACCGAAGAGAAAAAAATTCGCCTTTTTGAATGAGTGGTGAGAACAGATTTTCAAGTTCAGATAATAACTTTTGTGATAGTTGCATTCTTTGATCATTGGAATAAAACACTGTACATCTAAAAACTTCTGAGAAATTTTGTTTTCTTGAATATGAGGGGCGAATATACTCGTTTTCGGATGAGAATGTGTAAAAACCCTTTGTTTCCACATAAGCAAGATACATAAAACTTGGCATGTGCAATACTTTGACATGTTTCGCCTCTGTGCCAAATTTTATAATGATGTTTATGTGGAACCTGAGAAACGAAAATACCTAAAATCTACGCCTAGCGCCACCTTACACAGTGAGTGGCATTAACAGATCACTAATGAACGCATTATTTAGCATTTTAAGGCTTGGAAGCTTTCGTTTTTCACAGTGAGTGGCATTAACAGTATCATAATGAACGCATTATTTAGCATTTTAAGGCTTGGAGCTTTCGTTTTTCACAGTGAGTGGCATTAACAGTATCGCTAATGAACGCAACGCATTATTTAGCATTTTAAGGCTTGGAAGCTTTCGTTTTTCACGTGAGTGGCATTAACAGAATCACTAATGAACGCATTATTTAGCATTTTAAGGTTTGGGAAGCTTTCTTTTTTCACAGTGAGTGGCATTAACAGTATCACTAATGAACGCTTTATTTAGCTTTTTAAAGGCTTGGAAGCTTTCGTTTTTCACAGGGGAGTGGCATTAACAGTATCACTAATGAACGGCAACGCATTAATTAGCATTTTAAGGCTTGGAGCTTTCGTTTTTCACAGTGGTGGCATTAACAGTATCGCTAATGAACGGCAACGCATTTTTTAAAGCATTTTAAGGCTTGGAAGCTTTCGTTTTCACAGTGAGTGGCATTCACAGTATCACTAATGAACGGCAATGCATTATTTAGCATTTTAAGGCTTGGAAGCTTCGTTTTTCCCAGTGAGTGGCATTAACAGTATTCACGAATGAACGGCAACGCATTATTTAGCTTTTTAAAGGGCTTGGAAGCTTTCGTTTTTCACAGTGAGTGGCATTAACAGTATCACTAATGAACGGCAATTATACCTCCTGTAACAAGCAGTTTTCAAAGGTAGAAGGTTTGTGGAAATGATCAAGGTAATTCTATCGAAATAGTTTGAAACACCCGTAAATGCGCATTAAGTTGCTTCACACTTAAACTGCTACCCCCTTCATTATACTAATTATCATTAATGTTGGTCTTGATGTTTTATTAAATTCATAAACATCTTTGTACTGTAGCATTACTCGTCATGCATTATTGTTTTCAAACTGGTATCTTTAAGGGCATTTCCCACCATCATAAAATAATCATATTCACAACCATACTATAATTCAATGTGCGCGCTCGCGTGCGACCGGTGTTGGGGTGTGTGTTTTGTGTGTGGTTTGTGTGTTTTTTGTGTGCGTCGTGCGTGCGTGCTTGCGTGCGTGCGTGCGTGCGTGCGTGCTTTGCGTGCGTGCGTGTGTTGTGTGTGTGTGCGCGAAGCCCACGCATATCTGTGTGTGTGTGTGTTTGTGGGGTGTGTGTGTGTGTGTGTGTGTGTGTGTGTGTGTGTTGTGAGAGAGAGAGAGAGAGAGAGAGAACAGAGAGAGAGAGAGAGAGAGAGAGGAGAGAGGGGAGAGAGAGAGAGAGGGGGAAGAGAAAAGAGAGAGAGAGAGTGTGTGTGTTTGTGCCCGTGGGGTGGTTTTTGCGAGTTTGTGTTTGGAATGTGTGTCAATTGTGTGAGTGCAAGTGCACGTGCATGCTTGTGGATGAATGAGTGAGAGAGATCAAAGGAAGAAGAGGAGAGAGATTCGTGACTGCAAACCACAAATGTTTTATTCATAAAGGCCACAGTTTCCCTTTTAGCGATTCAAGTCGCACACTGACACTGGTCTTCAGTCCGAGACATGAGGCGTCACCTTTGAATACTGTGTACAAATAGGCTAAACAGCTATCTGTTTACAGTATTTTCATTCAATAATGATATCAATAAAATTAATTTGGAAAAGACATGAATTAAAAACACGACTTTAATAAGTATGGATTGCTCTCTAGTGTCTCTTCATATTGCACAAGACGATATAAAGTGATATGCGAATTTGTTTTTCTTTTGAATGTAAAAATAAATGGGCTATTAATTTTTTTTTTTTTTAATTATATGACTGTAATAACGAAAAATTGAACAGAAATGACAGAAAATTTTTTGTTTGCAGGATGCACAGAGAGAGAGAGAGAGAGAGAGAGAGAGAGAGAGGAGAGAGAGAGAGAGAGAGAGAGAGAGAGACAGAGAGAGAAAGAGAGAGAGACAAGGGGAGAGAGTAGAGAGAGAGACAGACAGAGACGAGAAGAGAGAGAAGAGAGAGAGAGAGGTGTGTCAACTCTCTGACAGGTCTGACCATCTCACCGCAGACGCAGAAGCTCTGCCGGCAGAGATTTTCCCAAAAAAAAGGGCACCCAGTTTGAACAGGTGTGATCTGTTTTCGTTGGACACTCGTGCAGGTCTAAACGAGCGTGAGGAGAAGGCTAGAAAAGAAGAATACGAGCAGGGCTTGGCCATCTGACTTCCATCCCATCCCACGTGTGTCCTCACTGTTTACGGAAGACAAGATGAAAACCTTCCACCGTCGGGAGAAGGAGCCGCCAACAATGTGCGAAAAAAATACACAATTAAAACCCGAAAAGAGGGCACGGGCAAGAGAAGCACCCCTGAATGCCCCCCACAGCCCTAGCAAAGGGCCGCGCCGTTGAAAGCCTCTTTCAGGTCCACAGACAAGTAATACGTTGTGTCAACACGGGCGGTGCTCTTTGCTGGGGCCAAAAAAAGGGAATTGGACTCAATCTCTCTCCTCGTTCTTCCCCTCACCCACCCCGTCCTCTTCCCCTTTCCACCTCCTGCTCTCGCCCAATGGAGCCTCAACCTTCGCTAATGTAGCCAACCTCCTCTCCAATGCCGCCAACCCTCCCTCCAATGTCAGCCTAACCCTCCTCTCCACCAATTGCTAGCTCAACACTCCTCTCTTCTGCCAATGGAATGCCTCAACCCTCCTCTCCTTTCTTCCCTCACCCCCTCGTCCTCAATCACCCACCTTTCCCTCATCCACCCTCACCTTCCTCCTCCAATGCAGCCTCAACCCTCCTCTCCTCAATGCCAGCCTCACCCTCCTCTCCTCAATGCCCAGCCTAAACCCTCCTCTCCTCAATGTCAGCCTCAACCCTCCTCTCCTCAATGCAGCCTCACCCTCCTCTCCTCAATGTCACCCTTTCAACTCCTCCTCTCCTCAATGTCAGCCTCACCCTCCTCTCCTCAATGCCAGCCTCAACCCTCCTCTCCTGCCCTTTCTCCAACATGATTTCGGTTGACAAGCAGTTAACGACCAGTGCGACGCATGTGGTGTCATGCAACACACTGTGAAGTAACATGAAGTGACGTCATGCGTTAAAGTGCAGTGTGCAGCGATGTCATGACATGGCAAATGATGCAGTACAGAGCTCAGCAATGGAGTGAAGTCCAATCTAAGGCATGGAAATGCGAAGTGATGTGACGGAGCGTGGCGTTCATGATGCATACAGTTCAGTGGAGCAGGTATTGATTGGCGAGTGATTAGTACGGGAATACGAATGAGCTTTACGCAAATTCCACAAGTCAAGAGCCCCAACAGAAACACGACATTATGAATTGGTAACTCCGAGGGCTGTTCGAAATCTTTCAACACACGCTTCAAATCACGCTGAAATTTGGGAGGGGAGGGGAGGGAGGGGAAAGAGAGGTATGAGGACGAGGAGATAGGAAGAGGAGGCAGAGATGCTAAAAAAAAAAATAAAAAAAAATAAAAAAAAAAAAAACGTTTTCCAGACCACAATTTCTATCATTCCTTTTTCGGTGAAATCCTGAGGTGACCACAAGATGCATATCAAAAAGAGTCCAAATAAATCCTGGGGGTCAAATATAGCTGAACTATTTACTGAAAACTGTATTCAGTACGGTTAAGAATCAATAGTGACAGCCCTGTTGCAATCATTGGTTAAACCAGTCCCATTTACAACCAAAGCGTCAGTCCATTTTGTTCATCTGACTAGACCGTGTTGTGTTGGAGTCTTGTCGAGTTAAAAGTTGTACATCAGTTGTATTTCGGATTGTTAACCATAGAGACAAATCTAAATGTGAGTCTGCTGAGATCTGAAGATTCATCATGATATTCGGCGGAACCTGGTTCGAATCCCATGGAAATTACAGACGATGTACTAACGGTGCAGGATGGAAACAGTGGGAGATGGGGAGAGCGAAAGGAGGGGGAAATGTCTAAAACACATCGACAAACATTGTAGAAAACACGCGACTCCCCCCCCCCCCCCACCCCCACCCCACCCCAGCAATGTTCTGGAGAGTGTAATTCTTTCCTGTACGAGACTTAAGTCGTCAACTATTACATTTTGCGTGCATCACGATCGCCAGTCGCAACGATTGGTTCATTTGGCGTGGATCACGTGCACAAAACGCAACAAAGTTACAACTGTTACATTTTGCGCTGTTGTTACACTTTGCGCCGTATCAAACGTTGACACGATATCAATTTGAGGCTCGCTGACTATCCGAGCCAAAAGGCGGACTGAAGCCGCAGGACACAGATAAAGGGAACAACACTGTCACACCCTGCCAACTGGAGCTCCATTCATTTGGCATGACCAGGTCATCCAGAAAGCATCTGATCCAGCTGCAGACGTCTCTCTAAGGTCTCCATCCTTCCGTTTGGTAGGTGACCCAGACAGGCGGTGCGCGGATTCTCCTATGTATAGAAATGACAGCGGAGATGCACACTATTTTTGTGTATTTTTCTTCTTTTTTTTTTTCCTTGTCCTTTTTTGTTTTGTTTAGTTTAGAACTGTCATAAGATCTAACGACGATGGTTCATTTGAGCTCACCATGTGGACTGATGTCGTAA
>CM031608.1:90452005-90479505 GCA_018398815.1 Conus ventricosus | reverse complement strand
AAAATAGTCAAATGCACCCATCAAAGTGACTGTTCATCAATAAGATACGTTTAGTATTCATCTGTAAGACAGACAGACAGACGGACGACGGACGGACGGACGGACGGACGGACGGACGGACGGACGGACGGGACGGACAGGTATCAAATGCACTATGCTCATTCCTAGTCAACATATATATAGATATCATATCTAAGACATCTATCTCACGTACTATGCTCCATTCCAGCCTAAATGAGGCCCTCGTGGTCGGCTAGGCTATAATGCTGACTCAGTACCATTGCTTGACCGAAGTGGGAAAATAAACACAACTGATGAAAGTAGTTAACTGGCTATTGTTTACATTTCCATGAAACATGCCAATCAAGGCGCAAAATATGAAAATAAAAAGAATTGTGGTTTAAACGCCAGTTTTGGGAGTAGACGGCAACCATGCTTCCAAGGTGAAAATCACTCAAGGACTGGTCGCCTAACCTTGTTTTCTTCAAGTGGGACCTATCTGTAATTGCAGCTGACCACAAAAAGAAAGGATCAAAGAGTGCAGCTGACCACAAAAAGAAAGGATCAAAGAGTGCAGCTGACCACAAAAAGAAGGACAAAGAGTGCAGCTGACCACAAAAAGAAAGGATCAAAGAGTGGACCTATCTGTATGCAGCGACCACATTAAAAAAGGATCAAAGAGTGGACCTATCTGTATTGCAGCTGACCACAAAAAGAAAGGATCAAAGAGTGGACCGATCTGTATTACAGCTGACCACAAAAAGAAAGGATCAAAGAGTGGAACTATCTGTATTCAGCTGACCACAAAAAGAAAGGATCAAAGCGTGGACCTATCTGTATTGCAGCGACCACAAAAAAAAGGATCAAAGAGTGGACCTATCTGTATTGCAGCTGACCACATAAAGAAAGGATCAAAGAGTGGACCTATCTGTATTGCAGCTGACCACAAAAAGAAAGGATCAAAGCGTGGACCTATCTGAATTGCAGCTGACCACAAAAAGAAAGGATCAAAGAGTGGACCTATCTGTATTGCAGCTGACCACATAAATGAAAGGATCAAAGAGTGGACCTATCTGTATTGCAGCTGACCACAAAAAGAAAGTAATCAAAGAGTGGACCTATCGTAATTGCAGCTGACCACAAAAAGAAAGGATCAAAGAGTGGACCTATCTGTATTGCAGCTGACCACAAAAAGAAAGATCAAAGAGTGGACCTATCTGTATGCAAGCTGACCACAAAAAGAAAGGATCAAGAGTGACCTATCTGTATTGCAGCGACCACAAAAAGAAAGGATCAAAGAGTGGACCATCTGTATTGCAGCTGACCACAAAAAGAAAGGATCAAAGAGTGGACCAATCTGTATTGCAGCTGACCACAAAAAGAAAGGATCCAAGAGTGGACCTATCTGTATTGCAGCTGACCACATAAAGAAAGGAGCAAAGAGTGGACCTATCTGTATGCAGCTGACCACAAAAAGAAAGATCAAAGAGTGGACCTATCTGTAATGCAGCTGACCACATAAAGAAAGGATCAAAGAGTGGACCTATCTGTATGCAGCTGCCCACATAAAGAAAGGATAAAGAGTGGACCTATCTTATTGCAGCTGACCACATAAAGAAGGATCAAGAGTGACCTATCTGTATTGCAGCTGACCACATAAAGAAAGGATCAAAGAGGGACCTATCTGTATTGCAGCTGACCACATAAAGAAAGGATCAAAGAGTGGACCTATCTGTATTGCAGCTGACCACAAAAAGAAAGGATCAAAGAGTGGACCTATCTGTATTGCAGCTGACCACATAAAGAAAGGATCAAAGAGTGGACCTATCTGTATTGCAGCTGACCACATAAAGAAAGGATCAAAGAGTGGACCTACTGTATTGCAGCTGACTACATAAAGAAAGGATCAAAGAGTGACCTATCTGTATGCAGCTGACCACATAAAGAAAGGATCAAAGAGTGGACCTATCGTATTGCAGCTGACCACATAAAGAAAGGATCAAAGAGTGGACCTATCTGTATTGCAGCTGACCACATAAAGAAAGGATAAAAGAGTGGACCTATCTGTATTGCAGCTGACCACATAAAGAAAGGATCAAAGAGTGGACCTATCTGTATTGCAGCTGACCAACATAAAGAAAGGATCAAAGAGTGGACCTATCTGTATTGCAGCTGACCACATAAAGAAAGGATCAAAGAGTGGACCTATCTGTATTGCAGCTGACCACAAAAAGAAAGCATCAAAGAGTGGACCTATCTGTATTGCAGCTGACAACATAAAGAAAGATCAAAGAGTAATTTGTACTAGGGATGGTGTGTAACGCGAACACAGCGTTTGTGTTAGAATGAAAATGCAAAAGAAATATTCATACTCAAAATGAGCGAGTGAGAGAGAGAGAGAGAGAGAGAGAGAGAGAGAGAGAGAGAGAGAGAGAGAGAGAGATAGAGAGAGAGAGAGAGAGAGAGAGAGAGAGAGAGAGAGGGGGGGAGAGAGAGAAGAGAAGAGAAGAGAAGAGAAGAGAAGAGAAGAGAAACGAAACGACACGAAACGAAATTTTATTTAGCCAGGGTAATGAGATAAGCAATATACATGCTTTTTTTCCACCCAGCCCTGAGAGAGAGAGAGAGAGAGAGAGAGAGAGAGAGAGAGAGAGAGAGAGAGAGAGAAAGAGAGGGAGAGAGAGAGAGGGGGGGGTGGAGGAACAGACAGTTGGAATAATAGAGTTTTACCAGAGAAGGAGGGAGAAGAAGTGGTGTCAACGAACCAACCCAAAACAGCCGATCAAGTTAAAAAGAAAACCTGCCCTAGATGACCCATTCAGAAAATCCCAGTCACAAAACAGACCAAACTTGAAATGCTCACTGATGTTGAGGATGTTGCCGAACACGCTGTGTTGTTGAAGGTGGTGCAGTTCCAGCGGCGGTCCCGGAACTGTGCTGGCACTCCCGATGCCCATGGAGGCCCCTTCGCCCAGCACGTGGATCAGCGACTTTCCAGGCGCCACAGCTCCCTCTGGCGGGGACCCAGGTAGGGAAGGTCGGAGCAGGAAAGCAGCTGGCGTTTCCGGGCCCCTCCTCCTCCTCGCCTCCTTGCAGAAGGCCCAGGTGATTGTTGCTAGCCTCCGGACTGTGGTTCAGTTCGTCCACGATGGCTGGTACGAGCTGGCCACCCCCAAGTACCTGCACGCACGCGCGCACACACACACACACACACACACACACACACACACACACACACACACACACACACACACACACACACACATACACACACACACGTGAAAAGATTAAGGATGGGTGAAAGTGTTGCAAAAAAGCAGCTTCGCGAACTTATGAATCTAATGGTTCGTTTCGTGGGTGTAAGAATTCATCGTCAAAACTGATAGTACCGAGTCGTAAGAGTCTGGTGACGGCTGTGAAAAAACTTTCAATATGTTTATGAGAATCGGGAGTATAAGGGACTAAACGCTTCGGGGCTTAGAATTGAAGTTTCTTCTTCTTTTTATCTTATTGTCTCAGGGAAAACTGAGAATTTAGAATGTTGTCGAGGACAAATTAGGGTTCAGACAGTTGAGCTAAGTTTCAAGCATTGGTATCCGAGGTCAGCCTCAACCGAATGGGTAGATGCTCTAATATTCTCTTGCATCTAAATATACATAAACAAAAGACAGAAATTCTCATAGGCTGATGACCGCAGAGGCAGTGAACTGTAAGAGGCTCACCGTATTCATGGAACGGCATTATACCCCTTTCCTCCCATCATCTGAACGTCACGTGACCTGAAGAATGTACCCATGTACAGCGGGTAGACAAAGAAGGTTTTTCAGCCGCACAATTTCGACCTTACGAATGTGTCGAACTCCTGACCGTTAGCTCAGTAGGCAAACACTGTGACCATCAGATTACATGCCTCTCTGACATCTGCAAATATGTGTATGTTACACCAGCACCCAAAAAGCAGTGTATGTGGACATGATGGGAAGAAGGTCAAGCATGGACACATAGCTACATCCTAAAGGGTCACTTTGAATTTCATTGGATGATAATGTTTCAGTGTCCTGTCATTAAACTCAGCGTCAGTGCAGAATCATCTGTATACAATATGAACCAGGCATTTGATCTCTCGACCTGGAACCAATTACAATATCAGTTTTGATCATGATACTAACATAGCCTAAAATTGAATTGAATAGCGGAACGCCATCAAATATTCACCTCCTTCAACCTCACTCTTTGAGGTGTTCAATTCTTTTCTGGCAACCTGCTTCCCATCAGTAAACATCTCCCACCTCTATCTTTCTAAGCCCCCCCTCTCTCACCTCCTTTCCATCTCTTCCTCTTCTCTGGCCTTCTGTCTTCCTCTCAGTGTCTGAGTGTGGGTGAGAAACACAGAAAACAAAAGAAAACGTTCCAGATGCTATTTGCCACCCCGTTTTCCTTGATGTGAAACAAGTCATTGATCACGTCCTTTGATCTCTCTTTCTCTTAACAGCAATGCTCCGACGAATGCAGTGAGATTCTCAACACTGTCATGTGCAAAGTCGTCCATCTGTAGGGTTGCTTTGGAAGTATTGCTCTTTTGTTTGTTTTTCAGCTGATCATTTTACGAGTTGTTTTTTTTTTCCAGTGGCATTAAATGCTTAATTTTGTTTTCCACTATTCTCTTGGCGGCAACTAACCCCCTCTCTTCCTAAATCTCGCTAATCAAGTTGCCACAATTGAAAGGGGGTATAGTCACTAACGAACTCCAGCACAACCCTATGTAGATTATTTTGCGGGTTTAAAACAAAGTTGAAGGAAAAAGTTAGTACTTTTCCGCCGACAGATAGAAACAAACAGGTTACAAGACAAAACACGACCCCTTTGATCTTCTTCAGGCAAGACAAAGAACATTCACGACAACGAAAACAAAGAACGAAGAATCACTAGACAAATAACATTCAAGACAACGAAAACAAAGAACGAAGAATCACTTAGACAAATAACATCCAAGACAACGAAAACAAAGAACGAACAATCACTTATCTCCTCATTTTGAGCGCAAATGGATGTGGAAGAGGTGTGTTTAGTTTTGGTTTTGCTTTACTTCGTTCTGTATTTTTTTCCTGCATTAAATGATGTCAAGAGTTAATCCGCTACTGCGTTTTGAACTATTCCGTATTTGGTACGTGAGTGTGTGTGTGTGTGTGTGTGTGTGGTGTGTGTGTGTGTGTGTGTGTGTGTGTGTGTAGGAGATCAAAAAAAGGAGACAGAGAGAAGAAGAGAGAGACAGAGAGAGAGAGAGAGAGAGAGAGAGAGAGAGAGAGAGAGAGAGAGAGAGAGAGAGAGAGAAGGGGGAGGAGTGCAAGCAAGCTTCCGAAACAAAACAAATACTCTCTTTAATGTGACAGCGTGCTCAACGTTAGACTTTCAAGGTTGGAAATGGCCTTATCTCGCGAGCTGTTGCACCGCTCCGTACTCACGTCGCGTTTTTCACTGAGATGGGGTAGGAGATCCATTATCTGATCTTTCAGCACAACGCCCATATTTTGCTCTGACCTGTCCTCGACGTGGAACTCAGAGGTTATCTACACGGCCGGCGTTCGTATCAGCACGATAGGTCGCTTATCCACACGATTGCCGAGTCGGCTGTAGCGGTAGCGATCTTATCTGCACGATAGGACTGTGAGAGAAGGGGTGAACTTTGAAGAATGGCTCGGTTGTGAATTGGCGTTTGGCTTGCTTCGGAGTGCACCTCACCGGAATGGCGTGTGTGTGTGTGTGTGTGTGTGTGTGTGTGTGTGTGTGTGTGTGTGTGTGTGTGTGTGTGTGTGTGTACGAGAGAGAGAGAGAGAGAGAGAGAGAGAGAGAGAGAGAGAGAGAGACAGACAGACAGACAGACAGACAGAAAGAGAGAGAGAGAGAGAGAGAGAGAGAGGGTGGTGTGGTGTGTGTGTGTGTGTGTGTGTGTGTGTGTGTGTGTACGAGAGAGAGAGAGAGAGAGAGAGAGAGAGAGAGAGAGAGAGAGAGAGAAAAGAGAGAGACAGACAGACAGACAGACAGAAAGAGAGAGAGAGAGAGAGGAGAGAGAGAGAGAGAGAGAGAGTGGTGTGTGTGGTGTGGTGTGTGTGTGTGTGTGTGTGTGTGTGTGTGTGTGTGTGTGTGTGTGTGTGTGTGTGTGTGAATCTGTGCCTCGTCTCACGCCCTTGCCTTACCTTAGCTTTCCAAACAAAATTGCAAAGCACTCTTCACGTCTTCGCTGACTAGCTCTGGTGTTTTCTACTTCACTCCTCTTTCTTTACTACTCCCCGATAATTGCCTACAAATCTAAGCTGAAGACCAGTTATTCAAGAAACTAATTGTATTCGAGCAGTCCGTTAAATATCTCTGTAATTTAGATGTGGGATACAGTTACCTGGTGAGACAGGCGATAGTCTTTGCAGCCCAAACTGAGAATTCGTCGTAACGTTTTTGAGACGATCAAGAGACATTTTCAGCGATGGAAAAATAAAGAGCTACGATTTTTAAGTAAAGCATCCTCTTTTTCTGATGAAGCAAAACGTCGGAGATAAACACCTTTCTTTGCACTGTTGTCGATTTTCACGAGATTAAATTCCCAGTTTTAGAAAAACAAGCATTTCCACAGGATGACTTCAATTCACACACATTACAAGCAAAATCACCCCCCTCTCCTCTCTCTCTCTCTCTCTCTCTCTCTCTCTCCTCTCTCTCTCTCTCTCCCTCCCCCTCCCTCTTCCTCTAACACACACACACAAAACACACACACACACACACACACACACACACTTTAACGGGAATTGCGGGGATACATGCAGTAGCTTAAAAACGGGTTTTCCGTAACTTACAAGGGGTTAAAGGATCCCCCGGGGGTTTAGCGTTAAATTTTGAATTTTTTTTTTACTTGGCATGTTTTTGAAAGATCCCAAAAGCGTTGCCCTCCTTTCCCCCCCCATGCGGGCCCCCCCCCCTTTTCCCCCCTCCCCCCCCCCCCCCCGCCCCCCGCCACCCCTTTTTACCTTTGTGGGGGCACGGGGATGATGTTGGGTTGAAATTTCCCCTGATTCATTTCTTGTCAAATTTTTTCCTATTTCCTTTACTTTTGGGTTAATTTTTTTTGCAGTAAACCCAACCCCCGTAGATTACAAATTTTACTTAGTTTTGTATTTTAAAAAGTTTTGGGGCTTGCTGTCCTCACAATTTTTTTCATTTTTTCCCTGCAAAAAATTTTGTAATAAAATTTTGTTTTAAAACCCAAACGTCAAAAGAAAAATTAGCGCAGGCAAGTCACAGCAAGGCCCTTTGGGTGGTTTTACGGGTCTATATTTATGTTCTGTACAGGTAAAGGAAACGATGAATACCACAACTCGAAAGGTACAACAACAGATAAATTCCCCAACCAACTCGAAGGTCACAACAAAAAAATTAAATTACCACCAACTCGAAAGGTCAAAACAAAAAGGAATCCAAAAATTCGAAAAGGTCCAACAACAGATGAATACCCAAGGTAAGGTCGGAACAACGATGAATACCCCAAAATCGTAAGGGTCACAACAACAGAAAATACCACTAGCCTTTGGTCAACAACAGAGGAATACCACTAACTTTTTAAGGTCAGATCAACAGGGGAATACCACTAGTCTTAAGGTCAGACAAAAAGGGGAATACCACTATTTAAGGTCGATAAACCCGGGGAAAAAATCCCACGCTTTTAAGGTCAGATCAACAGAGGAATGCCACCACTGTTCCGTCAATCAGGGCCCCAATTTTCGGGGATCTTCATAACTACTGTACGTCAGAAGGAAAAACTTTCTGAGCATGGACACTCTAAAAAATTACAGCATTTTTAAACCATGATCAATGAGAGTCCGGGAGCTGAGTACCATGGACGCCATACAAAGGAGGTAAACAAAAGTAGGGCGCATTACATATCATATGATCAGATGGTAAATCTCCGGGGGGAAATACTGTGCTGAGAAAACCCGGCGGGCCGGGTCAGAAACTGTGTGTTTTGTAGTGAACACACCACCCCCCCCCTCCCCCTCGTTTGCCCCCCCCCCCCCCCCAACTTCCCCCCATTTTTTTATTTAAAAGGCAGACGCCCCCGGCTCCAAAGGGTCCTTTTTGCATCTGGTCGGTTGGGGGGGGGGGGAGGGGGGGGGGGGGGGGGGGGGGGGGGGGGGGGGGGGGGGGAAAAAGGAGGAGGGGGAAATTTTGAAAAAAAAAATTGGCCCCCACAGTAAGACCCAATTTCCAGAACCCCCCCTCCTCTATCTTTTCTCTCTTTTCCTCCTCTCTCTCTCTCTCCCCTTTTCTCTTAAACTTTGGGAAAAGAGAGAGGGGGGGGATAAAAATTTAAGAAGGGTTTCATGTGGGGAAAAAAAGACCGGGGCTAAATTTGGCTGAGTTTTCTTTGTTTTTGGATTTTCTGAAATGGCCCAAAGTGTATTGGTAAAAATCGGTTTGCTTCTATCCCTTAAAAAGGGACTGTGCCGGGGGGGGGGGGGGGGGGGGGGGGGGGGGGGGGGGGGGGGGGGGGGGGGGGGGGGGGGGGGGGGGGTCAGCGTACTTTTGTAACTTTAAATTGATGGGGGGGGGGGAATCACTCACAACTTTTCGTGCCTCTCCTTCTTCTCTCTCCCCCTCTCTCCCCTCTTTTCTTCTCTCTCTTCTCCTCTCTTCTTCTTCAATTATTTTTTTAAATACATATATCTCCTCTTAAATTACTTCTGTTTTTCTTTTGCCCTTTTACCTTTCAATGTCTGTTCCACCCCCACCCCAACACACAAAACCACCCCCACCCCAAAAACACACACACACACACACTTTACGTGAACGTTGGCAAAATTAAATTATTTTTTTTAAATTTCCCTGTTGTTTTTTTCACGGTAATATTGTCCCCCTTTTTCCCGGACCCCCCTCCACTCTCTCAATTCCCTGAAAATGAATGGCCCATACCAGGCGGGGATACGGACTCGAAAATAAGCCAGTCCAATAAAAAATTGCGATTCCTATTCCCCTTTTGGTAGGGGGCCCGCTGTCTTTTCAAGAAAAATCTTTGGGGAACCCGGGGTGGGCCCTATACACATCGTAAGGGGATTTTGTCCTTTTTCCAAATTGTTAAGAAAAAGAGAACAAAAAGAAGATTTTTTGGGGTACAAAGGAAAACGATCACGTTCTGTTTTCCCCAAATTCGATTTGATGCACAAAAAACCCGTATTCGATGCAACATACGTGTGTTTGCCGTGAAACTTTTTCTTTTTTGACAAAAGAAAGAATACAAAACCTCGATTTTCATCATAAACCCTTTCTCCATTACCCAATGAACATTTTTGTACTAAATTTCCCGGGTCATAGTATAATTTAAACCGCCCAAACTTTTTTAAATTGTTCTTGGATTTTTAAAGATTTTTTTTTGGGGACGTATACTTCGATTTTTTCCGCCCCCCGTGTGGTTGTTTTTTGGGGTAAAAAAACATTTTCAATCTTTCTGGGGTTTTCCCCCCCAAACATTTTTTTTTTGGGGTTTGGGTTTGGGTTTGGGTTTGGGTTTGGGTTGGGTTGGGTTTTTGGGTTGATGTTTTTTTTTGGGGTTTAAAGTCAAACTGTAAAGGGGGTTTTTCCCAATTTACTTGCCAAAAACATTTAAAACGGGCTCCCCCCCCCCCCCCCCCCCCCCCTTTTTTTTTTTTTTTTTTTTTTTTTAGGGAAAAAATTTTTCAAAAAATTGGAAATTTGGGGGCCCTTTTTTTTTTTTATTTTTTTTTTTTTTTTTTTTTAAAAGGGGGGGGGGTTTTTGGGGGTTGGAGAGAAGACAGGGAAGGGTTTTTTGAAAGAAAAAGAACCAGAGCGAGAAAGAGAGAAAAGAAAGGGAGGGGTGGGGGGGGGGGGGGGGGGGGTTAGAAAAAAGCAGGGGGGGCCAGGGGGCACCAGCAAAAACAATGAGGGGGGCGGAGTTTGGGGGGGAAAAGGGAAAAACGATTTCAGTGGTCGAACCCAAATTTTCGCTGCACCAGCCTGCCGGGGCCGGGGGGAGTTTTAATGGATGTTTTGGATAAGAAGAAAAAAGACGGGGAAACAGACATAGCTGGGGGGACCGCCCAACCAGTGAGCTCTAATTTGTGTACCGCTGATTACCCAGCACGCTGATCAATTTTCTGAGGCCAGGAAGGATGAAAAACGAAAATCTTTTCCCAGTCAGACGCGAAAAGGGATGCCCAACTAAAAAGGGAAAAGTTTTTTTTTGGGAGGGGCCAAAAGCTGTCCCTTCATCTTTTTCTACACCCAAATCCCTATCTGTCAGCCGGGGGACCCTTTAGTACGGATATTAAAAAAGGGCCCGTCACTGGGCATACCCGGGCATCAGGAACGGTGGGAAAACTCCCCTGAGGAAAAGGGGAAAAACTTCCCCCTGTTTTGGGCAAACAGGTGGCTCGGTTTTAAAGGGTGGGCTTGCTTGAAAAAGTAGGGGAAAACCCAATTTAACCAACCCTTGTGGGAAAAAATGCTGCGCTTTTTTTTTTTTTTTTTTTTTTAAGGATCGGTTTACTTTTCTTAGAATTCCCAAAAATTGGATGGGAAAAGTGAGGAAGCCTTATAAGACTGTTGGGCGGGGTTTTCCCCTTGCACCCCTCTTCCCCTTTTTTCAACCCCCCCAGGTCCCCCCCCCCCCCCCCCCCCATTTCCCCTTCCCCACAGAATAGGCCTTTATCACGTGATTTTACATTATGTCCCACAACCCGGGGTTTCAAAACCCGCCAAACCCCTCCCATCCCCCCCCCCCCCCCCCCCACACAAACAAAATTTTAAAAAAAACAGTTGCACCCTCTCCTTACTTTCGATCTATATTTTTCACGAATGAGAAATCTTCGTAAATCAGTCCCCCAAAAAATTTTTTTTGATTTTTTTTTCAAAGCCCTTTTTTCCCACATCATTCAGGTTTTTTTTATCTGTGCAATTTTTGTCCACCACCCCCCCAACCCCCCCCCCCCTTACCCTTATACACCACCCGTGTCCATTAAACCAAAGGGTTTTAAAATCTTTCGAAAAAAAGCGATTAATCTGAGAGGGCTTTAAGAGAACAAAAGCCCGACTCTTTTACACAGTTAAGGTCAATCCGAAATTTTTGCATTTGGATTTTTTTTCTTTTTTATTTGCTTTTTCTTCTTTTTAAGCAGAGATGAAAATTTTTCACAAAAACGTTTAATCCCAATTTAAATAAGTACAATCCTCAAGTATGACCTATCCTTTTAAAAACCTACCTAAACCCACCTACCTATCTATTTTTATTATCTATTTTTCTATCTATTTTTCTCCAACTATCTACACCCCACGCGCCCCGCGGCGAAAACAGGCACAAATACAGGGGCCACAAAAGGGGACACACCCCACAAACAACAACACACACACAAAACACACACACACAACGGGTCTCCCCCTCTCTTTTTTCCCTCTCTTTTATTCCCCTCCCACACACCACACACACACACACACAAGATAATTCGGGAAGGGGTGGTGCGGTGGGGTGGGGTGGGGCGTTTTGCGTGCGTGTTTTTTTGGGGTGTGGGGGGGTGGCGTGTGCGTGGGGGCGTTTCAGTTTGGGGGTTTGTCTGGGATGCTTATTTGTTTGTTCCTTTGTTTTTGTTGTTTTTTTAAAGATTTCCCTAACACAGATCCCGTACGTTCCTCCCTTTCCCTTACAGTCACAAAGCCACAGTCAACACCCTTTAGCATTATATCCCCATCCCCCCCCACACACCCCCCTCTCCCTCCCCCCATCTCTCTCTTTGGGAAAAAAATAAATGAATCTAGTCATTTAAAAGTTCTTTCAAAGGGAGAAAAAAAAAACCTTGAATGTTTTGGAATAAACGGCTAGACTACATTTCGCAAAGTTCAGATTGAGAACCTTTAAAATTTTAAATTAAAATTTTTTTTTTTGGTTTTTTAAAACCCCGGGGACGTCCAAGGGCATCGCCTTGCCCAATTGCGGATTCCCGTTGGCGATTTTAATTTTTTTGTTTTCGTTGTTTTCAGGTTTTTTAAGGAATTTTGAGACACCCGTTCCCCTTTTAAAATTAGATTTTCCCGAAAAAAGAAAAAAATCCTTTACACTGTCATCAACAGACCTAAAGGTTTGATACAGTCCCCACTGCAAAATTTTTCACCCGGGGGTAAAGGGGTTTCCCAGACAAAAAAAGGGAAAACTGTGAAAGAGGAGAAAGGAAGAGAAGATGAAATATTCTTTCAGTTTGGGGAAGGGGTTTAGCTGTTCTGAATAAGTTTGAAAAGGCCATTTTTTTTTCCCCAAGATTTTAAAATAAAATTTTTTAAAGGATTTGGGCCCCTCTTTGTGTTGGGTCTGGATTTACTTGTTTTATTTGCTTTCGGGTTTTTTTGTCATTTTCGGTGAATTTATGCTTGTTTAACCCCCCCGTCCCCAAGGGGTTTCACGCGGGGGGGTTTCCCCCCCTTGGGTTTTCCTCTCTCTCTCTCTCATCTCTCTCCTCCTCTCTCTCTTTTCTCTGCACAACCCCACCCCCAAACCCCACCCCACACACACACACACACAATTTCGCGCACGCGCGGGGCAAGGTTTCCCCCTAAGCCAGACCCCCGAAAATTTTTCCCCACATTCTTTTTCCACCACTGTCTCCCGGGTTTTTTTCGCCGAGGGGCAGCTACAGTTTTTCCCCCCGTGATACACCCCTCCCAACCTCAACCCCCCCCCCCCCCCCCCATCCCCACCCCCAAACCCCTCACATGTGAGGGAAGCTAGCCCGCCTGTACTGTGGGCCCCTTTCTCAGACCTGTGTTAGCTGGCGGCCGACAGGTCAGGCTGGGGAGCGGACGACCCTGGGTTGGGGACAGGCGGGGGCTTGGCGTGGTGGTGCAAATGACGGAGTCCTCTTCTGGAGCGACCCACTGAGGGGCGTTTCATGGGCAAAGGCCTGGCCTTATGAGCGAGGGGGAACCGGCTCTTGTGATCTTGGTAAACCGGGGATTGAGGGCAGGAAGGGGAGAAGGAGGGGTGAGGGTGGAGGAGGATAGGTGGGGACAATGGAGAAGGGGGCAAGTCGGAAGCGGAAAGGGGTGGGGGGTGGGGAGAAAGGGGGTCGGGGACGGGACGAGAAGAGAGAGAGAGAGGAGAGAGAGAGAGAGAGAGAGAGAGAGAGAGGAGAGAGAGAGAGAGAGAGAACCAAATAAAATGAATCGTCACCTTAACACTTAAGAGATAAATCACGGACATACCGAAGACCACACGCAGTGTGTCACGATGCAGGAGACTGAAGTTTTCAAAATGTTAAAGAAAGAAAGAAAACAAGCAAACACTCAGTGTTTAACAAGGGCGACAACACAACTGGATATAAAACTCGAATACTCCCATCCAGCTCTACCACACCATGTCATTTAAGGCCCGTCATCAACGATGCGTTGAAGCGGCGCGATTTTCGAACGGAGCTTCAGCTACAGTTAAATGTTTTTCGTTGTTCATGTTCATGTTCACATCCCTAACTATGATCCGCCTCAGAGCTCCGCTATGCATTTTTTAATTCGACAGGAGTATCTCCTTAACCCCGTTGAATGTAATCATTAGCAGTTACTTGAGGAGAAAACACATATAAAAACTTGTGTCTTGTAAAAACGCGTATCTTCTAAAAACCATACATATCTGTGCAGCTAAAAGGGGCAAAAGTAAAAAAAAAAAAATAAAAAAAAAAAAGTCAGACAGACACATGAATGCGGTTATCTGCCCGTCTGTACGCAAGTCCGGGCGTACTTTTATTCTCCTTGTTTTAAATCATGAATTACTCACCGACATGTCATGGAATGAGACAACACATAAAGAGTAATGTGACATTTGGAAGATGTTGGATCCTACTGAAAGAACAATAACAACAACAACAACAACAAAACACAAAGAAACCCTTTCCAAAGCCACTAAAACACTAAATAATAATAATAATGATAATGATAATAATAATAATCATCATCGCATCATCATCATCGTCGTCGTCATAAAAATTGCGGAAATGGAAGACTGTCTCCCCTTCTCCCCCTACCCCTCTTTCCTAGAGAGAGAGAGAGAGAGAGAGAGAGAGGGGAGAGGAGAGAGAGAGAGAGAGAGAGAGAGAGAGAGAGGGGATTGCTTTCCGGCACGTTTTGTTCCTCTGAAGAAAATAACATCATACACTCACACCCTAACCCCTCCACCTTAACCCCTTACCCCTCCTCCTTTAACCGTCATTAGTCATGCCAGAAAAAGCAAACTGGCTGCCAGATCCCAGATTCTGCAATTGGTTCCAATCTCTGCACTTTCAGGCAAAGTCTATCTCACCTTTTGTTTACACCCATCCCTCTTGCTCTTCATTTTGCCGCAAAACTGATAGGATCTTACCCTCATTCCAGGAACAATGTCATTCATCTTAGTTCGGTGGAAACGGAGGAGAGAGAGAGGGGAGAGAGGAGGGGGGGGGGGGGGGAGAGGAGGGAGACAGAGAGATGGGCAGAGGAAGGGAAGGCGGGCAGGTAGGGGAGGGGAAGGAGATGAATACGTGTCGTGAGAGAGAGAGAGAGAGAGGAGAGAGAGAGAGAGAGAGAGAGAGAGTGTGGTGGTGTGGTTGTGTGTGGTGTGTGTGTGTGTGCGCGCGCGCGCGCGAGGCGTGCGTGCGTGCGTGCGTGCGAGCGTGCGTGCGTGCTGCGTGCGTGCGTGCGTGCGTGCGTGCGTGCGTGCGTGCGTGCGTGTGTGTGTGTGTGTATGTGTGTGTGTGTGTGTGTGTCTGCCATGAGGCTGTTAAACAGTTGTACATATGTGCACATAAGTATTTTGTGTTAGTATATTTCAGACACGAAGAAACTGTTTCTTTGAAGAAAGCTTTTTTTCTGACTCCCGAGTGTAAGAAAGGGAGTCTGTAGATCGAACGGTTTCGGTTGACTGCCAATGAGAGAGTGCGCGCGCGTCTCTGTGTGCATCCGTGTGCAAATATGTGTTTGCCTGCGTGTATGTCAGCCTGCTAAACTTCTGTGTTGGCACTGTGTCTGCAAAGACGAGTGCATGCCAGTCAAACTTGGGAAAATGTACACATCAATAAAACATTTCACCTTTCAACAAACAATGACACTTTAAAGCACAGGTTAATAATTTTCGATAAACATTTTCGGTAGAATTTCTGTCATGAAAAATAACATTTTCGAAGAGACAAGAAAATTTTTTAGTCGCTTGCCAATATTATCATGCAAGACATGTTCCGTGAGAATTTATACAAATATTGCATCCGGTGATAAATCAAATTTCATCAAGATCGAGTGCAATTTCCACCACTGTGTATAATACAGATCGACAGATAGGTCTGTACATTTTGCCAGTTACAGATCGAGATAGTAAGAAGCAGCAGACATGAATATATCTTGCTGGATGCAGAACTTAGAATTATTAAAAACGTAGAATTAAGATTTTATTTTTTCAAAAAGTTGTGAATTAAGATTTTATTTTTCAAAAAGTTGTGGTGCACATTTCCGGGACAGCAAAAAAATATTTGAGGAGTGCGGGTCGGGGGGGGGGGGGGGGGGGGGGGGTGTTAAAATGTAAGAATCGTGTAGGATTTGGGGGTACAAAAATGCAGTTCGTGTGTTTGGGCTTTGGCATATAAGAAAAGGTGTTTGGGCTTTGGCATATAAAGAAAAGGTGTTTGGGCTTTGGCATATAAAGAAAAGGTGTTTGGGCTTGGGGTACAAAAAAAAGTTGGTGTATGAAGATGAAAAAATAATAAAGTTTATAAAAACCTTTTGGTGGTAGTCAAATCCATTAGTGAGAATCCTGCAGTCAACTTTTGTATCTTCCTTGGTGTATGAAGGTTCTCGAAATATCACAACAGTATTCGGGATGGGAAAGATTTCGGAGATATCCAAGTTGTCAGATGCTTCAAATTTGTGGATATCAATAAGTCGTTTGGGTGACTGGGCTTTGGGGTAACAAACAGTAAACGGGGCAGTAAAGTTTTACAGATCCCAAAAAGTAAATGGTAACTGAGGTATTTAGAATTTGGGATACAAAAAATGGGGTTGGGGTGATTGGGTTTTGGAGATTTGAACAAAGCAGTAGACGTGGTCTGACTTTGGGAATATCAAAAAGTGGACGGGATTGTTAGGCTTTTTGAACTTAAAAAAAAAGTTTGGGTGGTTGGACTTTCGGGACATCAAGAAATAATTAAGGAATATCAAGAAGTAACAAGGATGGTTGGACTTTGGATTTTTTTTTTTTCAGTTTTGGTGATTTCACCTTGGCGATATTAAGAAGTAATAAGGGAATGTCAAGAGGTAACAAAGATGGTTGGACTTCGGGAAGAACAAAAAGTTTTGGTGATTTGACTTTGGCGATATCAAGAAGTAATTGTGTGGTCAGACACTGGGGATACAAACAGACAGGATGGTTTGGCTTTGGGAACATCTAAAAGAAGTTGGGATAACTGGCTCTGGAATACAAAAAAATAAAGCCGCTGGAACGTCGGGAATTTAAGAACATCGAAAATTAGTCGGACTTGTTGTCCAAAATCACCTGGGATGGCCGAACTTTGGGAGCATCAAAACCCAGTTGGGGGTTGAACAGGATTTGGAGATGTCAAAAGTTGTTGGTTGTGAGACATACAAAGCGCGGCAAGAGGGTGGGGGGCGTGGGGGGAAGAATGGGGGTTGGATGAAAGGGGTAAGGTGGATGATATATGTGGTTACCAGAAAGTAGTTGAGAAGTGATGGTAAAAATCTCCTTGCAAGGGAGAGAATGGGGATATCAACAAGCAGCTGGAGAAAGGCTAAGGGGGAGTAGACAGTCCCATTCAGAAAGGACCAGGACAATGGCTCCTTCATCACAGGTTAGTGAAGCATCACACGGTATTCCTTCTCCCTCTTTCTCTCTGACACATCGGAACAACAGACGTTCCCCCTGCTCCCAAAGGAGAGAGAGAGAGAGAGAGAGAGAGAGAGAGAGAGAGAGAGAGAGAGAGAGGAGAGAGAGAGAGAGAGGACGTTGTCAAATAAGATGAACTGCCGTCTCTAAAGTTTGGAATAAATCATAGACGGTGGACCTCACACCGTTTCGCACAAATGTATGTGAATACAGCATTTACAATACATAGTGGCATATAATTGCATCCCCTCAACCCTCCCTTCTATTTCCACCACTTCCTCCTACTCCCCTTCTCTCTCTCTCTCTCTCTCTCTCTCTCTCTCTCTCTCTCTCTCTCTCTCTCTCTCTCTCTCCCTCTCTCCGCTCTCTCTCTCTCTCTCTCTCTCTCTCTCTCTCTCTCTCTCTCTGTCTCCCCCAGCCTCCTTCAGCCTCAGGCCAAAAGATACTTTTTTTCCCAGCTGTGACAATGCACACTTCAACAGGAAGACGGTCTGTATATCAAAGTCGAATGGAACAATTCAGCACATGCACACACAGACACACACACACACACACACACACACACACACACACACACACACACACACACAACACACACACATAGACAGACAGTGAAAGAGAGACAGACAGACAGACAGACAGACAGACAGACCACAAGAGGAACATCATAGGAAACAACATTTGACGCTCTTTGCACACTCACCACCCACTGTCACTTAAGCCTGCCACACACAACGCGTAGAAGAGGCATTTTTCCTGTTGGCCATTTTTCATTCTTTTTCAAATAGTGATGTGTCACATACAAGTCAAGAGAATGATCCGAGGACCTTCGTAGAAAATTAATGGCTTTAACACGAACGCTTTTGGAAAAGAAAAAAAATAACAAAATGAAGTCACATACAACTGCTGCTATATAATCCATAGTCTAACCACAACTTTCCATTCAATTTAAGAACGCTATGCAAAAACCTGCATTATTCATCCTCTTCTTCTTCCCCTTCCTGGAACTGCATTGACTTTCACAATGACATTACGAAGAAAAAAAATACCAGTTTACAAGTCTGTATTATCATAGTCAAAACAACCACACAGAGCTTTTCAAGGTTATCAACACGAAGGGGGAAAAGATTACATCTGAACAAAACGGGTAGGGAAGAGAGAGAGACTGGGGGGGGGGGGGGGGGGGTCACTTCCTGGAAAAGGGAAGAAAAAAATAGGTCACTTCCTGAAAAGAAAAAAGTCAAATCCTGAAAGAGATCACACCTTGAAGAAGGGGCGTGAGCTCCTCCTGATGAAGGAAAAAATCATATCCTGAAAAAGGAAAAAAAATTACACGATGCAAAAAAAAATCATAAACAACAGAAACACATTTTACACATGTCAAATAACAAAGGTGCTAATTTCAAGGGGGGGGGGGGGGGTTCCACCAATTTTTTCATACACTGATCTTTGGCGTTGGGCAGTAAAGGACAGCCTCGATGTGGCCTCTGTAACAGCCTCGATGTGGCCTTTGTAACTGCTCCGGCGATAACCAGCACGACTTGTTTTCTGTCTCATCTCCATGCTACACCTGTGGCACAGCCCCCATGCCACTCATTTCATCTCCATGCCACCACCACTGTGGTACAGCCCCCATGCCGCTCATTTCATCTCCACCACTGTGGCACCGCCCCCATGCCACTCATTTCATCTCCACCACTGTGGCACCGCCCCCATGCCGCTCATTTCATCTCCATGCCACCACCACTGTGGCACAGCCCCCATGCCGCTCATTTCATCTCCATGCCACCACCACTGTGGCACAGCCCCCATGCCACTCATTTCATCTCCACCACTGTGGCACAGCCCCCATGCCGCTCATTTCATCTCACCACTGTGGCACAGCCCCATGCCGCTCATTTCATCTCCATGACACCACCACTGTGGCACAGCCCCATGCCACTCATTTCATCTCCACCACTGTGGCACAGCCCCCATGCCGGTCATTTCATCTCCATACACCACCACTGTGGCACAGCCCCATGCCGCTCATTTCATCTCCACCACTGTGGCACAGCCCCCATACGCTCATTTCATCTCCACCACTGTGGCACAGCCCCATGCCGCTCATTTCATCTCCACCACTGTGGCACAGCCCCCATGCCGCTCATTTCATCTCCACCACTGTGGCACAGCCCCCATGTCGCTCATTTCATCTCCACCACTGTGGCACAGCCCCATGCCACTCATTTCATCTCCACCACTGTGGCACAGCCCCCATGCCGCTCATTTCATCTCCACCACTGTGGCGCCGCCCCATGCCACTCATTTCACCTCCACCACTGTGGCACCGCCCCCATGCACTCATTTCATCTCCACCACTGTGGCACAGCCCCCATGCTGCTCATTTCATCTCCACCACGTGGCACCGCCCCATGCCGCTCATTTCATCTCCACCACTGTGGCACAGCCCCATGCCGTCATTTCATCTCCATGCCACCACTGTGGCACCGCCCCCATGCCACTCATTTCATCTCCATGCCACCACCACTGTGGCACCGCCCCCATGCCACTTATCTCCATTTGCCAGCACTGTGGCAACAGCCCCTATGCCACTCATCTCCATTTGCCAGCACTGTGGCACAGCCCCTATGCCACACATCTCCATTTGCCAGCACTGTGGCACAGCCCCTATGCCGCTCATCTCCATTTGCCAGAACTGTGGCACAGCCCCTATGCCGCTCATCTCCATTTGCCAGAACTGTGGCACAGCCTCTATGCCACTCATTTCATCTCCATGCCACCACCACTGTGGCACAGCCCCCATGCCACTCATTTCATCTCCACCACTGTGGCACAGCCCCCATGCCGCTCATTTCATCTCCACCACTGTGGCACCGCCCCAAGCCGCTCATTTCATCTCCATGCCACCACCACTGTGGCACAGCCCCATGCCGCTCATTTCATCTCCATGCCACCACCACTGCGGCACAGCCCCCATGCCACTCATTTCATCTCCACCACTGTGGCACAGCCCCATGCCGCTCATTTCATCTCCATGCTACCACCACTGTGGCACAGCCCCATGCCACTCTTTTCATCTCCATGACACCACCACTGTGGCACAGCCCCCATGCCGCTCATTTCATCTCCACCACTGTGGCACAGCCCCCGTGCCGCTCATTTCATCTCCACCACTGTGGCACAGCCCCATGCCACTCATTTCATCTCCATGACACCACCACTGTGGCACAGCCCCATGCCACTCATTTCATCTCCATGACACCACACTGTGGCACAGCCCCATGCCACTCATTTCATCTCCACCACTGTGGGCACAGCCCCCATGCCACTCATTTCATCTCCACCACTGTGGCACAGCCCCCATGCCACTCATTTCATCTCCATGACACCACCACTGTGGCACAGCCCCCATGCCACTCATTTCATCTCCACCACTGTGGCACAGCCCCCATGCCACTCATTTCATCTCCACCACTGTGGCACAGCCCCCATGCCGCTCATTTCATCTCCACCACTGTGGCACAGCCCCCATGCCGCTCATTTCATCTCCACCACTGTGGCACAGCCCCCATGCCGCTCATTTCATCTCCACCACTGTGGCACAGCCCCCATGCCGCTCATTCTCATTTGCCAGCACTGTGGCACAGCCCCCATGCCGCTCATTTCATCTCCACCACTGTGGCACAGCCCCCATGCCGCTCATCTCCACTTGCCAGCACTGTGGCACAGCCCCCATGCCGCTCATTGGGGTTCTCCCTCCACAGCCACGGCCTGTCTTGTCCTCGCCAGTATCGGCAAGCTATAGGGATTAAGATTAAGATTAAGATTAAAATTATAGTCCCGTCAACAGCAAAGGTTATCTCAGGACTGTCACCACGTTTCAATCTAAAGCTTTAGGGAGCAGTGAACGTCAAACCGTCACGAAGCAAGCCACCTGACGACAATCACTGCTTCGTGGCGGAGCCAGTGTGAGTGAGCTCTCCTTTCGGAGGGCGCCACTACATCCGTTCAACGATGGTCCATATGAACTTGTCGATACGGGTGACGCCGAAAGAACGTCACCACAGACATAGGCGTGAAAAGGAATCGACATGGTGTTCACCACCAGAACAGGGCGTGAAGGACCACAGAATTTGATTTTTGTTTTGTTTTGTTTTAAATGCCGATCAGTGAGGAAGAAAATGATGGAGATGATGTTACGGGCATTTCATTCTTGTCTGAGACTGCTTGAAAGGGCTTACACTTTCATTCAAGATGTATCCCGGCGTCAACCAGGCCCGAGAAATACAGACACCTGCAGTGTCGGTCAGGAAAGCTGAGCAATACTCTCAGAGACGTGACATTTAAGTGAATGAAACTCCTCTAGCTCTGCATGGTACCAGTCTTTCCGACTGAGCCAACAACAAACTTGTCTCTGGGTGGAAGTGGTCGGAGCGGAAAGAATCCCACAAATAAATGGCTACGTGGGAATCAGCCTAAGACTCCCTAAGAGTCCGCATCATAAATCACTTTGCCACGGTGCCTGTTAAACCAATACGACTTGACTTTAAGGAACAAAAGATTATGCTTCAAACGACGCATGTTTATGGTGATGCGGATGAAAGTTATATGCGACCATGTCCATGAACAATACATACATTATGCTCTAAAGCGACACATGTAAACGCTCCGGTTTGGCTTGAGTCTTTTTTTAAAAAAATGAAACTTTGTTTTCGTTTTTTTCCCTTTAAATACATACAGATAGTCATGATGAAAAAAAAAGGAAAGCAAAAACTGAAATTTGTTCTTCTTTCCCTTCCTTCTCCTCCCTTCTCCTCCTCTCTTCCCTTCCCCCTTTCTTTTTTTTATCCCACTCCTCTCTACCCCTTACCACCCCCTCTTCTTTACCCCTTCACCCCCTCTTCTTTACCCCTGTCATCCCACTCCTCTCTACCCTTCACCCCCTCTTCTTTACCCCTGTCATCCCACTCCTCTCTACCCCTTCACCCCCTCTTCTTTACCCCTGTCATCCCACCCCTCTTACCCCTTCACCCCCTCTTCTTTACCCCTGTCATCCCACCCCTCTCTACCCCTTTCACCCCCACTTCTTTACCCCCTGTCATCCCACTCCTCTCTACCCCTTCACCCCCTCTTCTTTACCCCTGTCACCCCCTCCTCTCTACCCCTTCACCCCCTCTTCTTTACCCCTGTCATCCCACCCCTCTCTACCCCTTCACACCCCTCTTCTTTACCCCTGTCATCCACCCCTCTCATACCCCTTCACCCCCTCTCTCTTACCCCTGTTCATCCCAACCCCTCTCTACCCTTCACCCCCTCTTTTCTACCAACCCTTCCCCCCTCTTCTTTACCCTGTCACCCACCCCCTCTACCCCTCACCCCCTCTTCTTTCCACCCCCTCCCCCCCTTCTTTACCCCTGTCATCCACCCCCCTACCCCTTCACCCCCTCTTCTTTACCCCTTCATCCCACCCTCTCTACCCCTTCACCCCCTCTTCTTACCCCCTTCCACCCTCTTCTTTACCCTTCATCCCACTCCTCCTACCCTTCACCCCCTCTTCTTTAACCCCCTTCCCCCCTCTTCTTTACCCCTGTCATCCCACTCCTCTCTAACCCCTTCACCCCTCTTCTTACCCCCTTCACCCCTCTTCTTTACCCTGTCATCCCACCCCTCTCTACCCTTCACCCCCTCTTCTCTACCCCTGTCATCCCACCCCTCTCTACCCCTTCACCCCTCTTCTCTACCCTTCACCCCCTCTTCTTTACCCCTTCACCCCCTCTTCTCTACCCCTTCACCCCCTCTTCTTTACCCCCTTCACCCCCTCTTCTTTAACCCCTTCACCCCCTCTTCTTTACCCCCTTCCCCCCTCTTCTTTACCCCTGTCATCCCACCCCTCTCTACCCCTTCACCCCCTCTTCTTTACCCCTGTCATCCCACCCCTCTCTACCCCTTCACCCCCTCTTCTTTACCCTGTCATCCCACCCCTCTACCCTTCACCCCCTCTTCTTTACCCCCTTCACCCCTCTTCTTTACCCCTGTCATCCCACTCCTCTCTACCCTTCACCCCCTCTTCTTTACCCCTGTCATCCCACTCCTCTCTACCCCTTCACCCCTCTTCTTTACCCCCCTTCACCCCCTCTTCTTTACCCCTGTCATCCCACCCAACCTCAATTCAGTGCACCGAAAGACTTTAACCATTAAAGAAAAAAAGAAAGGCAAAGTTTTCAATAAACGTAATTCGAGTCTACAGTAATAGTGATCAACGACACTCTCATGGATATTGGACTTTTATTTTAATTCAACGGTGGTAGACAAGTACGTCTTTAGGATGCATACACACACACACACACGCACGCACGCGCGCGCGCGCGTGCACGCACATACACAAACACACACACACACACACACACACACACACACACACACACACACACACACACGTACACACACACACACACACACACACACACACACACACACACACACACACACACACACACACACACATTTGCGAGACTAGTGGGAAAGTGGAGACAAATGCACGGGGAGGATGGATACAATAGAAAATATCTGTTTCACGGCATTTTTAACCGGTATGCAAAGAACAAACAGCGGCGGGTGTTCTGCTTCTTCTCTAGTGTCACACACGTTCACACACACACACACTCACACACACACACACACACACACACACACACACACACACACACACACACACACACACACACACGTTCACACACACACACACACACACACACACACACACACACACACACACACACACACACACACACGTTCACACACACACACACACACACACACACACACACACACACACACACACACACACACACACACACACACACACACACACACATGCGTGTATGTGGGGGTGGGGTGAGAGAGACAGAGAGAAGAGACAGACAGACAGTCAGACAGAGACACATAGACAGACAGAGACAGACAGACAGACAGAGACAGAGAGAGACGGAGAGAGTATTCAAATAAAATCAAATCGGATTCTTCTTCTGTAAGAAAGAATGACGTGGGGGAAAAAAGAAAGCAAGCAAATAAATGAATTAAAGAACAACAGCAACCGCATACACTCAAAAGAGAGAGAGAGAGAGAGAGAGAGAGAGAGAGTGAGAGAGAGAGAGAGAGAGAAGAGGAGAGAGAGAGAGAGAGAGAGAGAGAGGAGATGGGCCAATTGACAATTAAACAAGATGAATCACCTCCAGTTATACACTTGTAAATAAACCCAAAAGACACCAGAGAGGCCTTGCATTTACTAAAGACTCGAAAATTCATTGCGCAAAACTGTCTGCTGCACTAATCAGTGCACCGCCAAGGCGACAATGTATAATATGATACACCTCTGCAATAAGTGTTACCTGAAGGCCTGCCGCACCCAATGTTCCTTCAAGGTGCTCATTTAAGGCCTGATCCGCCCAACTACACTACACGGCCTGCCCCCCCCCTCCCCAACACCCCCTCCCCCCCCCCCCCCCAACACCCCCTCCCCCCCCCCCCCCCCCCCCCCATGTCCAGTGTTACTTTAGGGTCGATCACCACCGATGTTCCTTCTAGGCCTGTCCCCTCCAACGTCACTTTAAGCTCTGTCCATCCAACATGCTCTAAGACCTGTCCGATTCTATGTTACTTTAAGTTCTATCCTATTGACCATTATATGAAGGCCAGTCCCCTCCAACGTCACTTTAAGCTCTGTCCATCCAACATGCTCTAAGTCCTGTCCAGTTCTATGTTACTTCAAGATCTATCCTATTGACCATTATTTCAAGGCCAGTCCCAACCAATGTTCCTTGAAGGCCTGTCCTATTCGACGGTACTTAAGGCCCATCCCACTCAGTGGTACCATACGGCATGTCACGTGCATCGTTACTTTACAGCCTGACCCACTCAATGTTATTGTAACGCTTGTCCCATCCAACGTCAGTTTAAGGCCTTTTATTTTTAGGCTTATTCAAATGATTACTTTTAGGCTTGTTCATGAACAGCCTACCTCATCCAATGTTATTTTAAGGCCTGTCCCATCCAATGTTACTTTAGGGCTTCTCCCATCCGAGCGTACTTTAGGGCCCGTCCCACAAACGTTAAGACTTATGCCAGCCACTGTTACATTAAAGTCTGTCTCTGCCAAAGTTACCATAAGGCTTGCCGCATCCCGTGCCACTCTAAAGCCTCACCCAATCTATCTTGTTTTAAGGTTCGCCCCAGCCAATGTTACTTCAGAGCTTGTACCAGTATATGTTAATTAACAAATCAGCTTTAAAAAAAAAATTAAAAAACGGCTTTGTGACAGGCAATGTGTTTTGGGCTTTCCGTTTATCATCTGATCTAGATGTTGCGAAGCGTGGCATCGCATTTCTTTCTCTTCTTTCTCCTCGACGTTCTTCGTAACACCAGGGGAACGTACCGATACGCTCCTCTGACGCCTTGCCGGCTCCACCGTTCTCCAAGCCCAGCGCCAGAATGCCATAAATAACCACATCACACTTTGCCTTCCTTCCTCCCGTCCATCTCCCCCCCCCCCTCCCCCCATCACTTACCCTGCCCTTCCATCGCCTGGGTAAAAACTTCCAGAGGTCGTACAGGTAGATAGAAGTGTCGTACAGGTAGATAGAAGTGGACATGGCGAAATCTGAGGACAGAAGGGGCGTGTACAGCGGGGTAGAAAACAGCCTGCTGACCATAAACTTTTATTGGGACACATCACTTTTATTGGAGCCCGGCACAAACAGATACACGAGTCTTTGTGGAGAGGGGTGCCGCATCAACAGGTAGGGGAAATGGAGGCGGGCACTCCGAGAAGCAACAGACAAGAGGAATCCACTTACTCCAGCTAACGATAAATATCTCCCTCCGCCCCCTACCCTACCCAACACCCGTCCCCCCATCAACACACCTTCCCTTCATCCCCTACCACCCCCACGGCCGCTCCCTTCCATCCACAATCCCAATTCAAATTCCATCTTCCTTCCCGCTCGCACAGAGAGAGAGAGAAGAGAGAGAGAGAGAGGAGAGAGAGAGAGGAGAGAGAGGAGGAGAGAGAGGAGAGAGAGAGAGAGAGAGAGAGAGAGAGAGGTGTGTCTTGGACGAAGAGTCCATTGATACCTCTCTCCTCGCCTTTTCTCTTTATATAATACTTATTACACTGAAGCGAGCATTTAGTGAGCACTATCGCATAAGAGTCAAGAGCGCTTATCAAGGAAAATATTACAAAATGTTCACGTGATCTCTCTCTCTCTCTCTCTCTCTCTCTCTCTCTCTCTCTCTCTCTCTCTCTCTCTCTCTCTCTCTCTCCCTCTCTCTCTCTAAAAAGGACAGTAAAACCTGACACTAATGCCTCCCATTTCCACAGAATATAACGTAAAAGGACATCGAGAGACATCACACACACACACACACACACACACACACACACACACACACACACACACACACACACACACACACACAACTATCTATCTATCTCTAAAAAAAAAATTAAAAAAAAGGATAGTACGATCTGACCCAAGTAACCTTCCGCTCTCAGTCGTTTGGACAGAATCGACAAATGCTTGAGCCACCGTGACTCAATCTGTCAAGTCCCGAAATATGCTTCGTGTTTTGAGATTCTATATCCGTCGATAGCTCCACCTCAGTCCCGACCCACGTATTTTGCATAAGAAGCTTGCAGCGTGCGATGTTTGCGAAGTTTGCGATGTCCGATCGGACAGGTCCTTTAAGTTCACGCTCGTTGAGACTTCAGTCAGACGGAACGCTGTCCGTTGAGGCGACAGTCTATTGGAGGCCATGTTCATTTAGCAGTCGCAGTATTTCTTTTGACTTCTTTAGAAGGACTAATGATTAAATGGTAAATTATTTGTGTATTGTCATTTTGCAGAGCACACTATAAGCGTTCAGCTTGTTGCTGCTCACTTTGTATTGTGTAAACATTGTACGTACCTGTGATTAAAGATTTGTTTAAACCACTAATGATTCAACCGCGCGACAACAACAACAACAAAAAGACATTTATTCGGTGATCACGCATATGTTTGGACTTGATTGGGATTCAGCTGAGAGCCTCGTCTAGTTGAATAAGCACACTACACTACACTTGGATTTGACAGAGAGCGCCATAACAAATGTCACTTTATCATGATTTGCTTGTGATTGATTAAGTTTTCTTGCTGTTGTTTGTTGTTGTTGTTGTTGTTGTTGTTGTTGTTGTTGTTGTTAATGTTGTTGTTGTTGTTGTTGTTGTAATTCTTCTTCTACTTCTTCCTCTTCTTCTTCTTCTTCTTCTTCTTCTTCTTCTTCTTCTTCGTTCACGATTCTTATCTTTAGATGCAAGGCTTTCATTTTTGTCAATGTTGCCGTTTGATCAGGCTCCTCACATGACCTGTTCGCTCTGATATGAAGCTCTCTGCGGACGGCTGGCCTGTTAAAAAAATGCATGAAAATAAAATCAAACACGCGACAAGAAGACATACATTAGTCATAAGCACACATATCAATGCATGCATGCATCTGTTTCAGAAATAAGTCCAAAGACCCAATCCCCACCCCTTTTTTTTTACTTCCTCTCATCTCACATCAT
>CM031608.1:90422005-90447005 GCA_018398815.1 Conus ventricosus | reverse complement strand
TGTTGCCGTCGTCCCCCTCCTCCCCCCCAACTCACCACCCTGTTGCCGTCGTCCCCCTCCTCCCACCCCAACTCACCACCCTGTTGCCGTCGTCCCCCCTCCTCCCCCCCCAAACTCACCACCCTGTTGCCGTCGTCCCCCCTCCCCCCCACCCCAACTTCACCACCCTGTTCCCGTCGTCCCCCTCCTCCCACCCAACTCACCACCCTGTTGCCGTCGTCCCCCCCTCCTCCCCCACCACCCTGTTGCCGTCGTCCCCCCTCCTCCCCCCCCAAACCCTGTTGCCGTCGCCCCCCCTCCTCCCCCACCACCCTGTTGCCGTCGTTCCCCCCTCCTCCCACCCCAACCCTCTTCCTTGCCATGGACCCACTTCAATCCCTTAAAAACGGTACGACAAAGGTGTTGGGATCCGGGATTGAATCAGGTACCTTCAGATCTTCAGTCTAGCGCCCTCCTAACCAAGGAATTGCGGGCTGGTAATGAATGTCACGGTCAAAAATAAACACAACCAAATTCGTGGTCAATCGCCACCAGCCCAGTCGGACATAGCTCTAACTCAAATATTCTGGGCATCAGGCAGACGGCCCCATGTGTCGGATCCAGCCAATTAAGCATAGGGAGAGGTTCCACGGAGACGGTCTGTCTAGCCAGATGGACTAAGTAGCTGACCGACGCCTCGATGTCTGGTCAAACGAGTCTCGATGCCCGGATCAGACTCATCCGGCCAATTTGAGCACAGCGAGAGGCTAATCCTAATCTTCCCCGTAGACAGTCGGAGTGGCTGACCAAAGTCTCAATAGATTGGCCAGACCTATTGCAACGTCTGGGTCAGACTGATCTAGCCAATTTACGACGTTGCGGAAAGGGAGAGGGAGAAGGTAGTAGGTGGTGGGGGTGAAATCAAGCTAATCAATTAAATGACCAGTTGACCACCACAGAGAGTAAGGCGTGTAGGCGTGACTGTCATGATTTGAATATCCAATGGAAATTAGAGGGAGATAACTTCGGGTACGAGGTGGTAAAAATACTGACCAATGGTACTCGCCTTGGACACGGAGTTAGGGCATAAGTAATGCGTGAGTGAGAGAGAGAGGGGAAAAACGAACAGACAGAGAGAGGGAGGTCCTGGGTTGTAGCTTGCTCGAGCGAAAAGCAGAGAGATGAGAGGGGGAGAAAAGAGAACCAAGTTGGAGCATTGAGCACCAGAGATAGTCTGCAGAGGAAGGACTAAAGAGAGATGTGGGAGAGAGAGTTGCTAACTAATGAAGAGAAAAGAAAGAAAAGAAAAGGAAAAGAAAAGCAAACCATGTCCATTTGATAGGGCAGACTAGAAGAGAGAGAGAGAGTGCAATGCGTTAATGCAGGAAGAAAGAAAGGAGAACAGATCGATGTTGATAGTCACTGTTCCATCTGAACCGGGGGTTCGACCTCATACTTGGCCAGCGCCACTTTCATCGGCAGTCCAACCTGACCAACGCCAGCGGTCCAGCCTGACCGGTGCCAGCAGTCTAACCTGACCCATGCCAGCAGTTGTGTCGTGTTGTGAAAGTGACAGTTGAAAAGAAAAAAAAAAAGGAAAAGAAAAAGACAGTGATTCGTGAATAGTTAAGATCACCTGGCCAGGTAAAGTAGAAATCTATTTATACCCGGGTTAGTTAATGATGTTTTAGATAAATGATTTTGTGAAGTTCAGGAAAGAGGAATGTTTATTTTGTTTGATTCCATATGCATTGATGTTTCTTTCTATGATCATGTGTAGTAAAGTTATGACTTTACTAGTGGTTTGATGTGACGAATGCATGATATATGAGTGAGATTGTAAGCAAGCTGTGAGTGTGTTTGGGCTGTGCGCTAGTCCTTCCTCCACTGACATCACCCGAGGTTGACAATTTATTGGCGAGCCTGCCAGGATATTCTGGCCCATTTATTATAATTGTTCAACTTCTCAGAGAGGAAGCTGGGTGGGATTCAAGTATTGTAATCCTAAGACAAGGGGTTGTCTTACTGTATGTTCCCAAGATAGTTAAATACTAGGCTTGGCATTGCTTCCAAGATAGTTAATACTAGGCTTGGCATTTCAGCCCCAGAGTACTCATTTCGCACAGATTGCCTATAATTCGCTCTCATAGTTGGGTCAGGCGCTAGGCGTCTTATAAAAACTAATTACGTTGTCCCAAGCTAATATTATCATTCATAGGATTGTGCTATTACGTCACTCGTGTCGGAAACCACCAGTTTGGCTGTCGTAGTAATAAAATCTTGTTAAAAAAAAAAAAGAGATATAATGGCGGAAGAAAAGAACACCCCTATTGAACAACAATTAGAGTTGAGTGGTACGAAGAAGGAGTTCGCTGAATTGAAAGAGCTGGTTATGAAGGAACAGATTTTGTCAGGTTGCGGCCCTGAGTTAACCATACATTTGAAAGAGAGACAGCCAGAGACAGCAGGGGAGTTGTTGAAGTTCGCAGAGGTAGGTGTATAGAGAGGCACGTTTGGGCACTAAGGTGCAGGAGAAACAGGTGCAGGCACAGGTGAGAAGAGTGCAAGGAGACTAGGGGAGTTTTCTGCACAGTCTGCAAACCCAGTGGTGGGGCAGAAAGGAGGACAAAGGGACAATAGGTGTTTCATTTGTCACAAGAAGGGACATGTGGCGAGGGATTGTCGCATGAGGTTCCAGAAGGCAGCAGCCTTGCAAGAGGTGGATAAGGGTCGCCAGGGGAAACGACCTGCAGTGGAACCAACAGGGATCCAATCTGAAGAGGGTGGAGTGCAGCCTATGGCTAGCACTGGACAGCAGTCAGTGTCAGGGATGGAGGGCACTAGGCTGAGTGGTTCGTTACCAGTGGAAGAAGGGTGGATTGGCCAGCAGAGGGTGAAAGTGTTACGAGACACTGGTTGTTCATGCGGTGTGGTGAGAACAACGCTGGTCGAGAAAGGGGATTTGACAGGGCAAATCCAGACCTGTACTCTAATCGATGGCACTGTGAGGGAGTTTCCAGTTGCTAAGATAGAAGTACGTACCCCTTACTTCTCAGGCGAGTTGTCTGCGTTGGTGATGGAGAAAACCCCTTCATGATTTGATCATTGGAAATATTCCAGGTGCAAGGGATCCAGGGGATCCTGAGTTGTTGACTGCTACAGGGGCAGCAGTTCAAACACGGAGCAAGAAGGAGGAAAAGGTTGATAAACCATTAGTCGTTCCAGCAAGGAAGTCGGGCATAGATGTGTCGCCTGATGAGTTTAGGGCAGCGCAGGAACAAGACCCTTCGCTCGTGAAGTCTTGGGAGTTGGCAAGAGGTGGAGAGAAACAGGTGGTTAGAGGAGGTGAGACTCAGCACATAGGCGCAGCAGCAATCATTGATGAGGTGAAGGAGACCCAGCAGAAGAAGGGGAGATTTTGTTGCCTAAGTTTCCAGAAGAGTCATACAGGGATGTGTCACTGTATGAAGGGCTAGACAGTAGGAGCTCCTAGGTTTTGTTGTCGGAGGCGACACAAAGCAGCCAGAAAAGGGAAAGGTGGAGAAGATGATGAACTCAGAGGAAGTCAGTCATATCCGGGGTGCTTTGTTGATAATATGTGTTGATTGCAGTTATGTTGATTGGGTATGGGTTCATTCCCAGTTGGCTATGGTTCATAATTTTTGTGTGAGACTTGTTCATATTTTCTTTGTGAGACTTGTTCATGTGAATGTAGTTATGCTTGGAGCATACAGTCGCTTGGGTAGTGATGCATTATTTGCAATAAGTGAGGATGGAGATTCCTCAGTGAAGTGTCACGGATCGTGATCATACTATATTGTGCTTTTCATAGGAATTGTGAAGAGAAGATGTGGCAAATCCGCAGGTAGGGGAATTGCATAAGTGCGCACAGAGGTTGTTATAAAATGAGTTGAAATAACGCAAGAGCGCACGTCAATGATAACTCATTGGAGTGGTATTCACTAATGATATATTTTACAATTTATAAACCGTTGGTTGTAAAGTATTTTTCAAACTTTGCACGTGTAGCTGTGTGTCAGCAAATTCGGTTGTTGTCTTTTTTTTGTACCATTGCTTTGAGACAATGCGGTGCATAGTCTTTTGCAAGGGGGAAATTGTCACGGTCAAAAATAAACACAACCAAATTCGTGGTCAATCGCCACCAGCCCAGTTGGACATAAGCTCTAACGCAAATATTCTGGGCGTCAGGCAGAAGGCCCATGGTTCGGATCCAGCCAATTAAGCATAGGGGAGAGGTTCCACGGAGACGGTCTGTCTAGCCAGACGGACTAAGTAGCTGACCGACGCCTCGATGTCTGGTCAAACGAGTCTCGACGCCCGGATCAGACTCATCCGGCCAATCTGAGCACAGCGAGAGGCTAATCCTAATCTTCCACGTAGACAGTCGGAGTGGCTGGACCGACAGGTCTCAATAGGTCTGGTCAGACGTCTCGGCGCCTACCCAGACTCATACAGCCAATTTACGACCAATACCCACCATTAGGTCGACGACGCCGGAAAGGGAGAGGGAGAAGGTAGTAGGTGGTGGGGGTGAAATCAAGCTAATCAATTAAATGACCAGTTGACCACCACAGAGAGTAAGGCGTGTAGGCGTGACTGTCATGATTTGAATATCCAATGGAATTAGAGGGAGATAACTTCGGGTACGAGGTGGTAAAAATACTGACCAATGGTACTCGCCCTTGGACACGGAGTTAGGGGCATAAAGTAATGCGTGAGTGAGAACGAACAGGGGAGAAACGAACAGACAGAGAGAGAGAGGAAGAAGTTCGGGGAGTAGGCTCTCGCCTACAGGAAGGCAGGGAGATGGGAACGAAGAGAGAGACAGAGAGAGGGAGGTTCTGGGTGTAGCTCTGCTCGAGCGAAAAGCAGAGAGATGAGAGGGGGAGGAAGAGAACCAAGTTGGAGCATTGAGCACCAGAGATAGTCTGCAGAGGAAGGACTAAAGAGAGATGTGGAGAGAGAGAGTTGCTAACTAATGAAGAGAAAAAGAAAGAAAAGAAAAGGAAAAGAAAAGCAACCATGTCCATTTGATCGGGCAGACTAGAAGAGAGAGAGAGAGTGCAATGCGTCAATGCAGGAAGAAAAGAAAGGAAAACAGATCGATGTTGATAGTCACTGTTCCATCTGAACCGGGGGTTCGACCTCATACTTGGCCAGCGCCACTTTCATCGGCAGTCCAACCTGACCAACGCCAGCGGTCCAACCTGACCAATGCCAGCAGTTGTGTCGTGTTGTGAAAGTGACAGTGAAAAGAAAGAAAAAAGAAAAGAAAGACAGTGATTCGTGAATAGTTAAGATCACCTGGCCAGGTAAAATAGAAATCTGTTTATACCCGGGTTAGTTAATGATGTTTTAGATAAATGATTTTGTGAAGTTCAGGAAAGAGAGAATGTTTTATTTTGTTTGATTCCATATGCATTGATGTTTCTTTCTATGATCATGTGTAGTAAAGTTATAGACTTTACTAGTGGTTTGATGTGACGAATGCATGATATATGAATGAGATTGTAAGCAAGCTGTGAGTGTGTTTGGGCTGTGCGCTAGTCCTTCCTCCACTGACATCACCCGAGGTTGACAATGAACAAACACAGTTGGGATAAAAAGGGGAAAAAAAACTATATGAACAGTACCGGTGAGGCGTGTTGGGCCTGCTTCGAATCCCGACTTCGCTTCTCTTCACGATCGCGTTGAAAACAGTGCGACTGCAGCGACTGTCCAGAATAAAATAATTCGCTCTTGATCTGCATAGTATGGTAATGAGTCGACATGTCAAATCTGGGGAAGATAAAATAACAACCGGATTGGCATAAGAAGTTAGAAAAAGACATACAGACGCACAGACAGACTGACACACAAGCAGACCGCACTTTAAATGTTAAATAACCGTTGAGACCAGAAGACTCCTGCACGTGCGTTCACGACTATACCGTGAAATGAACAACTTCCTAGCAAAGCTGTGTTCAAGAGGGTCCAAGGCATCGATGAGGGAAAACTCGTGAGGACTGCGGTCGGAAAAAACGAGCTTCATTTCAGAGTAAGTCCCAGCAAGGTCTGACTCGAGACTAACCAATCATTTGTAGTCAATATGTGGGCTTAGTAGATGTCCGGCGTGCATCGTTGTTGTTGTTGTTGTTGTTGTTGTTGTTGTACCCTGGCTAACAGACTCCAGGGATCACCCAAACAGCCCAAGTACTTGAACACTATGGTACAAATGCATCAGCTGGGGATGAGAACATTACGTGTGTGACCGTTTTTGATTACCCCGCCACATGGGCAGCCACACTCCGACTTCGGGGGATTTTGGAGACTGATAATGTTATGCTAGGAGCTTGTCACGACTGAAGACAATCCCTGCATAACTATGCAGAGCATAACAACATTTTTTATTTTAAGCCAAGGCGGTCCGGCGTGCATCGATTTAGAACAATAGAACAATGTTTCACTACTGACTATGATATTCCTCTCTTCATGCCTGTGATGACATAGGTTTCGCGCAACTTTTCCCACAGTTTTCTTTTAAACAAGAGCATCAATTAACTGCTTGTGTGTGTGTGAGTAATTGTTTAGGTACATGCGGATGGGGTGGGGGGTGGAGGTGCTTATGTGTGTAACTGTGGGTCTTATTTATCAGTGACGTGTATTACACATACCCGATTTTCATAGAAGTGTTCATGACTTTGTTCTGAGTGGGATATGATTGTGTACATGAGGAATGAAGGGGAAGAAGGTGAGAGTGGGAGGAAATGGCGAGAGGCAGGGAGAGAGGGGGGGGGGGAAGGGGGGGGGGAAGGTGGGGGGGGGGTGAGACAAATGGTGGGGTGTAGGACGGAAAGGGGAGACCAGCTATAACCCCTTTTCGGATGACTGGGTATAAACAAAAAGAATATTTCGTTTGTACACGAGCCGAACAACAAATTTGGTACCTGATGGTTTCAAAGTGAGTTGACGACAGACGGAAACTGAAACAAGATGAAAAGAATGTCTGTGTCGCCAAACGAATAAACAAACAAATGACAAAACAAACACAACTCGTTTCCACCTCTGTGGTCTTCTTCAGGCCAGACACACAACATTCAAGACAATGACAACGAAGGACCAACAGACAGTCACTTATCCCTCAAAATGGGCGCGAAACTGATGTGGCATGGAAACGAGGCTTCTGGGCGGGGAAACAACACGGGTTCAAATATTGATAATAATGACGACGATGATGATAAAGAGAATATCACTACTACTACTACTACTACTACTACTACTACTACTGCTACTACTACTACTACTACTACTACTACTACTATAATGATGTAAATACAGTCATATCTTAATAAGGAAGAGATGGACGAGATAGTTTTTAAGATCTCCGTTTGATTTTTTTTTTTTTTTTTTTTTTTTGGGGGGAGGGGGGGGGGCTTTAAGTCAAAGGGTTCTAAGCACTGTAGAGTGGTTTTTGAGACAGAGACAGAGAAGAGAGAGAGAGAGAGAGAGAGAGAGAGAGAGGAGAGAGAGAGAGAGAGGGGGGGGGGGGAGCGATGTTGTAGAGCGAGTTACTAAGTAAAAGCCAAGAGACAGCGGCAATCATGATGATGATGATGATGATGATGATCATGATGATGATGATGATGATGATGATCATCATCATCATCATCATCATCATCATCGTCATCATCATCGTCATCATGATCATGATGATCATGATGAGGACGATGCTAATAACGAACATCAGGGCTTTGACAGAAACGCACTGGCCCTCTGTACCATGGCTATACACCTTCTTTTTTTTTTTTTAACTCCGCCATCCCTCCCACCGCCTCTCCCACACATTTCCCCCCTTTTCCCCCTTCGGTCTTCTTGATAAATGGCAAGCACCGGCACTTAATCCTGCCCTAGTCGGCCCAGAGCAAATGATGCCATTGCCGGGAACCTGCAAGTGAGCCCTTGGGGTCATAAATGCATGAATGTTAAGCACACATTTGTCGCCCCCCCCCCCCCCCCCCCCCACTGCCACCATGCCCTTTGGGGAGGGGAGGGAGGGAGTAACGGGGTAGTGGTGGAAGAGAGGTGGGGGGGGGGGGGGAAGAGGGAGTCATTCAACTTTTCGCTCATTAGCCCAGGAGGAGCAGGAGCGGGTCCAGTGAATATCATTATAATGTGGGGTGTGATGGGTAAAGATGGGCCCACTTGCCGTAAGGCGATCTCCTTGCAAATTTGCCACTTCTCCTCCGCGGCGGGATTTATTCACGGCGAATTGATCGCGCGGAAAGCGGGGTTCTTCTGGAGCGACCAACTGGGCGGCTGCTGCTGCTGCTGCAGCGTGGTGATGACTGATGGTCTGCCCCTTTATGTCAGCTTCTGTAATCCTTCTCTTTCTCTCTAACCACACTTGCGCGCACGCACGCACGCAACGTACGCACGCACGCACGCACACGCACACACACACACACACCACACACATATATATATATATATATATATATATATATATATATATATATATATATATATATATATATATATATATATATATATATATATATATATATATATATGACAGCGCAACACGCTTGAAACAAATTTGTAGATAGTTTTAAGATTCCTCTTTTAACTTATTTTAACTAATGTTGCTCCCCGAGGGGTTGAGCACTTAAAAAATTGTTTTAGGCATTTTAAATATACTGATATATATATATATATATATATATATATATATATATATATATATATATATATATATATATAGATAGATAGATAGATAGATAGATAGATAGATAGCAACGTACGCACGCACGCACGCACGCACACGCACACACACACACACACACACACACATATAGATAGATAGATAGATAGATAGATAGATAGATAGATAGATAGATAGATAGATAGATAGATAGATAGATAGATGTATGCATGTATGTATGCACATATATATATTGATAGATAGACAGATAGATAGATAGATAGATAGATAGATAAACAGACATAGATATAAGCTACACACATATAGGCAGGTAGATAGAGAGACAGAGAGATAAATAGACAGAGAGACAGACAGATAGACATACATTCAGACAGACAGACAGACAGACAGACAGACAGATAGATAGATAGATAGATAGATAGATAGATAGATAGATAGATAGATAGATAGATAGATAGATAGATAAACAGTAAGCCTCCCCACTCTGATCGTCTCGCTCACACAGCCAGTCAGAACATGGCGGCACCATGGTCTTGTTTTGTCATGGTGTGAACCGGACCGTGTGTCTTCTGCCTGTGTGTGTGACTCGTTCACAGAGAGAATTAGTCACAACTGCTTGAAAGTTTAGAAAGAAAAACGCAGACAAGACAGAAATGACATGCAGAACAACAACGAATAAACTACAGACAAGAAAAAGGGGTAGGGGTGGGGGTGGGGTTAAGAATTAACCAAGAATGTTTTTACCCTACTCAGGCTGTGTAAACTTCAAATCAATTTGAACTTTCATCCAAACGACACTCCTAACTTATATAAAACTTTTTAAGGTAAAGGAAGGAGGGATCAAAGAGAGACAGACAGATAGAAGGGGGCTTCTCTTCTGAGGACTCTCTGCTGCCACGCTCTCCACGAGTTTCTTTCTACTACAGACGACACTCCAAACTTAAATATAACCATATAAGGTAAAGGAAGGAGGGATCAAAGTCAAATCCAAACAACTATTATTTCTTACTTTGATTGTCGAAAACAACTGTCATTTTTTACTTTAATAGTCGATCTTGAAGTATTAAACGATAACTTTCTGGACTGGACAAGAACAGAGAAAGAAAGACAAGTGTATCTGGCCTTCAATATTCTGTCCTTTATGGATAGCCTACAGCTAAATTTTTAATGAAATACATGTTTATAATTTGTTTATAATATGTGACTTTTGATGATGGCACCACAAACAAATTTTCCTTGTATTCTATGAGAACAAATAAAATATCGTGTATCGTGTAACATTCGGCTTCCTTCGGAGGTGGGTGGTCCTTTCAATACCAGGCTTTAGGGGGAAGGCGCTCACAGGCGCTTGAACAGTCCCATCCTGACAGAAACCCTTGCTCTGACCCAAATCACCACATGCGTGTTCTCACAGCCCTCAGAAGCCGTAAACTTGCCACCATAACCATGTGTACTGCTGTTACCGAGATTCCTGTTTAAGATCCAACCAATGAATACCGACGGCTTTACCTACCAATCACAAGACAGATGACAGAATTTAGCAAATCACGTGGTCTGACATTCACATCAATGTTCATATATGAAATAAAGAGATACAGATGACAAAGAGCGACGAAGCTTGAGCAGTCTGGCCTCCAACTCCGCTTATCTCTGTTTGAAATTCATATTCAATTCAAACAAGATAAATGTTGCCTTTAAGTGCCAGAAGTCAGGAAGGAAACGTTTTCTAATAATGTTCAGTCCGGATTTTTCCCCAGCTCTTGAAATAGTTTTATCTTCCGATTGGTCAGAAGAGTCTTGGGAATGGTCACTGTCACCACAGGACACAGTGGAATGGTCACTGTCACCACAGGACACAGTGGAATGGTCACTGTCACCACAGGACACAGTGGAATGGTCACTGTCATCACAGGGTACAGTGGAAGAAGAGCCATGGGAATGGTCACTGTCACCACAGGACACAGTGGAAGAAGAGCCATGGGAATGGTCACTGTCACCACAGGACACAGTGGAATGGTCACTGTCACCACAGGGTACAGTGGAAGAAGAGCCATGGGAATGGTCACTGTCACCACAGGGTACAGTGGAAGAAGAGCCATGGGAATGGTCACTGTCACCACAGGGTACAGTAGAAGAAGAGCCATGGGAATGGTCACTGTCACCACAGGACACAGTGGAATGGTCACTGTCACCACAGGGTACAGTGGAATGGTCACTGTCACCACAGGCACAGTGGAATGGTCACTGTAACCACAGGGCACAGTGGAAGAAGAAACGCAATGGGAATGGTCACTGTCACCACAGGGTACAGTGGAAGAAGAGCCATGGATAGGTTACTGTCACCACAGAGCACAGTGGAAGACGAAGAGCCATGGGAATGGTCACTGTCACCACAGGACACAGTGGAATGGTCACTGTCACCACAGGGTACAGTGGAAGAACAGCCATGGGAATGGTCACTGTCACCACAGGACACAGTGGAATGGTCACTGTCACCACAGGGTACAGTGGAAGAAGAGCCATGGGAATGGTCACTGTCACCACAGGACACAGTGGAATGGTCACTGTCACCACAGGACACAGTGGAATGGTCACTGTCACCACAGGGTACAGTGGAAGAAGAGCCATGGGAATGGTCACTGTCACCACAGGACACAGTGGAATGGTCACTGTCACCACAGGGTACAGTGGAAGAAGAGCCATGGGAATGGTCACTGTCACCACAGGACACAGTGGAATGGTCACTGTCACCACACGGTAGAGTAGAAGAAGAGCCATGGGAATGGTCACTGTCACCACAGGACACAGTGGAATGGTCACTGTCACCACAGGGCACAGTGGAATGGTCACTGTCACCACAGGGCACAGTGGAAGAAGACAAGCCATGGGAATGGTCACTGTCACCACAGGGTACAGTGGAAGAAGAGCCATGGGAATGGTCACTGTCACCACAGCGCACAGTGGAAGACGAAGAGCTAAGGGAATGGTCACTGTCACCACAGGACACAGTGGAATGGTCACTGTCACCACAGGGTACAGTGGAAGAACAGCCATGGGAATGGTCACTGTCATCGCAGGACACAGTGGAATGGTCACTGTCACCACAGGGTACAGTGGAAGAAGAGCCATGGAAATGATCACTGTCACCACAGGGTACAGTGGAAGAAGCGCCATGGGAATGGTCACTGTCACCACAGGGCACATGTTTTGGAGAAAAAGTTAAAAGAAACAGTTTTTGGAAATTTAACAATTCTCTTCTAAAGGACTTAACATATCTAAAAGAAATAGATGAGGAAATAAGAAATACTATCGAAGAATATGCAGTCTTGCCGTATGAAAGAAAAGAAATTCATAATATTCCTAGAAATCAGATACAATTTACAATAGGAGATCAGCTCTTTCTAGATGTTTTGCTTATGAAAGTGAGATCGAAAACAATAGCATTTTCCATAGCAAAGAAACAGAAAGAAGCTAAACAGGAGAAACAACTAGAAGAAAGCATCAAAGAGATAGAGAAAAAATTTTCCAGAACCGAAGAAGATCAACACAATTTGGAAAAATACAAAGCAGATCTAGTGGAAATTAGAAGTAAAAAAATCGATGGAGTTTTATTGCGTTCGAGAGCAAGATGGATTGCTGAAGGTGAAAAAGTATCCAAGCTCTTCTGTAATTTAGAAAAAAGGCACTATGTAAGCAAATGCATGAGAAAAATGATAACACAAAGTGGGAGAGAAGTAAATAGTCAAAATGAAATAATGAATGAAGCGAAATCTTTTTATGAAAATCTCTATAGAAAGAGAAAATGTTGAAAACTGCGAAATTACTGACATGGCGAAAGATTTTCCAACTTTATCATACGAAGAATCAAAGAACATAGAGGGAGAAATCACCTTAGAAGAAGCGTCATACTCTCTGAAAAATATGAAAAATAATAAAAGCCCAGGCACCGACGGTTTTACATCAGAATTTTTCAAAGTTTTTTGGAAATCAGTAGGAATTTTTGTTGTTCGCTCATTAAATGAAGGATTTAGACTGGGAGAATTATCATCCCCTCAGAGAGAGGGAATAATCATTTGTCTTCCAAAGGGTGATAAGCCTAAGGAATACATTCAAAACTGGAGACCAATTACATTATTAAACGTTGTATACAAGATAGGGTCATCGTGCATAGCTAATAGACTTAAAAATGTACTTCCCAAGATCATAAATGAAGATCAAACAGGATTCATGAGTGGTAGATATATTGGCGATAACATAAGACTTATTTACGACCTTATTCACTATCTTAACGTTACAAATCGTCCTGGATTATTGCTATGTATTGACTTTGAGAAAGCGTTTGACACGTTAGATTGGAACTTTATGATGAAAACCTTAAAAGCTTTTAGATTCGGTCCAGCTATATGCCAGTGGATATCATTGTTTTATACAAATATTAAATCCACAATAATTGTAAATGGTCATTGTTCATCCTGGTTTAAAGTTGAGAGAGGGTGTAGACAAGGCGACCCTGTTTCACCATATCTGTTCTTAATCTGCGTAGAAATACTTGCTACTATGATAAGAGAAAATATATTGATTAAAGGTATAAAAATAAATAATAATGAGCATAAAATAGCTCAGTTTGCAGATGATACTCAGATGATGACCAAGGGTGATGCAACGTCTTTTGAGGCAATCATTGAAACGATCAGAGTGTTTAGTTGTAAGTCTGGTTTATACATGAATGATAGCAAAACGCAAGCGGTATGGTTAGGTAGTAAGAAAAGGTCGACAGTAAAACATCTACCACATTTGAAGATCAATTGGAATCCACCAAAATTTAAAATTTTAGGCGTTTGGTTTTCGGTAGACCTAGATGACTGTGAGGAAATTAATTATAATGAAAAATTTTCAGAAATAAAAAGGTTATTCAACATCTGGATTAAAAGGTCTATAACTCCACTAGGCAGAATCGCTGTATTGAAAAGTTTAATCCTTTCAAAAATAACACAACTATGGTTACTCTTGCCAAATCCGCCAGATGACTTCATAAACGGTTTGCAAAGTATGTGCTTCAAATTCATCTGGAAAAGGAAACAGGACAGAATCAGTAGAAGAACGGTAACGAAGAGTGTAAAAAAAGGAGGATTGGGCCTACTTGATATCAAAAAGTTTATAAGTGGCCTAAAACTGATTTGGATACGCAAACTGATACAGAAAACACAAAAGTGGAAAGGTATTATATCTGCGTTATTCCCTGTTGTAGATAACATTGGCATATATGGGGCATCTTTCCCAATGACTGTCAATGTAAATCGCTTTTGGAAACATACATTTGAAGCGTATAAAGAATTTTCACGAAAGATGTGTTTCGAAAGAGCTGATGAAATTATTGCAGAACCTCTGTTTTACAATGATAAGATTAAGATAGGAAACCTAGCCATCTCTTATAAACACTGGATCGACAGAGGCGTGTATCGAGTACATCATCTGCTGCGTGAAAATGGTACCTTTCTTACCTTCGAAGAATTCAGACTAAAATATAATGTGAAGACAAACTTTCTGACATATACGGATGTATAAATGTGGTGAAGAAATATATCAAGACACATGGTATTATTGTTCAGTCCAGTAACGCCAAAGAGAACATAAAAGCACTTGATATAATCCTGTCCATACCAAAAGGAACAAAAAAATATTATGATATTCTCAATGATGAAGAATGGGTACCTAAATGCTGTAAAAAATGGAATAACGCTATAACAATAAAGATAAACTGGAACACTGTTTTTCACAAAAACACATAAAATACAAGAAGTAAAACTTAAATGGTTCCAAATAAGGATAATCCACAGAATCATTGCAACAAATGTATCCCTTAAAAGAATGGGGGTTACAAATGTTGAAAAATGCAGTTTTTGCGAAACTGAAGATGAGACCATTCCTCATTTTATTCTGGCAGTGTGACATCGTACAAACTTTTTGGAAAGGCCTAGAAACCAGCTTTAATCAAAAATGCAAATGTGAACAAGAGAAAAAAGTGGATAAGTCAACTGTTTTGCTTGGGTTTTCACAAAATCATGAGGCAGATGAGATTTTTACTTCATTATCCTGTTCGCCAAGTTCTTTATATACTGTTGCAAAATGAAGAAAAGTCGGCCATCTCTTAATCCGTATCTAGTGCAACTCCATTATCGATACAAAATAGAGAAACACTTAGCTTATGTCAACATGGATTATGCCAATTTTCTTTCTAGGTGGAAATACTATGAACCTCTTATCAATGAAAACAGTTGAATTCGGTGGAGAATGTTACATGTACTATGAACATCTTTGTATTATTCTATACTTTTCAGTTTGGAATTGCACTCTAAAAATGAAAGGACATGTATGTATATCTTTTAGTTGTTGTTTTTCTTTAATGATGGGTGACATGAAAACTTCATCTTCTAACCTATAGCCTATGCTGTGCATATTGGACGTAAAGGAAAGCCACATTTCTGTCGAAGTTGCGGTGTCTTTGGCGTTAGGTATAACATAGTAACAAATGTTTTCTTTTTGTTTGGTTTGTCTGTTTTTTGTTTGTTGGTGTTTTTTTTTTTTAAATTTTTATATCACATGTGCATCTTCTCTTCTCTCTCTCTCTCTCTTTCTCTCTCTCTCTCGTGGTGTTTGTGTGTGGTGTGTGTGTGCGTATGTGCATAATGCTTATTTTTTGTTTGACTTGAAACTGTTGGGTGTGCTTATTTTTTTTTTTTTCGTCTTTCTTTTCAAAGGTATACGATTCAATGGCAATTGATTATGTAAGTGTTCATATGATCATGTATAGACTTAATGGTGGAGCCATTCCTCTTTCATTTCAGTATGTTGTCCATGTCTTGTGTAATAAAAAAAAAAAAAAAAAAAAAAAAAAAAAAAAAAAAAAAGAATTAACCAAGAATGTTTTTTACCCTACTCAGGCTGTGTAAACTTCAAATCAATTTGAACTTTCATCCAAACGACACTCCTAACTTATATAAAACTTTTTAAGGTAAAGGAAGGAGGGATCAAAGAGAGACAGACAGATAGAAGGGGCTTCTCTTCTGAGGACTCTCTGCTGCCACGCTCTCCACGAGTTTCTTTCTACTACAGACGACACTCCAAACTTAAATATAACCATATAAGGTAAAGGAAGGAGGGATCAAAGTCAAATCCAAACAACTATTATTTCTTACTTTGATTGTCGAAAACAACTGTCATTTTTTACTTTAATAGTCGATCTTGAAGTATTAAACGATAACTTTCTGGACTGGACAAGAACAGAGAAAGAAAGACAAGTGTATCTGGCCTTCAATATTCTGTCCTTTATGGATAGCCTACAGCTAAATTTTTAATGAAATACATGTTTATAATTTGTTTATAATATGTGACTTTTGATGATGGCACCACAAACAAATTTTCCTTGTATTCTATGAGAACAAATAAAATATCGTGTATCGTGTAACATTCGGCTTCCTTCGGAGGTGGGTGGTCCTTTCAATACCAGGCTTTAGGGGGAAGGCGCTCACAGGCGCTTGAACAGTCCCATCCTGACAGAAACCTTGCTCTGACCCAAATCACCACATGCGTGTTCTCACAGCCCTCAGAAGCCGTAAACTTGCCACCATAACATGTGTACTGCTGTTACCGAGATTCCCTGTTTAAGATCCAACCAATGAATACCGACGGCTTTACCTACCATTCACAAGACAGATGACAGAATTTAGCAAATCACGTGGTCTGACATTCACATCAATGTTCATATATGAAATAAAAGAGATACAGATGACAAAGAGCGACGAAGCTTGAGCAGTCTGGCCTCCAACTCCGCTTATCTCTGTTTGAAATTCATATTCAATTCAAACAAGATAAATGTTGCCTTTAAGTGCCAGAAGTCAGGAAGGAAACGTTTTCTAATAATGTTCAGTCCGGATTTTTCCCCAGCTCTTGAAATAGTTTTATCTTCCGATTGGTCAGAAGAGTCTTGGGAATGGTCACTGTCACCACAGGACACAGTGGAATGGTCACTGTCACCACAGGACACAGTGGAATGGTCACTGTCACCACAGGACACAGTGGAATGGTCACTGTCATCACAGGGTACAGTGGAAGAAGAGCCATGGGAATGGTCACTGTCACCACAGGACACAGTGGAAGAAGAGCCATGGGAATGGTCACTGTCACCACAGGACACAGTGGAATGGTAAACTGTCACCACAGGGTACAGTGGAAGAAGAGCCATGGGAATGGTCACTGTCACCACAGGGTACAGTGGAAGAAGAGCCATGGGAATGGTCACTGTCACCACAGGGTACAGTAGAAGAAGAGCCATGGGAATGGTCACTGTCACCACAGGACACAGTGGAATGGTCACTGTCACCACAGGGTACAGTGGAATGGTCACTGTCACCACAGGGCACAGTGGAATGGTCACTGTAACCACAGGGCACAGTGGAAGAAGAAACGCAATGGGAATGGTCACTGTCACCACAGGTACAGTGGAAGAAGAGCCATGGGATAGGTTACTGTCACCACAGAGCACAGTGGAAGACGAAGAGCCATGGGAATGGTCACTGTCACCACAGGACACAGTGGAATGGTCACTGTCACCACAGGGTACAGTGGAAGAACAGCCATGGGAATGGTCACTGTCACCACAGGACACAGTGGAATGGTCACTGTCACCACAGGGTACAGTGGAAGAAGAGCCATGGGAATGGTCACTGTCACCACAGGACACAGTGGAATGGTCACTGTCACCACAGGACACAGTGGAATGGTCACTGTCACCACAGGGTACAGTGGAAGAAGAGCCATGGGAATGGTCACTGTCACCACAGGACACAGTGGAATGGTCACTGTCACCACAGGGTACAGTGGAAGAAGAGCCATGGGAATGGTCACTGTCACCACAGGACACAGTGGAATGGTCACTGTCACCACACGGTAGAGTAGAAGAAGAGCCATGGGAATGGTCACTGTCACCACAGGACTCAGTGGAATGGTCACTGTCACCACAGGGCACAGTGGAATGGTCACTGTCACCACAGGGCACAGTGGAAGAAGACAAGCCATGGAATGGTCACTGTCACCACAGGGTACAGTGGAAGAAGAGCCATGGGAATGGTCACTGTCACCACAGCGCACAGTGGAAGACGAAGAGCTAAGGGAATGGTCACTGTCACCACAGGACACAGTGGAATGGTCACTGTCACCACAGGGTACAGTGGAAGAACAGCCATGGGAAATGGTCACTGTCATCGCAGGACACAGTGGAATGGTCACTGTCACCACAGGGTACAGTGGAAGAAGAGCCATGGAAATGATCACTGTCACCACAGGGTACAGTGGAAGAAGCGCCATGGGAATGGTCACTGTCACCACAGGGCACAGTGGAAGACGAAGAGCCATGGGAATGGTCACTGCCACCACAGGACACAGTGGAATGGTCACTGTCACCACAGGGTACAGTGGAAGAACAGCCATGGGAATGGTCACTGTCACCACAGGACACAGTGGAATGGTCACTGTCACCACAGGGTACAGTGGAAGAAGAGCCATGGGAATGGTCACTGTCACCAGAGGACACAGTGAATGGTCACTGTCACCACAGGACACAGTGGAATGGTCACTGTCACCACAGGGTACAGTGGAAGAAGAGCCATGGGAATGGTCACTGTCACCACAGGGTACAGTGAAATGGTCACTGTCACCACAGGGTACAGTGGAAGAAGAGCCATGGGAATGGTCACTGTCACCACAGGACACGGTGGAATGGTCACTGTCACCACAGGGTACAGTAGAAGAAGAACCATGGGAATGGTCACTGTCACCACAGGACACAGTGGAATGGTCACTGTTACCACAGGGCACAGTGGAATGGTCACTGTCACCACTGGGCACAGTGGAAGAAGAAAAGCCATGGGAATGGTCACTGTCACCACAGGTACAGTGGAAGAAGAGCCATGGGAATGGTCACTGTCACCACAGGGCACAGTGGAAGACGAAGAGCCATGGGAATGGTCACTGTCACCACAGGACACAGTGGAATGGTCACTGTCACCATAGGGTACAGTGGAAGAACAGCCATGGGAATGGTCACTGTCACCACAGGACACAGTGGAATGGTCACTGTCACCACAGGGTACAGTGGAAGAAGAGCCATGGGAATGGTCACTGTCACCACAGGACACAGTGGAATGGTCACTGTCACCACAGGACACAGTGGAATGGTCACTGTCACCACAGGGTACAGTGGAAGAAGAGCCATGGGAATGGTCACTGTCACCACAGGACACAGTGGAATGGTCACTGTCACCACAGGGTACAGTGGAAGAACAGCCATGGGAATGGTCACTGTCACCACAGGACACATTTTGAATGGTCACTGTCACCACAGGGTACAGTAGAAGAAGAGCCATGGGAATGGTCATTGTCACCACAGGACACAGTGGAATGGTCACTGTCACCACAGGGCACAGTGGAATGGTCACTGTCACCACAGGGCACAGTGGAAGAAGAAAAGCCATGGGAATGGTCACTGTCACCACAGGGTACAGTGGAACAAGAGCCATGGGAATGGTCACTGTCACCACAGGACACAGTGGAATGGTCACTGTCACCACAGGACACAGTGGAATGGTCTCTGTCACCACAGGGTACAGTGGAAGAAGAGCCATGGGAATGGTCACTGTCACCACAGGGTACAGTGGAATGGTCACTGTCACCACAGGGTACAGTGGAATGGTCACTGTCACCAGAGGGTACAGTGGAAGAACAGCCATGGGAATGGTCACTGTCACCACACGGTACAGTGGAATGGTCACTGTCACCACAGGGCACAGTGGAATGATCACTGTCACCACAGGCACAGTGGAATGATCACTGTCACCACAGGGTACAGTGGAAGAAGAGCCATGGGAATGGTCGATGTCACCACAGGACACAGTGGAATGGTCACTGTCACCACAGTACACAGTGGAATGGTCACTGTCACCACGGGACACAGTGGAATGGTCACTCTCACCACAGGGTACAGTGGAAGAAGAGCCCTGGGAATGGTCACTGTCACCCCTGGGTACAGTGGAATGGTTACTGTCACCACAGGACACAGTGAAATGGTCACTGTCACCACAGGACACAATGGAATGGTCACTGTCATCACAGGGTACAGTGGAAGCAGAGCCATGGGAATGGTCACTGTCACCACAGGGCACAGTGGAATGGTCACTGTCACCACAGGGTACAGTGGAAGGAGAGCCATGGGAATGGTCACTGTCACCACAGGACACGGTGGAATGGTCACTGTCACCACAGGGTACAGTAGAAGAAGAGCCATGGAATGGTCACTGTCACCACAGGACACAGTGGAATGGTCACTGTCACCACAGGGCACAGTGGAATGGTCACTGTCACCACTGGGCACAGTGGAAGAAAAAAAAGCCATGGGAATGGTCACTGTCACCACAGGGTACAGTGGAAGAAGAGCCATGGGAATGGTCACTGTCACCACAGGGCACAGTGGAAGACGAAGAGCCATGGAATGGTCACTGTCACCACAGGACACAGTGGAATGGTCACTGTCACCATAGGGTACAGTGGAAGAACAGCCATGGGAATGGTCACTGTCACCACAGGACACAGTGGAATGGTCACTGTCACCACAGGGTACAGTGGAAGAAGAGCCATGGGAATGGTCACTGTCACCACAGGACACAGTGGAATGGTCACTGTCACCACAGGACACAGTGGAATGGTCACTGTCACCACAGGTACAGTGGAAGAAGAGCCAGGGGAATGGTCACTGTCACCACAGGACACAGTGAAATGGTCACTGTCACCATAGGGTACAGTAGAAGAAGAGCCATGGGAATGGTCACTGTCACCACGGACACAGTGGAATGGTCACTGTCACCATAGGGTACAGTAGAAGAAGAGCCATGGGAATGGTCACTGTCACCACAGGGTACAGTAGAAGAAGAGCCATGGGAATGATCACTGTCACCCACAGGACACAGTGGAATGGTCACTGTCACCACAGGACACAGTGAAATGGTCACTGTCACCATAGGGTACAGTAGAAGAAGAGCCATGGGAATGGTCACTGTCACCACAGGGTACAGTAGAAGAAGAGCCATGGGAATGGTCACTGTCACCACAGGACACAGTGGAATGGTCACTGTCACCACGGGGCACAGTGGAATGGTCACTGTCACCACTGGGCACAGTGGAAGAACAAAAGCCATGGGAATGGTCACTGTCACCACAGGGTACAGTGGAAGAAGAGCCATGGGAATGGTCACTGTCACCACAGGGCACAGTGGAAGACGAAGAGCCATGGGAATGGTCACTGTCACCACAGGACACAGTGGAATGGTCACTGTCACCATAGCGTACAGTGGAAGAACAGCCATGGAATGGTCACTGTCACCACAGGACACAGTGGAATGGTCACTGTCACCACAGGGTACAGTGGAAGAAGAGCCATGGGAATGGTCACTGTCACCACAGGACACAGTGGAATGGTCACTGTCACCACAGGACACAGTGAATGGTCACTGTCACCACAGGGTACAGTGAAGAAGAGCCATGGGAATGGTCACTGTCACCACAGGACACAGTGGAATGGTCACTGTCACCACAGGGTACAGTGGAAGAACAGCCATGGAATGGTCACTGTCACCACAGGACACAGTTGAATGGTCACTGTCACCACAGGGTACAGTAGAAGAAGAGCCATGGGAATGGTCATTGTCACCACAGGACACAGTGGAATGGTCACTGTCACCACAGGGCACTGTGGAATGGTCACTGTCACCACAGGGCACAGTGGAAGAAGAAAAGCCATGGGAATGGTCACTGTCACCACAGGGTACAGTGGAACAAGAGCCATGGGAATGGTCACTGTCACCACAGGACACAGTGGAATGGTCACTGTCACCACAGGGTACAGTGGAATGGTCACTGTCACCACAGGGTAACAGTGGAAGAAGAGCCATGGGAATGGTCACTGTCACCACAGGGTACAGTGGAATGGTCACTGTCACCACAGGGTACAGTGGAATGGTCACTGTCAACAGAGGGTACAGTGGAAGAACAGCCAGGGAATGGTCACTGTCACCACAGGGTACAGTGGAATGGTCACTGTCACCACAGGGCACAGTGGAATGGTCACTGTCACCACAGGGCACAGTGGCATGATCACTGTCACCACAGGTACAGTGGAAGAAGAGCCAGGGGAAATTTGGTCACTGTGACCACAGGACACAGTGGAATGGTCACTGTCACCACAGGACACAGTGGAATGGTCACTGTCACCACAGGACACAGTGGAATGGTCACTCTCACCACAGGGTACAGTGGAAGAAGAGCCCTGGGAATGGTCACTGTCACCACTGGGTACAGTGGAATGGTTACTGTCACCACAGGACACAGTGGAATGGTCACTGTCACCACAGGACACAGTGGAATGGTCACTGTTACCACAGGGTACAGTGGAAGCAGAGCCATGGGAATGGTCACTGTCACCACAGGGCACAGTGGAATGGTCACTGTCACCACAGGGTACAGTGGAAAGAAGAGCCATGGGAATGGTCACTGTCACCACAGGATACAGTGGAATGGTCACTGTCACCACAGGGCACAGTGGAATGGTCACTGTCACCACAGGGTACAGTGGAATAACAGCCATGGGAATGGTCACTGTCACCACTGGGTACAGTGGAAGGGTCATTGTCACCACAGGGTACAGTGGAAGAACAGCCATGGGAATGGTCACTGTCATCACAGGGCACAGTGGAATGGTCACTGTCACCACAGGACACAGTGGAATGGTCACTGTCACCACAGGACACAGTGGAATGGTCACTGTCATCACAGGGTACAGTGGAAGAAGAGCCATGGGAATGGTCACTGTCACCACAGGACACAGTGGAATGGTCACTGTCACCACAGGACACAGTGGAATGGTCACTGTCACCACAGGACACAGTGGAATGGTCACTGTCATCACAGGGTACAGTGGAAGAAGAGCCATGGGAATGGTCACTGTCACCACAGGACACAGTGGAATGGTCACTGTCACCACAGGGTACAGTGGAAGAAGAGCCATGGGAATGGTCACTGTCACCACAGGGTACAGTGGAAGAAGAGCCATGGGAATGGTCACTGTCACCACAGGGTACAGTGGAATGGTCACTGTCACCACAGGGTACAGTGGAAGAAGAGCCATGGGAATGGTCACTGTCACCACAGGGTACAGTAGAAGATGAGCCATGGGAATGGTCACTGTCACCACAGGACACAGTGGAATGGTCACTGTCACCACAGGGTACAGTGAAGAACAGCCATGGGAATGGTCACTGTCACCACAGGGTACAGTGGAAGAAGAGCCATGGGAATGGTCACTGTCACCACAGGGTACAGTGGAATGGTCACTGTCACCACAGGTACAGTGGAATGGTCACTGTCACCACAGGCTACAGTGGAAGAAGAGCCATGGGAATGGTCACTGTCACCACAGGGCACAGTGGAAGAAGAGCCATGGGAATGGTCACTGTCACCACAGGACACAGTGGAATGGTCACTGTCACCACAGGGTACAGTGGAAGAAGAGCCATGGGAATGGTCACTGTCACCACCGGGCACAGTGGAATGTCACTGTCACCACAGGGTACAGTGGAAGAAGAGCCATGGGAAATGGTCACTGTCACCACAGGGTACAGTGGAAGAACAGCCATGGGAATGGTCACTGTCACCACAGGACACAGTGGAATGGTCACTGTCACCACAGGGTACAGTGGAAGAAGAGCCATGGGAATGGTCACTGTCATCACAGGGCACAGTGGAATGGTCACTGTCACCACAGGGTACAGTGGAAGAACAGCCATGGGAATGGTCACTGTCACCACAGGGTACAGTGGAATGGTCACTGTCACCACAGGGTACAGTGGAAGAACAGCCATGGGAATGGTCACTGTCACCACAGGGTACAGTGGAATGGTCACTGTCACCACAGGGTACAGGCGAATGGTCACTGTCACCACAGGGTACAGTGGAAGATGAAGAGCCATGGGAATGGTCACTGTCACCACAGGGCACAGTGGAATGGTCACTGTCACCACAGGACACAGTGGAATGGTCACTGTCACCACAGGACACAGGGGAAGAAGAAGGGACATGGGAATGGTCACTGTCACCACGCCACAGTGGAAGGCTGACGTCCCACATATCAAAGATGTCCTCGATGGCCTGGACTGGTTACAACACCATCTCTACCCTGTCGGACATCATTAAGGAAAGTAAGCTGTCACGCACCCTAACCACTCGATGTAAAGGAAAGATGATGATGAATCTTAATCTTTCTGGATTATCGTCCCTCGTTTACCCCCCCCCCCCCCTATCCGTTCACTCCATCTCGCTCCATCCCCAATGAGCTGTTGTCTTTTACATTTTCACTTCTTGAGTTGTTGACTAATTTCTGTCCGATATTGTTGTTCGAATATTGGTCTCTTCCGTTTACTGGGTGCATCTTTTGAAACCACTCCTCATACTGAAGTACCAATCCAAACATTGGAAGACTTTTTCTTCCCATATATGGAAGTGTTTCTCCTCAGCTTTCATTATCTCGGAATCATCAGCAGCGTGCCGGATCAGCTCCGTGACTCACATAGCCACCCCTGGAGAATCCACGTTTCTGTCCCTTGTCCCTGCTCCCCAAAGCAAGTTTGTCATGGACAGTGATAAGAGACATCAGTCGGATTCGGATTCTGGCATTTATTGGTACATTCTTCTTGTAAAACAGATCTCCCCAGCAGCTCGCTTGTCATCACTATCATTTTGTTGTTCAGACTGCTTTTGATTCCCACCTTTTAACTAGTCACATTCCGTCTTCGGGAGAAGGGAGGGAGTAGGGTCAATGTCTAGGCGTTCAACTGGCGACATGCTGAAGGGGCCCACTCTCCCCATGCGAGTAAACACCGTTCAATAAAGAAAAAAAGAAAGACTTTCTGTTAGGCTGTCAATGGCTTGGTATCTTAGCAGTCGTGGATTCAGTTTCTCCCTTACGTCAAGCGTTATCCAGTGACGTATTATGTTTGTGGTGCGCTATTCCGTTTGATTCTGGGTAACTTCAAAACAGAAGGAGGTGCGTACACACACACACACACACACACACACACAAACACACACACACACACACACACACACACACACACAAGCACAGAGAGAGAGAGAGAGAGAGAGAGAGAGAGAGAGAGAGGGGAGAGGCTCTGACATTTTATCGCCTTCAGCTAAGCCGTC
>CM031608.1:90382005-90414505 GCA_018398815.1 Conus ventricosus | reverse complement strand
ACTCGAAAACAGGTATGATCCTCGCGGGAAAAAACAGCGAAAAGAGGGAACCTAGTTATCCTGGGATCACGCCTATTTTTCCTAGGGATCACAATTGCTTTCACTGTTTTTCTTTGGACAATAATTGTTTTCTATATTTTCTCCGACTGCTACAATTGTTTCCCCATTTTCCTTGGATTATAACTGTTTTCCTTGTTTTCCAAAGGAAAACCAAGCATTACCTTGAGGAAAACGTCGTTAACAGGGAAGACTGCTCCGATGGGTTTTTACCATGACAAGCTCAAACGGTGTCGTTAAAGTAGGGAAAATGACTGTGATCCAAGGATCATAACTGTTTTCCTACTTCTTCGTTGTTTTCCTTAAGGATATAGCTGTTTTCTCCTGCCAAAACAGGAATATAGCTGTGATCCTTACACGTAACACCTATAATAATCATTTTCCTTTGGAAAATTGGGAAACCATTTGTGATCTTTCGGGAAATTAGGGCAAACAGCCATTATCCGAAGGAAAAGAGTTGTAATCTTCAGGGATAAGAGCTGAACCTAGTTTTCTTGAAGGATAAGAGCTGTTTTCCTGGCTGGGAAAACAGTTATCATCAGCTTATGAAGCTGGTATGCTCGTACAAAATCATTTACTCGCTATACGTAGAAACCTGTCAAATATGAACCTAATACGCAAATGGAAATAGACAAGGATACGGTGACATTAACCAGTTTTTCCTAGCTTACAGTGTTCCACATTCTAAGGGCCAGTACACGCCTTTTTTCATAATTTGTCTTTCTAAAGATTACAAAAGATGAACTCGGACCAGTTAAGAGGACGTGTGGAAGAACAGCAAAAAAAAAACAACCAACAACCAAAAACAACAAAACCTATGTATAGATGGATGAAGATAGATAGATAGATAGTATAGATAGATGTAGATAGATAGATAGATAGATAGATACAGATATAGATAGATAGATAGATAGAGATAGATAGAGATAGATATATATAGATAGAAAGATCGAGATAGATATAGATACAGATATAGATATGCAAGCGCTGTTTTCAGGAGCGTTATGCGTGCTTTGATGCCCGGGTTTATTTATCCAATAGTTGTGTGTGTGTGTGTGTGTGTGTTGTGTGTGTGTGTGTGTGTGTGGTGTGTGTGTGTGTGTGTGTGTGTGTTTGTGTGTGTATTTGTGTGTGTGTGTGTGTGTGTTATATCTTGCTGACAGACAGACCAACAGACACAGGTGAAAACGTAATCTCCTTGGCAGAGGTAATTTTCGGCGCAAAATCTAGGTGGATTATCCCATATCCTTCGTTTAAAATAACTTGCCACCCCCACTTCCACAAGGACTCCAACTCAACTCCCTTTTCACCCTAGGCCCCCCCCCCTCTCTCTCTCTCTCTCTCTTCTCTCTCTCTCTCTCTTCTCTCTCTCTCTCTCTCTCTCTCACAGCACACACCCCGCTTCCACACCCGCGCCCTCTTTCCCTATCAGTCACCCCCCACCCCCACCCACCTCCTCCCCCTTTCTCTCTCTCTCCCAAAGCCCGAGCTGCCGCTCCTTCGACCGATTTAGAAGAGTATTGACAGAAATATTTTATATGCTCTCGTTTACCAGCGAGACGGGAATGTGAGGATTGGTGGAAGAGACGGTAAAGAGAGTGAAGAACCCCCGGCCCGTTTCTCTGGTCAGATCCACGCAATGAGAGTGAAGAACCGCCGGCCCGTTTCTCTGGTCAGATCCACGCAATGAGAGTGAAGAACCCCCGGCCCGTTTCTCTGGTCAGATCCACGCAATGAGAGTGAAGAACCCCCGGCCCGTTTCTCTGGTCAGATCCACGCAATGAGAGTGAAGAACCCCCGTCCGGCCCGTTTCTCTGGTCAGATCCACGCAATGAGAGTGAAGAACCCCGGCCCGTTTTTCTGGTCAGATCCACGCAATGAGAGTGAAGAACCCCCGCCCGGCCCGTTTCTCTGGTCAGATCCACGCAATGAGAGTGAAGAACCCCCGGCCCGTTTCTCTGGTCAGATCCACGCAATGAGAGTGAAGAACCCCCGCCCGGCCCGTTTCTCTGGTCAGATCCACGCAATGAGAGTGAAGAACCCCCGGCCCGTTTCTCTGGTCAGATCCATTCTGCTACAATGAGAGTGAAGAACCCCCGGCCCGTTTCTCTGGTCAGATCCATTCTGCAACAATGAGAGTGAAGAACCCCCGCCCGTTTCTCTGGTCAGATCCATTCTGCTACAATGAGAGTGAAGAACCCCCGGCCCGTTTCTCTGGTCAGATCCATTCTGCTACAATGAGAGTGAAGAACCCCGGCCCGTTTCTCTGGTCAGATCCATTCTGCTACAATGAGAGTGAAGAACCCCCGGCCCGTTTCTCTGGTCAGATCCATTCTGCTACAATGAGAGTGAAGAATCCCCGGCCCGTTTCTCTGGCCAGATCCATTCTGCTACAATGAGAGTGAAGAACCCCCGGCCCGTTTCTCTGGCCAGATCCAGACAATGAGAGTGAAGAACCACCGGCCCGTTTTTCTGGTCAGATCCATACAATGAGAGAGAAGAACCCCCGGCCCGTTTCTCTGGTCAGATCCATTCTGCTACAATGAGAGTGAAGAACCCCGGCCCGTTTCTCTGGTCAGATCCATTCTGCTACAATGAGAGTGAAGAACCCCCGGCCCGTTTCTCTGGTCAGATCCATTCTGCTACAATGAGAGTGAAGAACCCCGGCCCATTTTTCTGGTCAGATCCATACAATGAGAGTGGAGAACCCCCGGCCCGTTTTTCTGGTCAGATCCATACAATGAGAGAGAAGAACCCCCGGCCCGTTTCTCTGGTCAGTTCCATTCTGCAGCCAGGCTAAGCAGGCACAGACATCACTACAATGCGGCGCTGGCAGCTGATGATGAGATTTCACAAAGACTGCAGGACGCAGCATGATATGGGGCATGGCAGGCTGTACGATGCCAGAACTCCGCTCAACTAACCCACCGTATTCTTCCAGCCTTACTGCATTACTTCGGACTTCCATTCTCCAGTCGTGGCCATGGTGGTGGTGGTGAATACGATGATGATGATGATGATGATGATGATGATGATGATGAGATGATGATGATGATGATGATGATGATGGCATGGGCGGTGAAGGTACTGCGGGGAGTGAGGCTCCTGGCGCTTTTAGGATGGGTTGGCGTGATGGTTAAGGAAATGATATGAGTTTCGTTGCGAGGAGAGAGAGAGCGAGAGAGGAGAGAGAGAGAGAGAGAGAGAGAGAGAGAGAGAGAGAGAGAGAGAGAGAGAGAGAGAGAGAGAGAGAGAGAGAGAGTGCGTGCATGGGTACGTGCGGTGTGTCTGTGTATGTGCTTTGAGCAGTGAGTTTGAGTGTGTGTGTGTGTGTGTGGTGCGTGCGTGCGTGCGTGCGTGCGTGCGTGCGTGCGTGCGTGTGCGCGTGCGTGCGTGCGTGCGCACGCGTGTGTGTGTGTGTGTTCATGTGCACACGCTAGGATGTTCAGTATAAACTATACATTAATTTAGAAATAAACATGCATGATATACCCTTACCTACTTTTCTGTGTATGGTCATCCGTCTTTCCTGTACCTTTCCTACTTTTCACTTCCTTTACTTCCATTTTCCTGCCAGCCATATTTTCACCTGACTTGTTCTTCTTTTTCTTCAGTTGTCCTGCTTTTTTTCTGCAGTGTCCTGCTTTTTTCTGCAGTGTCCTGCTTTTTTCTGCAGTGTCCGTTTTTTATGTCCTGCCATGTCCTTTTACTTTTTTTGTACATCATGTACTCTTTCCTACCTTGCAATATTTTTTTTTTCTACATTGTCTGCTTCTTCTGACTTTTTACTTCATTGTCTAGTTTTTTTTTCCTATTTCGTTTAACTTTTCTCCACAGGGTCTCACTTTCTTCCCTATTTTATCTTACGTTTTTCCTGCTTTGCCTTACTTTCTCTATCATGTCTTACTATTCGCTACATTGTCTTTCTCTATTATTGTCTTGCTATTCCCTACGTTATCTTACTTTCTTCTTACGTTTTTCCTGCTTTATCTTACTTTCTCTATCATTGTCTTACTATTCGCTACATTGTCTTTCTCTATTATTGTCTTGCTATTCCCTACGTTATCTTACTTTCTTCTTACTTTTTTCCCTGCTTTATCTTACTTTCTCTATCATTGTCTTGCTATGCCCTACGTTATCTTACTTTCTTCTTACGTTTTTCCTGCTTTATCTTACTTTCTCTATCATTGTCTCAATTTTCCCCGCATTGTCTTACCTTTTCCTACATTGTCTTTCTTTTCCTTACCTTTCCCTACCTTGTCTCGCTTCCCCTTGTCTTCTCTTATATTTTTCCAATCTTGTTCTTCTGTTTCCACCTTGTTTTGCCTTCTCGTATCTTGTCTTGCCTTTTCCTACCTTGTCTTACCTTTTCCTACCTTGCCTTTCCTTTCCCTACTTTGTCTTATTTTCTCCCTTCTTGTCTTTCTTTTCCTTCTTTGCCTGTCTTTTCCTACCTTCTCTTTTCTTTTCCCTGCTTCATTTTACCCCCCCCCCCCCCCCCCAAAAAAAAAAAAATTAATCATTTTGTACTTTTCGTCTCCCTTGAACTACATTTCTTACATTTTTTTCAACCGTTTTCTGCTTCCCCCCTCCCCCCCCCCCCTCCCCCTTGTTTATTTTTTTTTCTTACTTTGTATTTTTTCCTTGACTTGTCCATAATATCTTTCCTACCATTTCCCTGTCTTGTCCATATCTGTTCTTCCTGGTCTTACTGTTCCCTACCCAGCCTATATCTTTTTTTTTCAGCCATGTCGTACGTTTCCTGTACTGCTCTTACTTTCCCCTACCTTGTTCTACTCCCACCCTCCCTTCTTGACTTACTTTGACCTATCTTTTCTTCTCTCTTTCCCTTTGATAGCTCCTACTTGTTCCACTACAAAAAGACAGTGAATGCAATATACTCTTTTAGATAAAGAATGGTTTTACAAAAAAAAAAAACCAATACCTACAGTTAAAAAGTAGGTGGTGCCGACTGCTCGATGCCTGCTGTTTTAAAAGTACACAAAGAAAAAAGTGCCGGCTCCAGGAGGAATTGCTGGCTGCATGAAATGCATTTCAGACCGAAGCTGGCGTTCACGTGCACAGCGACTACAACAGTATCATGTAGACCGGTTTGTTTAGACAAAAGAACTTCAAGGCAATCCCGCTCAGCTCCTGAAGACCGAGGCCGACAGGAAGTCTGGAGCACGGCGCATGCGCAGGAAGTGGCGCTAGGAGCTAATGGAGGCGATGTCGACGTCAAGGTCTTTGATGAAAGAGAGTCAGAGTTTCGTCAGACAATATTCTCGTGTTTGGATAAGGAAGTGTGTGTGTGTGTGTGTGTGTGTGTGTGTGTTGTGTGTGTGTGTGTTGTGTGTGGTGTGTGTCGTGCGTGGCGTGCGTGCGTGCGTGCGTGGTGCGTGCGTGCGTGCGTGCGTGCGTGCGTGCGTGCGTGCGTGCGTGCGTGCGTGCGTGCGTGTGCGTGTGTGTGTGTGTGTGTGTGTGTGTGTACGTGCGTGCGTGCGTGCGTGTGTGCGTGCGCGCGCGCGCGCGTGTGGTTACTATATATATGAAAGAGAGATTGAGCGAATGCGTCTGTGTGTATGTGTGTATTCAACGAAGCTGATTTTGCACAACTGAACCGAACGTTCCCGGGCTTGAAGTCAATGATAGTGGAAGATGTAAGGGTAGCAAGAGCACTAAAGCAGTAACTATACAGGGGTAGTGGTGATTCATTTTTATGCTAGTCTGTTCTTCGGCATGTGTGACTGTTTCAAGCGGTTTTGTCATTTAATAAACAACAAAGGCAACATGCTAATAAATCACAAGTGTGGCAATATGAAGCGTTAATAGCAAGACGACCTCAACAGGCACAATACACAGGAGCAAGTCTGACTGTTCCAGCATACCGATTGTGAATTAAGAACTATAATTTTGTGTGAGCGCGCATGCGTGCGTGGATGCGTGCGTCTCTCTCTCTCTCTCTCTCTCTCCTCTCTCTCTCTCTCTCTCTCTCTCTCTCTCTCTCTCTCTCTCTGTCTGTGTGTGTGTGTGTGTGTGTGTGTGTGTGTTGTGTGTGTGTGTGTGTGTGACAGACAGACAGACAGACAGACAGAGAGACAGAGAGATACAGAAACAGACAGAGACAGACAGAGACAGATAGAGCAATAATAGTATGAAAAATTACAATGGATAAAATAGCATTATGAATGCTTAAAAAAAACCCGTAACTGTCCGTCCGAACGATGTCCCTTGGTTGACAGACGAAATTAGGTAACTTACGGAAGAACATGAAAGACTGGCTTGAATTCTGTCAAGTTAGGATCTATGCTAAACATGTGAAAAATCAATGACAACTTCATCAAGCTGCCGAACTACAATTATAACCCTATCAAATGGGACGAAATAATAGTGAAAACTTGTTTGTGAAAAAAGAAGAGTTTTGATTTAATCAAATCTACATCCACCCACCCACCCCATCCCCACCGCGATTCTCTCTAACGATATCTTACATTATACAAACAAACGAAAAGCTGATAATTTCAAAAGCACTTTTCGTTCCAAAAACGACTCCTGAAAACGAAGGAGGCGATTTCCTTGAAATTCTGTGCTTTAATTTGGAACTTACGAAAATGTTTCTAGCCATTGTTGAAAATGTTACTCTTACTTTGAGAACGTATTAAAGCTAATAGGCCAGGTCTTTTTCTCTATAGATTGTTCACGGCATCGTTGCCAGTCATTTAAGACCCACTGGCTGCTATTTCTATTGGAAGTTTGCATGAAGCAAGAGTTCTTAGAGTTTGGAAACAGGACATTTAAATCATTTGCACAAAAAAGCATGGAAGGAACTATGTAACAATTACCGTCCCATTTCTTTGCTCAGCTGTGTGGAAACAGTCCGAGAGATGAATTCATAGCTAAGTATGCAGGCGTTTGTCATCAAGTCACATCATTTGGTCTTTGGAGTTAGGGTTTACCTAGTGTGACTCGATGGTAAACCAGTTGCTGAGAATTCATGATGAATTGTGCTTATCTTTCGTAGAGTTACAGCCCCACCTGTGTAATTTGCCATATCCGAAATACCTGATCACGTCTGGCAAAAGATGCTTCTTTATAAATAAAAAAAATAATAATAAATGAATAAAATAAACGGCATAGGAGGAAATCTATTCGACTGGTTTAAACAGTTCCTTTCCAATGGTATCCGAGCAATAGTAATGGAAGGTGATACATCAGGCTACAGAGGAGTTTCAGCGGGACTTTGTAGAGGTTCTGCACTTGCTCCATTTTTATTTCTTACTCATGTTCTTATTGATAGTTTGAAACTCAATCAAACATCAACTGTTTACAGATGACATGAATGTGTCCGTATCATTGAAACATTCATATGTCCGTACCTAAATGCTTCATTTTAAACCCCAGAAGACAGGTTCCTAGGCGCTGGAAAGTTGAATTTAACGGAAAGAAGATAGAGCTGTTAAATGTTCTCGCAAAAATAACACAATTTAACGAAGAGAAGATAGAGCTGTTAAATGTTCTCGCAAAAATAACACAATTTAACGAAGAGAAGATAGAGCTGTTAAATGTTCTCGCAAAAATAACACAATTTAACGAAGAGAAGATAGAGCTGTTAAACGTTCTCGCAAAACTAACACAATTTAACGAAGAGAAGATAGAGCTGTTAAACGTTCTCGCAAAAATAACACAATTTAACGAAGAGAAGATAGAGCTGCTAAATGTTCTCGCAAAAATAAGACAATTTAATTAAGAGAAGATAGAGCTGTTAAATGTTCTCGCAAAAATAACACAATTTAACGAAGAGAAGATAGAGCTGTTAAATGTTCTCGCAAAAATAACACAATTTAACGAAGAGAAGATAAAGCTGTTAAATGTTCTCGCAAAAATAACACAATTTAACGAAGAGAAGATAGAGCTGTTAAACGTTCTCGCAAAAATAACACAATTTAACGAAGAGAAGATAGAGCTTCTAAATGTTCTCGCAAAAATAAGACAATTTAATTAAGAGAAGATAGAGCTGTTAAATGTTCTCGCAAAAATAACACAATTTAACGAAGAGAAGATAGAGCTGTTAAATGTTCTCGCAAAAATAACACAATTTAACGAAGAGAAGATAGAACTGTTAAAGTTCTCGCAAAAATAACACAATTTAACCCCTTACGTGTAGTGCTGCATGTTTATTTTGTATGAAAAAACTAATCATCTAGGTCATATAGAAAAAAACAATCATCTAGGTGTCATATAGAAAAAACATAATCATCTGGTGTCATATAGAAAAAACATAATCATCTAGGTGTCATATAGAAAAAACATAATCACTAGTGTCATACTCCAAAATAACTGTTACTGGGACAACCAGATAAACGTGTGATTAATACTGTTTACTCTGCCAGTTTCTTGTCCAAAGTCATAAATACAAACTTGACAGAAAAGCGTTCGAAAATATTACAAATCAGACACAAAGCAATAGTCCTCCAAAGGAAGAAAACAGTATAGAAAAAATCACAATACCACTCATCTAATTTTCGCCACGTGGCCTTTTTCAAGAGAAAAAAACAAAAACAATGCAACTATGTAATGTCCATCTTCGTGACTGGTCAGGGCAAAGAATTGACGTCATAAATATCTTACGCAATTTCTGACATCATAATGTTGATGTCATCAACAAGGAACAAAAAAAAAAGGGGGGGGGGGGGGGGGGGGTTGGGGGGAGGAAGGGTGCAAGTTGTGTGTGTGTCTGTGTGTAGTTATACATAACCAATGTACTCCAAAAACATAACAACACGCTCCCATAAATCACAATGAAACTGCGACCATAGTCCTGTCTGTGACTGTGCATGGCATACAAGAACTGTCACCTGAAAAATATATATAAATTTCCTGCAATTCATCATGTTGTTTACAGGTAAATCTGGATAGGGTTGTTACAAATTTGTCTTAACATTACATCCATTTGGCACCCTTGTATCCAATGTCCTTATCCATTTTTCTTCACAATAAGTCTGAAGCTTTTGCTTTCACTGTAAGCTTTTGCCAACACTGCAACAGCAAGGTCCTCCCACTGAATGCTGAAGGAAATGTCGCATTATTGGCTTTTCTCTTTGGAACTTGATGTCACGTCTTGTTCCGCTATTCTTTCTTTCAATGAACGTCCGGTTTCACCAACAAAAACTGTCTTATACACCGTTTACAACAACAGAGCATATATCAAAATTCTATCCGCACATGTCACGTTACTCATAACATTGTGCGAAGATTTCTGCTTTGTGTCCAACACTGTTGAAGTTACTATGAAGAACAGTGTCACAATCACAAATTTTCCTGCTTTTCCCTTCACTGCTCTTTCAGTTTTCTGGTGAACCAACGTATCACATAAATTTTTATCCCGTCTGTATGCAGCATTGGTAGTTTATGGAATACTTTGCGCATGTATTCTGACTTATAAGCGTATCACTATGTCTCTTTACATAGTCTCTTTGCTTGTACATACATGCGGAAGTGGATGAGAAGCTTTTGGAGTTTGAACAGAAACCTTATTTCTACAAACGTTACATTGATGATGGGTTTGGCATTGGAATGGACCTTGACTCCCTTTTACGTTTCACAGATTATGCCAACACCATACATACCAACATAAAAATCACTCTACGATGGAGTAAAGAACAAATTGAATTCCTTGACACCTGGTTAATTAGAGAATGGCCATGTCTACACAGATCTATTCAAGAAAGATAGTGATAAACAGTTATACCTCAGGCAGGATTCTTGCCATCCCCCACATACAAAAAAATCTCTAGCATATGGTTTGGGTGTTAGGTTGAGAAGAATCTGTGAAAAGATGAGGACTATCTAAAACACAGATCTGAACTTAAGAACCAGTTGCGCAAACGTGGCTATAGTAGCAAACTCATAGGTCAGTTGAAAACAGTTGATAACATAGATAGGAACCAACTTCTTCAAAAAAAAAGAAAGGAAACACTGAAAGAGTACCACTAGTGTTGACATTTTCAAGATTATTGCCAGATGTACAAGCTGTACTAAAGAGACATAGTGATACGCTCTATAAGTCAGAATAACATGCGCAAAGTATTCCATAAACTACCAATGCCTGCATACAGACGGATAAAAATTATGTGATACGTTGTTCACCAAAAACTGAAAGAGCAGTGAAGGGAAAAGCAGAAATTTGTGATTGTGACACCTGTTCTTCACTAGTAACTTCAACAGTGTTGGACACAAAGCAGAAATCTTCGCACAATGTTATGAGTAATGTGACATGTGCGGATAGAAATTTGATATATGCTCTGTTGTGTAAACGGTGTAATAAGACAGTTTTTGTTGGTGAAACCGGACGTTCATTGAAAGAAAGAATAGCGGAACACAGACGTGACATCAAGTTCCAAAGAGAAAAGCCAATAATGCGACATTTCCTTCAGCATTCAGTGGGAGACCTTGCTGTTGCAGTGTTGGCAAAAGCTTACAGTGAAAGCAAAAGCTTCAGACTTATTGCTGAAGAAAAATGGATAAGGACATTGGATACAAGGGTGCCAAATGGATGTAATGTTAAGACAAATTTGTAACAACCCTATCCAGATTTACCTGTAAACAACATTGATGAATTGCAGAAATTTATATATATTTTTCAGGTGACAGTTCTTGTATGCCATGCACAGTTACAGACAGGACTATGTCGCAGTTTCATTGTGATTTATGGAGCGTGTTTTTATGTTTTTGGAGTACATTGGTTACTGTATAACTACACACAGACACACACACAACTTGCACCCCTTCCTCCCCCCCCCCCCCCACCCCCTTTTTGTTGTTTTTTTTTTTGTTCCCTTGTTGATTGACATCACACATTATGATGTCAGAAATTGCGTAAGATATTTATGACGTCAATTCTTTGCCCTGACCAGTCACCGAAGATGGACATTACATAGTTGCATTGTTTTTGTTTTTTTCTCTTGAAAAAGGCCACGTGGCCGAAAATTAGATGAGTGGTATTGTGATTTTTTTATTTACAAATCGTTCATACTATCACATTTCGATTATACCAATATTGTATAGGATAACTGAACTGATGTATTGTATAATCAAAATATCGTGAAGATTTAGAACTGGAGCTGTTCTTGGAGCAAGTCATCCAAAATTGTGACCAGAGTCAGTTTCATGCATACCTAATGAAAGAAGGAATAGACATAAACTAATACACATAAACAAGTGGGGTAACGTTTGCTCCCATAAGAAAACCTAACACAGAGTAACTTTTTATTCAAGACTGGCACAAGCCTTTTAAACTTGAATAAAGTCAGACAAATACATAGACGAACAATCTTATAGCGGGAAAGAAAACAAGCGCAGGCCAACAATTCATTTCCAATAAACTATATGCGTTACTTTAAAATGCTTAACGACACATGTAATGTTTAGACAAAACAAAGACGTTTAGAACCTACGGTACTAAACTCAACACCAAACTCTGTCGCAATTCATTCATGTCTTCTATTGCAGATCTCTGAAAGTTTCTATCTGATTATGATTAAGGAACTCCTTAAGCCTACTGAAACAATATCTATGTGCTGACGATGCTATAGTGCTACACCACAGCGTATTGCAACTACTACTGCTTTGGTGAGCGGAAGAAACAAACCCGACTTGACCTCAGGATAAAAATCCGATAATATACTCTTGATAAAATGATAACATTTATAGAAAAATAATGTGTTTGTACAATAGAAGACTGCAGTTTTGTCCAAAGATGTGAAAACAAACTTTCATGCATCTGTAATTATATTCAGAGTGTGGCTCAACTCTCTAGTATGTATAACGCAAACGAAAACCATCAACAAACACAGAAAAAAAATCTTGTCATTTACGCCTTTCAAAAGGGTCAAAACTTCGCTCTGGAGGATCAAGGTCAGTCCCCTGCCTCTTTGGTCAGAGCAACTGTAAGACGTAGCCAACGGTGGACGGGGAGGGGCGTTGAGGGAGAGTTGGAAGCAGACACAAGCTGGGTGGGAGGCAAAATGGCGGAGAAGGAAGTAGACACAAACAGGAGACAGGTGCCTCCCTCTTGCGGCAAACCAATATCCACCAGATCCAGTTTTACGGGATCTCTTCACCCAATTGTCAGCCGACGCGTCGTTTTGATGTCGAGAGGAGCAGTAGGGACGGGAGTGGTGTTGGCGAAGACGGTGGTGGGTGGGAAGAGGGGGGGGGGGGAGGGTAATTTGAACGAGGGCGGGATGGGGGAGGGAGGGGAAGTGGATGAAGGGGAAGGAAGAGAAAAGGGGAGGGAAGAGAGGAGACGGCGATCATGAAAAGGGATCCAGCTTGTGGAGGCCAGTCAGACTGACAAACAGAGCTTCACGAGCTGGCCAACATGGCTCCGCAGCGTCTCGCCACGTCCCAACCGTTTGCTTCTCAAACACCGCCTCGCTTTGAAGTCGTACGAAAGGGGTGGGGAGCCGGGTCACCAGGGTTATTGGATCATCGTCCACGGCTCTGGTGTGGAGGGGAGGAAACCTTGACTCGCCTCTTCCTCTCTGTGTCATTGTCCTGTCTGTCTGTCTGTCTCTGTCTTCTCTCTCTCTCTCTCTCTCTCTCTCTCCTCTCTCTCTCCTCCTACACATATGTAGTCTAAAATCCTTGTTTCAATGTATAGAAAGCATTCTTCTCTCGCTGATAAAGAGACGGCGACACTGACACTTTCCAAACATCACTAGACAGCGTTCCCTTGTTCTGCTGGCTTCACCGAAGCTGATAGATAGCCTGTGGAATTCAAGAGCATTGAGTGTAGAATATCAACCTTTCTATCCTCTGATAGATAGCCTGTGGAATTCAAGAGCATTGAGTGTAGAATATCAACCTTTCTATCCTCTTTTTCGCCAGTTTTGTTTCAGCAAAACTAGGTTTGTTGTTGTTGTTGTTACAATGGATAGGATCGTTTGAATATACGTAAGTCCTATCGATTCATTGAGTCTTGTTGTTGTTATAATGGGCAGGATCGTTTGAATATACGTAAGTCCTATCGGTATTCTTTAAAACCGACAAGACCTCAGCTGATCGAAACTATTCTTTGGATCAATACCGAGAAGACCTCAGCTGATCGAAACATATTCTTTGGATCAACACCGAGAAGACCTCAGGTGATCGAAATTATTCTTTGGATCAATACCGAGAAGACCTCAGCTGATCGAAAACCTATTCTTTGGATCAATACCGAGAAGACCTCAGGTGATCGAAACTATTCTTTGCATCAATACCGAGAAGACCTCAGGTGATCGAAACTATTCTTTGGATCAATACCGAGAAGACCTCAGGTGATCGAAACTATTCTTTGCATCAATACCGAGAAGACCTCAGGTGATCGAAACTATCTTTGGATCAATACCGAGAAGACCTCAGCTGATCGAAACTTATTCTTTGGATCAATACCGAAAGACCTCAGTGATCGAAACTATTTCTTGGATCAATACCGAGAAGACCTCAGGTGATCGAAACTATTCTTTGGATCAATACCGAGAAGACCTCAGGTGATCGAAACTATTCTTTGGATCAATACCGAGAAGACCTCAGCTGATCGAAACTTATTCTTTGGATCAATACCGAGAAGACCTCAGGTGATCGAAACTATTCTTTGGATCAATACCGAGAAGACCTCAGGTGATCGAAACTATTCTTTGATCAATACCGAGAAGACCTCAGGTGATCGAAACTATTCTTTGGATCAATACCGAGAAGACCTCAGGTGATCGAAACAATAGTTCTCTGCTCCTGGATTTGTTCTTCCTGTGCACATCTGATCAGAGATCCACTGATACCCAGTCGAGTCTTTTTCTGTTCAGTAACTGAGTGCAAAGGGACTACCAGCACTCGCAGCACACGCTATGAGGCCCTAGTCGCCTCAGGACACATTGAGAGTTCGCCGAGGACAGCTCGCCCCTCGATTCCCCCCCCCCCCCCCCCCCCCCCGCTATTCTCCTTCCTTCTCAACCCATCCCTCTCCCCTCGTCACCCCCCCCCCCCCCCCCTCCTCCACACTGCACTGCCTCCATCTCTCACCCTCCCTTCGATAATAATTCCCATCACACCCCCCCCCCCCCCCCCCCCCCCCCCGCTATTCTCCTTCCTTTCTCAACCCATCCCCTCCCCTCGTCACCCCCCCCCCCCCCCCTCCTCCCACACTGCACTGCCTCCATCTCTCACCTCCCTTCGATAATAATTCCCATCACACGCCCCTCCTTGAAGCACAGTGTGACTGTGCCTGCCTTCGATTCCTTCACCCCAGTCTGCACTCTGCAGCTGTTTGCAATTCAATCAGATTTGCATTGCAGACAAAAACATCTGCATGCGTCTCTTCCCCCTCCCAGTTTGTGTTACCCACAGTCAGCCCCTCAACCCCATCCACACCCCCCACCCCCTGCCAAAAGGAGGCAATAAAGTTCGTTCTTGTCTACAACTTTTTCACAATATTATACAACTGGACACAAAAACCGATTTCACGAGATCAAAGGAAACTGTAAACTGTTGTAAACAAATTAACGAATGCATATGGAACGAGAAAAGACACTTAGATAAACGAACCAACTGGACGATGCAGTATGTGTTGTGCAGTATTGTTCGCAGTATCATGCTTTGTTAACAACAGCTTATCAGCAGATTAACCTTGAAGACATGGGCCATTACTGCTTCATTGCTGACCATGGATCACGTTCAGTCTGGAGATTCCATGAAAATGCGCTGAATGGAAACGTTTTCCCCACATATGCTTCAAATTCACTGGGTTTTTTTTTCATATATAAATCTTAAAAATATGTCCAAGCTTTGAACAATAATATCAAAATTCAAAATGATCAGGCAACGTGAAAGTCACGTGCTAAAAATACGGCTAGTAAACTGTGTGTGAAATTTTCTTCCCAATAAATCACTTCTCGTTAACGGCATTCATGATACCATTAACTAGACCGAATTTCTGGCACATATCTTCAACTCAGTCTTCAAGAGAGTGAAATAAGAAGGATTCACAAGGCACAACAGAGAGAATCTGCTGCCATCTTCCGTCAAATGGTCACATACCTGCAGGTTAGAACAATGCAATATTGACAATGGATATCATCGTGCCGTCAAACTAAGCGCTTCACACTTTTGCTTTTAGCTGAAACATTAGTCTCACACGATATAAGTTGGTTGATATATCTTTATGTAGATACACTGACTGTACATCAACGTTTATTTATATATGGGTTGAATATCTAAATCTATTTGTCTGTCCATCTATGTACGAACAAAAACACACGCGCGCGCGCGTTCTCTGCTGAAAGCGCATCACAATATTTCTATGCAATGTAAAGGAGTGTGGCTCTTTTAAACAGAAGCTCTGGCCTACTTGGCTATTTGGGCTGGTCGGAAGTTGTGTGGCGGAAGTGGATGGGTGAGTTTGGGACAGGAGGGGGGAGGGGGGGGGACAGGGAATATGGAATGGGGAAGGAAGGTGCCACTAATGTACCTCAGACACGCCTTGCTTCAGGACACTGACACTTTCAGAGGAGTCTGCTTTAACAGAAATGTGTAAACCATGATCTGAACAGAGATAAACTGAAATTGTGCGAAAATGAAATACAGACAGGATAATTAAATAAAAGACAGACAATACAGAAAAGGGCACGATCTCTTTGCAGGCCCCAGGTCCCGAAGTAGTGTGGTAAACCAAATATGAAAAATAGGGAGGAGAATTAAATGCATATTTAAGTGCACATGACAACATTAAATGCATTTTGAAATGCATGATTATTTTAGTGCATGCCACTAAAATCACTGACCTGATGTATTTGGAAAACGAGTACTGTCCTTCATACCGAAGAAATTATACACAGAAAACAACAGAAGGGTCCGCCATCTCGCCAGACGAATGAATGCCTTATCTATATGTCAATCAAGTAATTATCAAATATTCAGACATGCATTGTCAGATTATTTCATTTGTCAAAAAACGTAGGTACTGGATCTCACGTGACAAGTTTGGATATAAGTTCTGGGCTAAAGGAAAACAAGAAGAAAGAATGAAAGACAAAAAGCATGAGTTAAGCACGAAAGACAGAGAAGAAGAAATGAAAGACAAAAGCATGAGTTAACACGAAAGACGAAAGAAGAAAAAAGAAATGAAAGACAAAAAGCATGAGTTAACGAAGCGTAAAGGTAAAACAATCAAACATAAAGAGAAAAAATTGAAAAAAAATCAGAGTAAGAGTTTAAATATCATTCCATATGTCAAATCATACACAGAATTAAAAAAAAAACACAAAAAAAACACGATAAGCATAACATGTCATGTATCATCGAATGTACTTACATCGCAATAAAACAAGGTTGCTTCAGGGGAAGTCATTTATGACATTCAAACCCCACTGAAGCAAAACGGCAATTCATGACCCCCACACCAATGTCCACCCACACCTACCCCTCCCTCCCCCTGCTGTTGAAATCTATACCCTTAACTGACCGTCCTCGTGTCTATAAATTATCTCTACAGACACGCGCCCCTCCCACTAACTCAACATGTGTGTAATTAAGCCCCCAAGAACTAGCTGGTGGATGCAGTGAGGGTCAATATTGACTGGGAGCTATAGGTTTTCTGCTCCACGTGTTCCGAACTGTCTTTACACGATCTCTTTGCAGGCCCCAGGTCCCGCATGACACTTGACCTGTCTTCTAAGACCATGTGAACAACGCGACAAAAGGCTGGTGGGGGACCTCGGGGTGAAACGCATTCAACAAAATAGATGGAGACTGCGGTGACGGGTGCCGCCACAATTAGCTTGGATTTATTTTATTTTTTTAAAAAAAAAAAAATGGTGATTGAATTATCGGGTACCCATCCCTCTTCCAATGTGTGTGTGTGTTGTGTGTGTGTGTGTGTGTTGTGTGTGTGTGTGTGTGGTGTGTGTGTGTGTGTGTGTGTGTGTGAGTCTATGTGTGCATGTGATCATTCATGCATGTGTCTTCAGTGTGTGCGAGTGTGTGTGTGTGTGTGTGTGGGGGGGGGGGGGGTGTATGTGTGTGTATGCATGCATGCATGCATGCATACGTGCGTACGTGCGTGCGTGCGTCTGTGTGTGTGTCTGTGTCTGTGTCTCTGTTTGTCTTTGCACGCGTGCATGTGCATTTCCGCTTGTGTGTGTGTGTGTGTGGGGGGTGGGGGGGGGGGAGGGGGGAGGCGCGCGTGTATGTAATCATAGCTTGATACTGTTAGTTACGATGTTAAGACTATACCGCAAGTTTTACACACTAGGCTGGTCACCCGTCACTAAATATTATGTTGCTGATCTATTGCAGAATTAGACAACAACGTCTACGTAGTGTGATTCAGAAATGGTTTCAACACGTGCAAACAAAATATAATTTACAACAGCTCCTAAACCAACTGGGAACCACTGACACTTATCCATCCTTGCTCTTTCCCCGACCATTCTCTACACTACCTCCATACATTTATCAATAGTACTCATCTTCCTGGCCCCGCCTACTTACTGCACCATACATGTACCCCTCAAGCTTCTCCCCATACGTCTGCAATGCAGACCAAGACAAGCCACTGGATGCAGTAGAAATCAACACTGACCGGGGGCTACAGTTTTCACTTTTCCAACGTGGTCAGAACTGTCTCCAGACAATCCATCTGAAATTCGGCAGTTGTTGAAAGCATCAACATTTCACAACATATCTGTGTTCCAAGACTGTGGAATACCTTCACAAAAATGTGGGTGCCAAATAGGTCCAGAGAACAGCAGATGATTAGATGGTAGGTGTAACAATGATGCTACAGTTCGCTGTTTTTGTCTTAGACTGTCAAACTATTTGTGGTCACACCCTGCACCTCTCGCCCCCCTTCTCCCCTTCTGCCCCCCCCCCCCCCCCCCCCCCCCATTCCTCACCTTATGTTTGTCTGTCTGTGTGCGTTCCAAACTGTTCATGATCGAGCATTCCTGTATGAAAGCAAACCAACAAAAGCAAACCTAACAATGGCAGCAAGTCCCTGATTTGTCTCAATGTTCACCAGCGAACGTTCAACAATCCCAGCTCCACAGGAATGTGATTGTCTGGCATCCAGCTCATCCCAACCAGCACTGCGGCACAACAACAAGCTGTCATCTGTTATCAAAGCAGCAGCTGACTCAGGCCGGCGGGACACTGGCTGCCTAGGCTGAGGGGTAAACAACTGTGTCGTCATCGCGTGCATCTCCTCCCTTCACGCCCACCACCCTGATGCATTCCAGTGTACACCTATCAACCTGGCACAGACGGGCTGGTTTATTGTTCGCCATCTCGCTGGGCACAGTGCCATAGACAGACACCTGCTATGAATGCTCCCTCTTTCTGTGCTTTCTGGTCAAAAGGAGGAAGCTAATCTCATTCATTGATTAAATACCTGTGCCAGATGTAAAAACGTCTGTAAATTGTCATGTTCGTTATTCGCACATTACAGACATTTGTATGTTATGTGCGCCGACACTGCACTGAAACCAAGTGGGGAAAGCAGAATAAAAAGTTATAATTCATGGACAGTCTTTCATAATTATGAGCCCAAGACGCTATAACAGTACTTTACAGCTCTCCACACAACTCTTAACACTATGACACCTGGTACCTTTCTACCATCACCCTAACACTAAACCGACACTGACAGTTATTATTCTGATGAACTACCTGTCACTATATACACATTCCTACATGCACGTGTCCCCCTGTTACCGAACACATGTGTAATTCACCCCAAAGAAAGGACGTATGAGAACCATGACAACATGGTGTCGGGTGGTACCTACAGTGAAACAAGAAAACGTGCGGGCTGTATGATGACGTGGTGTGGTGTCGCTACCCCATTCCTCTTTTTTTTCGCGCGGCGCGCGCGCGCGCGCGCGTGTGGTGTGCGTGTGTGTGTGTGTGTGTGTGTGTGTGTGTGTGTGTGTGTGTGTGTGTGTGTGTGCATGAACAATGATGTATGTGTATGCTCATCTGTCTCTCTCTCTCTCTCTCTCTCTCTCTCTCTCTCTCTCTCTCTCTCTCTCTCTCGATGGGCTGCCGATCTATCTCTTGTCTCTGTCTCTGTTTCTGTCTCTTCCTCTGTCTCCTCTTCACTGTCTCTCTCTCTCTCTCTCTCCTCTTTCTCTCCTCTTCTTCTCATTGTGTTGTGTTAGTGCTTTGCTGCATGCGTGCGTGCGTGCGTGCGTGCCGTGCGTGCGTGCGCGTGTGTTTGTGTTTCTTTGTGTGTGTTTGTTTCTTGTCTGTGGTGCATGCTTGTGAGTGCCTGCTGATGCTGCGTGCGTGCGTGCGCGCGTGCGCAACGTTGCCGTGCCTATCTGTTTTGCATATGTAAAGTGTGCATATTCCATCTTGATGTGTTAATGTAAAGTAGCGCGTGCGTGCGCGTCGTCGCGCGCTGCGCGCTGCGCACGTGTGCCTGTGCCTATCTGTTTGCATATGTAAAGTGTGCATAGTCATACCTTGATGTGTTAATGTAAAGTCAAACCTTCTCCCAGTCACGGAATCCTTACCATGTTCCCAGCCAAACTTCCAAGGCATCCCAATAGTTTTGGCCAGCTCCATCAAAATGGGATTCCCATGGCATGTAGCTAATCCCAACCAGCACTGCAGCACAACGAAATCTTTAATCCCTGATCAAAATGTGATTCCCATGCATGCACTATCCCAACCAGCACTGCAGCACAACGAAAGCTTAATCCCTGATCACTGCAGCATTGATTCGAACCAGCAGAACTGTATGCGCTGTCTGAGTGATAAACAACTGTCTCATCGACTGCTGCACTGTCTGAGTGATAACAACTGGTCTTCACCGACTGGCGCATTGTCTAAGTGATAAACAACTGTGTCTTCATTGTAGATTCCGCTCCAAGCGCCCATGACGCATTCCGTTGGCAGAATAACATGCACAGACACTGTTATGTCTGTCATCTGTGACAGGTACCTTGAACGACACTGCATGAATGTATACCTTGAACAACACTGACTAAACTGTTACCTTGAACAGACACCTGACAAAACTGTTCCTTGAACAGACACCTGAAAAAACTGTTACCTTGAACAGACAACTGACATACACTGTTACTTGAACAGACACCTGACATGAATGTTTACTCGAACTAGACCCTGACAAAACTGTTACTGAACAGACACCTGACATGAATGTTACCTTGAACAGACACCTGACATGATGTTACTCGAACAGACACCTGACATAAACTGTTACCTTGAACAGACACCTGACATGAATGTTCCTGACAACACCTGACATGAATGTTTACCTTGAACAGACACCTGACATAAACTGTCCTTGAACAGACACTGACAAAAACTGTTACCTTGAACAGACAATGACATACACTGTTACCTGAACAGACACCTGACATTAAACTGTTACCTGAACAGACACTGACATGAAGTTTACCTGACAACACTGACCATGAATGTTTACTTGAACGACACCTGACAAAAATGGGTTACCTTGAACAGACACCTGACATAATGTTAACTTGAACAGACACCTGACATAAACTGTTACCTTGACAGACACCTGACAAAAACTGTTACCTTGAACAGACACTGACATACACTGTTACCTTGAACAGACACCTGACATAAACTGTTACCTTGAACAGACACCTGACATGAATGTTTACCTTGAACAGACACCTGACATGAATGTTACCTTGAACAGACACCTGACATAATTGTTACCTTGAACAGACACCTGACATAAATGTGTTACCTTGAACAGACACCTGACATAAACTGTTACCTTGACCAGACACCTGACATAAACTGTTACCTTGAACAGACACCTGACAAAACTGTTTCCTTGAACAGACAACTGACATAACACTGTTACCTTGAACAGACACCTGACAAAAACTGTTACCTTGAACAGACACTGACAAAAACCGTTACCTTGAACAGACAACTGACATACACTGTTACCTTGAACAGACACCTAACATAAACTGTTACCTTGAACAGACACCTGACATGAATGTTTACTTGAACAGACACCTGACAGAAATGTTACCTTGAACAGACACCTGACATAAATTGTTACCTTGAACAGACACCTGACATAAATGTTACCTTGAACAGACACCTGACATAAAACTGTTACCTTGACCAGACACCTGACATAACTGTTACCTTGAACAGACACCTGACAAAAACTGTTACCTTGAACAGACACCTGACATACATGTTACCTTGAACAGACACCTGACATAAACTGTTACCTTGAACAGACACCTGACATGAATTGTTTACCTTGAACAGACACCTGACATGAATTGTTACCTCGAACAGACACCTGACATAAATTGTTACCTTGAACAGACACCTGACATAAATTTGTTACCTTGAACAGACACCTGACATAAAACTGTTACCTTGACCAGACACCTGACATAAACTGTTACCTTGAACAGACACCTGACAAAAACTGTTACCTTGAACAGACAACTGACATACACTGTTACCTTGAACAGACACCTGACATAACTGTTACCTTGAACAGACACCTGAACATAAACTGTTACCTTGAACAGACACCTGACATGAATGTTTACCTTGAACAGACACCTGACATGAATGTTTACCTCGAACAGACACCTGACATAAACTATTACCTTGAACAGACACCTGACATGAATGTTTACCTTGAACAGACACCTGACATGAATCTTTACCTCGAACAGACACCTGCCATGAATTTTACCTTGAACAGACACCTGACATAAAATGTTTACCTTGAACAGACACCTGACATGAATGTTTACCTCGAACAGACACCTGACATAAACTGTTACCTTGAACAGACACCTGACATGAATGTTTACCTTGAACAGACACCTGACATAAACTGTTTGCCTTGAACAGACACCTGACATGAATGTTTACCTTGAACAGACACCTGACATGAATGTTTACCTCGAACAGACACCTGACATAAACTGTTACCTTGAAAGACACCTGACATAATGTTACCTTGAACAGACACCTGACAAAACTGTTACCTTGATCAGACACCTGACATGAATGTTACCTTGAACAGACACCTGACATGAAATGTTACCTCGAACAGACACCTGACATAAACTGTTGCCTTGAACAGACACTTGACATGAATATTTACCTTGAACAGACACCTGACATAAACTGTTACCTTGAACAGACACCTGACATAAACTGTTACCTTGAACAGACACTGACATACACTGTTACCTTGAACAGACACCTGACATAAACTGTTACCTTGAACAGACACCTGACATAAATGTTACCTTGAACAGACACCTGACATGAATGTTTACCTTGAACAGACACCTGACATGAATGTTTACCTCGAACAGACACCTGACATAAACTATTACCTTGAACAGACACCTGACATGAATGTTTACCTTGAACAGACACCTGACATGAACTTTCCTCGAACAGACACCTGCCATGAATGTTTACCTTGAACAGACACCTGACATGAATGCTTACCTTGAACAGACACCTGACATGAATGTTTACCTCGAACAGACACCTGACATAAACTGTTACCTTGAACAGACACCTGACATGAATGTTTACCTTGAACAGACACCTGACATAAACTGTTGCCTTGAACAGACACCTGACATGAATGTTTACCTTGAACAGACACCTGACATGAATGTTTACCTCGAACAGACACCTGACATAAAACTGTTACCTTGAACAGACACCTGACATGAATGTTTACCTTGAACAGACACCTGACATGAATGTTTACCTCGAACAGACACCTGACATAAACTGTTGCCTTGAACAGACACTTGACATGAATGTTTACCTTGAACAGACACCTGACATAAACTGTTACCTTGAACAGACACCTGACATAAACTGTTACCTCGAACAGACACCTGACATAAACTGTTGCCTTGAACAGACACCTGACATAAACTGTTACCTCGAACAGACACCTGACATAAACTGTTACCTTGAACAGACACCTGACATACACTGTTACCTTGAACAGACACCTGACATAAACTGTTACCATGAACAGACACCTGACATAAACTGTTACCTTGAACAGACACCTGACATGAATGTTTACCTTGAACAGACACCTGACATGAATGTTTACCTTGAACAGACACCTGTCATAAATTGTTACCTCGAACAGACACCTGACATAAATGGTACCTCTGTGTGTAGGCTTGTCACAGGGAGGGCACTCACTGAACAAAGAGCTGTTTCTTTTTCTTTTGGTAAACTGATTATGTGCAGAACCTGGTCACCAACCTAGCTGGGCCCCACGAACCACTTCTGGCAACCGTCAAACGACGGAAGATGGCATGGTTTGGCCACGTCATTCGTCACAACACCCTCTCCAAAACCATCCTTCAGGGTACCGTTGAAGGAGGGCGCAGACGAGGACGGCAGAGAAAGACCTGGTCCGAAAATATAAAGGACTGGACCAAAATGACCATGCCAGATCTCCTCACGACACCTGCCAACAGAAAAGCCTGGAGAGAAACGGCGGCTGCCTCATCACGTCCCCCCAACGATCCCAGCGGTCAGGGGAATGACTGACTGACTGACTGACTGACTGACTGACTGACTGAAACTGTGCGACGTTCAACAGCATCAACGATCAGCCAAGTCTCTTTTCAGTGATGCCATGACTTAGGGAGATGTGAAAACATTGGTACAGATGTTATTCTCACTGGTAACATATTACTAACAATCATACTGTCGGCCGTACTGTGTTTGCACCAATACAAAGCACGTTTCGAAGAGAAAAAAATCTACACGATGCCTTTCGTGGACATTCTGCACCCTCATCAAAGAAAGAACCATTTACAGCTCCTAAATCAACTTCATGCCAAGTCACACGATGCCTTTCGTGGACATTCTGCACCCTCATCAAAGAAAGAACCATTTACAGCTCCTAAATCAACTTCATGCCAAGTCACACGATGCCTTTCGTGGACATTCTGCACCCTCATCAAAGAAAGAACCATTTACAGCTCCTAAATCAACTTCAAGCCAAGTCACGACCCCTAATCCCGGTTCATTATTCTGATGAACTGTCCATCCTCACACACACAATGCTACAAACACGCACTTCTTTTTACCTCTCATGTATGTCAGTCAGCCCTAAGACCTACCTGGTGGATACAGTGTGGGTCAACACTGATTGGGGGCGATAGGTTTTTTGTTCAACGTGTTCCAGGCTATCGTCACCTTGAAAGCCCACAGATCTTTGCAAGCACAAAACATGACATGACTCAATTCCTGTCTTCTGACAAATGGGTGGTGTGTAGTCACTGGGGAAGGGGCGGGGGTGGAGCACGTTAAAGAAAATTTGTGGACTGGTGTGATGATAGGTGGAGCAGTAGGGTAAAAACTAATCCCTCTTCCTCAACTGTAAGTGTGTGTGTGTGTGTGTATGTGTGTTGTGTGTGTGTGTGTGTGTGTGTGTGTGTGTGTGTGTGGTTTTGTGTGTGTGTGTGTGTGTGTGTCTGTCGTCTGTCTATCTGTCTGACTGTCACTCAGTTTGGATGCCTGTATATATATAAAAAAAAACTGTACATGCTCACATCCATGTCCTTGCATGAACTCACTTCTTCTTTAGGTCAATAAATCACCACTGAACCCTCAAGACATCACAACATGCCGTACAGCCTTCACTAAAATGGATCCACCAGCGCCCGGCTAATCCCCACCAGCACTGTAACACAACAAAAGCTCTAATCCCTTACCATAGGAGCACCTGAGTCTAGCCAGGAGGACGCTGGCTACATAGACTGGGTGGTACAAACTATCGCTTCATCACATGCAGCTCCCTTCTTCAGTCCAAACATTCCTCTGATGCATTCCACTGTGTGCCAGTCAATTGGGCTCAGGTGGCTGGTTTATTGTTCCCCTATCTTGATGGGCATAGCACCATGGAATTCCACTGATGTGTATGCGTTTTTCGAAGGGGGGAAGTTGATTTTCTTCCTAAGTATGTGGTTTCTCTGTCATTCTTTTTCTTAATTGCTGTAAAATTGCTGCATTCTGTTCGTGGGCAAGCTACCCTTGGCACATGTTAAGATGCCTTCAAATCTATGAAACGATAATGATATTATGTAATAATATCTTACTTTTATTGACGCACATGTTGTAGATTCCTACTCATGGCACTTCGCAAGGTTGCATATTCACGCGCTCACGCTTTACATTACAGTGCATACGCATGATAAACACAGTATGCCACATCTATACATACATACACTGCGCCAATCATGTCGGAACTATACATTCTTAGTAGGGAAGAAAGCGTTTTTAAGCCTGCTAGAAATTTAGTCTGAGACTCTGAGTGCTTGAAAAAAAAAAAAGAGAGAGAGAGAGAGAGAGAGAGAGAGGGGAGAGAGAGAGAGAGAGAGAGACGAAGAGAGAGAGAGAGAGAGAGAGAGAGAGAGAGAAAGTTTGTTCCATGTATCCGGGGTCTTTGTTTTCAATGTGGGCCATCGAAGGTGATGGACATCAGAGGAAGAGTTGAACAGACAGTGTGCAAATGGGAAGTCATTCACACAGTCAGTCGAACAGAGAGTGTGTCAATGGGAAGTCATTCACACAGTCAGTCGAACAGAGAGTGTGTCAATGGGAAGTCATTCACACAGTCAGTCGGGCGCAGAACCAGATGTGAACGCAAAGGAGGGTGGTGAAAGTGTGTAGTCAGTGCAGATGATACAAAGTGAATTACATATCCAGTTTGGAAGATATGCGTGAGAGGTGAGCAGCGTTGTTTCGAATTCTTTGAAATTTATTGGAAGTTTTTGGGGAAGGTTGGCAAGAAGACAGTAACAATCATTTATCTGAGAAAGGACAAAGACACAAACGAGAACCTTAGTAACATCAATTTAGAGACAGTGAAAATCAGAATTTATTTTGCAAGGCTGAAGATAGGTAGATATACAGATATCAGAAACACGTTGTCCAAAACAAATTCTATGATTAAAAGTGATGTCAAGTATATGGACTAAAGGGAGACAATGATTTTTTTTATTTTACAAAATCTGGTAGAGAGTGATAATAAAGTAATTCTTTGCAGGAGTGTTGTTAATTGTTGCAAAATCTGGTATAGAAGGGTAATCGAAAACATTTTGGACATGCCAGCGTTACCTCAGGCTTATCATCATTAAGTTGTGATTTATTGAGGGCCATCCACGTTTTAAGGTCTGCAATGCATTCTTGCGTCCGTAGCCTGTCAACGTTAGCAACAGACTGATGAAATCATGCATCATCAGCAAAACTCTCATGTGACAATGCATACATGCCAGTAATACGGACACAGGAAGACCACACAGCACCAGAAATAATTGTTCTCAGTACAGAACCCTCAAAATCCCATATGTGACAGCAGAAAGCTTTTGAATACCTCCCACTTGTGCAGACAGTCTTAAATTCTGCACCTCGTAGGCTTTCAGGGCATCCAAGCATGCTGAACGAGCTCTACTGAAATGTGATGCCCTGACACCCAGCTAATCCTGACCCACATTGCAGCTCAACAAAAGCTCTGATCCCTTGTCATAGCAGCACCTTAGTGGAGCCAGCGGGACACTGACTGCATGGTCTGAGTGATTAAACAACTGTCCCTCTGTCGGAAGCGTCTCCTTCCTCCGCTCACAACACTCCCCTAATGCATTCTATCGTCTCTTCGCTCACAACACTCCCCTAACGCATTCTATCGTCTCTTCGCTCACAACACTCCCCTAACGCATTCTATCGTCCCCTCCTTCACAACACTCCCCTAACGCATTCTATCGTCTCTTCGCTCACAACACTCCCCTAACGCATTCTATCGTCCCCTCCTTCACAACATCCCCTAACGCATTCTATCGTCTCTTCGCTCACAATACTCCCCTAAAAGCATTCTATCGTCTCCTCCTTCACAACACTCCCCTAACGCATTCTATCGTCTCTTCGCTCACAACACTCCCTAACGCATTCTATCGTCCCCTCCTTCACAACACTCCCCTAACGCATTCTAATCGTCTCTTCGCTCACAAACACTCCCCTAACGCATTCTATCGTCCCTTCGCTCACAACACTCCCCTAACGCATTCTATCGTCCCTTCGCTCAACAACACTCCCCTAACGCATTCTATCGTCCCTTCGCTCTACAACACTCCCCTAACGCATCTATCGTCTCTTCGCTCACAACACTCCCCTAACGCATTCTATCGTCTCTTCGCTCACAACACTCCCCTAACGCATTCTATCGTCCCCTCCTTCACAACACTCCCCTAACGCATTCTATCGTCCTCTTCGCTCACAACACTCCCCTAACGCATTCTATCGTCCCTTCGCTGACAACACTCCCCTAACGCATTCTATCGTCCCTTCGCTGACAACACTCCCCTAACGCATTCTATCGTCCCTTCGCTCACAACACTCCCCTAACGTATTCTATCGTCTCTTTGCTCACAACACTCCCCTAACGCATTCTATCGTCTCTTTTGCTCACAACACTCCAATAACGCATTTTAATGGGGTATAGGAAGTAGTTCTTTTCACAGAGACAGACAGACAGACAGACAGGGGACAAACACAACAATTTAGGACGCAGGTGGGGTGGGAGGGGTGGGAGACAAAATAGGTACCACTTAGTTTTCTTGCATCAGGCCCTAAATAAAGGAACTTTCAAGAAATGTAGGGCCTACAAAAAACGTTGAATTAGATAGTTAAGAAGTTACCGAAATGCATAAGCTAAGTCAATACAATGAGAAGACTGTCGCGCACACTAGGTGTGTACAAACAAATGCACTGAGAGAGGGGGAGGGGGGAGAAAGAGTAGTAGTAGTAGTGGTGGTGGTAGTCCGCTCTTCTTGCAGTAGTAGAAGAGTAGTAGTTGCAGTATATTAGCAGCAGCAGCAGCAGCAGCAGCAGCAGCAGCAGCAGCAGCAGAAGAAGAAGAAGAAGAAGAAGAAGAAGAAAAAAAGAAAAAGAAAAAGCAGAAGAAGAAGAAGAAGAAGCAGTATCAGTAGCTCTCGTCAGAGAAAAAGAATGCCTCAATACTCTTCAAAGGAAACACGCTTAAGCTGACTATATACTTACAAAGAGTAAAGAAGCGCACCAAATCAAAGGGCATTATTCCCTGTAAATTGATAAACAAACCGCTAAAGGGGTAGAGGTGGGGGTTAACATAACAACCTCTACAAAGGAAGTTACCACGCGCGCCTGATGATTCGTTTGTCTCTGTACCCGTCAACAAGATGACGCAAAAGTTTCAGCCAGACGATGAACAAAGATGGAATGCAGCCCATGGTAAGAGCCCATTCCATCTTTTGAGGGCGGATCCTCAGTCCGGATCTGGATCAAGAGACAGATCTGTTACGTAAAGAATATTGCAACTTTACCATTGACCGTAAATACCGTGAGGTCACTGTTGACGAACTGATAACCATCTATGAAGTTAAATCGACGAATGTCATCCGCTTTCTAGTCATATGAACAGACATTTCGTACTTTCCAGGCGAAACGTCCAAACAGTACAAGGGAAGCAACTCTCTCTCTCTTCTCTCTCTCTCTCTCTCTCTCTCTCTCTCTCTCTCTCTCTCTCTCTCTCTCCCCTCTCTCTCTCAACACACACACACACACACACACACACACACACACACACACACACACACCACACACACATGTGTGTGTGTGTGTGTGTGTGTGTGTGTGTGTGTGTGTGTGTGTGTGTGTGTGTGTGTTAGTTTCAAATTTAACGTCTATCCACTCGAGGTGATATTAGGCGGGAAAAAAAACCCTCATCATTACAAAAAAAATAAAAATAAATAAACAAAGAATCCAAACCCTCATGTTAAACCTAGAAAACTACAAATGGTTTTGATATGGGAGAGAACAGTGAGAGGTAGGGGGCGGATGAAGAATGTCCTTTCGTATATTTTATGTAGATTTAGTAGTTGGTAAATGATGAACTCGCCTAAAAGTAACCTCAAAAGTATGAGATAATAACTGTAAGAAACTATAAGTACTTATCTTAAATAAATGTTAGCGAACCGCCCAGAGAACGTGGACAAACGAGTCACAAGACAAAACACAACGCGTTTCGACCTCTTAGGTCTTCGTCAGGTGATATATAAACGAATAAAACAACGAAAATTCACTCAGCTTTGATCGCTTCAGATCGCTTAGGGTTCAGCGCAAGGAAGAAGGCGTTGAATGAGAACGAGGCTGTTGGAAGGGAAATAGTGAGTGAGTCAAAGTCGTAATGATGATAATTATATTACTGATAGGAATACTAATAATGGTCAAAATATTGGGGGGAAAAAAAAGACAGGATCAAAGTATGGGTATGGGAGAAAGGAGAGTGGGTTAGAGGATTCTTAAGGAGCAGGGTTGCCGTGGCAACAGTCCCAGAGGCGAAGGCGATTTTGATGTCAATGCTAGTGGTAGTATCAATACTAGCAATAGTATTACTGAATGATACTGCTAACAACGATAGTGAAGGTTAAGGTAACGAAAGCATGATGCAGAAACATATTTAGAAAATACATTTTTATAATAATCAAATAAATAAATAAAGGAAACATTAAAAAAAATAATAATAAATTAAAAATATAAAATAAAATAAAATAAAAAATAAAAATAATAATGATAATAAATGCATAAATAAGATAGCTATAAGTTATGTGTGAGGTGAATAGTGGGAGATAAGGTAGTATGTGTGTGTGTTGTGGGAGGATATTGTGGGCTGAGATTGAAGTGGTGGGTTGGTACATGTTACTTTAAGGTGTTGATGCTATGAGGGTGGAGGGAAGAAGGGGATGGGTTTACGTACTAACTGGGGGAGGGGGAGGGGGAGGGGCAACATATTCACACCTATACACAAAATCTCTCTCTCTCTCCTCTCTCTCTCTCTCTCTCTCTCTCTCTCTCTCTCTCTCTCCTCCCCCCCCCCCCCCTTCACGACCAACGATAAAGGAGCTAGCATTCTATTCATTATGTGTGTGTGTGTATGTGTGTGTGTGTGAGTGTGTGTGTGTGTGTGTGTGTGTGTGTGTGTGTGTGTGTGTGTGTGTGTGTGTGTGTGTGTGTGTGTGTGTGTGTTCCATGTGTAATATCAGCCTTATTCATTGGTTACCCCCACCAATGAGTGATAAACGTTTATCGTTGTTAGCAGTATCATTCAGTAATACTATTGCTAGTATTGATACTACCACTAGCATTGACATCACAATCGCCTTCGCCTCTGGGACTGTTGCCACGGCAACCCTGCTCCTTAAGAATCCTCTAACCCACTCTCCTTTCTCCCATACCCATACTTATTGACACCAAGATTGATCCTGTCTTTTTTTCTTTTCTTTTTTTTCCCCCAATATTTTGACCATTATTAGTATTCCTATCAGTAATATTATTATCATCATTACGACTTTGACTCACTCACTATTTCCCTTCCAACAGCCTCGTTCTCATTCAACGCCTTCTTCCTTGCGCTGAACCCTAAGCGATCTGAAGCGATCAAAGCTGAGTGAATTTTCGTTGTTTTATTCGTTTATATATCACCTGACGAAGACCTAAGAGGTCGAAACGCGTTGTGTTTTGTCTTGTGACTCGTTTGTCCACGTTCTCTGGGCGGTTCGCTAACATTTATTTAAGATTTGTTTAGATTTCCGCCTGCAGTCGTCTCGCTTTGCAACTAGATCTATAAGTACTTACTTATTGGACTCTTTGATAAAGAAAGAAAGAATTCATAGGTTAATTCTGGTGATTCAAAAATATTTCTAATTGTATATGTAGAAAGCATGGGTATAAATTGTTTGATAGCGGTACATGAGATAATATGATCAACTGTGATGCTCTGTCCACAAACACATGAGGCATTTTCACTAAATTTTGTTGTAAAATCTATTATCACTCTTATCATCACTACTACTACTACAATTCTCATCAAACTGTGTGATTGGTAGCTGTGGCACTATTTGTTTACTGTCGTTCATTGAGAAACATTGACAGATTTCAAAAACATCTGTGACTGCTGGAATTCCTGTGTGTGTGTGTGTGTGTGTGTGTGTGTGTGTGTGGTGTGTGTGTGTGTGTGTGTGTGTGTGTGTGTGTGTTGTGTGTGGTGTGTGTGAGTCTGTATGTATGTGTTGTGTGTGTGTGTGTGTGTGTGTGTGTGTGTGTGTGTGTGTGTTGTGTGTGTGTGTGTGTGTGTATGTGTGTGTGTGTGTGTGTGTATGTGTATGTGTGTGTGTTGTTTGTGTGTGTGTGTGTGTGTGTGTGTGTGTGTGTGTGTGTGTGTGTGTGTGTGTGTGTGTGTGTGTGTTGTGTGTGTTATGTTGTGTGTGTGTTGTTGTGTGTGTGTGTGTGTGTGTGTGTGTGTGTGTGTGTGTGTGTGTGTGTGTGTGTGTGTGTGTGTGTGTGTGTGTGTATGCGTGTGTGTGCGTGTGTGTGTACAACGCCATGTTACTGTGACAGTACACCGGTCCACTGACGTTCAGTCAGTGTGTGTTTCCACTGCATGTGTATGAAGTGGATCTTTCTGCGGGGATTGCCTTAGGACAGTGCTCTCCGTCTAACTGCAATCACCATTACTGTATTCATCTTCATGGTCGTCGTCGTCGTTGTCGTCGTCGTCGTCGTCGTCGTCGCATACCTCAAGGCACAAAGGTTATGGTGCGTATAATAAGTCCGGCTTTTATCAATTCGTTTGTGTTCTTGGGGTGGAGAATGATGACAGACTGATCTACTCCGGGCCTTAAACATACTGCGCCCTACTGCAAGACCCTTTCTTTATTGACAAGGACGTAACCATTTCCAAGTTTAACACTTTCGCATCTACTGCTACTACTACTATTACTATACTACTACTACTACTATGACTACTTCTACTCTTACTACTACTACAACTACTACTAACTACTGCTACTACTACTATTACTACTACTACTACTACTACTACTATGACTACTTCTACTCTTACTACTACTACAACTACTACTAACTATGCTACTACTACTATACTACTACTACTACTACTACTACTACTACTATGACTACTTCTACTCTTACTACTACTACAACTACTACTAACTACTGCAACTACTACCACCACCACCACCAGCACTACGACAGTAGAAATAGTAAAAAAGGAAGGACGAAAGGAGCAAGAGGAGATGAGGACGACGACGAGCACAAGGGCGACGACGACAACGATGACAACGATGACAACGATGACAACGATGACAACGATGACAACGATGACGACGTAGTAGTAGTAGTAGCAGCAGCAGAAGCAGCAGCAGCAGCAACAGCCGAAGAGGAAGAGGAGGAGGAGGAGGAGGAGAAAGAGGAGAAGGAGGAGGAAGAGGAGGAGGAGGAGGAAGAGGTGGAGGAGGAGGAGGAGGAGGAG
>CM031608.1:90374505-90377005 GCA_018398815.1 Conus ventricosus | reverse complement strand
GACAGATAGACAGACAGACTGCAGTTAGATTTTTATCAGAATTGTATCATGTTTAAAAGTTGATTCTTTAGTTATTTTCATATGCACAGCAAGATGTATGCTAGATAGTTTCAAGCCAACGACAGAAAAAAATGAAATGAATGAGGAAGACTCGCTGGGGCAACAATTAGGATCACGGTTTAGTTCTGAGGCCTGTAATCTACCGTTAAATGGAAAGTGGTTCGTTTGATTTTGAATTATGAGTGGTGTCGCTAGTAAGAACTTTTTTTTCAATAAGAGAACTAAATAGTTAAGGGTTGTTCTGTGTCGACTGATACAAATTGCAATCATTTCCAAAAAGATGATGTCTTCACCGCTGGTTTGTAAATCTGACCTTCAAGATGGCGCCAGAACTACTTTATTGATTTCAACAAACTTGGCGTAAAGACGACCCCATTGGTTACATAATCAAAGGGCTGATCCTGATCCAGGATTTTTTTTTTCAGGGTTTCTTAACATTGCAAGACACGGCACTTTTGACGTTTCGGTAGCTATCTCAAGAAATGACACATCGACCTCAATTTTAAGAAGGTGAGATGCGACAGTTTTGATAGGTTGGTAAATTTCTCCAGAAATGATACATCACTTTCGATCTTAAAAAGAAGGGTGAGATACAGCATCGTTGACATGCTGGTAGATTTCTCAAGAAATAATGCACTCGGTATTGGTGTGTTAAAGCTGTGTCCTCTCTTCCATTCTCTTTCAAGTCTACTAGGAGAATAATCATACAGGAAACGCATCAAGACTTCTGAAATTCCGTATTCCTTGAACAGCAGCATCTTTTGCAGTGTAGCTGATGGCTTCAGTGTAATAAAGGCAGTTAGGTAGAACACACCCAGACTATCAATTACACTTAAATCAGAAAAAAGCTAATCTCGGTCAGTAGATTTGAACCAGCGATAATGAATCACTCGCTGAATGGACAGTCAATGAAAGAAATGGACTCTGTCCAAAAGTTTGCTTCCGCTCTAAGTATAGGCGGCGCAGCTTAAAGCATGAACGTCAACGGAAATTCGGTCTGGCTATGTAACAGAATATACGTGCTTGGACGGCTTGTGGAAACATTGTCCTGGAATGGACAGAGTCTGGATTCCACTAGTTGTAAACAGAAAGTAACAGAATACAACATCTGCCCGGACTTCGTACGGTGATACGACCTGTACGCCTACGTTTCACACGGAGATAGAAATTCTTTTCGGTAAGACAGTAATACAACGTTCACAGGGACTCAGTTCACCTCAACTTCTTACTGTAGACTAAATGTATTCACTTTCTCTTATGTACTGGTGATTGGACATGAACACCACAAAATGTAACTTGATATATTGGTGATGTGAAGGTCTACCTGTGACAGGACGATCACATTACACTTTAACGATGTTTGTCCACCATCGTCTGTCTTGACAGGAGCATAGATCTTTTCCTTCGACAAATGCAAACCTCTCCTACTGGTACGATAGGCATTTGATGCGCCGGCCTGTGTCAGGTCCTTTTAGGGGCGTGGTGTTTTCGGGGCTGCCTTTTGGGCCTGGACTGTCTTGACCGTGTGTTTTACAGTCTTACAAACAGTTACGGTATATTGGACCACCAAAAGCAACTTGACTCCTCACACAAAGACTGCCATAATCCCGAGGAGACAAGCAGACAGATGGCAGGTCATAAACTACGCTCCTGTTCCAGCGATCGTGACCGAGTCAGCCGTCAGCTGCAAACCTAAGCTGTCTCCTAGCACACAGCGCTGATGCAAACCCTGACCCGTTCCTTCGTTCATTCACCTCACATCATCCACCACCACGGGGTCGTCTACAACGGACTGTGGTTTCCTCTCTGCAGTCTCCTTCGTGGTGATTGTCATTACTACTGGTGTTATCGTGTGTCTCTAGTGTCTTCCCTCTTTGTCGTTATTACTTTAACCGGCGTGATTGTCGCTCTCTAAAGTCATCATTACACTACTAGTGTGCTTGTCTGTCTCGAAATTGTTTTGGTTTATCATTATCACTATCGTGCTTGTCAGTCTTGTCTTCTTCGTTCGTCGTAACTACTACTTCGGGAGTGATCGTCCGTCTTTAAAGTATTCTTCGTTAGTGATTACTACTACCATATGTGTGATGATTGTCTGTCTCTGAAGTCTCTGTAATTGTTTGTCTATGGGGTCTTAATCCTTTGACATTATTGCTATTAATGTTACCTGTGTAACTGTCAGTCTCTCAAGCCTTCTTCGTGTGTCATTATCACTGCTATTGGTGTGTTTGTCTGTCTCTAAAGTCTTCGTCATTTACACTACCACTGCATTGATTGTCCGTCTTCAGTATTCTCCGTTTGTGATTTCATCCACTACTGGTGTGACTGTCTGAAAAGTCTTCTTTGTATGTCACTTTAGTATTACTGGTGTAATCGCCTCTCTCTAAAGTCTTTTTTGTTTCTCATGAATACTTCTACTGCTGTGATTAACTGTCTTTCA
>CM031608.1:90334500-90362000 GCA_018398815.1 Conus ventricosus | reverse complement strand
ACGTTAAAAACACTACCAAAGTGGGATTCAAGGGGAGTTGTTTGAAACTTATTGCACTGGAGCCGGCGCTGCCACAAGACAAACCACACTGCGGCTTTGTTCGGAAGACCGGACTTTGCAAAGTGGTGACAATACCACCGGCATGACTCTGAGATAGTGGGGAAAAAAGAGAAGAAGAAGAAGAAGAAGAAGAAGAAGAAGAAGAAAAGAGTTTTGTTTGAGATGTTGGTATGTAGGTGTATTTTCTACATCTTCTATACTGTTATACCACCCCCCCCGCGCCTCCCCCCCCCCCCCCCCCAGCTCATGACCACTGCTGCACGCCCCTCCCCCCTTCCACCACCACTGCACTTCCAGACCCTCATACACACACCACACACACACACACACACACACACACACACACACACACACCATACACATACACACACACACACACACACACACACACACACACACACACACACACACACACCATACACATACACACACACACACACACACACACACACACACACACACACCACACACACACACACACACACTGTTTTTCTTTCTGTTCCTCTCAGCCCATGCCCTTCCATCCCCTCCTCTCCACATGCACTGATCTTATTTTCTTCATCCTTTTTTTTTTTCGAAAGCAAGAGAGATTAACAATAAAACAAAACACAAAAACAAAACAAAAAGAAAAACACAACAAAAAACAACAACAAAAATATCACTACCACAAAAACAGCCAATAACCAAAAAGAAAAACAAAAAAATAACAACAAAAATATCACTACCACAAAAACAACCAATATACGCCTTGCATGATGATTTGTGCGCTGTTTACAGATCTCTCTCTCTCTCTCTCTCTCTCTCTCTCTGGCCCCCCCCCCCCCCCCCCCCCCACCCGCAACTTCATGAGGAGCAAGCTGTACTGGCCCTGTCACTGATGGCCCCATCCCACAATAGCAAGAGTGGATTCAGCGGTAGGGACTGGGTCCACACAACAGGCTTTGTCTATCCGCCTGCTGCATCCCTGCTTTGGCCGGCCTGTCATCCTGTCTCCTAACAAAACCCCCCTCAACGACTCGGGAGCACCCCCGGGCCAAAAAGCTCACCGCCGGCTCCTCTCTCTTTCTCTCTCTTTCTCTCTCCCCGCCCACAAACACTCTCAGGGCTGTTTGGAGATTCAAGCGGCCAACACAAGCAGCGCTAGTGTCACGCACACTACCTATTATGTCCACCCCACCCACCCACCCCCACCTCCCTCCCGGCACCCCCACCCTCATCCCATCTCGGACAGTCCCTTTCCGCCGCGGCCGCCGCCGCTCCGGGAGCCAAGCCACCTAGCTGGGGCTGACACGCCAAGAATGGATCGGCCCAGCCTCCTGAGAACCCTGTCTTTTGTGTCGGACCACGGAGACCGCGGCTCAGCCTCCGCCCCTGCCACAATGCTACTGGAAGAGAAAATGGGATTCCCCCGCTTCCCCCCCCCCCCCCCCCCCCCCCCCCCACCACCACTTCTTCCCCTGAGGACTTTAACTGGATGGTACTCCCGACAAGTGGTTTTTGGGGTGGGTGGGGTGGGGGTGGGAATGGGGACAAGAGAATGGGACAGCGAGTGGGCGTGTGTGTGTGTGTGTGGGGTGGGGGGGGGGGGGGTAATGGGAGTAGAGAGGTGGAGTATGGGAGAAGGCACATTTCAATTTGGTCTGACACTTAAAAGACAGCATCATCACGCACAAAGCTGGGCTACAGAAAGAACTAGCGTATCATTCATGAACCAGCATAGCACCTGTGCCCCACACGGGTATTTACATACCCGAATGACCGAAGTCCGGTGTTTTTCTCTAGAATAAGCAAGAGTCCCGTCAGGTAACTTAGGCGATAGGTGCAGACAAACATTACAGAGTCGTACTTCTGTACATAGTTTGGAACAGAATCTGACAGCAATTGCCGTCATTTTGTTCAACCATGTGACCAGCCTGTGAGGGCGTTTCAGGTCCTTGAATTCCTGTGCACAAAACTCAGTGACGAAACAGTCGTTGAGGCTCCTGACCAAGGCGAGATTTGGCGTGTCCTACATGAGCCTGAGACCGTTCTTCTGGAGTTCTAGTGCTGTTCAGTGGTGGTCTGGGCGCTAGTCTACCCCTCTAGCCCTCCCCCCTCTCCCTCCCCTTTCACAGAGACCTGTTCCGGCTGCTGACATTGCTCCACGTCGCTATATTGCAGCATGTTAAGAGTGCTACTGACATTGCTCCATGTCGCTATATTGCGACATGGAGCAATGAGGAGGCAGACCGACTGGCGAAGGAAGGAGGACAGCAGCCACAAGAGGAACAGGAAATCTCCTATGAAGAGGCCAAGACGATCATCAAGGAGAAGCAGAGGAAAAGATGGCTTCAGCTACATCCAGATTATAATCAGACAGATGCCTACTACCTCCTACCCAGACCAGACCAAGTGAACATTGTGAGGCGGAGGACGGGCCACTCCAGGCTACACCATCACATGTTCACAAGGTTCCGCATTGGCGAGTCTGCAGTGTGCCCCTGCGGTACAGCCCCAATGACAGTGGAACACTTCCTACAAGACTGTCCAACACACCATGACCTGAGAGCAGAGACCTGGCCTGCTGACCAACCGATGAGGGAGAAACTCTACGGATCACTGGAGGACCTCCGCCGAACGGCAGCCTTCATCAGTGCATCTGGGGTTCCTGTCTGAGCGAACGAAGAAGAAGAAGAAGAAGCTATATTGCAGCATGTTAAGAGTGCTGACATTGCTCCATGTCGCTATATTGCAGCATGTTAAGAGTCCTACTGACATTGCTCCATGTCGCTATATTGCAGCATGTTCAGAGTGCTACCGACATTGCTCCACGTCGCTATATTGCAGCATGTTAAGAGTGCTACTAATACAAATGTCAGCACAGAAATGGTTTGCTCCAGATCTGCCGAGGACAGTAATGAGTCACCATGCCAAACTGACGAAGATCATATGGAAAATGTGGATTTGTATAGTGAAACAATGAAGATTAGGCACAGACACATTCATAAGACAGAAACTTACGCTTATAATATATGATTCTCTGTGAGATCAAAAGTCAGTTAAGTTTAATCAGGAAAAAGGGCAATGTTTTGACATAGCACCATAATTTTGAACTTTTTAAAGTTTTTCAGTTTTGTTATCAGGGAGGCCATCAACAAAATGCTACTGTAATCGGAATGAATTGCAGTGAGAGAGGTAACCAGTGTCTTGGTGACTTGCAGAGTGAGACAGTGATGAATCTGTGCAATTCTATCCAGCTCCAGATACTCATGTTGACAGATTTTCTTCACTTGTTCATTCATAGACAGCTTGTAGTCAAACATAATACCTAGTTTATGAATTGAGGGAGAAAAGGGAATCTGGCCAACTGAAAAGAAAAGAGGTGAATTTACACCATCTTAGTTGTTGTTGTTTTTAAAGTGATGCACTTCTTACGTGTCATCCGAACTCTGAACTCTGACGTGTGTAATGCATCTCTCAAAGTAATCAAATGAGGAAAGTGAAACACTCAAAGCCAGCAGAATCATAATTTGATGTAATCCGCAAAACCAGCGTGAAAAATGAAATGTTAGGAGAACATTTCAGAAATGGGCTTTGTACGTAAAAGAAAAAGGAGAGGCCCAAGCACGGAACCCTGTAGAACACCAAACAGGAGAAGGTCTGAGTTTGAAACCAGAAACAATCACAGCTTGTTGCGTGTCTGTAACCTAGGACAGAATGAAAGAAAGGACACGGTTATTTCCGCCAAGATGGAGAAGGATGTCATGATCTACGACATCATAGACTGCACTGTACCTACGGAAAAAATTATGAACTAATTTGCTTTATTTTACAATTCCTTGTTCATCCCATTTTTCATACATCCGGTCAGAAACATCACTATTTCTTTAACAATGTGTCCCTGACTGCCTCTGGTAAGATAAAGTACCACTGCTTTTAGATGACATTGTGTCTTTATCCTCTGTCTGGAAACCTCCTGTAATAGAAAATGGGAGTACTGTGTTACAATACTTAGTTCGCTGAAAGTCTTGTTAGAGAAAATAACAGTACTTTTTTTTATTATTACACTGTGCCGTTCATGCTATCAATGAACAGTTCCAGTAACTGAAAGTATCCCAACTCTTTTATCCCAACATGTCATTCGTTCTATCTCCAACAACCACCCGTAAGACAAAATATCACTGCTTTTGATAACAATATATATTTGATCCTATGCCTAAAAAAAAAAATAATAATAAAAAAAAAACTCCCGGAAAAGAAAACACAACTTTTTGTTTATTACAATGCATCATTGATCACACCTCCATTTACCTCCAACGGAAGAAAGTATCAGCAGTTTTCATGTCAATGCATCCTGTGAATGAGGGACGGGGGTCCTTCAAAGCATGCAAGCCAGAAATCAGAAAGGATAGAAGTGAACACTGGGCACTGATCGAAAAGTTGATTAATAGCTTGGATTTGTATAGCAGAAAGGTGCTGTGGTATTAACCATCAAATAGACTGATCTATTACCAATGAGGTGATGTGATATTAACCACCAGACAGACTGATCCATTACCAATGAGGTGATGTGATATGAACCATCAGATAGACTGATCCATTACCAATGAGGTGATGTGATATGAACCACCAGACAGACTGATCCATTACCAATGAGGTGATGTGATATGAACCATCAGACAGACTGATCCATTACCAATGAGGTGATGTGATATAAACCATCAGATAGACTGATCCATTACCAATGAGCAAGTGCACAGAGTCATCAAGCAGCACATCGGACCATAATTATGAATATCCGCTAATGTCACTTAAGAAATGAAGACTACAACATCCAACGGCCTGGTGAAAACAATCCACAGAGAACTTCTGAGGCTGGGAGACGGAGGAAAAGACAGACATCAACACCGATGGACTGACATTGCAGACTGGACAGTGAAACCATTGGCAGAGAACCAGCCCTTGGCGCACGACCCACGACACAGGAAATCTGGTGGATAGTTTGTCAGTGCAGCTCCCCAATGACTCTTCACGAAGCTGAGGAAGACGGAGGAGGCGGAGGAGAAGGGGGAGAAGGGGGAAGAGGAACAGAGTGGGAGGAAGAAAATGATGTCGTAATACCAGAAAATATAGCAGACGGAAGAAAAATCCGTTAGGCTCAGGAGGATTTATTTCACGCGTACTAAGCCTGAGTCCTCAAAACTGTTGAATTCCCGTCCGGACAGCTAAAATTCAACGTAATAGACGATTTTGAAGTTTGGACGTTTAATGAATGTCTGGCATTTCTCGTGACATTCCAGGTGTGTGTGTGTGTGTGTGTGTGTGTGTGTGTGTGTGTGTGTGTGTGTGTGTGTGTGTGTGTGTGTCTGTGTGTGTCTTGGAGCGGGCGAAATGAATGGTTCAGTTTTTAAGACAGATTCCAGTGGTCCCCATACGCTGTTGGTGGAAGTTTTATGTTCATGACATATTTACCCATTTTTCGTTCTCCTTTTTGTACTCCCAGTTCTTAAAGAACAGGGAGTACTTTAGAATGGGAACGAAGAAATGCTGTCTGTGTGTGTGTCTGTCTGTGTGTCTGTCTGTCTGTCTGTCTGTCTGTCTGTGGTCAAAATGTGTTCCACTCGCTCCAGACAAAACTACTGGGTCGATCTTTCTGAAAATTTGTAGGTATGTTCATTATGGGTCAAGGATGATGCCCGACGTTTTAGTTTACCGTTACAGCCGTTACTACACACATTGCCGTTGCTAACGGCAGTAACGGCCTGTAACGCTTTTTCTTCTTTATGGAATATCTCAGAAAGTACTTGGCTGGTCTTTGTGAAAATTAGCAGGTATATTCATTATGGGTCATGAATGATGCCCGATGTTTTAGTTTACCCCGTTATAGCCGTTACTAACGGCTGTAAAGGCCTGTAACGGTTTTTCTTCTTTAAGGAATATCTCAGAAAGCACTTGGCCGATCTTTCTGAAAATTTGTAGGTATGTTCATTATGGGTCACAAATAATGTCCGATGTTTTAGTTTACCGTTATACCGTTACTAACGGCTGTAACGGCCTGTAACGATTTTTCTTCTTCATGAAATATCTCAGAAAGTACTTGGCCGATCTCTGTGAACATTAGCAGGTATGTTTACTATGGGTTACGGATGATGCCCGATGTTTTAGTTTACCGTTATAGCCGTTACTAACGGCTGTAACGGCCTGTAACGCTTTTCTTCTTTATGGAATATCTCCGAAAGTACTTGGCCGATCTTTGTGAAAATTAGCAGGTATCTTCATTATGGGTTACGGATGATGCCCGATGTTTTAGTTTACCGTTATAGCCCTTACTAACGGCCCATAATGGTTTTCTTCTTTATGGAAAATCTCAGAAAGTTCTTGGCCGATCTTTCTGAATATTTGTAAGCATGTTAATTTTGGTCACAGACGATGGCCGATGTTTACCAGAATAGCCATTACTAACGGTTACACCAGCCCAAGACGGTTTTTCCTCTTTATGGAATATCTCACGCGTATTCAGGATAAACTGGGAGTACGTTTATATGCTTTGCATTTTGTCTTGCTTTCACCCGCCCTCCCACGCACCCACTTATCCCCCTCTCCACACCACTCCCTTCGCTTCTTCTTCTTCTTTTTTTTGTACTCCCAGTTCTTATAGAACAGGGAGTATTTTACAATGGGAATGAAGAAATGCTGTCTGTGTGTCTGTCTGTCTGTCTGTCTGTCTGTCCGTCCGTCCGTGGTCAAAATGTGTTCCACTCGTTCCAGACAAAACTTCTGGGCCGATCTTTCTGAAAATTTGTAGGTATGTTCATTATGGGTCATGGAGGATGCCCGATGTTTTATTTTACCAGCATAGCCGTTTCTAACGGCTGTAAATGATAATTTTTAAAATTCAAGTCCGATAAGGGAAATAACCACCGCACTGTCGAGTTTTTTCTTCCACTAACAGGAAATTGTCTCCCCTGTCTGTCAATGTTGTGCTTTGCATCTTGTTTTGTTTTCAGTCTTTGCCAAGTCATAAATGTAATGACGGAGGAACTGCTAGCCTGTACTTACTTTCCCCCACTACAAAATTGTTCAACATCACACACACACACACACACACACACACACACACACACACACACACACACACGCACACACACACACACACACACACACACACCACAAATGTGTGTGTGTGTGTGTGTGTGTGTGTGTGTGTGTGGTGCGTGTGTGTGTGTGTGTGTGTGTGTGTGCGCGCGTGAGGGGGGGGGGGTCTGTCTGTAAATGATTACCCAGTTTAAAACGCATTCGGAAATCTGATGAGCCCACTGGCTGCTTGTGTGTGTGTGTGTGTGTGTGTGTGTGTGTGTGTGTGTGTTGTGTGTGTGTGTGTGTGTGTGGTTTTGTGTGTGTGTGTGCGCGTGTTTCTGCGTTATCTGCGCGCGTGTGCGTGTATGTTGTGTGAGTATGTGTGTGTGTGTGTGTGTGTGTGTGTGTGTGTGTGTGTGTGTGTGTGTGTGTGTGTGTGTGTTAGTGTTAGTGTCTGTGTGTGTGTGTGTGTGTGTGTGTGTGTGTGTGTGTGTGTGTGTGTGTGTGTGTGTGTGTTTTCTGCGTATTTGTCGGAAGCATCTTTAAAACGCAACCCAACGTTTCAATAATCAAAAACGGTTTCCTTACGCACCCACGTTGCCAGATGAACTTCTGTTTCAACACAAGAGCAACGGTCATGAACAACACGCGGATGTAACCGCTTTAAACAGGCGAGGTCAGCAAGCCCTCCCCCTGACCAGGAAACAGGAGAGGTGATGGATGATGCTATTAGTCTATCTGGCACAGCTCACTGGCACGACTCATAGGCACCAACGCTTTTCTTTCTTTTTTTTCCCCGAGAGTCTGGAACAGAACGTCCGACCTACCTGCCACGTAACGCCGCGGCTCCGCTCGTTTAAACCTACCTGGACCTACAGGTCCATTACCCAGACAGACAGAAAACACGGACTCATCGGCCGAAAACTGGTACCACCCCCTACCCCTTGACAAGTTGATAGGCAAAAAGAAGAAAGAAGAAAAAGAAAGAAAACAACACCTCTTACCCCCCCCCCCCCCCCCCCCTACTCCTTAACAAGCTGATTGGCAGAAACCTATTACCACCCAGCTCTGGTCCGCCTGGGCAGGCAGCCTTCGTTCTTCTTCCGCTTGCCAGCATCGCTTGGTTACCCTCGCACAAAGCTGGGGCGTCGTAGAAAAAGTGGGTGTTGTAGGCTACTCACCGCCCAGCTCCGGACACACAGGCGGACAATTCGAGTTTGAAGTGAGATACCGTCGGGGCCGGCGGGGAGGTGAGCCAACGAACAGTCGTGCCGTAACGACATTAGCTGGCACTTTCCGGGTGGCTGGGGATGGTTAAACGGTTCAATTCCCCGCTGATTGCACCCCCCAAGAATTTTCGCTTGGCGGGCCGCTGTGCTTTTGGAAGCCAGGGGGCGCGGGTGTCAGTTTCGATCTGACACGAGTCGTTGTCCCGGGCCCGAGATTGCTCCTGTCAGGGAATGTGATTTTCGCGGCTGAGATGAGTGATATGGAGAAGCGCCTTCACACGGCCCTTGCAATAATATTGTGGCTAAATGGCCAAACCCGGCGGGGAGGGGATTGGAGGCAGCTGACCAGGCCGGCCCCCAACAAGAGAAAAGCACTCGATCCGCAGCTGAGGGTGGCGGCTTTCACTGGCTTGTTGGCGGACACGGGTGGCTGGCGGGGACATGTGAAGGGGTCTTTCCACGGCCCAGTGCTCACGGCTCCAACTCCGGGCTGAAGCAGTGACAATGGCCAAGACACTGAGGGTCCCATCTACCTCCCCCTGCACGTGCGTCTTGTAGTACCAAGTCATTGACGGACCGGACTTGAATTAATATGTACGCCCTGACTATGCCGAGTGCGAGAGGACAGCGGGTGGGAGTGTGGAGGGAAGGGGGAAGGGGGGGGGGGCGGATGGATATTCTGTCCCACTTTATGCATCAAAACCCTGGAGCTTCCGTGACGGGCCAGGACTTGCCGTTAAGCTTCAGCCTGGATCACAGCTCAACAGCTTGGTGCCTGGCACGACCCTGGACCCGGCCCTCTCTTCTGATGGTAATGGCCTTGACGGCGGGGTGCCTGGTCCACGCCTCCACCCCAACCCCTTTCATGAGCGATACAAAGCCATGTCCGTTCGGTTGTCAGGGAGCTGCCTGTACAGTCTTGTCCCACGCATAGTTCTTTCATGGACGCATCCAGGGAGGTCATATTGATCAACAGCTGTTTACCAACGAAACAGTCCAAAGAATTGACAGATTAGAAGATCCATTTTGATTTAAATCAACAGCGACGAGACATATTGTTAAACTCTCTCTCTCTCTCTCTCTCTCTCTTTTCTCTCTCTCTCTCTCTCTCTCTCTCTCTCTCTCTCTCCATGTAACGGTGACGAAGTAAGTGTAATACCATAGCATTTCTTTCCGTCAAAGATTAAGAGAGGTGTGTGTGTGTGTGTGTGTGTGTGTGTGTGTGTGTGTGTGTGTGTGTGTTGGGTTCGTGCGTGCGTGCGTCGTACGTGCGTGCGTGCGTGCGTGTGTGTGTGTGTGTGTGTGTTGTGTGTGAATTATGACTTTTGTGTGTGTGTGTGTGTGTGTGAGAGAGAGAGAGAGAGAGAGAGAGAGAGAGAGAGAGAGAGAGGAGAGAGAGGAGAGAGAGAGAGAAATAGTGAGTGAAGTAAATGTTCTTGTTATCTTATTCGCGGTTAAGTTTTTGTACAGTTTTAAACGCACTTTATTTGGTGAGTATCTCAACTATGATTCACCTTGTGAGTGTCTAAACTGTACTTTTTCTTTATATCTGTAGCTTTGTGGCAATAGTTCAAGTGCATGCCATTCTCACCTTTTACCACCCAAGACAAGAACGAGTGGGGTGGACGACGGGAGGGAGAGGACCGGACAAAGGGGGGCGGGGTGGGTGGGGGGCACAACGTGTCAAGCACTCACTCAGAGGGGACGTTGATCAGATCGAGATTCTGACTGAGCGTCCGCCCCTTGGGCTCGGCCAATGAAATGCGAGGAAGAGAGCTTGACTGAGCATTTGCCAGCGCGATATCATCAAGCTCATCACCTGGCTCAATAACGTCAAGGTCTTGTCATCAGTGTCACCTCCGCGATAGGGCTCTCTCTCTCTCTCTTCTCTCTCTCTCTCTCTCTCTCTCTCCTCTCTCTCTGTGGCCCGCTCGCTCGTTGTTTTTCTCTCGCTCACTCTCGTTCTTTCTCTCTTTCAAAGTCTACCCAACGTAAATACGAACTGCCCTCCATTTCACTTTTAGTATCCCTCCTCACAAGTCCAAGGACCCCCTCCCTACCTCTTTCTATGATCGCCCACACAAGCTGGACGTGAAGAGCTGGCAGGAGATCAAGTGAATCCCACCCAACGACATCTCATCGCTCCTATCAAGTGAATCCCAGCTAACGACATCTCATCACTCCTATCAAGTGAATCCCACCCAAGGACATCTCATCACTCCTATCAAGTGAATCCACCCAACGACATCTCATCACTCCTATCAAGTGAATCCCATCTAACGACATCTCATCACTCCTATCAAGTGAATCCCACCCAACGACATCTCATCACTCCTATCAAGTGAATCCCACCCAACGACATTTCATTCATCCTATCAAGTGAATCCCACCCAATGACATCTAATCACTCCTATCAAGTGAATCCCACCCAACGACATCTCATCACTCCTATCAAGTGAATCCCACCTACCGACATCTCATCACTCCTATCAAGTGAATCCCACCCAACGACATCTCATCACTCCTATCAAGTGAATCCCACCCAACGACATCTCATCACTCCTATCAAGTGAATCCCACCTAACGACATCTCATCACTCCTATCAAGTGAATCCCACCCAACGACATCTCATCACTCCTATCAAGTGAATCCCAGCTAACGACATCTCATCACTCCTATCAAGTGAATCCCACCCAAGGACATCTCATCACTCCTATCAAGTGAATCCCACCCAACGACATCTCATCACTCCTATCAAGTGAATCCCACCTAACGACATCTCATCACTCCTATCAAGTGAATCCCACCCAACGACATCTCATCACTCCTATCAAGTGAATCCCACCCAACGACATTTCATTCATGCTATCAAGTGAATCCCACCCAATGACATCTCATCACTCCTATCAAGTGAATCCCACCAACGACATCTCATCACTCCTATCAAGTGAATCCCACCTAACGACATCTCATCACTCCTATCAAGTGAATCCCACCCAACCACATCTCATCACTCCTATCAGGTGAATCCCACCCAACGACATCTCATCACTCCTATCAAGTGAATCCCACCTAACGACATCTCATCACTCCTATCAGGTGAATCCCACCCAACGACATCTCATCACTCCTATCAAGTGAATCCCACCCAACGACATCTCATCACTCCTATCAGGTGAATCCCACCCAACGACATCTCATCACTCCTATCAGGTGAATCCCACCCAACGACATCTCATTCATCCTATCAAGTGAATCCCACCTAACGACATCTCATCACTCCTATCAAGTGAATCCCACCCAACGACATCTCATCACTCCTATCAAGTGAATCCTATCCAACGACATCTCATCACTCCTATCAGGTGAATCCCACCCAACAACATCTCATCACTCCTATCACGTGAATCCCACCAACGCCCTCTTCCCTCTCTTTCCTCTTGTCGAATTCTCTTTTCTTCATTTTTCTTTATCTGTTCATCCATCGGTTCGTTTATTTACCTATTTCTTCACTTAGTTTTTATTTATACCGAGTCTCTTCTCACCTTCACACAAACTCCCCAGTCCGCCTCCCCCAACCATGCCACTTTGGAACCGCCTTACAACTCAAAAACAGTTGGAATTTTTTGTTTGTTTGTTTTTATCCGGAGTTTTAGCAGTTCTCACCCTTGAAACTTTCAACGACTTGGAAGATAGTGATGACCAAATCGAGCCTTAAAAAGAAAAAAAATTAAGAAAAAGCTGAATGAAGAACCTCTTTCTTTCGAATGGGTGCCTGATTGGTTTAGTGGTAGAACATGAGTTTGCAATCAGAGGTTGAGAGTTGGAATTCCGCTTGCATCCAACAAAAACAGCGCCATTTTCTTTGCCCCTCATCATTAAAACCAGCGTGTTGTCACGTGCCGGTGGTATCTGTGTAAGGTTAACTTGGCCAAAACACCGCTCTGCATTAAGCATTAAAACAAAATTATATTTGAGAGCGTTTGCTGAATTCCTAACCGTAAAGCATTGTTACAGCAAGTGCACTTCTTGTGGATTATCATACTGAGTTCCAAATAGGCACAGACAAAAGTCGATCATCGACCACCTGGTCAAAATGCAGTTAGTCCTGGAATCGCATGCTATTGATGTCCATGTAAAGGACGATCGGATGAGCACGATGATCGACAGGGTGGTTTCTGTTCCCTTTCTTTGCAGTTGCGTAACCTCCTTTGGCCTCTACATTTACATTGCTTTTTTCTATTTTTCTCGTTCCTTCGCTTTTCTTCTGCCTCATCTTCTGTGCCATTTTGGTGCACTGCACCCACGCCGCTCATTCCTGTGCCCGGCCCACAGCCACAGCCTGGCTTGTCCTCTGTGCCCCGTCCACAGCCACAGCCTGGCTTGTCCCCTGTGCCCCCGTCTACAGCCACAGCCACAGCCTGGCTTGTCCCTGTGCCCCGTCCACAGCCACAGCCTGGCTTGTCCCTGTTCCCCGTCCACAGCCACAGCCTGGCTTGTCCTCTGTGCCCCGTCCACAGCCACAGCCTGGCTTGTCCCCTGTTCCCGTCCATAGCCACAGCCACAGCCTGGCTTGTCCCCTGTTCCCGTCCACAGCCACAGCCTGGCTTGTCCCCTGTTCCCCGTCCACAGCCACAGCCTGGCTTGTCCCCTGTTCCCCGTCCACAGCCACAGCCACAGCCTGGCTTGTCCCCTGTGCCCCGTCCACAGCCACAGCCTGGCTTGTCCCCTGTTCCCGTCCACAGCCACAGCCACAGCCTGGCTTGTCCCCTGTGCCCCGTCCACAGCCACAGCCACAGCCTGGCTTGTCCCCTGTTCCCCGTCCACAGCCACAGCCTGGCTTGTCCTCTGTGCCCCGTCCACAGCCACAGCCTGGCTTGTCCCCTGTGCCCCGTCCACAGCCACAGCCTGGCTTGTCCCCTGTTCCCCCGTCCACACCACAGCCTGGCTTGTCCCCTGTTCCCGCCACAGCCACAGCCACACCTGGCTTCTCCTCTGTTCCCGTCCACAGCCACAGCCTGGCTTGTCTCCTGTTCCCTGTCCACAGCCACAGCCTGGCTTGTCTAACTGTTCCCTGTTCACAGCCACAGCCACAGCCTGGCTTGTCCCCTGTTCCCGTCCACAGCCACAGCCAGAGCCTGGCTTGTCCCTGTTTCCCCGTCCACAGCCACAGCCTGGCTTGTCCCCTGTGCCCCGTCCACAGCCACAGCCACAGCCTGGCTTGTCCTCTGTTCCCGTCCACAGCCACAACCTGACTTGTCCCCTGTGCCCCGCCCACAGCCACAGCCTGGCTTGTCCCCTGTTCCCCGTCCACAGCCACAGCCTGGCATGTCCCCTGTGCCCCGCCCACAGCCACAGCTAGCCCAGACAGCAAGGGTCCAAGACCCACCTAGGGCCCACCTAGGTTCTGGCCAGATTCAGCTTGTCCAGGCTGGAGCTAGCTAGAACCTAGGTGGACCCTAGTACCCTTGCTGTTAGGGAGCCTGGCTTGTTCCCCTGTGCCCCGTCCACAGCCACAGCCACAGCCTGGCTTGTCCCCTGTGTCAAGTCCACAGCCACAGCCTGGCTTGTCCCCTGTGCCCCGTCCATAGCCACAGCCACAGCCTGGCTTGTTCCCTGTGTCAAGTCCACAGCCACAGCCTGGCTTGTCCCCTGTGCCCCCTCCACAGCCACAGCCACAGCCTGCTTGTCCCCTGTGTCAAGTCCACAGCCACAGCCTGGCTTGTCCCCTGTGCCCCGTCCACAGCCACAGCCTGGCTTGTCCCCTGTTCCCCGTCCACAGCCACAGCCTGGCTTGTCCCGGCAAACCCTCGGCACGAACAGTCCACAGGGAGCAGTCAATGTCAGCTGTCATGATACCGCCCACCAGAGGGGACATTGCACGGCTAATGTTAACTGTCCATGATGCCGCCCACCAGAGAGGACATTGCACGCTAATGTTAACCGTCATGATGCCACACACCAGAGGGACATTGCCACGCTAATGTTAACCGTCATGACGCCGCCCCCAGAGAGGACATTGCACGGCTAATGTTAACTGTCATGATGCCGCCCACCAGAGAGGACATTGCACGGCTAATGTTAACTGTCATGATGCCGCCCACCAGAGAGGACATTGCACGGCTAATGTTAACCGTCATGATGGGCCCACCTGAGAGGACATTGCACGGCTAATGTTAACCGTCATGATGCCGCCCACCGAAAGGACATTGCACGGCTAATGTTAACCGTCATGATGCCGCCCACCAGAGGGGACATTGCACGGCTAATGTTAACCGTCATGATAGCCGCCCACCAGAGAGGACATTGCACGGCTAATGTTAACCGTCATGATGCCGCCCACCAGACTTTGACATTGCACGGCTAATGTTAACCGTCATGATGCCGCCCACCAGAGGGGACATTGCACGGCTAATGTTAACCGTCATGATGGCGCCCACCAGAGAGGACATTGCATGGCTAAGTTAACCGTCATGATGCCCCCACCAGAGAGGACATTGCACGGCTAATGTTAACCGTCATGATGCCGCCCACCAGAGAGGACATTGCACGCTAATGTTAACCGTCATGATGCCGCCCACCAGAGAGGACATTGCACGGCTAATGTTAACCGTCATGATGCCGCCCACCAGAGAGGACATTGCACGCTAATGTTAACCGTCATGAATGCCGCCCACCAGAGAGGACATTGCACGGCTAATGTTAACCGTCAATGATGCCGCCCACCAGAGAGGACATTGCACGCTAATTGTAACCGTCATGATGCCGCCCACCAGAGAGGACATTGCAACGGCTAATGTTAACCGTCATGAGCCGCCCACCAGAGAGGACATTGCACGGCTAATGTTAACCGTCATGATGGCCGCCCCACCAGAGAGGACATTGCACGGCTAATGTTAAACCGTCATGATGCCGCCCACCAGAGGGGACATTGCACGGCTAATGTTAACCGTCATGATGGCCGCCCACCAGAGGGGACATTGACACGGCTAATGTCAGCTGCCATGATGCCGCCCACCAGAGGCGACACTGCACGGCTGCCGAGCCACTTCGTGCTGTGTTCAGTGGTGCCTGTTCTGATCCAGTATACGCAAGACGCCATCTACTAAGCCTCCTGCTGATGGCAAATAATGTGTGAGTTCGAGGAGCCAACGTGAGTGAGCTCTCTCTCTTCGGAGGGCGCCACCACGTCCGTCCCAGCGACAGCTCCCATGAATCTGCCGATACATGTGACCATGACGGAACCGTAATCAAGGGCATGGGCAATACAGTGGAAATCGAAACTGAGACCATCATGACAGCATGCTGATCGGTCAAGAAGAGAATGATGAATATGTATGCCACGGATTTCCATTCCGGTCTGAGACTACATCACAGGGCTGTACTCTACGTTTACTTTCAGAATATGTCCCGGCGTCCAACCAGGCCCGAGAGATACCAACACCTGCAGTGTTTGTCAGGACATTTGAGCAACACGGTCAGAGGTGCAATCAGTTAAGTGGATGAAACTCGACTGTGTGATTTCAGTCTTTCCACTTGAGCCTATAGCCAAAGTCATCTGTGGGTAGAGCTGGTAAGTGCAGAAAAATCCCACATATAAACAGTTCTAATAATCGAACCCATGATCTCCTATCCAGCAGTCCGTAAACCGTTAACCACTACGCGCGGCAGCTAGTAAGGCCTCCATCTGCCTATTTCCCCTCCTACCCCCCCCATTCCCTTTTTTTTTTTTTTCTCCTGAATTGATTCTCTTCATCACCAAATTTCTACCTATCGTTTACTCATGTACATTCCCACACATGTTGCTTATCCTCCCAGTTTGGCTCATTGTCATGTGAGTCAATTCTTATTTCATTATATTTTCCTGTTTCACTTTTCCCCGGATGGATCCTATTCCTCTCTACGCTGCCGTTATACCCTGGGTTTACATACCTATAGTATCAATCTCAATTTTGGATAATTCTTTGTTGGCACATTTTCATTTTACCGAACGTTTGTTTTGCTTTACTTCAAGGTTACGTTTGTTTGTCATTGTACTAGTAGTAGCATAGTAGTAGTGATGGTGGTAGTGATGGTGGTGAGGGTGCTGGTGGTAGCATTATTTTTTTTCTATTGTTTTAGCGGCATCAACGGCTGGTAGAAGTACTGGAAAGAAGTTGTTTTGTTGGTGGTGTTGTTGTTGTAGTTCCATGTCATGTAGAGCGTACAGGAAGTAAAGCACATTTAGCTTGAACACGACTAGGCGCCAATCTCTCCTACTCTCTCTCTCTCTCTCTCCTCTCTCTCTCTCTCTCTCTCTCTCCTCTCACACACACACACACACACACACACACACCACACACACACACACACACACACATGCGCGCGGCACACACACACACACACACAACATTCACACACACACACACACACACACACACGCACACACATGCACACACGCGCACACACACGCGCACACACACACACACAAACACACACACACGCACGCACGCACGCACGCACGCACGGACAAACACACCCCACACACACACACACACACACACACACACACACACACACACACAAAGGGCGCGCGCGCGCGTGCTCACCCCACCTCGCACCCTCTCAAAATGGAAATCGGACCGACCTGTAATGGGAAAATAGAATTGTTGGAACGAAAGAAGGGAAATGAACCCCCGAATGAAAGAAAAAAGACAGAAAGAGAAGCACAAAGAGGGAAACAAAGTATCTCCTCTCTCTCCTCCCCTTTAAAGACTTTTAAAATTTCCTGTTTCCCCTTACACGATGACTTCCCGTCCCCAAACCATGCCCCTCTCCCGCCCCACCACCCCTCTCCCCCCCCCCCCCCCCCCCCCCCCCCCCGGCCGACTCAACCCTCCAATCCCCTCTACCATCCTCCCAAAGCCACCAATCCTGTAGCCCCTACAACAGAATGGTCAAAACAGCTGTGAGCACGGCAATCTGGACTAATTTCCTGTCCAACCCATACACACGGTCGAGGCGGAACGCAGCCTCGGCGTTGTCGCTTCGCTTCATCGATCGATTTTCACCGTCGGTAAATAAGCTTCGTCACTTTCCGGCAAAAAGGGTTCGTCACTTTCCGGCAATAAGGTTCGTCACTTTCCGGCAACGTGCTCGGCTGACGGACGAAATGAAATGCTGCCTGCCTGGCTCGTCCTCCAACCCGTTTAGTGAGGTGTTTGTTTACGTTGGGCTGTTTTGCCAGTTCCCCGCATGGCAGACGTTATTGCGTCTGGAGTTTTTTCAGTCGTGATCGATTTGAAAACTTGACCCCCAGACGGCTGGCGCGCTTCTGCCAACAGTGGGGCGAGCGACGACAATGCCGCGGTCCATGTTTACGACATGACGCGGAGCGAAGGGTTACAATAACAAATTTGTCGCTTCAATGGGGGATGCTTTCCCCAAACGCCGACTCGACGGGCTTTGGTACTGGAAGATCGGGGAAAGAAAGGACCGACAACCTGGAGATTAGGGGAAGAAGGGGCTGGCCCTTCAGTCTATAGGCCTAACCCCTCCCTCCTGACGTCCCTGCCCCCCCACACTCCATCCCCTCTCCCCATCGCCGACACATTTACGGCGCTCACTCGTCTTCAAACATTTTCTTTTTTTTTAGGGACTTCTTTCCTGTCCGATTCAAGCCAATGGAGGAAACGAAAATGTTGGAAATATTCTAAAAAGGGCCCGACGACTTTGGTATTAAAAACTCATGCATAACGTTTTCAAAGTTTGACGGGAAGTAACAGGCCAACATCCCTTTCAAAGGAAAGATAGTTTAGACCCCCCCCCCCCCCCTTGCCCTCAATTTCTCAGCCAAACGCCACCCCAACACTGAGCTCCATGACTGCTTCAGAAAGTTTCACATTGTTATTAGTGTGCTAACTTTAAATGGTATGAGCTTTTCAGTTGCGGGTTTGTAACAAACACACACACACACACACACACACACACACACACACACACACACACACTTATAATAATAAAAATAATAATAATAATAATAAAAAATAAAATAGACAAACACTAGGCGGGCCTACAGAATTGGGCGGGAAATTGGGTTTCTCAGAGTCCAGGGGGTTAGTTCTCCACATGTCAGAGACGACAGCGAGATGGGAGCTCTGGACCCAAAAAAAACCCAGCCCCGTGAGCCCCACAAAGAATAACGAGGTGACAGGAACGACCTGACTACACCCAAACGGACATCAATAACTCGGTGTCTCGTCCCCCTCCCTCCCCCCCCCCCCCTCTCCCCCTCTCTCTCTCTCTCTCTCTCTCTCTCTCTTCTCTTCCGTTCCCGCTGCCGGCAACCAATTGGTTTCCATGTGGGTATTTGGCTTCCCGGGTGAGTAATTTACATCCAATTACCTTTGAAAAAAAATAAGTGTGAATAACGGACAATTCTACCCAACATGCACTCTACCGCTCCAGGTCCGATGTGCCAAAGTATTTGGGGAACCCGAAACAACGACAGACATGCCAATCAACACCATGACGAGGCGACCTCAAACGAGCGACATACGTGTGAAGGTACGTGAGATGGTGGGACAACCGTGAGGAGGGGGAATCAGCGCTTTTCATGGTAGACTGAGGAACAAAAGCCTTACTCTCCATGCAATTCCTTGGCGTCTCGCCTCCTTCTTCAACATCAGCACTGACGAGGCAATGCGGCAGTTAACAGCCATCCTCAGCCGCTTGGGCTATTCCTTTTTGGGCCCAGTTCCGTGCTAACAGCAGTGTCTGTCTAGACACACTGTGTCAATGTTGGGGATAGTTTGTGGCCAGTCCGTGTCCCTCAAGCCTGGGAAGCAATTCGCAGCCATGTTTTACACAAGTCATGGCATTCTGACTTTCTTATGAAAGGTTTTCTGTTTCAAACGGGCCCCGTCCCCCTTTGCATCTCCCCTCTCTCTCTCTCTCTTCTCTCTCTCTCTCTCTTTTCTCTCCCCTCTCTCCTCTCTCTCTCCCTCCCCTCTCTCTCTCTCTCTCTCTCTCCTCTCTCTCTCTCTTTGCGTGTCAGGCGCGATCAAGTGTGTGTGCGTGCGTGCGCGCGCGTCTGTGTGCATAAAGTGTTCTCTTCCCATTCCTTTAATTCTACTATGCCTTTAATTTGTTACCAAGACGAATCCATTTTTTTTATTTTTCTTTTATTTTTACTTCGAAATGCTTGATTGTTTACATTTACGAGCTATTCAGTTTGCCTATTTCATTCCAGATTATTAATTTTCATCTCTTACCTGGCGCGAAAATATGATCTTGTTCCCCCTTACACAAAGACTGTACAGGTCAATGTCAATAAAAAAAGGTGTCTAAAGCGTCTCTCCTCTCTCATCCTCTCTCTCTCTCTCTCTCTCTCTCTCTCGTCTCTCTCTTCTCTTTCCCTCTCTCTCTCTCTCTCATTTCCCTCTCTCTCTCTCTCTCTCTCTCCCCCCTCTCCCCTCTCTCTCCCCTCTCTCTCTTCTCTCTCTCTCTCTCACGGTTCTGTGCCGGCTGCACACCGGCCATTCGTATTTTACCCCATTCTTACCTTTTAAAGAGTGAAGAAGCTCCGTGGTGGTATTCCATGTCAAGCACCACTCACAATAAAACATGTCTTTTAGAGTTTGGGCCCTTGAAACGATGTGAGACACAAACATTTTACACGGAGTCCATGAAGATCCTGTTCAGGGATGTCCCACCTGATGTGACCTTGAGTTTTTGAGAGAGATAACATTTTTCATCTGATTAAAGATTTTACGAAGAAAAAATTTTTAACAAAGTTTCTGGTGCGTTTGTAGACGATGTCATTTAATGAGATGTGTGAAAGGTTTTTTTTTTTTGTTTTTTTTTTTTAATTTTTTTTTTTAATGACTGGTGAGTTGATTTTAACGTGGTGACAGCCCGGGATTGGCCCTTTGCGGTCGGCTGGGCTATAAGCAACATTATCTTATCTTATCTTCTCTCTCTCCTCCTCTCTCGATGATTCCTCCCTGAGCATGGACCGTCAATCTCAGCTCTGCTTTGAATTTGTCATTTTTCACTTTTTTGGGGCGTGTTGGAAGTTTAGTTACTAATTCTATTGCAAAATTTTGATTCCCTGATTAATACAAAGATAGTGATAAAAAAGTGTTTGACTCAAGACTGTTGAATGCAGCAAATAAGCAATTGTGACTGTGCTTGATTATTGTTGTGTGAAAATTCTAGTTCAGTGACAGCCTCGTCTAAACCTCAGCAATTCACGTCATCTTTTGGTGTTGTGTGGTGTTAATTCAGGGAGTATTTGTCAGCACGGTGTTTATTTACAACAAAAGTTGAAATGCAATTTTCACTTCTGGGGGGAAAAAACCGTGCCTGTGCTAATCATTCTCGGGAAAAGTTTTCCGTTTATCACCCCATGGATAATGTGACAATTGTGAAAAATTCAGCACTGCAGCACTTCCTACACTACACAAACACGACCAGAACAATAATGTCTGCTTCTTACTTTCTCTTAAACAGAATTTTCTTGTAAGAGAATGGACGAAAAACAAGATGAAAAACTTTTACCTACTAACGATTCGATACAAAACGTTTCTTCTGCACCCAAAAAAGAACTGTGTGGTGGAGAAACAGCCTAGTATATAGGTATTCTGCCATTGAATAACGACGATTTTAAAAAGTGACATTTCAGATTTGACGTTTCAGATAGATTCTACCTCCTTTCCAGCCCTAGTAGACTTCCCTCCACCGTATTATTTAAGCAAAACCGTGATAGGAATTTATATGGCTCACACAAAAGTATAAAACTCAGCCTATATTTCAAATCACACGAAGGCGGCACTTTTATGTGTCGGGGTTTTTAGACTGCTTCCCATGGAGTAAAGAAGAATGTGAACACTGAGACACTTTGTCACACGTTCATGACACACATGATGAGAAAAAAACTGGCCACCTGTCTGCTGGACACCCCTGTCAACCTTTACCAGCCTCGCCGGACCCCGTGTCCCTGAACGTCCCTGTGACCGTCCCTGCCCACATCTCCACTGCCCCACACAGCCTCCCCTGCCCGGCCTGTGCACGGCCTGCTGCACTGTGAGGAGCCACACACAGCAGCGTCGTGGGTTTTTTCCCCCCACTCCACCATCCCCTCCCACACGCGGACACGGGGCACCCAGGGCACAGCTTCCAACGATGTCACCCCATGCCGCCACGAGTCACCCAGTCACCAACCACGCAAAAAGCATCGTCGACGTACGCTCTGTTTCACCCCGAAATCTTATAGAAAGAAAACCTCCAGTGTGTGTGTTCGTCCTCCTGTGTTAAGAGAGGAACTGAAATATATGAAACTGCCATTGACACTACACTGATGCGCAAAAGGAATCTCGGGTGGCAATGACTTCTTTATTGAATGATGAAAAATGTGCTTTAAAAAATGAAGTACGTGCTTTGATCCAAGATAAAATTGACTCTCTTCACTGTTACATTGATGCCCTCAATAAAAAAACTTTCCTACTTACAAACAAAGACAGATCATCTTTCAAAAGAAAATCACCCCCTAAAAACACCCCTTTGGGACTTTACAGTCTGAAATCAAAAAACTAAAATGTCCCCGGTGCCATCAGTTAGTCATGTCATACACAAGCTGACTCTGCCCAAAACGATTTCCCAATCTTATGAAGAAGTTCTTTTGACTGAACGCCCCCCTGAAATTCCAACTGATCAGACGCTACCGGCTTTGACAAATGAGCATGACAGACATTCACCAACAATCTCTCTGTCTGCCCAAATTGATTATGACAAAAAACAAGCCCTGCTCAAGTTTGACCGTGAAACTGAATCTGAAGAAGTGTCTGGTAGTTACCGACAAACAACCCTTTCCAAATTCTGGCTGACGATGAACCAAATGACAGGATCCTAGTAGACTACTGACGCTCTCACACCCGACAACATTTCCAACAAGGCCCCCAACACTGACATGACAAAGGCACCCATTTTCCTTATCTGACACCAAGGTTAATCACCCTTTGTCTCCCTTCTGTGACAAAACAAACGACACTGTCAGCCCAAACACTGATTCCCAAAATAGCCATCCTTCTGTCACCTTCCCTTCACACACATCTAACTTCTTGTTGGGGGATTCTGTACTGAAGTTTATCAACCCGAGAAAACTTGCCCCCGTGGGGAATTTATGTACAAACAATGTATTCCTGGTTTAACTGTGACTCATTTGACAAATTTGCTTCTGACCCTTCTTCTTCAGATCAGATCAAGACTGTTTCTGGTGCAGTGGGATAAACAGCTGTCCCGCTGGTCCCATCCTAAAGAATCTTTGGGCAAATTAGTCAGTGCTGCAAAACAGCTTTTCCAAGATCTTCTGTAGCAATGAGTTCTATTATTCCCGCTAAAAGGGGGCCATAACTTGAATAATGCAATCTTTCCCTCCAACAAAAATCGAGTCAGGTCAGTAAAGAGATGAATGTTCTCTTTATAGACAACCATGATGCTTTCACACAGCATCAGGGGCTCCGCGTCTAGCATTTTACGATAACCTGACCCACCCCAGTGCAAAAGGCACAGCAAAGCTGCTGTGAATTTAAAGCATGCGTGTCAAAAATGGAAAGAAGAATACATTTTAAAAGATCCGTTCATAATTACCGAAATACCCAGTTGATCCCCAAAATCAAGATCAGGAATTCACAGAACGGATTCAAAGTGTTAACAATCGTTTTTCCCCAGGTCCGAATGGTCGTCCTATGTCAGTGACCAGAGAAAATGTACAACAACTGTATTCCAGGGCCCCTGATAAGGAGAATGCCCTCATTCCTCCTCATCCACCTTTCCCGTCACTACCCAAACAACGCTTGCAGCAGCAATGCCATCCCCCCATCAGCAAATCCCTAATCGCACACTTCCCTTCCGGTCGATGTTGACCAGGGCATGAGTTCCCGTCAACAAAATCCCATTACCAGCCCCTTCTGAGCATGTCGGTCAAAGGGCCCGTGTCTGATCAACATGCCCACCCCATCAGTTTTCCCTTTTCCCCAGGATTTCCGACAGAAGTCTTTTTCCCCATCATCGTGCCCCTCCCCTCCATCTCCCTCGTTCTGGGACATAAAGGAAAAATTCCGTCTCTCTCCAGGGAGCCCCGTCCCATCCATTCCTCTATCCTGAAGCCATCAGAGAGCTGTCCTCTCCCCACCACCATGGCCCGGGGCCTCAAGTCTCTTTACCCTAGAGACCTAAGACAGAAGTCCTTCCCCCCGCACCCGGCCTTTCCGTACCGGGTTTTCCCCTCCCTGTGAATGTTAATGAGAGAGCCATGCAGTATCCTCAGATTCCAATGGTCTCCTATTCCGGTGTAAACAAACAGGGAAATTAAAACCCCCCCTGCATCATAACACGCAAAGATTTCTCCTCTGTTTCCCAGTCACGAAAAAAGTTTTCCAATGTTGAGAACACAAATTTTGCCAGCAGAATGTACAACAATCCTGAAGTCCTCCAATATCCATGTCAGACCCCCTGCCCAAAGCTCTAGCATCAAAGGGGATCTGCTTAATCCTTTTGCTGTGCAGCTAATAAACAATATGGCCTCTCAAATTCTAGCACAACAGCAAGCTTTTAAAACCTAGTACCTCGTGTTTTTTTTGTGTGGGGCAAGAACGTATGTATTTCAATGCTATTTTTTTCATGTAACAGTAATGGATTTGTATGTGATATATACTATGGTTTTAATTCATTGCGCTGATCGCGAAAAACAAATTAATCCTTTTCATTCCATTTTCCCCAGCCCTCACTCCCTCTTCTGCCTTACCCCTACCATCCCCTTACTCCCCAGTATATTATCATAGCTGTTGCAGTAGGTGGGCGGGTGGGGGTGGAGATGAAAATTCATCAACAGAATGTGTAGAGGTAGTGTGCAAGCTGTTCGCCTGAAATGCTTTCGAAGAATCTGATTTTTCAATTGCCGGCTGTTTGGGACTCGTCGATGATTCACTGTACACAATAGTTTAAACTTAATTTAATGTTTTTGTGATTTAAATTTGTATGCTTAATCTTTATTTAAGTGTTTTGGAGCTATTGTGAATTTTTTATAATTCAAAACAGTTTCTCTTTACTAAAACTTTTCTATTATTTCTTTGAATTTGTACCCCCAGTAAGTTTGTGCGTGGTTGTTCCTAGTCGTGCTTACTAATCTCTTATTCATTTGTTCTCGTTCATTAGTTCTCATTATGTCTACATTGAGTACCTGGCCTTGAAAGAAGACTCCGGATTTCTATCTCAATATTAACCGTGTATTAAACAAGCTAACTGATATATCAGCGATCTTGGAAAATTCCGGGGAAACCCTTTCAAACCCGTTTTGTTTTTCAGAATCACGATTAACAGACTGTACATTAGATTCTGATTAGCTAGCCTGGTTATAAAGTTATTCGCCTAGATCCAAAAGCTAAAATGGACACAGGTTTGTTATTTACTATAATCAGTCGATAACTATAAAACAAAAGGGAATCTGGAACAGTTTGGTGTCCCAATCAATATGGCTAGAAATAAAAATAAAGCATGTCAGTCCCATACTTGTTGGATTCATATATCGAAATCCGGCTGAAAGAAAAATTGGTTTGATAAAATTTAGTAGAAGATGGACGCCGCTCTACTTGACAAGAAGAAAAAGTTTATGTTTGGTGACTTCAATATTGACTTGTTAAAACCTCAAAAACAATGGAGTGAAATGTATACCTCATTAAATTTACACCAGATAGTGATCGACCAACACGAATTAAAAACTAATTCCAGTACTCTCATTGACCACATTATGTCACATCTAAACATAAAAATTGTGGACATCTCTTCTCCACGACTGGGTGCAGTGATCATCCCCAGTTTGTATTACTTGGGGAAAAGGGGGGGACAAATTCCAAAACCAGCATAAATCTATCCTATATAGGTGTTTTAAAAGATTAACGAAAAGGATTTTTTATTTGACCTGCTACATTCTCCTCTGTCCCAAATATACCATTATACTGATCCTGAAAAAGCAACAAATGTTTGGATTAATGTATTTTCCAATATCTACAATAAACATGCACCCATCAGAGCAAACGAGTAAAATACCCCTCTTAAACCGCCGTGGATATCAAAGGAAATAGATAAAGAAATATACATCAGAGAACTTTTAAAGCAAAAAACGACGTTGGTTTTGCAAAACAAAGAAATTTTGTGACGTCAATGAACGAAAAGCAAAGTACAAAATTTCAAGAAATGGTATCCAATAAAAAAAGACTCCAGAACTATTTGGAATCAATCAACAAAATTTACAAACAAAAAGGGGGATTCACCAACACAACTTAACAGTAAAGATATTACCCTGACGCAGTTAACAACTATTTTGTTAACGTTTCTGAAAACTTAATAAATAATGATGAATGGAAAGAAAATGAAACTAGAATTAGTAACTGATATTGTAAGTCAAAGAATATTAAATCTTTTGTGTCAATTCCTTACATAACAATACCCGAAGTATTTGCATACTTAATGTCACTGAAACAATCGAAAACCAAAGATATTTATGACTTGGATCCCAGCAAATCAAGTTGTCTGCACCAGTCATAACAGACTCTCTTACTTACATATATAACCTAAGTAAAAGAAAAACTGTTTTCCCCGGAAGTTTCAAACAAGCAAAAGTTGTCCCCCTGTACAAAACTGGAGAATCCGTCCAACCCTTGTAACTACAGACCGTATCTGTTCTGTCAAATTCTTTCAAAACCGCTCGAAAAACACATCCAAAAAAATTTAGCTATCCATTTAAAACAAATAGATTTGATTCATCCTAAGCAGTCAGGTTTTAGGGAAAAACCCTTCCTGCCATACCGCGCTTACGCAATGGGTTGACACATGGCTCTTGAACATTAATAACAAGAACTTACAGGGGTTGTCACATTGATCTAGCTAAAGCTTTTGATATCCTAAACCACTCTCTCTCCTAAAAAAGCTCGCTTTATACGGACTCTCTGAAAATACTCTTCAGTTCATGTCCTCATTTTTTTCTAATCGAAAACAGGTAGTATGTGTAATTCCTTAAAATCAGATTTGCAGCCAGTAAAAATATGGTGTTCCACAAGGATCTGTTTTTGGCCCTTTACTCTTTTCGATCTTATAAATGATTTACCGCTACGTATCCGATGTGACTGCGAATTATTTGCTGATGACAACTCTAGGCATTCTAACCACCCTTGCTTGCAGGTTGTGACGTCCGATCTACAAGATAGTTAAACAGTGCCGTCAAAGGGCGGAAATCAATCACATGTCCCCTTAATGCAAAAAAACTAAAGCATGGTCATTACTAGCAGACAAAAACGTCAAAATATGCCTGGTTGATTTATTTTCAATATTGTTTTTAGTGAAATAATCGAAGAAGTAAAAACACATAAAGTTTTGGGTGTGGTCATTGATAACAACTTATCATGGTCCGATCACGTACTTACCTATGCAAAAGAATATCCCAAAAAAAAATTCCAGTTGTCAAAAATAAAGCATTTTCTGAATAGCAGCTAGAAAACAATCTTTCATGCCCATATACAGTCCCAAATTATGACTATGCTTCTACTTTATGGGATTCAGCCAGCGCAAACATTCTGAAACCTTTAGCAAGATTGCAAGGCGCGCAATAAATTTGTTCTCTTAAAATCTAGTTCATTAACTCTAAACGATTATAAATCCTTGGATACCTTCCCCTAAAGCAAAAACTCGAATAATAAGGCTATATTTATGCATAAAGTGGTAAATGGAAATGCACCTCCCTCCATTGTAAACAGTTTCCGGACGAATGCCCAAAAGGCACGTCCCCCAAGTTAATAGTGCCTCTGCCCAGACTTGACCTTACAAATCAGCCTCTAAAACAGTGGTGGTACGTACTGGAACAATTTGCCTCCATTTCTGAAAGAAATCTCAAGTCTTAATATTTTCAAAGAGCGCTTAAAAAGGATATCTGTTCAGTAAGTTAAAAGATATATATTAAAAAAAACTGACTAGTTGATTCCTAAATCAATCAAAAGACTCAGTGAATAGAAATAAAATACTGTACGATTACAAGCCTGTGTTAGACGGAAATCTTGCACGTGTCATTTGAACCACAGCAATAATGGGTTAAGCTAATTGACATGTTTACATGATGATACGCT
>CM031608.1:90276904-90314404 GCA_018398815.1 Conus ventricosus | reverse complement strand
TATGTCTACATGACCACCATGGCACCAGAGAAAGTCAGAAAGGAATACACACACACACACACACACACACACACACACACACACACACACACGCGCGCGCGCGCGCGCGCGCGCGCCACCCACACAATTAAAAGCCACACATGCCAACTAAACGTGTGTGCGCGCGCACACGCACACACACATGAAACACGGCATGCACTCACATAAGCAGACCGAGACACGACCCACGCTGAATGTGCCAAGACAAGACTTTGTTTCCAAAATTTGTGTCTCGGGCATGTGTACGGTGACTTGTTTGGCTGGTTACGAGACAAAAGTAGATGTCCTATGTCAAATGTGATGATCATGCATGTGGGTGTGAATGATTGTAGAACGACAGGAGAAGTCTCCAAACAGATATGGTGCAACCTTATTTACCTGGCTTCTCACACTTTTCCAAATGCTAAAATATTCCTTAGTTCTATAATACCTGCAAGAGAAACACCACCTTCATACCTTTATTTCCTCTACCAGTCTCAATATGCAGAAAGCTTTTCGTAATGCTGAAATTGGATTCATTGATAACTACAACATATTCACAACCACAACTCAAACCTAAATTGCATTTACAGCACTTGATTCACCACAGCAAAACAGGCATGCCAAATTGGCAATTCTTTTAAGCAGTTTATGTTTCCATCTCAATTTCATATTTTAACTCCAGACGGAATGGACCAGTATCTTCTCTGTATTAGTTTTCTAACCGTCCAATTCGTAATGTAAATAACTGGCATCCTATCCAGAACCAACAGAATAGGTTCCCAGACGACACAGACAGCAAAACAGTGCCCACTTCATGAGTTCCACCAACAGAATCCATGAGTCACTACCCTCCCCTTTCTCACAGACACACCTCAATTCCGACACAAACTTAGGCGCCTCTGATCGTTCACTTCATGGCCCTTTTCTTCCACCCCCTCCACTCTCCTATACCCTCCCTTTATCACCGAGACAACACACTGCCGACACAAACTTCATGTGCCTCTGATCTTACATGTCGTGGCCCTCTTCCCCCACCCCTTCCACTGTGTATAACTGCGATCAGACAACTCAGTCAAACCAAGTCTTAACCGCCATTATCCCCCCCCTTTCCGGAACGAACCGTGTTGCTCCTGTGTACAGTGAAGCTTTATGACCATGTGATAAATCCTGACAATACCGTGACATGACACAAACACCACCCCCAGCTATTCCTTACGACCAGTTTTTGTTCAACCATATGACATCCTACGTCAACACTCAAATGCAACAGCGTCAATCTGCTCGTTGAAAACACAAGCTGTGTGTGTGTGTGTGTGTGTGAGTGTGTGTGTGTGTGTGTGTGTGGTGTGTACGAGCGCGCGCGTGTGCATGCGTGTTTATGTTTCATCATGATATATATATATGTGTATATGTATGTGTAATAATATATATTTTTTTTTTCACAGGTAAAATTCTCACTAAACACACCGCGCCTCACAAAACGACGTCAACAGGATGAATTTGAATAACATAATACTAAAACAAGTTGAACGTCTTTTCCACAGGTACAACTTTAATATTCAAGCTTTCGCCACGAAGGCTTCTTTAGGAATTCCTGAAGAAGCCTTCGTGGCGAATGCTTGAATATTAAAGTTGTCCTGTGGGAAAAGACGTCCAACTTGTTTAGTATTCATAACATATATATATATATATAATATATATATATAATATATATTGCCTATATATATATAAATATATATATATATATATATAAATGTGAGAAAAGGAAAAGACAGTATGGAGTTAGTGCTTGTGAAAGTGTTGCATCTCGCTGGACTGTGGTGGAAGTCACTAAACTAAAAGAGTTCATTTGTATTTGTTGTAGACAGTTGCTTCAGGCCACTGCTGCAGTGAATGGTGTCATGTGGGATTTGTTGGTGTTTGAGAAACACCAACATTATCTTTTCTTGCTTTCTCATAACGAACACGTTTCTGTTTCAAACGTTTATAGATAGAAATATTGCCTATTCGCACTTTTATTGTGTTTTCGCTTTTCGATTGTGATTAATAATAAATTATATCAGTCTTTTCTTTGTATATTGTTTGATTTTGCTTAGACTGACTATAAGACTTGGTCAAGGCCTCGGTATCTTTGCTCAGGGCTTCAGCGAGTGTGTGTATGTATGACAAATATATATACATATATATTCTTAAAAAATTCCATTTCACTTTTTGTTATATATATCTAAAATTGAGAAACTGTTCTTGACAAAGTCCACAACTAACTACAACATGTCTTTAACTTTGGATACATGGCCAATTAAACACGGACTCGAATAGGCTATTTGAATATCAACAACTCAAGAAATAAAAAAAGACGATGTTGCAACTATTCTCCATAACAGTGGTAACAGCTTTCAGTTATTTTGTTTTGCGGAATCCCGTTTGTCCTCAGAAATAACAGATGCTGATATGAGCATACTGGGATATTAAATAGTTAGACGTGATACGTGAAAACCTAAAATTACAGGCCTAGCATCTTCATTAAACTGTAAAAAACTAAACAGCCTTGAAAACTAGGGGACTAAATCTGTATGGATTGAAATCAGTATGAAAAACAATAAACCACTTGTTATAGGATTTTTTATACAGAAATACATCTAAAACTTGGACTGGCAAGATAAATTTCATGTTCTCAGGGATGAAGTCACAAGCTAAGCTTCGAACCTACTATATTTGGATACTTTAATAAGATCTAATGAAACCTAAACCCAAGTGGCATCAAGACTACACCTTACACGATCTTGAACAACTTATTGACATACCAACCCGTATAACTGAACAGTCAAGTACCTTAACAATCACATTTATACAAACACTAAACAGTCCATCATTGAAGTATGCTCTCCGCCATGTGGATGTAGCGATCATAATCCCGTATGTCTGACGTGGTTCAAAAACCGTATAAAAATTCGAAAGTAGGCACAAGATTATATATTATAGGAGCTTTAGAAACTTCAAGGAAAAGATTTCCTTTCAGACCTTGCCACTGCACAATTGCAATATATATATATATATATAAACCAGTTTAAAATAGGATTTTAAAATGAAGAGGTTAAAACCTACAAGCTTGTTTCAAGCTAAAAGCGCTCTCCTCAGGGTATACAATACAATTTGGGCACGCCACCGGTGTTATATACCGTGGTGTGGGCGGGGAGTTCTGTGCGTGTAGCACGTGGCCTGCCGGTTTTTCTTTTTTGGGGCGCGTTCAGGGGGACGTGCCACGGAATGGTGCATTGACAAAGATTTCCATTTATGCCTGCAATTGTTTATAATTTCTACTTTAGAGTTCAGGGATGCTAGGTGGGGTTTACATAATATCAGCCACTTTTCTGTGGTACATAAGTTGCATTTTTTAGAAATGTTGTTGTATGGTGTTGCTCTTTTTATATTTTCCATGATATGTTGTAATCTATTTTCCTATTTTCAGCTTCCAAATATATTTACTTAATTCTGTTTGGTTTTTATATTTTCATTTTGAAAGACTGTTTATGGTTGCATATCTGGTTTTAAAGTGGTTAGCCGTGATTCCTAGTATGTTTCTCTTATCACTGTCTGTTGTTACCGTAGCTTGGTACACAATATTGTTGTAGAGACATTTTTTATTCAAAGGGCACTGGTCTTTTTTAGTGCAATTACAAATAACCTTTCATCACCCTCTTGGTGAGTTGTTTTTGGTTTTATTGAAGAATCAATTTATATATTAAGGTGGGCACTACACGATATGATAGGTTTTTAACCTCTTCATTTTAAAATCCTATTTTAAACTGGTATGTGTCGCTCCCTACATGTTGAGGCGTCTTCTTTTTGCGTCCTGAGCCGCTTTTTAACCCTGATTTTATATATATATATATACTATATATAAGATATATATCCCAATAAAATCCTGATGAAGAGCAACAGAATTTTGGATTAATACATTTACGTCTGTGTAATAACAACCTGCTCCAATCAAACAAAAAAGTGACAGACAAGAAAACAAAACACCGTGGATAACAAAAGAAATAGATACCGAAATAACATAACAATCAGTTAAGCAATTCCGGAACAAATAAAGAATCCGAAAACAAAGAAATAAGAAAACTCAATGAAACGTAAATCTAGCGTAACTTACTTTCAAAAGATGTTAATTTCTAACAAAAGATTCACGTCAGATATGGAAGCATTAACATGTTGAACAATAAACAGGTATCAGGAAATCATAAATAGTAACAGATGTAACTGCAGATCAATTAAAACAACCATTTTGCTTGTATCAAAGAAAAAATTATATCACATGATAGGCTACAATGAAAATGACCTTTCGCATTTGAAACACTACCTGATTTAAAAATAATAAGCGTTGTCCTTTACCACTGCCAACCAGTGACTGTATGGACGTCATTAAAGCAGTTTATCTTTAAAACAATCAGGTACACGCGATTTATATGGGTTAGATGCAAAAATACTCAAGTTTCGTGTCCAATGATTACTGATACACGAACGTATTGTACAATTTATGCATAGAGAAACAAACCTTTCCCTTGAAATTTAATGAAGCTAAAGTAAATCCCCTTTATAAATCTGGCGATAAGTTCGTTCCATCAAACTGTAGACCATTTTCTATTTTATCTTCTTTATCTAAACCAGTGAATAATCACCTTGCAAAAATATACTTATCTTACCATACAAAAACAATGTTCCTCCAACGAACGAATCAATCTGGTTTCTGTAAAAATCATTCTGCCATACACCCTTGTAACAGGCTTATGACAGCCTCGTTATGGCAGTATAAATGAAATAACATTTACTGGATTCTTTTATAGACTTGAAAAAGCCTTTTGATGTAATAAATCATTCTCTCCTGTTTTGCTCGACGTAAACTGGAACCTACAAATTAACTCCAAATTTCATAATTCTCATAAATAAAAAAAAAATAAAATGATAAAAAAAAAAAAAAAAAAAAAACAAAATAAAAAACTGAATAGTAGGGTCCGGGTGGGGGGGGAATTGTTTGGCGTGGGTTGGGGGGTCAGGAAACAATCACGCAACAGTCAAACAATAAAACGTCAACTTAATGTCTATCAAATATGGAGTACCACAGGGCTCTGTATTGGGCCCACGCGACCTGTTTACTGTCTATGTCAATGATTTACCCTTATTTTCTTGAAAGTAAATGCAAAATGCTGCCTACGCAGTTGAATTATGTCCATAAATGCAGGCAAAACCAAGTGCATGTTAGTATGAGCCCTACAACAAAGGCAAAAGATGAAGTCAAAATTTCCCCCAATGTTTATATCTGACCAAAAAATAGAAGGAGTCGACTCACATAAAATACTAGGTGTATATAATTGATAAAGATTTTAACATGGACCGACCACATAACGTCCATGGGGAAACGTCTCTCACAAACATTACTTCAATTAGCCAAGATACAACTTCCTTTGTCACCCATTCGCGAAAGCTCTTCTCTGTGCTCATATTCTATCAATCATTGATTTAATGCAGCAACCACATGGGTTGAACTGCAGTGAAACCAACTTGAAAATTATTCAGCAATATGTAATAAAATAAGCATTAAAAATTAGTATTACTAAAAATCAAGCACCCTAACAACAAAGACTATAAACAACTTAATATGTTAACCCGTCTACAACAACTTTTGTTCAATAAGGCCAGTATGCAATGCATAATGTTTACAAACGGATATGCCCTAAAAAGATAAAGATTCAATTTACAACTACAACGTATAGCATAAGTCATTTATTATTCCTAGCCTAGACCAAGAATAAGCTTTATAATATCTAGACTTTGTGCGCCGTGGAATGCATGGAACAAGCTACCAATCACTTTGAAAAACCAAAAGAACAAAAATCCAGTTTAAGAAAAAGCTGAAACAGCATCTCATGGTGGTCAGCAAATTATATTTTCTCAAATTCCCCTTGAAATAACTCTTCATGATATTTTCATGATGTATCTTGTGTAAATATATTTGATGCCCACGTACATGGTCTGATAATGCGTGTGTATGCTTTGTAGACAATGTAGGATATTGTACACATCACTAAACTCTCTCATCATCTTTCCCTCTCTCTTGTTTTCTTCCTTAATAATGATAAATATAGATAGGAATTGATTATTTGGTACTCACTCCCTCTTCCCTCCACTCACGACTCCACTCCCCCTCCCTCCCCCCCTTCCCCCCCCCCCAGAATTCCCCCACCACCTCCCGCGCCCTCTTCCCGCTGATTTCCCTCATTGTCTTTCTTCGTTTTCATTATTTTATTATTTCAAGTTTCTTTGTTTTGTTATGATGGCTTGAATGCAAAACAGGTTCTCGGCTTATCAAATGTTCCCATCGGAAATTCAAATTTTGACTGACGTGACACACACACACCATAATCATTTGAAAAACCCATAACACCATGCACACAACACAAGCACACCCATAGGCCCTAGTACACTCACAAGCAATATAGATACAGACACACAGCACATATATGCAAATACACATATATTCACACAAGCCCACACACCACAGCCCTACCCCCACCTCGCTCTCTCCTCTCCCCTCGACCCCCCCTCACTCTCTCTCTCTTTCCCCCTCTCTCTCCTCCCACTGCCCTTCACCCACTCAGCATGAAACGTGTGTACAAAAACATCCATGAATTTAAAAGAATGGATCGACCTGGGTATGAAGGTGTTTTGGGGGCCCCAGATTTGACTAAGGGTCCCTAAAACGACGTCGATAGTAAAATTTCGTAATATTTTGTAAAGACTGGTTACCATCACTGGCAATCTCCTTGCTTTCCTCTCCACTTGTCTGTCTACAAATTCTTTGGATTCCAACTTGCTTCCTTTCACCAATCACTTTGCTACACTCATTCTCCACTTTATTCAATACTCTCGCTTGCTCTTGTCCCACCCAAACATTCCATGCCAGCACATAAAGAAGCGAGTGAGGAATGATTCAACACAACATCTGTAATAAGTTTGTAAAAATCACACAGGTAACACCAATATTCGAAGCTTTTGCAAACAGAATATCTTGACTGGCAATTTTTATGATTTTAGTAACATTGTTATCATAAACAAATTTATCATCGACAATCATTCCCAATATTTTATACTCATTCACTCGTACACAGCTTCACCATTAATTGTAAGGGTCTGTCACAGGTTCTGGGTATCCGACAATCGATTAAGAGTTCGATTTGTATTTTGCACATTAAGATCAAGAAAGTTTGTCTTGAGCACCAGCTACAGATACGTTTTGATTTCGTCAAAGTAAACTGAATCAGAAGTTGACATTCTAAATAGCAGAATCATCAGAAATAATTTAGATGAGTGAGTTTTCTCTGTTTCTCTACAGTGTCCCACGGTCAAAATTCAAACTCAACCAATTCGTGGTCCAATCGCCACCAGCCCAGTTGACCTAAGCCCTAACGCAAATATTCGGCTCAGGAGGACGGCCCCATGGTTCGATTCACAGTTTGAGGCAGAGGGGGAGGGCTAATCCTCATCCATCACTTAGACAGTCCGACCCTTCCAGACGGGACTAAATAGCTACCGGAATCCATTCACCTGTCGCCTCAGCCATTATTGGCTATTTTTTAGCTCTCGTGGAGACAGCACTGTCTTGCCTACGGACTAAAAGCTGTCTGGCAGAATGTCTCGAGTGGTCTTCCAGCCCGCGTCTTGGCGCCTACCCAGACTCATATAGCACTTTACACTGACCATGTCTACGAACCTTAGCCACACGGGCCAGTAAAGTATGGAAGGGGGGGAAGGTAGTGTGGGTGGGGTGAAATCTTCGCTAATCAATTAAATGACCATTGACCACCACGAGAAGGTAAGGCGTGTAGGACTGGACTGTCGTGATGTGAATATCCAGATGGAAATAGAGGGAGATAACTTAGGGTGTCAGCGGGGTAAAAATTCGACCAAATGGTACTGGCCCTTGGACACGGGTTAGAGGATAAAGGATGTGTGAGGGAGAGGAGAAGGGGGAGGAAAACGAACAGACAAGAGAGTGAGAGGGAAGGTTCGTGAGAGTAGGCTCTCGCCTACAGGAAGGCAAGGGAGGAGAAACGACAGAGACAAGAGATGAGGAGTTTTTAGTGTAGGTCTTCTGCACGAGGGAAACAAGGCAGAGAGATGAAGAAGAGAGAACGAGGGAAGAACGAACAGAGAACAGAGAGAGGGAGAGGTTCTAGGTCTCTTGAGAGAAAAGCAGAGAGTTTGAGGGAGGAGAGAAGAGAACCAAGTTGAGAGATTAGCATGAGATAGTCTGCAGAGGAAGACTGAGGAGAGATGTGGAGAGAGAGAGATAGTTGCTAATTTATGAAGAAAAGAAAGAAAAGAAAAGAGAAAAGAAAAAGCAACCAGTCCATTTGATAAGAGCAGACTAGAAGATAGAGAGAGAGAGAGAGAGTGCAATGCGTTTAATGCAGGAATAAAGAAAGGAGAACAGATCGATGGTGTGATAGTCACTGTACTACCTAACCGGGGGTTCGACCCTCAATACCTGGCAGCGTCAACTTCGCCAAGCAGAACCGACAGACCAACGCCACAGTCCTCACGCGGGACCAGGCGCCATCTAACAACACAGTGCCGTCAGTTTGTTCGTGTTGTTGAAAGTGACAGTGAAAAGAAAAGAAAAGAAAAGAAAAGACAGTGATTCGTGAATAGTTAAGATCACCTGGCCAGGTAAAGTAGAAATCTATTTTATAACCCGGGTAGTTAATGATGTTTTAGATAATGATTTTGTGAAGTTCAAGACAGAGAGAATGTTTTAGTTTGGTTGTTTCTATATGCATTGATGTTTCTTTCTATGAACATGTAAAGTAAAGTTATAGACTGTTTACTATGTTTGATGGACGAATGCATGATATATGAATGAGATTGTAAGCAAGCTGTGAGTGTGTTTGGCTGTGGCCTAGGCCTTCCTCACACTGACATTACACCGCGGTTGACAATTTATTGCGACCTGCCAGGATAATTCTGGGCCCATAATATTATAATTGTTCCAACTCTCGAAGGAGGAAGCTGGGTGGGATTCGAAGTATTGTAATCCTAGACAAGGGTTGTCTTACCTGATGTTCCCCCAAGATCGTTAAATACTAGGCCCCTTGGCATTGCTTCCAAGATAGTAAGACTAGGCTGGGCATTTCAGCCCGCAGAGTACTCATTTCGCACAGATTGCCTATATTTCCGCTCTCAGAGGTGGGTCCGGCGCTGGGCGTCTTATTAAAAACTAACTACGTTGTCCCAAGCTAATATTACATTCATAGGATTGTGCTATTACGTCACTCCGTGTCGTTAACGCATCCAGTTTGGCTGGTCGTTGTTATAAAATCTTTGTTCAAAAAATAAAAAAGAGTTATAATGCGGAAGAAAAGAAACACCCCTTATTGAACAACTTGTGAGCGTCCCGCTCCGTGATTTAGGCATTCGGGAGAAGATTTTGTCGAGCATTCGTTGAAACCAACAAAAGATGAAAGAGATGAACCGCGGAAAGACGCCGTATCGCGGTAGAGAAAGAGGAAACAGAAAGAATGAAGCAGGAAACAGAAAGAAAAAGGGAAGCGCAGGTAACAGAAAAGAATAAGGGCAACGCAGGAAACAGAAATTTAAAGATTCAATTAGAATTAGAGAAAGTGAAAACACAGAGGGAGACCACCGATGATGGAGTTTCAGTTCCAGTGACTCTATGCGCACTTATGCTCCCGCCGGACCCAATTGCCAAACATTCTCGGAGGGACCGATTCGATTGAAGCATACATCATCGTTTTCGAAACGGTTTAGCAACCAGTCAGGTGGCCTCCCGAAGAGTGGGCAGTCATTTTGTCAGCGCTATTGACGGGTAAAGGCATTGCAGATTTCACTTGCGTTAACCAGCAGGAAAAAAGAACAGTCTGATTTTGGTGCTGTGAAGGAGTCTAAATGAAAAGGATTTGACCTCACAGAGTAATGATTCAATAGGAAAATCGTTCCAGCTAAATACCAGCATGAGACGTACCTCATTTGGTGCACGTCTAGATCACTATTTTGAGAAATGGATAGAGTATGATGGTCCGAAAAAAGGAGTTCGCCGAGTTGGAAAGAGCTAGTTATGAAGAACCAGATTTTTTTGTCATGTTGCGGCCCTGAGATAACCATACATTTGCAGAGAGAGACAGCCAGAGACTGCAGGGGAGTTGTTGACGTTCCGCGGAGTGTATAGATGAGGCACGTTTGGGCACTAAGGTCAGGAGAAACAGGTGGCTAGGCACAGTGAGAAGAGTGCAAGAGACTCGGGGAGTTTTCTGCAAATCTGCAAACCCCAGTGTGGGGCAGAAGGAAGGCAAACAGGGAAATTAGGTGTTTTTCATTTCACAAAGAAGGACATGTGGCGAGGGATTGACGCATGAGGTTCCAGAAGGCAGCACCTGCAAGAGGTGATAAGGTCGTCAGGGAAACGACCCTGCAGTGGAACCAAAGATGGATTCAGATCTGAAGAGGGTGGAGTGCAGCCTAATGGCTAGCACTGACAGCAGTCAGTGACAGGGATGGAGGCACTAGGCTGAGTGTTCGTTACCAGTGAAGAAGGGTAGGATTGGCCAGCAGAGGGAAAATGTTACGAGACACTGTTTGTTCATGCGGGGTAGTACTAACAACGCTGGCCGATAAAGGGGATTTGACAGGGCAAATCCAGACCTGTAACTCTAATCGATGGCACTGTGAGGGAGTTCAATTGCTACAAGAAGTACGTAACCCTAACTTCCATGCGAGTTGTCTGCGTGGTATGAGAAAACCCCTTCATGATTTGTTCATTGGGAAATTCCAGGTGCAAGATTCCAGGGGATCCTGAGTTGTTGACAGCTACAGGGGCAGCAGTTCAAACACGGCGGCAGGAAGGAGGAAAGGTTTGTTAAACCCGTTAGTTGTTCCAGAGGAAGTCCGGGCATAGATGTGACGCCTGATGATTTAGGGCTGCACAGGAACAGACCCTTCGCTCGTGAAGTCTTGGGAGTTGCAAGAGGTGGAGAGAAACAGGAGTAGAGGAGGTGAGACAGAATTTCTTGTGTAAAGGCGCTGTTGTACCAGTGATCAACCAAGGGGTAAGACAGGTAGGTGACCACTCAGTTAGAGTACCAGCGAGTTATCGAGACACTGTCCATGTCAGTGGGTCAGCGATTCCGCTCATGGCGAGTCATCTCGTCAACCGTAAAACGGCTGACCGAGTCTTTGATGATTCATAGGCGCAGTCAGGCGAATCATCAGATGAGGTGAAGGAGACCCGCAGAAGAGGGTAGATTTAGTTGGCCTGAGTTTCCACCAGAGAAGAGTCATACAGGGATGTGTCCACTGTAAGGAAGGGCTTGGCAGTAGGAGACGGGAAGATGTTTTTTGTTATTGGGCTCCTAGAACAGTATAGGGCGTCCCTGACTGATAAACGACCGGCAGGACAACGCTAGAGACATGTACGGGAGTTGACCATCACAAAACCCTAACATGTAAAGCCTACCCGATCCCCATATGCCACCAAGCCAGTGATCGAGTAGGAGGTAGAAAAGATGTTGGACCTTGTTGATTGAACGTCCAAATCAACTCATAATTGCACTCCGTCGTCTAGTGAGGAAAAAGTCAGGTGAGCATCGATTCTTGCGACTATAGAACGTCTGAACCGTGTCACCAAGGTCGAATGCAGAGGTCATACCCAACATGGAAGACCCTGTTCGCTCAAGATCGCCACAATCAGAGCCAGTATTTCACCAGGGATCGATCTGAGCAAGGGTTACTGCAAATAGCCTTGATGATGCTCAAAGGAAGTCACAGCATTTTCCCACTCCTATGGGGCTATACCTGTGGCGAGTACTACCCTTTTGGGAATGGTCAACGCACCTGCGGTCTTTTCTCGAATGATGAGGAAGCTATTGAAGGATTGGAAGGTGTTTGTGAATTTCATGGATGACATTCTGATAGCATCCGAGACATGGAGGAGCATATGAGGCAGCTAGGGAGCAAGTCTTGGAGAGGTTGAAGACAAGCCAATCTCACAGCCAGACCAACAAAGGGCCAGGATGCTTTTCCAAGCCCTGGAAGTTCCTAGGTTTTTGTTGTAGGAGGCGACACAAAGCTGCCGGAAAGAGGAAAGGTAGCGAGATGATGAATTCAGAGAGACCAAAGACCAAAACAGAGTCCGGAGTCGCTAGTTTTTATTGTTATCTATAGGGAGTTGGTCCCAAATTTTTGCTGCAATCACGATTCCTCCTCAGTGGATTTTGGTCAAGCAGGGAAACCAAGCAGTGGTCGAAGTGGTCAGACGCTGCAGAGCAAGCACTGGCAGACGGTGTTTGGAAAGACTAGGTTGCCGTCCCATCTTGAAGCTAACAAGATATGTCCAAAACCATTTTTGTTTGCGGACAGATGCTTCCAGGTGGTGGGATATGTGCAGTAGTTGTATGCAGGAGCATGAAGAGGTCGAGTTCCTGTGATATATGCCTAGCAGGAAGTGACAAGTGTGAAGAAGGGTACGCAACGGGTGGAGATGGGAGTGTTTTAGGCTGTCGTTGGGCCGTGCAGAAGTTCCACAAATACTTGTATGGGAAAGAGTTCGAGATCGAGACGAGATCATCAACCAATCAAATTCCTGCAGGAGGCGCAGTTTGAAAAAACAGCAGAGTTTCTGCGTTGGGCAATGGCAACTGCAGCCCTACAGGTATCGAGTGCAGTACATTCCAGGTCGAACAGAATGTCGGAGCTGACTATTTAAGTCGTAAGTCTAGCAAGCTGCAAACTTCAGAGGAAGTCAGTCCAATAATCCCGCGGTGCATTGTTGATAATATTGTGACTATGATTCCAGTTATGTTGATTGGATATGGGGTCATTCACCAGATGGGCTAATGGTTCATATTTTTTGGTGTGAGACTTGTTTATATTTTTCTTCTTTGAGATTTGTACATGTTGATGTAGGTTATGCCTTGGAGCATACATTCGCTTGTGTAGTGAAGCATTTTTGCAATAAGTGAGGATGGAGATTCTCAGTGAAGGGTCGTGGATCAGCGATCATATTATTATTGGCTTTTCATAAGAATTGTGGAAAAGGAGAGTATGGCGAATCGCCAGGTATGGGAATTGCATAAGTGCGGCACAGAGGTCGTTTATAGAAAGAGTCGAAATAACGCAAGAACGCACGACAATGATAACTCCATGAGTGATATCCACTAATGATAAAATTTATAATTGTAAACCGTTGTTGTAAAGTTTTTTCAAACTTTGGCACGGTAGCTGGGGTCAGCAAATTCGGTTGTTGTCATTTTTGTACCCGAGGTTTTGAGAACAATGCGGCATAGTCTTTTGCAAGGGGAAATTGTCACGGTCAAAATTCAACTCAACCAAATTCCGTGGTCATCGCCACCAGCCCAGTTGGACCTACGTATGCCCTAAAGCAAATATCGGGGCGTCAGGCGGACGCCCAGGGTTCGGATTCAGCCCAGGTTTTAGCAGAAGGTGGAGGCGAATCCTCATCCTTCACAGAGACAGTCCGACCCTTCCGACGGACTAAATAGCATGACCGACTCATTCACCTGTCGCCTGCACAGCAATTAAGGCTATTTTTTAGCTGCTCGAGGAGACAGCACTGTCCTGCCGTACGGACTACGCGTCTGCAGAAGGTCTCGAGAGGTCCTTCTCAGCCCGCGTCTTGGCGCGCTACCCCCCCCAACTCATCTAAGCGACGTTACACCGACCAGTGTCTACGACTTGAGCCACCACGGCCCAGTCAAGTAGGAAGGGGGGGAAGGTAGTGTGTGGTGGCGTGAAATCTAGCTAATCAATTAAATACCAGATTGACCACCACAGAGAGTAAGGCGGTAGAACGGGACTGTCGTGATGTGAATATCCAATGGAATTAGAGGGAGATAACTAGGGTGTCAGGGTAAAAATACTGACCAATGGTACTGGCCCTGGACACGGGTTAGAGGATAAACGAATGTGTGAGGGCGAGAGAAGGGGGAGGAAAACGAACAGACAGAGAGAGAGAGAGGGGAAGTATCGGGAGAGTAGGCTCTGCGCCTACAGGACAGGCAGGGAGATGAGAACGAACAGAGACAGAGGAGATGAGGAGGTTTTAGGTTAGTCCTCTGCACGAGGCAAAAGGCATCGAGATAAGAGAGGAGAGAACGAGGGAAGAAACGAAAACAGAGAACAGAGAGAGGGAGAGGTCTAGGTCTGCTTGAGAGAAAAGCAGAGAAGATGAGGGGAGGAAAGAAGAGAACCAAGTTGAGAGATTAGCATAGATAGTCTTCAGAGGAAGGACTGAGGAGATCTGTGGAGAGAGAAGATAGTGCTCGAATATTATGAAGAAAAGAAAGAAAAGGAAAAAAAGAAAAGAAAAGCACCAGTCCATTTGATAAGAGCAGACTAGAAGAGAGAGAGAGAGAGAGAGAGAGTGCAAGCTTTAATGCAGAAGAAAGAAAGGAGAACAGATCGATGTTGATAGTCACTGTCTAACCTAACCGGGGGTTCGACCTCAATACCTGGCAAGCGTCAGCTTCGCCAAGCAGAACCACAGACCAACCCAACAGTCTCACCTGACCAAGGGCGCCATCAGACCAACTCCAGTGCCGCAGTTGTGGTCCGTGTTGTGAAAGTGACAGTGACAAGGAAAAGAAACAGAAAAGAAAACAGTGATTAATGAATAGTTAAGATCACCCCTGGCCAGGTAAAAAGAGAATCCTTAATATACCCGGGTTAGTTTAATGATGTTTTAGATAAATGCTTTGTGAAGTTCAAGTAAAGAGAGAATTTTTTATTGTTTGATTCTATATGCATTGATGTTCTTTCTTATGATCAAAATTAATAGTAAAGTTGTAATAGACTTTACTAGTGGTTTGATGTACGAAGCATGATGATATGAATGAGATTGTAAGCAAGGCTGTGAGTGGTGTTTGGCTGTGCGCTAGTCCTTCCTCCACAGACATTACAAACACCGAGGTTTTACATACAGTGCATTAGTATATAGACGTAAACAAATACGTGAGACAGAACTGTCCTTGTGCACCAGTAGAAAGTTCGAGCGTTCAGAGGATAATGCAGACTGAAAACGAACAGACTGAGTTTCTATTGCGCAGAAATTGACAATCCATAAAGGAAGCTCTGTGTCAACGCCTAAGTACAAGCAGTTTCATAGCCAATAGATGGTGGCTTGTATAATATTAAAGCAGAGAAAAAAAATCAATAAAAGAATAACGCCCAAAAGAACCTGGTTTTTTATGTGAAGAAAGCATTGTGAAGGAAATTAGAATTAGCAATCACCTGTACCTTCTATGGGTTTATAAGTAAACTGAAAGGGGTCAAGTTTTCAAAGCACTTCATATACTAAGGAGGGCAAGCTACAGGGCGATAATCATTCAATGTTGTAGGGTTTCTTTTCTTGGGGACAGGACAGACAGTGGAATTTTCCAGATACTGGGTACAGAGCATGCCTTAAGATCTCAACTGAAAATCTTACAGAAAACATTACAAAGTTCAGAAGCACACAATTTCAGCAATCTTCCACTGATATTATCTGGACCCATTGATTTCCTGATGTTCAGTTTCAAAAACAGTGACTTCACAACATCCCCATGGATCTCAAAGTCTTGTTTGTCTCCCTTGTCTTTGATCCTTTTGACCGTCCCACCCAGATCATTTCTTTCTAAACGACAAAAGAAATTATTGAGTTTGTTCGAAAAATCACTTTGGTCATTAATATTCATCTGGCAAGATCTTGCTTTCTTTTTGGCTTCTGTTGCGGTACAAATTGACCACCCGCGGACATATTGTATCGGGTGGTCAATTTGTACCGCAAAGCTGGTACAAATTGACCACCCCCAGTGGGGGGTCAATTTGTACCGAGAAGTCACATATTTGTTAACATTGTGGAACAAATTGTCCACCCTTGAGCACTCAGTTCAGGGCTAAACTTAGAGGTGTGTGTGTGTGTGTGTGTGTGTGTGTGTGTGTGTGTGCGCGCGGCGCGCGTGTGTGTGTCTGTGTGGGCGTGGTATCTTTTGCTAATAGTACCGTTCAAGCCACAGGCATGAAATTTTGCATGGTGGCTCATTACCACAGTGCCTTTCAGATCATAAAAAGACAAAGAATATTTGTGTTTGGGAACACCCATATGCGCTCAGCCTGGACTTTGTTTCCTTCATGATTTTGTAACCATTGCAGCTATATGCATGAAATTTGGCATGCTGTCTTGTTACCGCATGCCTTCCAGATCATACCAAGATGAAGATTGTCTGTGGTTGAAAGCTCACATAAGCCCTCAGCCTAAAATTTGTTTCCTCCCAGACACCGCAGCTGTTGGTGACTGCTCTTGTGCGTCACTGCCTTCAGTCCTTTGTCGTAGGCGTGTTCAAACTGGGAGAAGCAGAGTTTGTGTATGACTGTGTCTTGTGTGCTTGCTTGTGCGCATGCGTGACATGTGCAGCCAGAGGACATGCCCCTGTTTAAGGGCAACACTCGGTTCATGTTGTCTGTTGTTTTGTATCGTTTCAATTTCTCTTTTAGTCTCATTTTGGTTTTCCGTTCTCACCCACTCTGTCTTGTTTCTTCATGATTTTTGTCTTTGTGTGCATGATATTCCAATATTTTGTTTTTTCCTTTTTAATGAGTAGCTAACACAATTAGGTCAAATACATGATTTCTTCTGCACAGACCAATTTTGGGACACATTCATGTGCTATACTTAAAAGATTTAAGAGGTTGGGAGAAAGGGGTGAAAGATAGGTAGGCAGGGAGGTAGGCACAGAGAGAGAGAGAGAGAGAGAGAGAGAGAGAGAGAGAGAACACGCCTTTACTGTAAATGAACAGTTTCGTGACATACAATGGTGAAAGCTACCGTCGCCGAACAATGAACTTAGCCTTTTCACGGACAGAACTTTCAAACCTTCTGCGCCGACCGACAAACGGTGCTACACAAGATGATCAAAGAATGGCCCGACATCAAAGGAATGTGCATGTCATCGGACAGTGTGTGTGTGTGTGTGTGTGTGTGTGTGTGTGTGTGGTGGCGTGTGCGTGTGTACGTGCGCGCGCGCGCGCACGCGCGTGTGTGTGAAGGCAGTGACACACAAGAGTTGCTACCAATAATAACCCCCCACACTCCTATCCACACACACACCACACCCCCCCCCCAACACCCCCCCCCAACACACACACACACCCCACACACACACACACACACACAAACACACGCGTGGATATTATCTAGACCTGAACTGATTTATTTTCAAGGGTTGACAATTTCTTCCGCAATGTTAAAAAAATATGTGACTTCTCAGCACAAACTGACCACCCGCCGGGGGTGGTCAATCTGTACCAGCTTTTGCGGTACAAATTGACCACCCCATCCAATTTGTCTACAGGTGGTCAATTTGTACCGGGTGGTCAATTTGTACCACAACAGCTTCACCGGTTAGAATCTTTAACCCATCCCATGCATCCGTCATTCTTCCAAACTGAAACCGCTCTTCTACTTCAGCTTTGAATTCCTTTTGGGCCCTCCGTATTCCGCACCCAAGCTTTCTTTGTACTCGTTTCCTTTCTTTTTGTAACCAGCCGTCCCTAAATGCTATCTTTTTCTCGTTAAGAAGTGTCTTAATTGACTCCCGTGATCCATGGCTTGTTGTTTGGAAAGTTTAATTGTTTTTTTGGGATAATCATGTCATCACAAAGATGGATATAGTCATAACCACATCTGCCGCTTCATGAACTCTTGACATGAGTCAGTCAGCACACTCCAATCAGTACACTCAAAACACCCTCTCAGCTCATTCACACTCTCAGCCGTCCATACTTTCACATCTTCCTCACAACAGGCTCAGTTTTGTTTTTTAGTTTGTATGCAGGGATCAGTTGCACAGTATTATGGTCAGACAAACCAACAGGTGGCAGACAAAAAGATTTAAATGCACCAGTGATGTTTCCATAGCACAAGTCAATTGTGTTATCAATCCGTGTGGGACAGGTTACATACTGCTTAAAAGAAGGAAGAATTTTTTTTTCAAGTCACAATGGTTAAAGTCACCCACAACAAAACAAGGGGCATCAGCAGATATCATTTGCAGATCACGGAAAACACCGACTATTGTGTGCCCAGCACGAGTTGCAGATGACTGGTCATAGATTGAGGCATACACAACTGTCACAAATATGCGGCCAAACTCGCGCGGTCTCAAGGACACTGACAGCAGTTCAACTTCTGGCGTACACATTCGCTGCTTCACGCACACATTCGCACTTTCATTCACATACAGGCACACGCCACCACCCGATTCTTTTCCTGTTATTGCAGTCTCTGTCCATTCTGTATGGTGCACCAAAGCCATTAATTGTCATGCATTCATCAGTGATTTTGTCTGTAAGAAAAGTCTCAGTAAAACAAAGTAAACATGAGTTCTTGAATTCACTTACAAATGCACAGTTTGCCTGCAACTCATCAAAATTACAGTTCTTGCTGTTGGGGTTGATGGATCTGACATTTGACAGAATCATAGACGGAAGTGGATGTTATGTTGTATTATTTCTCAATCTTCTCCTCACTACTCCTCTCCTACCTCTCTTTCTTCTACTCACTCCTCTTCCTCCTCCTTCTCCTCTGTCACTCTCACTCTGACACATCAAATCATCAGGAATAGCTTCATCAGGCCATGACAGTGAATCTCAGACAGATTTCAAACTGAGCAGAAAATCTCTGTCATACTGTAAGGCGCCTATACTTCCTTGCTGTCCGCCATTTTGTCTAGCATGCGACGTAGTCACACCAACAACACAAAAGCGAACAACTGAAATTACCACGACAAAAAGCTTCACAAATATCGCACTTTTCATCTTGCACTTATTGCATATCAATCTGTCGATCCAACAGTCTCAGAAAACAGGTAAGAAATCAAAAACGAAGACAAAAATGACAGACCTTCCTGTTGCCCTCTTGTGAAGCGCCACCTGACCATATGTACGTGCATGCGTGTTGCATGCGTGCGATTGCGCGCGCACGTGGTTGTGTGACGAAGAATACATGGACAGGTGGGTAAGAAGCTAGCAAACTTAGTAACAGATGTTTTCAAAGAAAGTCAAATTAGTCTGGTCACAACCATCCAGCAAGGCACGGTGGCATGAAGGTTGGAGGGGGTCCTGCCACGTTCCCAGGTTCTTTGTTCCCCAGTCTCTGTATTCCCCAGTCCGGTGTTCCCCTCAAGGAAAAAAAATTGAAATTCAGTCCCTAAGTTCCCCAGTTCGTTGTTCCCTCACCCCTGTGGCGATCCTGCTGTTCCCCATCCCGCAAATCCCCGGTCCCGGTGTTCCCCAGGCCCGCTGTTCCCCAAGTTTTTGTCGTTGGTGGTTTGTGGGTTTTGCTGACTTAAACGTTGTTACTGTTGTTTTCATTGCTATATGCGAGGCAGTGGGAGGGCGGGGTGGGAGGGGGGAAGGAGGGGGGGAGGGTCGGGGTATTGGGGGTGGAGCGGGAGGGCCGTAGAAGAGGGGGTTTCATGCCGACTGGACAGCGCTGGAACCAGCAGGCCAGCACTTGCATGACCCCATCAGGTCTGTGTAGACAGTCTAAAGTAAAATGGCCCGTTGCGAAAGAAAAGGTGTAGCTCACGCAAAGTGTTGATATAAAGGGATAGGAGTTCAAAGCGTAAAAAGAAGCACATCACTGTCAAAAACCCTTTTCTGGCGTCACAAGTTCATGCTTCCCGTTCTAGAATCATACACGATCAAAATATACCGTTTTTCTACTGATTGACCAAGCAACTCGCAGCGAAATTGCCCGTCCCCCCCCCCCCCCCCCCCCCACCACCCACCCCCTATATCCGTTGGGAACGGTGCCGGGCAATGCGCCCTGGGGGCCACGCCATGTGACAAGCTTTGCAGACGACAGAAGCGCGATGACACTTCCAATGTAGCGTTAAAATGGGAACAACCTGAGTTGACACGCGTGGGGCACGTGCAACTCATTTCTCTCTCTCTCTCTCTCTCTCTCCTAACCTCAAAGCTGGAAAGAGTTCAGGGCCAGATAAGATCATAGGTGAATTGTTAAAAAATGCAGATGTTTCCGTATTGATTTTCTTGTAATGTATTGCAATAAGATATTTGATCTCGGAGTTTTTTCCCTTGGAATGGTCAAAATCTATTATTATACCGATACATAAGAAAGGTGATGCTGATCAGCCAAATAATTACAGAGGTATCGCTTTAACCAGTGTGTTGAGCAAAGTTTATACAAACATTTTGAATAAAAGATTAACTAAATGGGCGGAACAAGAACAGATAATGATAGAAGAGCAAGCAGGCTTCAGACAAGGATATAGTACCGTTGACCATATTTTTACTCTATATGCAATAGTTAGTAAATTTTTGGCTAGGCGAACAAAACTTTATGTTGCCTTCGTCGATTTTAAAAAGGCTTTTTGATTCTGTGATAGAAATTTATTGTGGTCGATTTTGAGGAAAAATGGGTGAAAGGTAAACTGTACTGGGCACTGAAAGGTATGTATAATGAGGTATTAGCTTGTGTGCGCAATCAGGGTAGTTACACAGATTATTTTAAGTGCCCAAGAGGTGTAAAACAAGGATGTCTTCTAAGTCCATTATTGTTTTCGTTTTTTATCAACGAATTAGCTATTGAAGTGTCCAAAACAGGCAAACACGGTATCCAACTCATCCCTGGTGCAGTAGAATTATTTCTTTTATTGTTTGCTGATGATGTTGTCTTATTGTCAGAGTCTATTGTTGGACTCCAGAACCAGTTAAATGGCCTAAAAGAGAAGCTGACAGATTACACTTGTCAGTTAACATTGAAAAAACAAATATAATAGTGTTTAGATTGGGGGCTACTTAGCAACAAGAGAAAGATGGTTCTATGGAAATGATCAAATTGCTGTAACTATTCTTATAAATACTTAGGAATGTCTTTCACAACTAAACTGATATACATGCCGCCTTGTCTGATGTTTGTAGGAAAGGAAGAAGAGGTACTGTAGAAATAATCAAAACATTGAAGAAACTAGGCGCAATAGAGCCGGGTCTGTTCTGGAAACTGTTCGATTCTCAGATTGAACCAATTCTAACATATGCTGCTGAAGTATGGGGATTAGAGGAAGAAGGGAAACGAATCGAAGCAGTACATACATTTGCTATTAAAAGATTCCTTAATGTCCCCCTACATGCCTCAAATAAAAAAGCATACGGAGAAACAGGTAGATATCCACTTCATATAAGAAACTTCTGTGAAATGTATAAAATATTGGATAAGACTGATTAATTTACCTATGACAAGAATATGCAGACAGGCCTATGAAATGCTTTTGTCATTGCATGAATCGGGACATTTCAACTGGGTATCTAATATTCACAAAATTTTGACTATAAATGGATTTGGAATAGTATGGTTTAAACCAAGGGGTGGGTCATGAAAACAGCTTTATTTCTTTATTTAAAGACCGGATTATCGCATGTAGTAAACAAAATTGGCATTCGGGTTAGAAAATAATATAGATAAGATGGTACCATTCCTTTAAGGATATATTTCAAACAGAGAAATACTTAAAAATGTGTTAAGGAACTATTGGCACAGAATAATTTGACAAGATTTGGGTTAAGAGTAATTGGTCAAAAAAATTTTGTAAAAGATGTTTCCTAAATGCTTCAATTAATCAGGAAGAACCATTTGTCCATGTTGCGACAATTGAGTGTGAAGACGGGGTGCATTTTTTATTTCACTGTGAAGCTTAAAAATCATTTTTCGAAAGAACTGTTTTTCCTGTTTAGTATCCTTTTCTGGAGTACCAAAGGAAATTAGTGTCGCGAATTTTCTTTCAAGTGTAATCCTAATAGGTTACAAGAATTAGTTTAGATATATCGCTTTTTTCGACGCAAATCAGACAAAAAAAGATTAATGCTCCTAATGAGATAATGATAATTAATTTGCAGAACAAAATGACCTGAATTTGTGTTGTATAAAACGTGCATATTATTGAATGGGAGGTTTTGCGGGAAGGAATAGGGAGGGGGGGGGGGGGGGGGGGGGGGGGGGGGGGGGGGGGGGGGGGGGGGGGGGCAAGGGAGGAGAAAGGACTAGGTGAATGAGGTGAACGAATCCCCGGGGAATGTAGTGGATGTGTACGTGCGTGATAAAGTGCATTTATATTATGCTTTTGTATGTAAACAATATCGATCGCAAGAGGAAATATTTTGCTTTATTCATTTGTTTCTGTTTTAATACCCCTTCGTGAGGGGGCCCTTTGGGCCCAAACTGAATAAAACTTTGTCATTGTCATTGGGCATTGTCCCCTCTCTCTCTTCTCTCTCTCTCTCCTCTCCTCTCCTCTCTCTCTCCCCCCTCTCTCTCTCCTCTCTCTCTCCTTCGGCGGGGAGGGGAAGGGGGGATGTGCATTTTTTTCCTATTATTTTGTTTACCTTTTACAAAAACAAAAAGATTTCCAAGCACCGCTTTTAGCACAACTGACGGAATTTTGGGTTTGTGCCTTAGCAGTAGTCTGCTATTTCATGACGATATGTCGATCATCTTTCCTCTTTACAAAGAGTGGCGAAGGCAAAGGGATGGGAGGGAAGAAGTATTTTGGGTGGATATCTGTAATATTGCCGTGCACTACCCCCCCCCCCCCCCCCCCCCCCCCCCCCCAAATCAACCCACACCATAACCTGTATTCGCACCCCCTACACCTCCCTAGGCGAGACAAGTCAGCTGAAGCTACCAAACTCCCCCCCCTCCCTCCCCCCTCCCCGCCCTCACCCACCTTCATCTCCCGGGGAAATCTAGATAAAGTTGCATAACTTGACTGGAAACTGACTGACACGCAAAGCAGACGACCAAATTCAGGTGACACTTCCCAAAGTCACCTTCGTATCATTTGCAAAATGTGATATGTCCGCGTGGCGCCGCGAGCACCTGGAACGCAGAAGATTGCAAGCAGCGCTCATCACGATTAACCCTTTATGATCCTAAAAATATGAATCAAGCCATTCTCTGACGGAACCGAACTGTCACAGCCCCACTATCTCTCCCCCACGACTGCACAGCCAAACTTACGCACTGCATACAGAACATCGCGTAATCCAGCCAAATGCTGCACGAATGAACGCACGAACAAACCACATGGTCAGACGAAAAGACAGAAACACAGACCAGGAAGCAAGACATCAGGTCGTGTTTTGTTGTTGGTGTTTGTGTTGTTGTCTGAGATTTTGGCGGATGGCTTGGTCGGTCGTTTTATTATATTATTTTTCTTTGGCGTATTGTTTTTTGGAATCGGACACATGACTGGACGGTTGAACCGTAGTGTAATGGGGTGGGGTGGGGTACGTCTGGGGTGGGGGTGGGTACGTCTGGAAGGGGTTATCTCAGAAGCATATTTAGGACCAGGAAAAAATAACATATTTCATGCACACTAGTTCACAATGGCTTCGGTGTTAAGCTGGCGATCGTGTGCGTGGGTATGTCCTTAGTGCATCATGACTTCACGTACCACAAGCATCGGGAGAGACCTGCATCGCGAAATCACTGGCGCCTGTTGGCGCGAGACTGCCGAGCTCAGAGTCAGAACCATCCTGTTCGACATCAACGACCCGACTGCCCAGTTATCAGAGTCCACGCCACCTGACCTCCATAACTCACCCCAGCGACACGCCCCTTATAACTGTCGAGGTCCAGCTCTGACGCCGAGATTCTCATCAGTTGAAGTTAGGGTGGACCCATAAACGTCACTCTGCGCGCGTCTATAAGGCGAAGTGAACAGACTGCGGGAGATCAAGGTGGTGGTGTCAGGGAGCCCATGCCGGCCTCCTGACCTTCCGGAGGCACCATGCCACAGAGCCGCGGGCCCCCGGTCTGATGCACGCCGACCTCAGAAACATGGGACGTTGACGGCAGGGGCCATCCCGGCGGACGCATTCCTCATCCATGAGACACGGCTGGGCAATGGGGATCTTCGCACGAGAGGATAACCTCCGTGAATCTCAGCCGCTTGCCTGACTGTGAACAGAGACGCGACGTTCAAGGAGCTGCCCCCAGACCTTTCGGTCAGGCAACCTCGGTGGGTTCATCCTACCCTTCGTGTATGTGATGCATGGAACAAACGTACGCAGTTGGCGACTACCGCCAGGTCTTGCAAGTCGTCAAACATGCAGTCCGCGTGAAACTCACAACCATGGAGACCCGCTCGTGGTGTACCGACTTTGAAGAGGACTTTCCTATACTTCCATCTGACCCACGTGTGGCCGCAGGTTTTCGGCACCGTCCAGGTTGCTACTTTCACTTTGGGCCAGGCGTTGAGGGAAGCGAGTTCAGAAGTCTGGGGCTCGCAGGCGAACTACAAGCAGGATCCTTCGCTACCAACAAGCAGGTGGGGCTCGCTTCATGGCCTCTGGGTTTCTTCGGTGGCCTTGGTGCAGATGAACTTAACACGCTAGTCGCAGCCGTGAGGCATTGGTGAAGATGAAACCTTTAACACGCTAGTCGGCGCCGGAGGCCTTGGTGCAGAGAAACTTTAACACGCTAGCGGCAGACCGAGGGTCAGGCATCTGGTTGCCGTTGTTTCCTGCCCTGGACGACTCATCAACTAGTCAGGAGGACCTTAATCCAGGAAGGATGACACTTCCCCCCACCCGTGGGAAGTGTTTTCCTGAATATGGACAGGGACCAACAACATGTAACGTTGAGTGTAAGTATACCTTTTCGAAAAATCAAAAATAGCAGTATGGATCTTTGCAACTGTAGAGGAACAGCAATGCACATAAAAATTTGGTTCCCTCGCAGCGACTATGGACTTAATAAGTGGGAAAGGCTTTCGGATGATTCGCCGTTGCTACGTCGACAACTGATGTTATAGTCTCCGCGGCTTGGCGGTTGCACCTGCTTTATTTCTGGAATCTTGTATGTTTCTGTTTGGTTCCGCACACTATTCAATTATATAAACTTTAAATTTCGCCCGTAGTTGAAAGTGTAGGTACAGCTCGGTTCGCGGCTTTGGGGTTGTGTGTTGTGTCCCCCCCCACCCACTCCCCTACCCCCCCTCCCCCCCCCCCCCCCCCCCCCCCTCCGGCGCAGCGCCTAACATACTGCTTTTCTCTGGTCCATCGCTAATGGTGTCGTGTCTTTTATTTGCACAGCCCGTACCACCGCAAACTCAACAACGCCGTCAGGACCCGCCATCCCAACCCCTGTGCGGGTTCTTCACGCCAGCTGAAAGACCCACAGACGCTGACCCAGCAGGAGGCGGACCCTCCGCTACGAGAGGGGCAGACGCGCACAACACGCCGCCAGACAGTGAGATGAGATACTCGAGACACGCCTTCTCCGCTGAGACAGGTGTACGTGGGACACAGCGGACCATTGGACGCCACTGGCGTTGCTTTGTGCCAATTTGCACCCTGCATGCTCTAGGACCCAGCATGACCCAGGTTGCCAAGCAAATGCATTGACATTTAAGGTTTTCTTACTTAATTAATTTTATCTTTTATTCATATTTCTTCTTTCTTCTTTCTTTTTTTTTTTTTTTGGCCGTTTCCGTATCATCCCTGATTTTGACACGTTGACTTGAGTGAGAAGCTCTGCGTCGTTGTTTTTTTCTGTTTTTTTTTTTTCTTTGTGTGTGTGGTGTGGTATGTGTGTGTGTGTGTGTGTGGGTGGTGTGTTTGAAACGGATGAAAATGCCTGCTTTTATCAATTCTCACACTTAGCGAAGTCCGAAGTAGTTTGTATCGATGCATGATTGATTTGACTTTTTACCGTAACCAACGATTTTGAACAATTATTGTCTGTCTTCTTTGTGTTCAGTGCCTGCAGAGGGTTTCAATGAAGTTGAAAATAATGAATTTTGATTTTTATCAAGCTTCGGACCTAGTTGTACTGTCAAGAAGTCCAATGCTCGGATGTGAGCTTCCATTGTGTTATTTTCATGCTGAGTGAATATAAAAAAAATCCTCTCCTCGGAAAGTGAAAAAACGGGATTTTAAAGTTTAAAAATAGTGGACTGGTTAGGCCAGGTCGTACAGTAGAAAAAGATGAAGTCGGAAGTATGCCATAGGGAATAGAATGGCATGAGCTTTCGGCTCCTTCATCGGAAAAAGTAAACAAGTAAAAAGTACAAAAGTTACTATTTACTTTTTCCTTGATGAAGGCTCTAGGAGCCGAAAACTCGCATACATTCTGATTCCCTCTTGGGCTTAAATTCCGTCCGACTCTTTCATCTTTATTTTTCTTTGGACACTTTGAAAGAATAATATTCGGGATGCTATACTGAACAAATACATCGCATATTGAATTTTTTCATTACACAAGAAAGACAAATAACGGACAATCATATGCTAAGAGAAGTAAAAGAATAGAATGACAAACACGCATACAGGGTAGTCGTACAAGCAGAAAGAGCTAATGATTAAATAATCTGGCAAGGCAGACAAAACAAGTTAATAGATGCTGAATGATCTGCGAAGATCCCTATCTTCTATTAAGAAAGGGTGAAAACCGTAGTGCACCTTTCTCGCCACGTTAATGTGGGTGTTTCCCAGGGGGACATGGGGCAGGTTGGACATCGAAACCTTGTGTTGTGACCAAAAGCGGCACGGGGAGCGGGACGACTGGCGCTATATTAAAAAACTAGATCTCGGCCTCTCAATCAAGGAAAGCCGCAGGCTAGACCAGGCCAGCATGGAGGAGTAAGGCCCCCACCGAGTAAGGGAAGAACTTTGTGGCTGGCCACCGGGCGTGGACACGCCCTGACACTGCTCCAAGCCTTACCCCAGCCATGGGATATATGGCAAGAGGCCGAAGTCGGTTGTGCTGGTCCTGACTTGTCAGGGGCGTAACGGCAGCACAAACGCATCCCCGCTCCTCATGAACAGAACAACCTTGGAGAATACTCGATATGGTTAGCTCGGACCGTTGAGGACCCGCCAGGGTGGAAGAGTGCCGGGCCCTGTTTGCTGAGCGTGAAAAACTCTATGGATCTCTGGAGGACCTCCGACCGGACGGCAGCCTTCATCAGTGCATATGGGGTTCCTGTCTGAGCGAACGAAGAAGATAAGAGAAGATGCTGAATAACACCGACAGTTTGGTTTGATAAGTTTGTTTATCCTCCACGTGGAACCTTTTTTTTTTCGCCAAGGGTTAGAATATTTTTACTCTGTGGTTATTCACACGCGGGTTAATACCAGACAGGTGAGATTCAATGCCTGGGACGGTCTGTGCAGTTTGATGTCGTTCCATCGAATACTTTTTACACGTTCTGGACCTCCTCGTACAAAACTCACACACCACCACACACAACACTCACACACATCACACACACACCACGCATGCACGCACGCACGCACGCAACGCACGCACGCACACTACTTTTCGTTCTGACCATGAGTTCTTAGCAGAAACAAGGAGCTGCCATGGTTCGCCAGTATCCCCAGTGGTAGCAACCAGTACATGGAACATTTTGAAAAAGTTGCCTTGAGACGCTGCCAACCCTCCCTGCATGTGTTCCGCTATGTGGATGACACCAGTGACCAGCTTACAGGAGACGGAGATTGACTGCTTCACACTCACTGAATTCCATCGACGACAGTATCCAATTCCTCTCGGATACTGAAGCAGAAGGGAAGATCCGTTCTGGAGATATCTCATCACCTGAACCCATGTCGACAGGGTGTGGAGCCACAGTCTATAGGAAACCCACCCACACTGGCCAATATCTGAACTTTCATTTTATCCACCCCCTCCAACCCAAGAGATCTGTTGTCACAACACCTCATGCACAGAGCTCTCTGTATCGTGTTCATTTAGGAGAGAGCTGAAAGAAGAGGAAACAATCAAGGACTGCCCTTTTGTATTGGATACCCTGCATGGATGTGGGACAACATCGAGTTCGCTACCCTTCTTTCTACAGATACGGACTGTGTGAAAGTGGGAATCCCTTACATTAAGGTAGTTCAGAGCGTCTAGCCAGGACCTTCAACAACATGGATGCAAAAAAAATAATATAAAAAGGGGGTTCCATAACCACAACTCCCTATGCCTGCAACTGGTCCCATGTCAAAGACAAAACGTACCCCCTCAAGCAGTGTGGGGTAGTTGTACCAGGTAGGGTGTGTCAAGACTGTACCCATACCTACATTGGCGAGACAGCTGACCACTCACCACCGCGTCTACAGGAACACCAAAACTGATTACTTCTGCCATACTGAAACGAACATCTACAAGCACAGGCCACAGTTTCAGACCGCCAAGAAACATGATCTTTTCTACAGAGCCCTTCCTCACAAAAAGATAAGTTTAAAAGAAGACCATTGAAATTTAAGAACAGGACAGAGTTAAAGGCTTTGAACTCCCCCCATCTATAATCAGATTGACACGTTCACCCCACACATACAGGTAGTCCCATCAACATCACGCTGCCAACAACAGCAACAGTGAGCTGAAGAAGACAGGGCGACCCTGTCGAATATAATCTCTAAGTTTTTGAATTTGATCTGTAACTACGTTTCTAATGTCGAATCCAGAATCCAGAAGAATTCTATATTCTTTTTTATTCATTTAATATTTTGTTGGCTTGTTTCACACTTTAGTACCGCAAGAATTTCAGGATGTACAAGTTACAGAAAAGTCTGTTGTTTAACTACAGAAAATTTATATTTTCTCACAGACTTGCTAGTAACTGGAAATAAATCTGAGTGCTAATCTCAAATTTGCAACAGTTGTTAACAGATTCAGTAATGTTTTGAAACTAAATACCAAAATGTTGCATTTTTTTTCGTGATTTGAATAGTAAAAATGTAATTAAGATAATCCAGACCCAGTTCCTCAAGTCATTAATTAACTGAGGGGTTGTTTTAATGGGTCGTGAGGTTAGGCTAAAGGAAGCCAGTCTTTACTACTTAACTCTGTTACTACTACTATTACTACATCCCACCACCACCGTCACACCACCCCTCCACACCACCGTCACCACCGTCACCACCACCCACCAACCACCACCACCACCACCACCACCACCACCACTATTACTACGACTGGTTACTTGCCGGCTACTACTAATCTTCTACTACTTCTGCCTGTGTAAACCTGATTAGTGCTGTTTTTTTCCTCAACCAATGGAGAACTTTTGCAAAGTAGAAAGGAGAGGGGTGGGGATGGGGGTGGCGTACAAGGAAGGACATTCAATAAAGGAGAGGGGTGGTATGGGGGGTACAAGGAAGTCATCAATAAAGCGAGAGGGGTCGGTACGGGGGGTACAAGGAAGACATTCAATATAAAGGAGTGGGGTGGGATGGGGTGGTAACAAGGAAGACATGCAAATATAAAGGAGAGGGGGGGTACGGGGGGTACAAGGAAGACATGCAATAAAGGGCAGGGGTGATTGGTGGTTACTATGGGGGGGGTACAAGGAAGACATTCAATAAAGGAGAAGGGGTGGTCCAAGAATCTTCTATGGGGGGGTACCAAGGAAGACATTCTATAAAGGAGAGTGGGTGGTATGGGGGGTACAAGGAAGCATTCAATAAAGTGAGGGGTGGTATGGGGGGTACAAGGAGACATTCAAATAAAGAAACAGATTCAGATTATAAAAGGTCAAAGTGTTCTGTGAAAGAGCAGATGGCTGTTCTTCCTGCTGTCAAGTGACCTGCCGTTCCTTTCAGTAATCGGGGCCCGGCAGGGACCAGCTGACTCAATGAACAAAGGCTCACAGGTAAGCCTCTGTTCCCTTCACCGCTCATGTGCTGGTCAGTGACCGGAGAAGTTGATTCGGCCACCATCCTGGCACTGTGGTTAGATGACAGATGGGCAGTTGTGAGACGTCGATGTGGACCTCACCCATTAGCTCCGCCAACATTCAACTTTCCTGTCATGAAGCTGCATTTATCAAACATTAACCCTTTTGCTGCGAGTGCTTGAGTTCAGTATGTCTCAGTGCCACCAAAAATTACACCTTTTTTCCTGTCATTGAAGCTGCTTTCATCAAAATATAACATTTTTGCTGTAAGAAGCTCTGAGATTCAGTATGTCTCAGTGCCATGTTTGATTGTCACTCTCCTCCAAATACCTGCAACATAATCTCTTTTGACCAGATCGTTTGTACTTTCGGTTAAAGTGATGAAATGATTGCGTTTATGACTTTACACTACTGATCTTCATCTTATGACATCGTCCAAAATCATTTAGCCTTACGGTACAAAAAGAGTGCGTAGTTGGTTTGAAAAGAGCATGGTGCTGTGGCTGCCATGGCATTTTTGCTCTAATTGGCATTGGAACAGGTTAGCTTTGTGACTAGGACATATGGAGGAAAAAAAGAAAGAAGAAATGGAAAAGGGAACAAACGCATGAAAGAAAGAGTGGTTGATGTTCACTTAAGTGTGTTGCTGCATGCAAACATCATGTGGTTGAGTTCACTTATTGTGATGCTGCATGCAAACATCATGTGGATGATGTTCACTATTGTGATGCTGCATGCAAAAAGAAGTGGTTGTTGTTCAACTAATTGTGATGCTGCATGCAAAAATCATGGATATAGAGCGAAGTGTACAAAATTAAGATTAGATTTTTTTAAAATCAAGAAAAGATGTAAAATCTGACTGAAGAAAAGAAAACCAAAACAAAAACAGAAATTATGTTATTTTTATGTATCTTCGAGCTGTGTGTTTTAGATTAAACTTTATCAAGAAAATCATGTAAAATCTGGGGAATGATAAAACAAAAGAAAACAAAACAAAAATAAGTTATTTTTATTTGTCTTCGAGATGTTGTGTAATGTTCATGCAAAACAGTGGTTTACTCATTTAATAAAATTAAGCTGAACTTAAATTGGGCTCGTGACCTTTTCCATGATTTTTTTTTTTCCCACATGCAGTGTTGTATGATTAGATTGGAATTTTTTCTCCCTTCCTATTTTTCTTCTTCTTCTTCTTTTCTTCTTCTTTTAAAACAAAAGAAAGCTCTCCAGTCAATAAGGGCAGGCATGGGGGAGGGAAGGAACTAGGATTGGATAAAAGAAAGTCTTCCATCATCCATAAGTGTCATTGTGACTCTTTTTTTTTTTTTGTTCCTGATTCAGCAAATTTCACTAGTCCAAAAGTTTGATGCAGCTGACTGATTTTATGAATAGATTACCACAAGATCTCCAGCCACACGACCCCCGGTGATTTTGATTCTACTGATCGTAAACCACCCGAAGCTCAGATTTTGAATGGTTTTTTGTGCGGGTCAGATGGGCTAATGAAATGAGGCTCAGATGCAAATGACCTTGATTAGACAGTCGAATGTTGCCTGCTAGCACTATATTTCAGTTTGATACTCTGATTTCTGTGTGTTACATTCACACTCCACACACACACACCGAACACACACACACACACGCACGCACGCACGCACACGCACAACGCACACACACACACACACACACACACACACACACCACACACACACACCACACACACACACACACACATGTACTTATGCACACATTACATACACACATGCACACACTGTATTTACATACTTATACAGAATGTACACAAGTTTGGATGCATGTATAACAATACACCACACACACACTTATACACAAACCAATACACACACTACACCACACACACACACACACACACACACACACCACACACACCCACACACCACACCACACACCACACACCAACTTTCTCAGTATGTCTGTCTCGGTTCTTCCATGTCTGTCAATCTCATTTTCTCTCTCTCAATCTCTCTCTTTCTCTTACGCACACTCCATCTTCTCTCTCTCTCTCTCTCTCTCTCTCTCTCTCTCTCTCTCTCTTCTCACACACACAACTAACACACACACACACACACACACACAACACCACACAACACACACGCTCGCACCGCACGCACGACACGCACGCACGCAGACGCACACACACACAAACACACACACACACACACACACACACACAAACACAGATAACACACTCACACTCACACTCTCACATGGGCAACGGAAGAAAGAAAATTCACAATCATTGTCCTTGATTGCTTCAGAAAGTGAGTGTTTCCAAATCATTGAAAGATTTAATTGAATAATGTTTTTTGTCTGGGATTATTTATTGGTAGTGACAATGTTTAGTTTTTAGTTAAAATGATGCAATGTTTGAAAAGTACAAAAACCCTAACTGTTAATGTTTTCTTAAATGCATAAGATACAGTAATTTTATTTCTCTTTGCTACTTTTTTTTACCACAGATGAATCCCTATATATTTTCATGGTATACCAAATGTAATAAAAAAAAGATGTTTAAAACCTCATATTGATGATCTTCCCCATATATTTTCATTTGTAAGAAACTATGTGTAATAAAAAGATAGTTGAAACACCTAATAATCTGGCAGTTCATATTTGATTATTTCTTTTTTGCCACCCTTTGTTTTTGCTGATGTATTTTTCAGAATTAAATGTGTGGCATTTAACAGAATCATAATTGAACTGGAACAAGTTAATAGGGATTGGAGAAGTCGAAATCTAATTCTTTTCACTGTTACTCATTTTTTTTTTTCCTGGCCAGATGTGTGTGAATGTGTGTGTGTGTGTTTGTGTGTGTATGTGATGTGTCGTTGTGCGCGTGCCATGCCGTGCGGTGCGTTTGTGGGTATTTTCAGTTGACCCCTCAGGAGGCCTTAGCAGAGTACCACAAAAGATGGAATTTCTGATGGGTCTGATTGAATTAGAAAAATGGTGAGTTTCTACTAATTTTACGTTATGGACTTCACTTTGGTGTTGACTTTATTTATCTGTAACATTTGTCCTTGACAAGAAGTGAATTTCAGCTTCTCTCTGCTAAGCGCATGAAATAAAATGTGGGTGGTGTTTTGGTGGGACTAGGATTATGTCTGTTCTGTGGCTTCACATAGAATGTGGTGTGGTATTTTGTTGACCTAGGATTCTGTCTGTCTGTCCTTCACATAGAATGTGGTGTGGTTATTTTGTTGCTAGGATTCTGTCTGTCTGTTGTCTTTTTCACATAGACATGTGGTGTGGCATTTTGCTTGACTAGGATTCCTGGCTGTGTTTCACATAGATGTAATGTAGTATTTTGTTGACTAGGATTCGGTCTGTCTGTGTCTTCACATTTGGATGTGGTGTGGTTTTATGTTGGCTAGGATTCTGTCTGTGCTGTGTCTTCACATAGAATGTGGTGCGGTTATTTTGTTTTGACTAGGTATAGGATATAGGTTTCTGTCCTGTCTGTGTCTAACTTAGAATGTGGTGTGGTATTATGTGGCTAGGATTTTGTCTGTCTGTGTCTTCACATACGGGTGCGTGTGGTATTTTGTTGACTAGGTTATAGGTTCTGTCTTCTGTGTCTTCACATTAGAATGTGGTCGGTATCTTGTTGAATAGGATTCTGTCTGTTCTGGGTCTTCACATAGAATGTGGTGTGGTTATTTTGTTGACTAGGATTCTGTTGTCTGTGTCTTCACATAGAATGTGGTATGGTATTTTGGTGACTGGATTCTGTCTGTCTGTGCTTCACATAGATTACTTGGTGCGGTTTTTTGTTGACTAGGATTCTATCTGTCTGTGTCTTCTAGGCACTGTGTTACAGAGCTGTCGTTTTTGGGATGGACGTATTGTATATCCTCCACTGAGTATTTCAAAGGGCTTACACTTGCCGCTCCTTCTGAGATGGATGCAATAGGTGAGGGGCCAGACAGCTGGACAGTGTGAAGCAAAGGGCTTACACTTACCGCTTCCTCTGAAGATGGATGCAGTGGTGAGGGGCTACGACAGCTGACAGTGTGAAGTAAAGGGTTTACACTTGCCACTTCCTCTGATGATGGATGCAATAGGTCGAGGGGCACAGACAGCTGACAGTTGTGATGGCAAAGTGGCATACACATGCCACTTCCTCTGAAGAATGGATGCTTTAGGTGAGGGGCACGACAGCTGACAGTGTGAAGCAAATGGGCTTACACTTGACACTTCCTCTGAAGATGGCTGCATAATAGGTGAGGGGCACGTCAGCTGTCAGTGGGAAGCAACTGAAATGTGCCATGCCATCATGGATGAAATAGGTGAGGGGCACGACAGCTGTCAGTGTGAGCAACAGCAGTGAGCCATGGCTTCATGGATGAAATAGTGTGAGGGGCTCGACAGCTGACAGTGGGAAGCAAAAACAGAGAGAATGTTAATATGGTTGTTCAAAGCTCACCCATCTTATTTTGCACGAAAACCCCCTCTGTTCACATCTAAGTCACATCATTCTCATGTCAGTTGTAGCCAAACTTAAATCCTTTTCACAAACAAAATTATTAACACACAAAAACCTATAATTTGACGTAATTAGGACATTGAAAAAATCGGGGGCTTGCGTGCGATATAAGATAGGGGTGATCGGTGAACGAACATGTTCATTCTCTCAAGACATAAAATTAAGAGAAGGCGATGTTAATTGTTCCTGATGTGAACTGCAACAATCAGTAAAAATGGTGGAAAATGATAAGCATGCCCGTCAGTTCACTCACGCCAACGCAGTGGCCGCCCCGCTGGGCTTGCTGTATTGATCTCTGAAAGGAAATAAAAACGTGCATTTCAATGACACTATTAGCAGACACCCCCCCCCCCCCCCCCCCACCCCCCCCCCCCGCCGCCTCCACAGCAAATCGATATAAATTGGTCATTACTGTCCCGACAGCGGTGTTGCAATGCGACACATGCCTGCGGTATTAATCCATCGCGCGCGCGCATTCAACAAATACGACAGGGGGTATGACATCATTTTTCACGGGGCAGTTATTCTAGAACATTTGATGTATGACGCATAACACAGTTCTGTATTAACTGCCTTGCCATTTCTATTGGGGGCGTTGTTTCTGTTGCGGGTTGTGTGGTGATTTTCTGTGAGAGAGGAATTGTTTGCCTGTAAAGATTTTGTTTAAACGAAAATATTATTTATGTTGCAAGTTAGTGATTTCTTAGAATTAGAGAGGAACTTTTAGAAAATCAAATTGCCGCATCAAGAACGTTTAATTATTCACAACATGCCATCAACTTTAATTCTATCTTCTCCGACTATGGAAGGCCAGATGTCGTGTGGAACGATGAACAAATTTCCTTTTAAAACTATTAAAGAGAATCACTTAGCTACCACAACGATTTTGTTCAAGTGTTAACTCAAATGAAAGCTGAAGGACCGTCTCAGATCGGAAAACATACCTAAATTTCCAACTCTTCCAAAGAAAATGACATCGTTGTATGGGGAACCTGAAGCGAAGAAACGAAAGACGAGGCCATAAGAAGAACTTCACCGGTACTTCAATCAAAAGAGGTTGAGTGTGAGTAGAAAGTGAGAAAAGAGTCTTTGTTTTTGCTCCACGATAGAAATAGGTGACTTCAGACCATTGTATTAGTAAGTGAAGGAAGTGCATATAGGCAAAGTAAAAGGTGGAGGCGACAGCATGTGTTTTAATCTACCAATATGGCTGTCTTTACATGTTTACTTTTGCATCTTGAAGAAGGAGAGAAAAGTGGGAAAGCACAATGAAAAATGGGATGGTGGATGAGAGATACAATTTTGGAATCTCTCCTTATACTTCTCGCAAACTGTGGGAGTTGCCTCTTTGTTGAAACCATATTTTCAATAGGGTTTTCTACAGTTGGACTATCTTTCTTTGAAATCTACTCAATGAGGAAAAGAATTAAAGGCAATGTTTTTGAGCTAGTGAGGAGATAAGAACAACCTATTGGGCTTACCCCATACAACAACCAATGTGTCTTGAACCACATTCCTCCCAAGACTACCAAGCGTGTCTACAAGTAAGAGACGGCAGCGCTCCAACCATGGTCGGTCTAAAGGTCATGATAGAAACCACCCAGCTCGCGCGCCGTATGAATCATCGATATCGGTCGGCGGTTGGTTTGATGCGGGCTTTTCCTGTGCGTTTACTAACCAAGACGTCTACCATGCGACTCCAGCCATGGTCGGTAAAGGTTATGAGAGGAGAGGGAAGAAAAAAACCCTTGTCAGCGCTCAGCCTTGGTCGGTCAATGGTTACCTGCTGACACTTAGGTTCTATGACTTTGCATATAATGAAAATGACTTTTTTTGCTGTTTGGCTTCGCTGTTTTGCTGCTGTGGTTACCTGCTTCATCTTCATCCGCTTCGCCATTTTGCTGCTTAAAGGCTGTCTCAGACGGCCGCTGAGAGAACTTTGAAGAGATCTTTTGATTATTGATTCAGGACTCTAATAAGTGCTTTTGGCGGCCGTCTCGAATTTACGTCGTTCAAGTGCGAACCACAAAAAGCCTCTTTCAAATTCCCCTGCAAGCACCTCCCTATCTACTGTGTGTGTGTTTGTTTGTTTGTTTGTGCGTGCGTGTGTGTGTGAATGAGAGAGAGGGAGAGAGGTGGAGACAGACAGACAGACAAAGAAGTAAACAGACAGACAGACAGAGATGTGGAGTGAATGAGGGAGAGAGATGTGGAGTGAATGAGGGAGAGAGAAACTGATTAATTAATTTTTTTATTTATTTTAGATTTAAAAATGGCTGCCGAACTCAGCGAATCTGATTTAAAGAATTGTAATGAACTATTTGACGAAACAATGAAATTATTAAACATTGATTTTAGTGAATTTGGTTTGAGAATGATATAGACAATATAATAAAAGATCATAGTGAACTATTTAAACGAAGCAATCAAAGTGATAAACATTGACTGTAGTGATTCAGAAAAAGCTAAAATAATTAGCAGGCGTTATTGTAAGGCTAACGTGTCTTGAAGTGTTGCGACACTTGGGCGAAGAATAAAAAGCGTGTTTTACTTACTTTTAATACATTTATTTTTTTAATCTACGTAAATATTTGAGTTAAAAAATGAGCCTCACAAGTAAAATTCGAGGATAAAAAACTATATACGATGGAAGAAATATTTGACAGCAGTGAACAATTAAGCAATATGTTTAGGAAGTAGACATGAATATTATTAACCCCACAAACGTTCATGAAAGTGTGGCACATGCTATCTCTAAATCCCAGAGTCTCTTCAACGCAAACCGCCAGTAAAAGTGTTGTTGGCCGTTCTGATTGATTATATAACGCCTGATGATACTAACATGGAAGTCTGGGTTTCAACTAAACAGCAAGAAGTAATCAGCTATCACGACTTTAACTCTAACTGGGCTGACTACATGCTTACACAGTTTAACCATGCAAGTGAGGAGGCAAAGTTAAGGGGTTCTGGCTGGTCTGAAGGGACAGTCCTTGAAATCAAATTGAGACAAACAAAGTTCTATCCTATAGTTGGCAATTCTTACCTTCCTCTCCCAAAAGATTTAGTTTTAAAACGAGCAGTCTTAAACATAAAAATCCTGACAACATGTGTTTTAAAGTGGTGCGTTTAGCGCATTTACACCCTGTTAAAAGAACGCAGAAATTTATTGTAGCTGAAATTTTT
>CM031608.1:90258787-90271301 GCA_018398815.1 Conus ventricosus | reverse complement strand
GTTAGTTTTCAGTAACAAAATGATGCAATCTTTGACAAGTACAAAAAAAAACCCTAACTGATAACGGTTATAAATGCATAAGATACAGTAATTTTATTTCTCTTTAAACTACTTTTTTTCACAGAGGAAACTCTATATATTTTCATTGTATACAAATGTAATTAAAAAAAAGGATGGTTAAAACACTTGATAATCTTCCCCATATATTTTCATTGTAAGAACTATGTGTAATAAAAAGTAGTTTATACACTTAATAATCTGCAGTTCATACATGATTATTTCTTTTATTGCCACCTTTGTTTTGTTGAATAATTTATGATGTATTTTTCACAATTCAGTGTGTGGCTTTACAGAATCATAATTGAATGGAAACAGTTAACTAGGGATGAAGAACTCAGAATCAAAATTCTTTCACTTCTACTCTTATTTTCATCATGACATGTGTGTGTGAATGTGTGTGTGTGTGTGTGTGTGTGTGTGTGTGTGTGTGTGTGTGTGTGTGTGTGTATTTTCAGTCGACCCCCACAGGAGGCCTTGGCAGAGTACCACAAAAAGGTGGAATTTCTGAAGGGTCTGATTGAATTAGAAAAATGGTGAGTTTCTACTAATTTTACGTTATGGACTTCCCTATGGTGTTGACTTTATTATCTGTAACATTTGTCCTTAACAGGTGTGAAATTTCAGCTTCTCTCTGCAAAGCGCATGACATAGAATGTGGTGCGGTATTTTGTTGACTACGATTCTGTCTGTCTGTGTCTTCACATAGAATGTGGTGCGGTATATTTGTTGACTAGGATTCTGTCTGTCTGTGTCTTCTAGCACTGTGTTACAGAGCTTTCTTTTGGGGTGGAGTATGATATCCCCACTGAGTATTTCAAAGGCTTACACTTGCCGCTTCCTCTGACGATGGATGCAATAGGTGAGGGGCACGACAGATGACAGTGGGAAGCAAAGGGCTTACACTTGCCGCTTCTCTGAAGATGGATGCAATAGGTGAGGGGCACGACAGCTGACGGGGAAGCAAAGGGCTTAACTTGCGCTTTAACTGAGAGGATGCAATAGGTGAGGGGCACGACAGCGACAGTGGAAGCACAGCAGTGAGCATGGCATCATGGATGCAAGGTGAGGGGCACGACAGCTGACAGTGGGAAGCAACAGCAGTGAGCCATGGCATCATGGATGCAATAGGTGAGGGGCAAAACAGCTGACAGTGGGAAGCAACAGCAGTGAGCCATGGCATCATGGATGCAATAGGTGAGGGGCACGACAGCTGACAGTGGGAAGCAACAGCAGTGAGCCATGGCATCATGGATGCAATAGGTGAGGGGCACGACAGCTGACAGTGGGGAAGCAACAGCAGTGAGCCATGGCATCATGGATGCAATAGGTGAGGGGCACAACAGCTGACAGTGGGAAGCAACAGCAGTGAGCCATGTCATCATGGATGCAATAGGTGAGGGGCACGACAGCTGACAGTGGAAGCAACAGCAGTGAGCCATGGCATCATGGATGCAATAGGTGAGGGGCATGACAGCTGACAGTGGGAAGCAACAGCAGTGAGCCATGGCATCATGGATGCAATAGGTGAGGGGCACGAAGCTGACAGTGGGAAGCAACAGCTGGTGAGCCATGTCATCATGGATGCAATAGGTGAGGGGCACGACAGCTGACAGTGTGAAGCAACAGCAGTGAGCCATGGCATCATGGATGCAATAGGTGCGGGCACGACAGCTGACAGTGTGAGCAACAGCAGTGAGCCATGGCATCATGGATGCAATAGGTGCCGGGCACGACAGCTGACAGTGTGAAGCAACAGCAGTGAGCCATGGCATCCACACAGTGTGTTTTCAGTCAGAGATGTTTTAGAGGGAGATTCTTTATGTTTCCATACGCCCTTGATTCCAGCTTGCTTACTTCTTAGGGAACTTTTTTCTTCTCGTTTTCAGTCTCAATCTAATACACATCTGTACACTCACCACACACACATACAATGATAATAATGACACAACCAATGTTAGGTAGGTACTCAAGGTCTGACCAGTGCGTTTTGCTAACGAGCAGGTCAGACATCTGCTAAGTGATAGCCACGAGACCCTGTTCTTGAATTCTTCGTCTTAGTCATCAGTTCATTTATCCATCAGCTTTAAATCATGCGCAGTGTGGTCTGAAAACCTAGCAGATGTGGTGTAGCGTATATGGACTGGTCCACACGCAGTGACACCTTGACGAAACTGAAACTGAAACAGTCTCTGTCTGTGTGTCTGTCTCTTTTTCTTCATTTCTTAAACCGAACTCGGAGATTCACTTCAGCTAGATTTTTGTGTATGTGGGTGTTTTGTTACTCCCCATTGAGGTCAGAGGTGATGTGTAGATACAGTGTCAGAGGTGATGTGTAGATACAGCGTCAGAGATGATGTGTAGATACAGCGTCAGAGATGATGTGTAGATACAGCGTCAGAGATGATGTGTAGATAGATACAGCGTCAGAGATGATGTGTAGATAGATACAACATCAGAGATGATGTGTAGATAGATACAACGTCAGAGATGATGTGTAGATAGATACAACGTCAGAGATGATGTGTAGATAGATACAACGTCAGAGATGATGTGTAGATACAGCGTCAGAGATGATGTGTAGATAGATACAGTGTCAGAGATGATGTGTAGATAGATACAGCGTCAGAGATGATGTGTGGATACAGCGTCAGAGATGATGTGTAGATACAGCGTCAGAGATGATGTGTAGATAGATACAACGTCAGAGATGATGTGTAGATACAGCGTCAGAGATGATGTGTAGATACAGCGTCAGAGATTATGTGTAGATACAGCGTCAGAGATGATGTGTAGATAGATACAATGTCAGAGATGATGTGTAGATAGATACAGCGTCAGAGATGATGTGTAGATAGATACAGCGTCAGAGATGATGTGTAGATACAGTATCAGAAATAATGTGTAGATACAGCGTCAGAGATGATGTGTAGATACAGCGTCAGAGATGATGTGTAGATACAGCGTCAGAGATGATGTGTAGATAGATACAGTGTCAGAGATGATGTGTAGATACAGTGTCAGAGATGATGTGTAGATACAGTGTCAGAGATGATGTGTAGATACAGCATCAGAGATGATGTGTGATACAGCGTCACAGATGATGTGTAGATACAGCGTCAGAGATGATGTGTAGATAGATACAGTGTCAGAGATGATGTGTAGATACAGCATCAGAGATGATGTGTAGATACAGCGTCAGAGATGATGTGTAGATAGATACAGTGTCAGAGATGATGTGTAGATACAGCGTCAGAGATGATGTGTAGATAAAGTGTCAGAGATGATGTGTAGATACAGCGTTAGAGATGAGGACGTGTAGATACAGCGTCAGAGATGATGTGTAGATACAGCGTCAGAGATGATGTGTAGATAGATACAGTGTCAGAGATGATGTGTAGATAGATACAGCGTCAGAGATGATGTGTAGATACAGCGTCAGAGATAATGTGTAGATACAGCATCAGAGATGATGTGTAGATACAGCGTCAGAGATGATGTGTAGATAGATGCAGTGTCAGAGATGATGTGTAGATAGATACAGCGTCAGAGATGATGTGTAGATAGATACAGCGTCAGAGATGATGTGTAGATACAGCGTCAGAGGTGATGTGTAGATACAGCGTCAGAGATGATGTGTAGATACAGCGTCAGAGATGATGTGTAGATACAGCGTCAGAGATGATGTGTAGATACAGTGTCAGAGATGATGTGTAGATACAGTGTCAGAGATGATGTGTAGATAGATACAGCGTCAGAGATGATGTGTAGATACAGCGTCAGAGGTGATGTGTAGATACAGCATCAGAGAAGATGTGTAGATACAGCATCAGAGATGATGTGTAGATAGATACAGTGTCAGAGATGATGTGTAGATAGATACAACGTCAGAGATGATGTGTAGATACAGCGTCAGAGATGATGTGTAGATACAGCGTCAGAGATGATGTGTAGATACAGCGTCAGAGATGATGTGTAGATAGATACAGTGTCAGAGATGATGTGTAGATAGATACAGCGTCAGAGATGATGTGTAGATAGATACAGCGTCAGAGATGATGTGTGGATACAGCGTCAGAGGTGATGTGTAGATACAGCGTCAGAGATGATGTGTAGATACAGCGTCGGAGATGATGTGTAGATACAGTGTCAGAGATGATGTGTAGATAGATACAGCGTCAGAGATGATGTGTAGATAGATACAGCGTCAGAGATAATGTGTAGATACAGCGTCAGAGATGATGTGTAGATACAGTGTCAGAGTTGATGTGTAGATAGATACAGCGTCAGAGATGATGTGTAGATAGATACAGCGTCAGAGATGATGTGTAGATACAGCGTCAGAGATGATGTGTAGATACAGCATCAGAGATGATGTGTAGATACAGCGTCAGAGATGATGTGTAGATAGATACAATGTCAGAGATGATGTGTAGATACAGCGTCAGAGGTGATGTGTAGATACAGCATCAGAAATGATGTGTAGATAACAGCGTCAGAGATTATGTGTAGATAGATACAGTGTCAGAGATGATGTGTAGATACAGCGTCAGAGATGATGTGTAGATACAGTGTCAGAGATGATGTGTAGATACAGTGTCAGAGATGATGTCTAGATAGATACAGCGTCAGAGATGATGTGTAGATACAGTGTCAGAGATGATGTGTAGATAGATACAGCGTCAGAGATGATGTGTAGATACAGCGTCAGAGATGATGTGTAGATACAGTGTCAGAGATGATGTGTAGATACAGCGTCAGAGATGATGTGTAGATACAGTGTCAGAGATGATGTGTAGATACAGTGTCAGAGATGATGTGTAGATAGATACAGTGTCAGAGATGATGTGTAGATACAGTGTCAGAGATGATGTGTAGATACAGTGTCAGAGATGATGTGTAGATAGTGTCAGAGATGATGTGTAGATACAGTGTCAGAGATGATGTGTAGATAGATACAGTGTCAGAGATGATGTGTAGATACAGCGTCAGAGATGATGTGTAGATACAGCGTCACAGATGATGTGTAGATAAAGCGCCTGGTGTGCTGGTGTTTTCCTTTCATGTCGGTCATCTCACAGGCACATGAAAGGTAGTCATCTCACAGGCACATGAAAGGTAGTCATCTAGCAGGCACATGAAAGTCAGTCATCTCGCAGGCTCATGAAAGTCAGTCATCTCACAGGCACATGAAAGTCAGTCATCTCACAGGCACATGAATGTCAATCATCTCACAGGCACATGAAAGTCAGTCATCTCACAGGCACATGAAAGTCAGTCATCTCACAGGCACATGACTGCCTACTCTCCACAGGCAGATGTGTGTGTGCGCGTGTGTGTGTGTGTGTGTGTGTGTGTGTGTGTGAAATAAAGAAAAGCTTTCCTTTTCAGGGTGATTTTGGGCCGATGTTGATTTTTTTTTTTGTCACTAGTAGATGACAGGACGAACAAAGCTACCCGAGTGTTGTGTAAAATGTGATGAAGTCAGCTGGATGTTAGGACAGACTCTGTTCATGGTGTTGAAGCTGATTGCACAGGTCATGTTGTCAATGCTGGCAGGGATGGGGAACCAGTGAAGGGACTGAAGAAGAAGTGTGATGCGGAGAAGATGTTTAGCACAGTTCTAGATCTCCTTTTACCCATCAGGAAGATACAGAGGACGTCCAGCACAAATCCTGTAACAGTGTATGGTTAGTCAGTATTACTTGATATCATGGTATTGCCTCTGCCAGCCGCCGGGCTCGGAGAAGGTGATGGCGACTGAGCGCTTGCAGCCCGTGACCTCCATTCCCAGCAGCGCCCCTCCCGGCAGCTGCAGGCCCGGGCCAAGGTCCAGACTCAGGAGGACATGAGGCAGGAGCTGCTGGGCTCCAAGGGGACGCCAGGTAGGAGTCTTTCTGGGGGTGCGGTGCTGTGGAAAAGAACAAAGTGGGGGGAGGGGGGGGAGGTGTCTTGGGGGGAAGTAAGCATTCGAATGAGGGAAGGCTGTTCCTGCTTTGGGGGAGAAGGGGTTAAATGGGAAGGCAGGGGAGGAGAGGGGAGACCATGGAGGTTGGACTGGGAAGCAGGGAGAGGATGGAGGAGAACATTTCACGATCTGCAAGTTCTGAAGTTTCATCATCGGTGAGCCAAGGGACTTACTGTCGTGCAAGACACGTTCACATGGGTGTCCACACATGTTCAGTCATATGCGTGTTTGTGTGGGTGAGTGTGTGTAGATACAAATGCACAGGCATTACACTGACAGTTGTATGCTCTTGCACATATGCTTGTAAGCACACACACATTCACTAGCGTATGGGCGCACCACACACACGCACACAAACGCACGTGCACGCATGCACGCGCACACGCATGCATACAGCTCTGATGTGGCCCTTTGTGGTCGGCTGGGCTATAAGCAACATTATCTTATCTTACACGCATGCATGCACACACACACACACACACACACACACACACACACACACACACACACACACACATACACATGCCCATATGCCCATACACACACACATATTAATATGCATGCATGCATACAATACATGTTAACAGCCGAGGGCTGTCTGGGGAGTATTCTTTTGTGTATTGTCATATTTATCATTTATAACATCTGAAAAAAGCAGTTTCACATTCGAAGTTCCATGGTTTAAAACCCATGTTGTGAGGCAAGCCTTCAGATAGCCGTGCGCGTTTTAAAGAAAGAGTTTGAGAAAGTGTGTGTATATGTCTCTTTCTGTCTGTGTATGAGAGTATGTGCATATGTGTTAATTTGTGTAACTGATTTGTTCAAGCTGTCTGTGCACTTCAGTATTGTCTTTACGTTTGAAACAGCTGATCTTGGATATCCAGATTCTACATTTTGCGTGTAGGTTTGTGCGTATGTGGGACTGTGCATATGTGGGTAGGTGTGTATGTGTGTGTTTTGTAAGTGACTGTGTGTGCGTATGCTAAAATGCGAAAGAGACTCTGAGAAAGAAAAGTGTGTAAGTGTCTCTCTCTCTCTCTCTTGAGTATGGGAGAGTGCGCATGTGTGTTGATACGTGTGACTGATTTTGAAAGCTGTCTGTGAATTTCAGTATTGTCTTTACGTTTGAAATGTTGTAAATATTTTTGCATGGTTTTAAAGTAAATGCAAGCTGTGTAATCAGTGACATAATCTGTCTGTTCAACCAGATGTTATGCCTACATTTTATATGTAATTCCAAGGACTTTGAGCTTCAGAAGCATTACATGAATATCCATCATTATTATCAATATTGCTATTATAAAGTAACCATTATTTGCACCATGTTTTGTGTGTATATTTGCATTTTGGCCTGCCGTCTGTTTCAGTTTCAGATCCAGTAGTTTTTAATGATATCAGAGAAATCCTCATAGAACTTGCTGGAACTGAGCATGCGATAGTCATGGATGTATGTGTTCATTCTTTGCTTGTGAAGAGTAGGGAAAAAGGAATATGATAGCTAGGAAGGGAGGGTAATCAAATGGGACATGATTGCTCTCTGCCTGTGCAGTTAACTCCCCTGTACCTTGAACGTGGACATGTGATTGTGATGGCAAGCTCTTGGTGGAAACCTGCAGGCACTTTTTTTTCACTATCAGTTTGTTGTTGTTGTTATAGATAATATACACAGCTTCTACCTGTATTACTGATGTCATTTTTCTTGTTAGTCTGTGCGTGCTTGTGTGTATGGCTGTGGTTGAGAATAATACCTATCTGTTTATATCTGTCTATATCTGTAATATATAATATATATATATATATATATATGTGTGTGTGTGTGTGTGTGTGTGTGTGTACACATATATCATACTAACAACTAAATCCTGTTGGAATCCAATAACTTTGAAAAAAAAATGTCATTGATACGGATTTTGTTTGTGTGTTCAATTCTCAGAACGCCACCATCATTCTAAAAACAAAAACGAAACCATGATTCATTATTCAGTTTCTGAAATCTTGACAGACACTGAAATGCGACGGCGAGGTTTGAAGGGGGGCGGCGGAGAGGAGTCGGACATCGACAGCCTTCTTCAGCATCATCATCGCATGCAGGAACGGCTGGCCGATGAAATGCTGGCTCACGCCCGTGCCCTGAAGCAAAATGTCACAGACGCTGGCAGAGTCGTTAAGGATGATGTGAAGGTGAAACGGGGCTTTGTGCTGGGAATGAAGAGAGTCATTTAGATCGGTGTGTGTGTGTGTGAGCGAGTGTGTGTGTGTGTGTGTGTGTGTGTTGGTTGTTTGTGTTATGTGTGTATGGGTGTGTGTGTATGTGTGTGTGTTGTGTGTGTGTGTGTGTGTGTATGTGTGTGTGTGTGTGTGTGTTGTGTGTGGTGTGTGTGTGTGTGTGTGTATATGTGTCTTGTTGGTTCGAATGACATTGAGAAAATGTTTTGAATGGTCATTACTGTGCATGATAATGTTATCGGAACCTCTGGTGTTTGTGTGTGTGTCTGTTTAAATTTGTGTGTGATTTTTACATGTAACATTTGGTGTATGTGTGCGTGTGTGTGTTCATGCATGCGTGTTTGAATGAGTTTGCAAGATTTTAGGAAGTTATTTGGAAATGTCTACGCATCTGTCAGTTATATGGGGACAGTTTGTTTAGTAGGACAACAAGTAAGCAGAAGCAACAGTAACCTACATACACAAATATCTTCTTGCAAAATTGCAGAAAGTCCAAAATAATGCTGCTCGCCTTGTCTCGAAATCTCCGAAAACCTCTCATGTTTCTCCCTTGCTTAAATCTTTGCACTGGCTTCCTGTTGAAAAACGCATCAAGTACAAACTTTCTTTGCTCTGTTACAAGGCATTGGATGGCCTCGCTCCATCTTACCTCTCTAAACTTCTGTCGACCTATACTCCTTCCAGACAGCTTCGCTCTTCCTCTGACACTCGCATTATGCAGATCCCTCGTTTTCGGGCCAGAACACTTGGTGAACGTTCTTTTACTTTTCAGGCTCCTTCCTGCTGGAACAATCTCCCTTCTGCACTCCGAAACTCAAACAGTCTTTCTTCTTTCAAGTCCTCCCTCAAAACAACTCTCTTCAAAACATAATTTTTCTGCTCCTTCGCTGGTGTGTGGGTGTGTGCGTGTGTGTGTGTGTTTGTGTGTGTGTGTGTGTGTGTGTGTGTTTGTGTGTGTGCGTGTGTGTGTGTGTGTGTGTGTGTGTGTGTGTGTGTGTGGTGTGTGTGTTAGGGCTTATTGCTGTAAGCGCTTAGGGCTTTTGTTTAAGATTAAGCGCACTAAATGTTCCTTATTATTATTATTATTATTATTACAAATATACATCATGCAAAAAAAACTGAACTGAAGTAAGCCTGCTTCATAGAGTAAAGAACTTAGTATAAAAATCTGATGTAAGTAGAAATGAAAAATGACGAAAAGCATTAGCATTTACATTTACACTCACTCTCTTACATATGTGCTACATTTCTTGACATTAGTTAGCAGCCTGCTGCTCTCTACTGAACTCTTTCCTGCCCCCTCCCCCTCCTCCTCCTCCATCCTTAATTTTCTTCACAGCTGTTCAGTTGATGTACCAAACGAGTAATGGCAGGTATCAACAGTACACCATGAAGGCGGAATATTACACACAAACACACGCACATACACACGCACACACACACACGCACGCACGCGCGCGCCCACGCACGCACGCGCGCACGCACGCACCACGCACGCACGCACGCACGACACACACCACACACACACACACACACACACACACACACACACACACACACACACACACCACATCCTCCTCTCACATACACCACACACACACACCGCTGCACACACATACACACACACACACACACACACAACACACACACACACACACACACACACACACACACACACACACACACACACACACATACACACACACTGCACAATTACACACATGCACATTCTAAACACACACACTACATAAACACACACATACACACGGCACACGCACACACCACACACACACTGATGCACAACACACACACACACACACACACACACACACACACACACACACACACACACACACACACCTACACCTGTGCTCGCGCCTCCTCGTGACCATAGCCTCATGTAACAGTGCATAATGCCTTCATAACTGTCATGTCTGACACTGAGGAGAGTACCAAGATGATAAACTGGCGTGGTGTTGGCATGTGACCCTGTGGGTATGAAAATGGTCAGTTTGCCTAATGACTTCCTGCATGAGGCAGGATGTGTCTAGGATTTATGAAAGTTGGTTCCAGGGAGATGTGTTTGTGGGCATTGTATGGTGTGGTGTGTGTGTGTGTGTGTGTGTGTGTGTGTGTGTGTGTGTGTGTGTGTGTGTGTGTGTATAATTTTTGCCTTGGATTGAGGAATAGGGGGATGAAGCTTAAAAAAAGTGGTGTGTGTGTGTGTATCTGTATATATGTATGTGTATGAGTGGTTTGTGTGTGTGTGTGTGTATAATTTTTGCCTTGGATTGAGGAATAGAGGATGAAGCTTTGGGATCCAAGACTTCCCCATTCCCATTGAAGTGAAAACAAGCAAAGCAACAAGCCCCACAATGTCCAGCTGATTACTGTTGTGTGTTTTGTATATGCAGTGTCACTCTCAGGAACTCGCATGGTGTTGTTTGCTGGCAGAGACAGAGTGTGGGCCAAGAGTGTTCTGTTAATGTGTCGCTGTTTACACATTTCAAGATTTCGGCTGGAATGCTGGCATCTTTTTTTTTTTTTGAACTTTGACAGAGCTATAGGACATTACATAATTTGAATCATGGAACAAATAAAAAAGTGGAAAACGAAGGGTTGCATCAGTAACCTAAATGATCGTTTATTCTCAACACAGATTGCCTTGCTCTCAGCACATTTTCAAACAAATCATTCTAGAAATAGAATATGCATGCCAGTTGTTGCATCATACTTGTGGCAGAATAATGACACTGGATACATGGATTAGACATGGATGAAGAAATTTGTATGCTAAATGCTTAAAAAGAGTGGCCTGCTGGAGGTCTGTCACTTTCGGTCCCCACAGGGAACTATTTGATCAGAACTGTTTGATCCATGAATTCTTCAGACAACGGAATATGATGTTTCCCCCATCTCCCATTTCTGTTTCCTCCAGCCCTGTGTCTTCAGATGGGAATGTTTGTTGTCAGAAACTGGGAGAGACGGTGAAAGTGGCGGACAGCAACTACGGCCGACTGGAAAAAGAGAGCGACCGACTGGAAGGCTTCACGCAGTCGTGTTCATGGTGGGTGTGGATCATGCTGTTCTTCGTCATCATCACTTTCCTCGCCATGATCGTCTTCATGAAGATCTTCCCCAAAGGATGAGGGGGATGCAACTGCGTGTGGACTGGCTGATGGTGCCTTGGTGAATTGGTTGGTTTGTGCATTGTTTTAATTTTGCTTGCTTCTTCAGTTGGCAGATTCTGAATTTTTTTTGTGTAAGTATAGTTTCATCGTTTTGTGTTATATTTTTTTTTTTTTTCTTTGTACTCCGTTCTTATAGAACGGGGGTACTTTAGAAAAGGAACGAAAAATGCTGTTGTGTGTGTGGGGGGTGTGTTGTGGGTGGTGGGTGGTGTGTCCTGGTTAAAATTTTCCCTCACTCCAGACAAAACTACTGGACCGTCTTTTTGAAATTTTTAGGTATGTTCATTATGGGCCAAGAGATGCCCGATGTTTTAGTTTACTGTTTAGCCCTTTCTAAAGGGAGTAAAAGGCTGTAACGGTTTTTTTTTCTTTGGGGAAAACTCAAAAGTACTTTGGGGACTTTGTAAAAATTTAGCAGGACATTTTTATGGGGCAAAAATGAACCCGATTTTTTAGGTTTACCCCGTTAAGCCGTTACGACGGGTGTAACGGCCCGTAAAGGTTTTTCTTCTTTTTTGGAAAAACTCAAAAGTCTTGACGATCTTTTTGAAAATTTTTTAGGTATGTTCATTATAAGTCCTGAATAATTTCCCCATGTTTTTGTTAACCGTTTTTTAAAAACCCTATAAGGCTTTTAACGGCCCGTAACGGTTTTTTCTTTTTTATGGAATATCTCAAAAATACTTGGCGGGGTCTTTGTGAAAGTTAGCAGGTTGTTTCATTATGGATCACAGATGATGTCCTGTTTTAGTTTACCCCCTTTTAGCCGTACTAACGGCTGTAACGGCTGTAACAGTTTTTTTTCTTTATGGAATATCTCAGAAGTACCCCGCCCCTCTTTTTTGAAAATTGTGGTTTCCCTTAATGGTCACGGGTGTGGCCCCTGTTTAAATTTTCCCCCTTAAAGCCCTTCTAAGGCTGTAACGGGCCCCTTTAAAGGGTTTTTTTTTTTATGGAATATCTCAGAAATACGTGGCCCACTTTTTGAAAATTTTTAGGTAGGGTTTTTATGGACACGGTTTTGCCCCATGTTTCAGTTTACCTTATAACCGTTCCCAAAGGGCTGTAAGGG
>CM031608.1:90243787-90253787 GCA_018398815.1 Conus ventricosus | reverse complement strand
ACAAAAGGAAAGAGACACTTCCCATTTATGGACCATCCTCTTACTTCTTATCCCCACTTCTTATCCTTTATCCACCCCACCTCTCACAACAAAACAAGAAAAAAAAACAGACAAAAACCCCAATGTAACCCAATTCTGAATAACGAAAAAAAACATCTGGAAAATGGCTCCATTTGGGAGTAAAAAAACAAACGCACGTGTGCGCATGCACGCGCGCGTGCGCACGTGCGAGCGCGCGCACACACACACACACGTACACACACACCAACTCGTGATAAAAACATCAACAAATTTTGTTGACAATGTGTGGACCATGCTTTCTTCTATTCCCTCTCCAACATTCACCTGACAAGGGGAGTGAGAATTTTGAAAAACGGAAAAAAAAATTGTCTCTCTGTCTGTCTGTCTCTCTCTTTTAATGAAAAAGTGTAAATATATCAAACACACGGCTTTGCAGTCCAGAGGCAACGGCCGTTTAAATAAGAAGATTGAAAGCATACTTTAAACAAAAAAAAAACAACATTAATTCATTGCCATAATTCTGAAAATGGCAATATCAGTTGGAATATGATGTTTTCGCATGACCAGTTCCAAAAAGAAATGAAGGCATGAAGCCCATATTGTTACATACATTCACAGTTTATTTGCCGGAGTTACATATTTACATAATAAAAAGCAGGTGAGAAAAGTTTCCTGGCTTTATTTTGCCTTTCATACAAAAAAAGTTTTTAATGTGCATGTGTGTGTGTGTGTGTGTGAGAGGGGGAGAGAAGAGAGACAGACAGACAGACAGACAGAGAGAAAGGGTTAGTGTGTATGTTAGGGTTTGGTTTGTGAGACACTGACACAGTTTTATTGACATTAGCTTTTACAGCCCTAGTGCCAAGGGGAACAATTCAGTTTATGATTCAAGAAATAAAATAATACGAAAACGGACGAAGAAAAATAAACCCAAATAACGGTAAATAATCAATCATAAACGACTGAATTAATCACAATTTTCACATTCCGCGTGCTACATTGCGCACACAAAATGAAAAGAAAAGAAATGAACCAAACACATGATCATTCAACTGTCTAGATATATTAACTATCCAGCCAAAAAGCACTTTCAGTAGCCTTTCCACATAATTTCTTTGTTTGCTTTGTTCAAAAATTAATATTATTAAGAGAGCATTGCTTTCTTCCCAACACCGTTTGCTTCTACAATATATTTAGCAAGGGACACAAGAGAGAGAGAGAGAGAGAGAGAGAGACCTGCACAATGACAAAGAAACAAATGTGACCTTCCATCACGAAATGAAACGCTTGTCACCTCAGAGCATTTGCTGCTAGAGGCCAAATAGGTCAGTAGGGGTGGTAGATATCGATTTTGTTGTTGTTGTTGTTGTCAATTATGATAATATGAACCTTTCTGCACTTGACAACATCAATTAGATAATAATATGTGGCTTCTTTTGTTATGAAAATCACATTTGAAAACACATACCCTCCATTAAATGATCAGTAACTGTGATTCAGTTTTCCTTGATTTTCTTAAAATGGGTGGCCAGAGGTGTATCTTCTTCTAAATCTCATATCTCGAAAGTAAATACCCAATTTCAATGCGGTTTTCACTATTAGAAAGGGCAGAAAAAATACATTCAGTAAATTGAAAAACCTAAAATGACCGAGAGGTGACAAGAGACTCATTCTGTGATGGAAGGTCACAAATACCAATAGAAAACAGGCTACAAAAATGTAAAATTAAAAAAAATACTTGTACAAAGCACTCCTGCAATTAGAGGTCCTTATAAAAAAAAAATAGGTCGGTAACAAAAAGAAGCTGTAAAGAAAAGTACTTGTTACAAGAAAGACCTGTAAAGAAAAGTACTTGTTACAAGAAAGACCTGTACCAAGAGAAAGTACTTGTTACAAGAAAGACCTGTACCAAGAGAAAAGTACTTGTTACAAGAAAGACCTGTACCAAGAGAAAAGTACTTGTTACAAGAAAGACCTGTACCAAGATTTACGAAAGCAGGTCAGTAACAAAACTGACGGCAACAAAAGCACCTGTAATGCAATGACCTTGTGACATGGCAACAAAAAGCACCTGTAATGCAATGACCTTGTGACATGGCAACAAAAAGCACCTGTAATGCAATGACCTTGTGACATGGCAACAAAAAGCACCTGTAATGCAATGACCTTGTGACATGGCAACAAAAAGCACCTGTAATGCAATGACCTTGTGACATGGCAACAAAAAGCACCTGTAATGCAATGACCTTGTGACATGGCAAAAAAAGCACCTGTAATGCAATCCTTGTGACATGGCAACAAAAGCACCTGTAATGCAATGACCTTGTGACATGGCAACAAAAGCACCTGTAATGCAATGACATTGTGACATGGCAACAAAAAGCACCTGTAATGCAATGACCTTGTGACATGGCAACAAAAAGCACCTGTAATGCAATGACCTTGTGACATGGCAACAAAAAGCACCTGTAATGCAATGACATTGTGACATGGCAACAAAAAGCACCTGTAATGCAATGACCTTGTGACATGGCAACAAAAAGCACCTGTAATGCAATGACATTGTGACATGGCAACAAAAAGCACCTGTAATGCAATGACATTGTGACATGGCAACAAAAGCACCTGTAATGCAATGACCTTGTGACATGGCAACAAAAAGCACCTGTAATGCAATGACATTGTGACATGGCAACAAAAAGCACCTGTAATGCAATGACCTTGTGACATGGCAACAAAAAGCACCTGTAATGCAATGACCTTGTGACATGGCAACAAAAACCACCTGTAATGCAATGCCATTGTGACATGGCAACAAAAGCACCTGTAATGCAATGCCATTGTGACAAAACGGCCTGCAACGAAAATGGTGGACCCCGGATAAAAACATTTGCGAAAAACACTTCTTTTCCATTTACACTTTTCAAAGACACGTAGTAGTAGTGCATAATCATCTGTGTGTGAAGATTTACAAAAGGTACCAATTGCAAACTCACCGAACCCAACCACTTCTCTTTCTGTCCTCCTTCGAAACACTTCTTTTTTTTTTTCTTCCTTCTGTTTTTCGTACATGTTAACAAGATTAACATGGTTAGCTAGAACAACGAATAGCAGCTCAAGATTCTTTCAGATAAATTTGTCTTTCACGCACATCGACTGACAATACAATGCAAACTCTTGCACCAAAATTCCCTTTTCGTGCCTTTTTTTTTAAACACTTTGTAATTTGTAACATATACAGATAAATTCCGTGGCCTGCATAGTGAAATCTTTTCCTTAAATGTCGAAGATGGAATTTTTGCCAAATCTGACTTACTGTAATTTCCATTCATAACCGCGTTCGTTCCCCCAAAGTTCGTGGGCCTGTCTGATGCTTTCCATTCCGATTTGGTAGACACAGTCTGTGAATTTTAATGTCTTCTGTGGAAAGAACTCGCAGACTGTCGCCTTTATCGATTCTTGTAAAACAGACATTGCTCTCAGAAAGAAGCCCTGCTTGCTGTCTCTTCGAAAATGCCTTTTTGTTGTGTCAGAACTCTTTTTATTCTGCTGGTATGATCTTTTCTCTGATGTACTTCTTCAGTTCATCTACCTTGGCAGCATCCATGTCGTTCAGAGACCAATCTCAAATGAACCCCGAGAGAACATTGTCGGAAATTTATTCCCAATAATTCATCATTCGAGCGTTCAGTTTATACTCAAGCCAGATTATAATGCACCCTTGTTGCATGCGTAGCACACGACTGGATTGTTTGGTAGATCCGCGCCATTAGTAGATCTGCACAGCAATAGGTCTCCATGTCGATAGATCTATGCATAAACTTACTTTATTACTGAGTTTGAAAATTTGCACAGTTTCTGCAGGGTTTGTCGGGGTTTGATTGATTTTTACTTTTTAAACTTCATTTATTTCATGTTTTGGCTTGCTTGTTCTTATGTATTTAGGGTTATGTATGTTTGTATGTCTCTGTGTGTTAGTAGGGATGCTGATATGGTTCTCAAAAATTGGACAGAAGTTCAGACCATAGTCAATTATCGACCCAGGATCCTTTCAAGCATCTTTTATTGTGGGGATCTATCGACCGCATCATCCTGCACGCTGCGAACTGTCAAAAAAATTTACGGGAGACCTGTTGTGCGGAGATCAACCAACATGGCTGTACCCATCCTGCATGCAAACCAGAGCCAGATAGTTTTGCCAGTTTTTTCGGATAGGCATATTTTTCAAAACACATGCAAGGTTCCAATAATGAAAGTTTACTGACAAGTCTGATAACTTTTCCTCAAAGCACACCCTTGTAAAAAAATTTAATGAACTATCATTTCTTTGTAAAAGATAGTCTGAAAAATCTTATTGATTACTACATAAAAATTCTTTGATTCCTTGTTTTCGGAGCTCGGTTGGTGAACTTTTTGGCTTGAGCATGACTGACTCAGCTAATGCCTTGGCCCGTGGTCGGCGTTTTGTTGGAAGTCCTGCGACATGTTCCAGTCTTTATGCGCTTTTATCGTAACTTCACAGTCTGAAAACGGATGCCGTTTAGCCGACAAAAGAAGCTGTGCTCCTTGCCCAAATTGCCGCAATGAAGGACTTTGACCAGAGACCGCAATAGTGGTCTCATCTATTCGTTTCTACTTGATATCATAATAACAATCTGCAGTGATAGTTGTAGAAAAAGCAGCAGCGTCAGCAATAAAACAAAACAAAAATCCACCACCAACAACAAAAGTGATGATGATGATGAAGATGATTGGTGATGATGTTGACATGCGCAGTTCCAAATGAATTTAGCCCAAAGCGCCGTGTGCTACCCAACACTCACGCTCACGGTCAACCCTGTGCATTCACACTAACAGACAATTATAATGACATACTACTACTTACTAAATAATGATAAAAATAATGATAATTTTGAAATTCATCGACTGAAAAAAGTCTACAAATTAATTAACCCGTGTTGCTTTATAAGAAGAATATTGGGATGGATGTATATTTTTCAAGATACGTATACTTTTAATCAAACATAGTAGCAACTAAAATTGACACAGGAGTCATTTTTCTGCGGGAGTCAATATTCTCCGTAACCATGGGAGTCAATATTCTACGAAGGGTCAATATTCTCCGTTAACACCGGCAATGAGAAAGGGACAAAATATGTAAACACCACAAGAGAGGACAACTGCGCATTGGGGGTGTGCGTCAGATCGAATGTGAAAAATCATTTCCGGGGTAGCTGCTCCAGACGAAGACCATCAGGACTAAAATCAACAAAACACTATGGGAAGATTTCACCTGACCCAAAACAATGCCTAAGTGGGATGTTCTTTGACAATCTACACATCCATATTAACAAAATATGACCAATGTTGCAAGAATATGAAGAACAATGGGGGGAAAATGGCACATATAAACTGTGGGTTAAGCAGAAAACATGATCCGTCTTAACATGTATGTAATTACCATGTTATATCTAAAATAAAAAATGCTTTGCGGAGTCAGGCAACAGTTTGAATCTGAGCCTGAAACGCACCGAGACATCTCCGTCTTAAACTGTATGCGCATTAAGGAGAGGAATGCTCTCTCTCTCTCTCTCAAAAAACAAACCAAAAAAAAAGAACAAAAAAAGCCGATATATATAAATAACTATTATATATATTATATATATATATATATATATATATATATATATATATATATATATATATATATAGTTAAAACAAGTTAAAAGAGGAATCTTAAAACTATCTACAAATTTGTTTCGAGCGTGTTGCGCTGTCATCAGGATGTTTTTGGTTTGCCCACCGCCGATGTTATATAGCGTGTGGGCTCCCGTTTGCGGTTGTTTGCACGTGCGGGTTGGCTGCACGTGTTTTTTGGGGGCTTTCAGGTTTTTGTTTTGGGTGTGTTCACTAACAACGATTTCCATTTATGCCTGCAGTTGTTTACTATTTCTGTTTTGGTGTTTAAAGTTGCTAAGTGTGGTTTGCATAGTATTAACCATTTTTCAGTTAAACATAGGTTGCACCTTTTTGAAACATTGCTGTATGGTGATGCTCTTTTTATGATTTTCCAGAATATATTGTAGCTTGTTTTTGCGTCTTTAAGTTTCCAGATATATTTGCTCAGTTCTGTTTGGTTTTTATATTTTTCTTTATTAAATGACTGTGGTTTGCATATCTGGTTTTGAAGTGGTTTTCAGTGATCCCTATGTATGTTTCTTTTTCATGTTCTGATGTTACAGTAGCCTGGTATACAATGTTGTTGTGAAGACATTTATTGTTTAGTGGGCACTGCTCCTTTCTGGTGCAATTGCAAGATTTCCTTTCTTCACCCTTCTTTGCTGTGTTGATTTTCATTTTGTTAGATGCGTCAATTAGGTTTTTGAGATTGGGCATACATGAGTACGATAATTTGACAGTGTTTTTGTTAAATATTTTGGACAGTTTGTGTTCTTTTGGGAATGAAGTTGTTAGGATTTTGAAGAATTCTTTCCCTATGTTTGTTTTGAGTTTCCCGTCGTATGGGGGGTTATACCATATGATTTTTCTTTTCCTATTTTTCTTGCTTTTATTTGTGTTGTTGTCCGGGTTGTATTGTAATTTGTAATTGTATCCACTTGTTTGTAGTGCCTCCTGGTATTCCACTGCTGCATTGTTGAACACTCTCTCATTGCATGACAGGTTTGATAGTCTCTTGTTTATGCCATGGGGTATGGTCTTTAATACAGATGGTGGATGGTTACTTTTGGTGTGTACATAAAGAGGTATATCGTTGGGTTTCTTGTATGGTTTATATATATGATTGTTGAGATCCAGTGTTATGTCTAAGTAGTTCACTACCTTTTTGTTTGCTTCAATGGTAATCTTTAAGTTGTGGTTTTGGAAGATTTTGCATAGTTCTTTCTTCTTGTTTTCGATGGTTCTTGGATTGTTGGTTAGTGCAGCAAGGCCATCGTCTCTGTATAGTCCGACTTGTTTTCCGAGTTTTTTCTTGATGTTGGACAGCATGAATAGTCCGACCAGTTCACATGTTTCTGCACATCATATGATCCCATGGTTACGTCGAATGTTGAGTTTCTGTTGGTTTTCCTGATCCAGGTTTCATTTTTTGCTGTGTAGTAATGTTTTCTTGGTGTGGAGAATGATTTCCATTTCTGACCCTGTTATGTCTGTGTGGTTACTGGCAAACTTCAGGGCTTTGGTGAGTAGTTCCTCATCTATAGATGGGTAAAAGTCTACTATGTCAAATGTGATGAATACTGTATTACTTTGTTTATCGAGTTTTTTGAACCATTGGATAACTTCGTATGTGTTCTTCCAGAGGTTGTATTCAGAGTTTGATTTTGCGCGCGTGTGTATGTGTGTGTGTGTGTGTGTGTGTGTGTGTGACTAGTAACTTGCACGAAAGCACAACCCTCGCGTGATTGTGACGGGAAACTGCAGATGTTGCTGGGGTGGGAATGGGGGAGGGGTGGTGGTGGTGGTGGTGTTTCCTATATTACAATGATAAGGGAGAGAGGGACAGCGAAGCAGTGGTGAAAACCAAGAATAAACCATTCGTGTAGCCGACCTTAGTGCATGCCTGTGTAAGCCTAACAGTACGTGCGCGTGTACTGAATGTGATGAGGGCGTGTACTGAATGTGATGAGGGCGTGTATTGAATGTGATGAGGGTGTGTACTGAATGTGATGAGGGTGTGTACTGAATGTGATGAGGTGTGTACTGAATGTGATGAGGGCGTGTATTGAATGTGATGAGGGTGTGTATTGAATGTGATGAGGGCGTGTATTGAATGTGATGAGGGTGTGTATTGAATGTGATGAGGGTGTGTATTGAATGTGATGAGGGTGTGTACTGAATGTGATGAGGGTGTGTACTGAATGTGATGAGGGTGTGTACTGAATGTGATGAGGGTGTGTACTGAATGTGATGAGGGTGTGTACTGAATGTGATGAGGGCGTGTACTGAATGTGATGAGGGCGTGTACTGAATGTGATGAGGGTGTGTACTGAATGTGATGAGGGTGTGTACTGAATGTGATGAGGGTGTGTACTGAATGTGATGAGGTGTGTACTGAATGTGATGAGGGTGTGTTTTGAATGTGATGAGGGCGTGTACTGAATGTGATGAGGGTGTGTACTGAACGTGATGAGGGTGTGTACTGAACGTGATGAGGGCGTGTACTGAATGTGATGAGGGCGTGTACTGAATGTGATGAGGGTGTGTTACTGAACGCGATGAGGGCGTGTACTGAATGTGATGAGGATGTGCACTGAATGTGATGAGGGTATGTATTGAATGTGATGAGGGTGTGTACTGAATGTGATGAGGGTGTGTACTGAATGTGATGAGGGTGTGTATTGAATGTGATGAGGGTGTGTACTGAATGTGATGAGGGTGTGTACTGAATGTGATGAGGTTTTGTACTGAATGTGATGAGGGTGTGTTTTGAATGTGATGAGGGCATGTACTGAATGTGATGAGGGTGTGTACTGAACGTGATGAGGGCGTGTACTGAATGTGATGAGGGCGTGCACTGAATGTGATGAGGGTGTGTACTGAACGTGATGAGGGCGTGTACTGAATGTGATGAGGATGTGTACTGAATGTGATGAGGGTGTGTACTGAATGTGATGAGGGTTTTGTACTGAATGTGATGAGGATGTGTACTGAATGTGATGAGGGTGTGTACTGAATGTGATGAGGGCGTGTACTGAACGTGATGAGGGTGTGTACTGAACGTGATGAGGGCGTGTACTGAATGTGATGAGGGCGTGTACTGAATGTGATGAGGGTGTGTACTGAACGTGATGAGGGCATGTACTGAATGTGATGAGGATGTGTACTGAATGTGATGAGGGTGTGTATTGAATGTGATGAGGCCGTGTATTGAATGTGATGAGGGCGTGTATTGAATGTGAAGAGGGCGTGTATTGAATGTGATGAGGGCGTGTATTGAATGTGATATTGAATGTGATGAGGGCGTGTATTGAATGTGAAGAGAGCGTGTATTGAATGTGATATTGAATGTGAAGGGGGCGTGTATTGAGAGTGTGTATTGAATGTGAAGAGAGCGTGTATTGAATGTGATATTGAATGTGAAGGGGGCGTGTATTGAGAGCGTGTATTGAATGTGAAGAGGGCGTGGGTTGAATGTGAAGAAGGCGTGGATTGAATGTGATGAGGGCGTGGTTGAATGTGATGAGGGTGTGTATTGAATGTGAAGAGGGCGTGGATTGAATGTGATGTGAGCGTGGATTGAATGTGAAGAGGTTCTTCATATACAGCAAGAAATGACGAGTAGCCAACGCACGTGTCAAAGGCTAGTTGTTGTTTTTTGTCCACCTGAGTGTCTTTCTCTCGCTAAAGGAGAACATAGTGCGTTCTAGTTTGACTTTCAGTAAGTTAGTTAGTTTATTTAAAGTCTTTTCATCGTGTCGATGATTATAGGCTCTAGCATCAAAAACAGCAAAGAGTGTAATTTTTTAACATCATCAAAAAAATAAAAATAAAGACGGGTGGGGGGGAGGGAAGAAGAAGAAGAAGAAGAAGAAGAAGAAGAGAGAGAGAGAGAGAGAGAGAGAGAGAGAGAGAGAGAGAGAGAGAGAGAGAGAGAGAGAGAGAGACAGACAGACAGACAGACAGACAGAGACAGAGACAGGTAGAGAAAGTTACAAGAAACGAGTAATATGACTACATAACAAATAACATTTCATTTTCAATGCAGTTATAAAACTAACTTTCATTATTTAAATGTTGTAGAATAGTCGGACGCGCCAAAAAAAAAAGATGTCACACTGATAATTACAGTAATGTTATGTTGATATCACGGTCAGATTTAGTCATTGTATTACTGATTGAAAAAACAAATACTGAAGCATCTGTCTGTTTTACCACCAGCTACACATCATCATCATCATCACCACCATCATCGTCGTCGTCATCATCATCATCATCATCATCATCATCATCATCACCA
>CM031608.1:90228787-90236287 GCA_018398815.1 Conus ventricosus | reverse complement strand
CAGAAAGCAGCCCCACAGCCAGAAAGCCCCCCACAGCCAGAAAGCAGCCCAGAAAGCACGCCACCTGTTGATCTACCTCGCACTGACAGTCATACTAGCGAAAAGACAGCCCTCGTTGTATTTTTAACTTTTACTGGATTAGCCATACTTTATTTCACTAAAAATTAATCCAGCAGCTAACACTCCTAACGCCCACAGATGGTCAGCCATATAACCGGCAACTTTGCCTATAGTAGACAAAACCCAACTAACAACACTGCCAATTATGCCAGGCAGAGCATCAAGCGCTTTGGCTGCTAACTTCTTTAATAGGTTTGCTAGATGATGCAATTGTTTTCTAATCCAACTTTTACCAGGCTGAGGTGTTGGAGGCGTTACTGGCCCTGTTGGCGCACTACCTGTTAAGGCATAAACGAGTGTAGAGATAGCAAACCCCACAGCTGTTAATATACTAACTATTGTAATCCCCTATTGTGTTTTCATAAAGTGTTCTGTTTATAGTTTCTCAGATTCTGTTTGTTTGTGATGCTAGCTGCGCTTTGTTAGTAGACAACGTTTCTAACCTAGCCGCCCTTTCTATCATTAAATCCTGTATTTTCTGCTGTATTCTAACCTTTTCTTCTCGCCCTAAATTGTTATCATCTGCATCAGCCAGCTTATTTTTTTTCTTCTTCTATCTCTCTATCCAGCTCACCAAGTTTTGCTAAATTGTTTGTTAGTTCACCCCTTATTGTCCGCAGAGCAGCATTAAGCCCCAGGATTTCACGCATAGGCAATGGAGAATCGCCAATTGTTTATAACTGTGTCTCCTCATTAAAACTCGTTTCAATTTCTGCTATTGCTTCATTTTTTCTTGGACCTAACTCTCGAAAAGAGGTCATTTCTATTTCAGATCGTGTTGGCAAACTCCGCCCCAAGTTCTGTAAAAGACTAACAGCCTCAGGCCTTAAATTTAAAATGTTTAATCGCCTTTGGTCAGCAACAGGAATTCTTTGCCTAATTGTGTTTAGTTTTAAAAACTTAGTTGGGTCTGGCTTTGTAGTAACTCTTACAAAATTTCCTCTGCTAGTTCTTATATAAAGATGGTTGCTTTTATCTATCTTAAAATCAAAAGGACTATGGCCTTCTGGCGGCTCTAATCCTAAGCTTATGTAGAATGAGTTAATTCTATTTGTTAATAGTTCTGCACGAGATGCGCTAACTGAAGGGGGTGTTTCTGCTTCTTCTAATGAAGGGATTGAAGAACCTTCTGCTGCTCTTTCAAGTTCTTCGCGCAATGAAGGGCCTAATTCTGTTTCATCTTCTTTAAATGAAGGGCCTGGCAGATCTCTTTCTTCTTCTTCAACAGGATCAATCGCGTCAAAATCTTCATCCATATTTTTTTATTTATATTCTTTTTTGTTTTATAAAAAATGAACTCATACGGTTGTGACCTCGATCCATACAGAAAAGAGAAGGAACCTCATGGCGTAAAAGGCATAAGGCAAACTGTAATTAGTGTAAATACTCCATCAACAGTTGAGCCTGGACAAACTTAATAGTCAAGTTCCCCGATCTTGGCGCTGACGATGTTATAATGCCAGGCACTGCTAAACTATCATTCAAAATAGATATTAAATCGGCAGATCCTAATGCTACTGTTGTTGCTAATTTGGGCAGAGCAATCGTTAATCGTATAGCAATTAAACTGGAGGGCACAACAGTCTTTATACTAGGCGAGGCAGACATTTTTTGCCCTCTATTCTGATCTATGGCTACCTAAAAAAGAAAGAAAAGAGAAAGTTTATCAGGGAATACAAAGCCCAAACGGTCTCAAGCACAGGCTTAAAGCGGAGGATGCAAGGATGATGTTAAAGATGAGGCAGTAGCAGAAGCATTTGGCAACAGATTCTGCATCCCTCTAGATTTTGAATTGTTAAAGACACATATGCCATATTACCAAGGTGCACTAAAAGAAAAACTTAATTATGCACTGACATTTAATCCTAGCGATTCTGTTGTTTTGTCTGAAGACCCTAAAGCTAAATACACAGTCAGCGACATTCTCTTGAGTTTGACGTTGTTACTAACCCTGAACTGGCCAGAACAATCTTAACCCAGTATAAAAAATAAAACAGTTATTTATTATGAAAACGTTATACACTCCACTACAGAAAATAGAAACAAGCGGGACACTCTTTGGAACATACTTCTAAATCAGTCTCTGAAGTCTTTAAAAGGAATTTGTTCTTGTTTACCGAAGAAAGAACTCCTTTTCAGAGAGAACCAGAAGCGTTTTATAATCCAAAAAATTTAGAAGGTCGACTGTGCAATAAATGGCAAGTCTGATCAGTTGTATTCGGGGCGCGGGCTTTTACCTCACCAACACTTTGATGAAATAAGAAAGTTGTTTGCTGGAGGTAGGCAAAGGGATCCTGCAGTTGATCGCGTATGTAAAAAACTTCGCCTTTATGATGTAAGACTTGAAGACTACTTAATAACTAAATATGGGCTGTGGCTGGATTTTAGATCCACATTTGACAACAGATTGTTTGGAAGTGGAGAAAGGGTAGGGCAAGATGGTATAAAAATAAATATTCACAAGAAAGCAGACGGAAACGCCCCAATAAAAATGCATGTTTTTATGGTTTGTGATGCTCAGTTAAACATTGAAGAAAACAGGCTAAAAGACGTGGCTTATTAAAATGCAGAAGAAATATTCTAATAAAAACAGATGGATAGTTTGAAGTTTCTGCCCAAATATCCGCACTGCTCACTTATCTGTGGGATTACTGGGTGTGGGAAAACTGCTTCGTACTTGATTTGTTACAAACAATATACAGCTTTCATTACGAACACATTGTTATATTCTGCACAACCATTAAGCACAACAAGTCTTACAAAGAAAGGAAGTTTATTTGGACAGACGATAATATATTTCTAGTTGATCCTAGCGACAAACTGAGCGATTGTTTAGAACATTACTATAGACTATTTGAGGGAACTGAAACACTGTTTATTATTGATGACTGTTCAGCTGAACGGGACATTGTTAAAAAAAGAAAAGCTCTCTCAAAGCTAGCCTTTAGTGGCCGCCACGCCTTAGTTTCTGTGTGGCTTTTAACTCAAAAATACAATGCTGTCTTAAAAGACTTTCGATCGCAGTTAAAATTGGTTGTATTATTTTACACTAAGGACAAAGATAGTTTTGAAGAATGTTTAAGTGAAAATTATATAATAAGGGACAAAGATGAGCTAAAAAAAATAAAAGAGCAGTTAGAAAAATCTAAGCACGCTAAGCTATGCTTACGGACTGACCCCCCAGTTCAATACGTTTGTTTATTGTAGATTGTTTATTGTAGATTGTTTATTGTAGATTGTTTATTGTAGTATTGTTTATTGTAGATTGTTTATTATTGATTGCTTAATAACAATTTGTTTATTATAATTTTAATATTAAAAAAGAATGTCTCGAGGGCCAGAATCAAAAGCGCAACTAGCTCCTAAATGCACTGCAGTAGAGCTAAAAGACCTAGCAGACACAACCGAGTTTGATCTAATAGGAGTGCCAGGAAATGTTTATGGATTTGAATACACAGATGATGGGGTTTACAAACGAACAGAAATTGAAGACAAAAAACGGCAGCAGCATCCTGCCCTAGAAGAGATAAGAAATTTAAGAGCAAACGATTTTGGCAAACGTGAATACAAACTTCATAAAGAGAGAATGCTTGGGCGCTGCTTCCTGAAATTGATTGGACTTTAAAGTTTGAACTACGAAGTCCTAATGTATACTATGATAAGAACAACAATTTTAGAAAAGCTTTAAATGAAGGGCCCATTCTTGTTAGCCTAGTTCCAGGAACACAACAGAAAAAACATATTGAAATAACTAGGCGGGGTTCTGAATATATGCTACAGAGAAAGAAGTCCTTAGCTGAAGTGGGGGGTGACACCGTCGGCTTAGAATTTACCCCAATGCTAGAATCACTACCTAGGCAAATGATGATGATTTTTCGCTTATTTATTACTCCGAGGGAGGGCGATCCTTAGTTTGCCAGAACATGCGTTAATCAGAGGTATACAAATAAAGGCTGAAAACTTGGATGCCCCTCTTAAGCTCGTTATTGTTATTACTAAAAACGGAGATGAAATAAACACCCTTGCATCATCTGACAAGGTTACTATAATGGTTGACAAAGACAAGCTAAGCAGGACTTGACTTTATTTTCATTAAGTATGTTGATTTTATTGCGTTTTACTCTTTTGATGAAGTGCTGCCAGAAGGATTACTAAGAAGATATGTATAAGATTAATTTAAAAAAAATAATCTTGAATTAAAAAATGGAGGTTCAACAGTTTACTTTAGAGCAAAATAACCGAACTTCAAAAGGAAATAGAAAGCGACTTGGATAAGTAATAGGGCTGCCAGAAAGAAATATGCTAAAGCATTAAATACTCTTTCTTATGTAATTACTGGCTCATCAGCTGTAGCTAGCATAAGTGCCGGGTCTGGTGTTGCTCTTTAGCCACTGGGGTTGGTGCGCCAGCCTCTTTAGCATTAGGAGGCCTTGGTTTAGGTTTAGGCGCCATGTCTATGATTGTAAGTGCCGTTTTAAAAAATTAACTCCTAAATTACAAAAGCACACTGCCATTGTAGCCCTAGCATCAGCAAATCTTTGTTTCATTAAGATTAAAAATAAGCAAATCATTACAGGATGAAAACATTACAGACGAAGAATTTTAGAAGTTATGGCTGACAGGGAGGATTACAGATGACAAAAAATTTGAACTTCAAAAGGAGTGGAGAAAGACGTTTACTTCACGACAGGTAGACACTGATGAAATTTAAAAAAGAACATTGAAAAACAAACCACGATCAGTTAAACCCAAAAAAACAAAAAAAGATTAACAAAATGGTTTACAGAGTAGCCGCTCCAAGACAATTAACGCTGGCAGGACTGAATGATGGCCTGCACTTGCCTCATCTAATATTGATTACAACCCCCACTACCACCGTTGATTCCCGCCAGCCTAGGCAGGTAGCTGAGTTTAGTATTGATCGCAGGTCCGGGGAGGCGTCGTCTGCTTCAGCAAAACTAGTCGAGACATGCGCAGTCGAAATTTCTGTCACTGTCTTCCTGTAAAAAACTTTTTTTCGCGAGTGAGTTGACCTAATTTGCTTCTGAAAATTTTGTTACCCGGGAAAAAAGCGTGACAGAAATTTCGCCCTGCGCATGTGTACCCTCATTAACATTGGCAAAATCGAAACAACTTTTTGGTAGTGCGCATGTGCTACCCTTAGTGAATGCAATAACATGATGAAACCGAAACAACATTTGCGAGTGCTCATGTGAAAATTATAATTAGGATAATAAATCGAGTTTTCTAGAATCCTAGACATAGATAGACTACGGGAATCTTACAAAAGAAGTAAGGGCAACAGGGGTGCAGATAGATTGCGTTACTCAGAAATTATCTTCATTACAAAATTTAAAACAATGAGTTCTGATTCTCAATCACAGTCCGAGTGAAGGGCATAGCGCCAGCGTTACGGCGCCAATATTCTTCCTAGAAGCCGTCAGGGTAAGTTATTGATTTTCCTCTTCACCACTAAGCATGTGTTGCGTTGCGTTGCAGTGCGTGTGGTGTGTTGGTGGGTGCGTGGGGAGGAGAGAGAGACAGACAGAGATGTGGGTGAAATGAGGGAGAGAGAAATGATTAATTAATTTTTTTAATTTATAATTTTTATTTGTGTTTAAAAATGAAGCCCGAAGAAGTTAGAAGCTTACTAATATACTTCCCACGTTGAATTGGAAGGCCCATAGGAAAGGTTAAGGAGCAGGTTGAACAACAATTAATGATCTTTTTATTCACATAAATATACCAAACAAGCGTGAAGAAGGTCATCAGTGAAAATACCAGATTCTTGGCCCCAACCGGCCATAAAAATTGTTGGCTATTTTACTTGATTATATAGCTTCCAAGATGTTAATCTGACTTTTTCTACCCGTCCGAAGGGGGTAACTATCACTTTAATGAAGATTAGGTTTTACAATTAGAAAAAGACTATAAATAACAGTTGAATTTCAATTTTTTTTTTTTTTTTATTTTAGATTAAAATGGCTGCCGAACTTAGTGTATCTGTTTAAAGAAATTTTAATGAAAATATTTAACGAGACAATGAAAGCGTTAAACATTGATTTTAGTGAATCTGGTTTTGAGAATGATGTAAACAATATAATAATAGATCATAGTGAACTATTTAACGAAGCAAATCAAAGTGATGAACATTGACTGTAGCGATTCAGAAAAAGCTAAAATGTGGCGGGTGTTATTGTAAAGTTAACGTGCCCTTTAAGTGTTTTTCAACGCTTGGGTGAAGAATAAAAGCGCGTTTTACTTACTTTTATATACATTTAATTTTTTTAATTTACGTAAAAAATTTTGAGTTAAAAATGAACCTCACAAGCGTGCCTGAGTTTGAAAAACTACCCGCCAGCGCACTGGTGGGAAAGGCATTGTAACAAACAATTAAACAATATGTTTAGTGAAGTAGACATGGACATTTATTAACCCCTCGAACGTTCAGGAAAGCGTAGCAGAAGAAAAAGAAACACCCCAAGGTGCTGGGGAGGACCCAGAGAAGCAATGTCTTCACCTGCCTTTTAGAGCAGTCCTGTACCACCCTTGGAGGCCTGCGCTGTGTTGACGATGGGTACAGGCACGCGCAGGACACTCCATTAGATATCAAGGGGGCATAATGCTCCTGAACAGAGGTAAATCAGACTACAGGATGCGCTATAACAGCCCCAAAGTAGCATCCCCATGGGTGTACCAGCCCGTATTTCATGACTGCAGAGCCCACGGTGAAAAAACACCACCCTCCAGCTGCGAGCACACCCCACAGAACCCAACCCCCCCTGCCCACGACAGATGAAGACAGTGCCACTCAGACACAGCCAAGCTTTCGCCATACGGTCTTTGTGCCCCCAAGAAGAATCTATCTCTAAAATTCCAGAGTCTCTTCAGATGGAGCCGCCAGTAAAAGTGTTGGGTTTGGGCGTTCTGATTGATTATATAACCCCCTGATGTAGTAACATGGAAGTCTGGGTTTCAACTAAACAGAAAGAAGTTATTAGCTATCGCGACTTTAATTCTGAAATGGGCTGATTACATGCTTACATAGTTTAACCATGCTAGTGAAGAAGCAAAATTGCGCGTTTCTGGCTGGTCTGAAGGAAACGTCCTTCAAATTATATTGAAACAACAAAGTTCTTCCTATAGTTGGCAATTCTCCCTTCCTCTCCAAAAGAGTTGTTTTAAATGAGCAGTCTTAAACATAAAAAATCCCGACAACATGTGTTTTATGTGGTGCGTTTTTTGCGCATTTACACCCTGTTACAAAAAAACGCAGAAAGAGGATCTAATTATGAACAATATAAGCAAGAGCTGAACTTTGATAACATAACCTTTCCAGTGAGTATAAACAGTATATCTCGTTTAAACAAAAAACCCAAA
>CM031608.1:90206911-90221722 GCA_018398815.1 Conus ventricosus | reverse complement strand
GAACCTGGGAATTCTGCTACTGTCGCAAACTATACAATTGGGCCGTCTGTAAACTTAGTTCTGTTATTTAGCAGCGACTCGAAGTCTGCGTAAACACAATGGGAATTTTGCATCGTTTCCAGTTCTTAAAATAACTTATGCTTGGGGGCTAATTATTCGTTTCAGTCAACTGGACTTTACAGTGTTTTTATGTTCCTCGGCTTACGATGAATTCTTGTTAAACATTTTCTGCAGAATTCTTGTTTGTGCCCATCTTTTGAAGTATGCTGCATTAGTTTACTCATTGTTCGTATCAATGTGTAATGTGGTAGCCCTGCTGGTGAAAACATCAGTAGTAAGTCAACATGATTTTTGTCTGGTTCGCCAATCGATGGACTGTTTTTGGACACTTTAATGGGCTGTAGATTTGTTTCCTCATCCCATGTGTAGATATTAACAGTATTGGTTTGTTTTGTTCTTCAAACTGATCAATTTGATCTACGCTATCAGGAAAGGATATTCCACTAAAGTTAAGATCATTGATGTAAGGCTGATTAGTTAGATTACTCTCTCTGCGTTTTTGCGGGCGTAATGCAGCCTTGCGAGAACACACCACATGAAACATTTGTCGTCTGAATTCTTTATTGTTTAAAACTGCTCTCTTTGAAACCAACTCTCGAGGTGCAGAATGTAAGCCTTGCTACATCGGTGCATACTTAGCCTGTTTTAATCTGATCTCTAAGACTTCGCCCTCTGACCAACCAGAGCCTCTCATTTTAGCTTCTTCAGCGTCCACATCAAACTGTGTAAGCAGTTCGTCTGCCCAACCGTGGTGTTAAGTCATTTGGAAAGAATAGTCTGCTGTTTAGTTGAGACCCAGACTTCTAGATTTTCTTCATTTATTGTTATATAGTCGATTAAACAGCTAACATTACTTTAACTGGCGGGTCTATTGTTAGTTTACTTGGAACTTGAGAAATAGCATGAGCAAACACTTGCCCATACGTTTGCTGGATCAATGACTTCTAAATCAATATCATTCAGTGTGTCAACCTCGGGTGATGTCGTGGGGGGAAGGACTAGCGCACAGCCCAAACACATCACAGCTTGCTTACGATCTCATTCATAATATCATGCATTCGTCACATCAAACCCCTAGTAAAGTCTATAACTTTACTATCACATGTTCATAGAACGAAACATCAATGCATATGGAATGAAACAAAATAAACATTCTCTCTTTCCTGAACTTCACAAAATCATTTGTCTAAAACATCATTAACTAACCGGGTATAAATAGATTTCTACTTTACCTGGCCAGGTGATCTTAACTATTCACGAATCACTGTCTTTTCTTTTTTTTCTTTTTCTTTTCACTGTCACTTTCACAACACGACACAACTGCCGGCAACTGGTGTTGGTCTGATGGCGCCTGGTCAGGTGAGATGTTGGCGTTGGTCTGTGGTTCTGCTTTGGCGAAGTGACGCTGCCAGGTATGAGGTCGGGAAACCCCCCGGGTTTGGGTAGAACAGTGACTATCAACATCGATCTGTTCTCCTTTCTTTCTTCCCGCATAACGCATTGCACTCTACTCTCTCTCTCTTCTTCTAGTCTGCTCTTATCAAATGGACATGGTTGCTTTTCTTTTCTTTTTCTTTTCTTTCTTTTCTTCTTCATAAAATTAGCAACTCTCTCTCTCTCTCCACATCTTCCTCAGTCCTTCCTCTGCAGACTATCTCATGCTAATCTCTCAACTTGGTTCTCTTCTCTCCTCCCCCATCATCTCTCTCCTCTCTGCCCTTCTCTCCTGCAGAGCTCCACTCAGAACTCTCTCTCCCTCTCTCTCTCTGTTCGTTCTTACCCTCGTTTCTCCCCTCTCTTATCTCTCTCCTTGTCCCTCGTGCAGAGACTACACCTAAAACCTCCTATCTCTCTGTCTCTGTTCTCTTCCATTCTCATCTCCCTGCTTCTGTAGGCGAGAGCCTACTCTCCCGAAACTCCTCACCTACTATCTCTATCTGTCTGTTAGTCTTTCCTCCTCCTTCTCCCTTTCTATCCCTCACACATTCCATTATGCTCTTACCCGTGTCCAAGGGCCAGTTCTTTGGTCAGTATTTTTTCCGCCCTGACCCCCGAAGTTATCCCACTCTATTCCATTGGATGTTCAAATCTGACTGTCCCGTCTACACGCATTAATCTCTGTGGTGGTCATATTGGTCATTTAATTGATTAGCTAGATTTCACCCACCACACATACCTTCTCCTCTCCCTTTCCTGCTTTAACCTGTCGGACGGTCCGTCTAACAATGAGTTGGTTCTCAAATTGGCGGATAAGGCTGGCCAAGGCACTGAGACTGTCTGGGCAGACAGCGGAGGCGTCGTCAGCCGCTTAGTCGTTTCTTCTGGCGGGAAACAGACCGTCTCTGTGGAGCCTCTCCCTATGCGTAATTGGTCGGACCGACCTGTGGGCCCGTCTTTTCTGACGCCTAGAATGTTTGGTTTGGACTATGTCAGTTGGATGTGGCCGCGACTGACCACACTGCGGTTGATGTTGAATTTTGTCCGTGACAATTGCCCCTTGCAAAAGACTATGCACCGCATTGTTCAAAACAACCGGTACAAAAAGACAACAACCGAATTTGCTGACACCAGCTTACGCGCAAAGTTTTAAAAAAAAATATTTACACAAACGGTTTTTATGTTATTAAATATATCATTAGTGAATACCCACTCACAATCTGAGTTATCATTGACGTGCGCTCTTGCGTTATTTCTACTCATTTTTATTTCGGACCTCTGTGGCACTTATGCAATTTCCCCTACCTGGGGGGCGGGGGTAATTTTTGCCCACTCTTCTCTTCCACAATTCATTTGAAAAGCACAATATAATATGATCTCGACCATGACACTTCTATGAGGAATTTCTTCATCCTCATTATTGAAAATTAATGCTTCCACGACACAAGCGAATGTATGCTCCATAGCATAACTAATCTTACATGAACAAATCTTCACATAGAAAATGTAAAACAGTTAACACAATAAAATATGAACCTAGCCAACTGGGAATGATACCTTATCCAAGCAACATGACTGTCATTACACTTTTTATCAACAAAAGAACCCGGATAGGACTGACTTTATGAGTTGCAGCTTGCTTGACTACACGGCTTTAATAGTCAGCTCCGACATTCTGTCGACCTGGGATGTACTGCACTCGGTACTGTAGGGCTGCAGTGCCATTGCCCAACGCAGAACCCTGCTGTTTTTCAGCTGTGCCTCTGCAGGAATTTGAGTGGTTGGTGATCTGTCTCTATCACGAACTCTTTCCCATACAAGTATTTGTGGAACTTCTGCACGGCCCACACGACAGCTAAACACTCCTTCTCCACCGTTGCGTACCCTTCTTCACACTTTGTCAACTTCCTGCTAGCATATCTCACAGGAAACTCGACCCCTTCATGCTCCTGAACAATACTGCACCTATCCCACCACCTGATGCATCTGTCCGCAACAAAAATGGTTTGGACATATCTGGTAGCTTCAAGATGGGACGGGAACCTAGTCTTTCCAACACCGTCTGCAGTGCTTGCTCTGCAGCGTCTGACCACTCGACCACTGCCGGTTTCCCTGCCTTGACCAAATCACTGAGAGGACTCGTGATTGCTGCGAAATTTGGGAACAAACTCCCTATAGAACCCAATAAAACCTAGCAGACTCCTGACTTCTGTTTTGGTCTTTGGTCTCTCTGAATTCATCATCTTCTCCACCTTTCCTCTTTCGGCTGCTTTGTGTCGCCTCCGACAACAAAACCTAGGAACTCCTACTGTCTAGCCCTTCATACAGTGGACACATCCTGTATGACTCTTCTGGAAACTTAGGCAACAAAATCTCCCCTTCTTCTGCTGGGTCTCTTTCACCTCATCAATGATTGCTGCTGCCGCAATGTGCTGAGTCTTCCACGCTGAAGATATTTGCGGAGAAAATTCGCATGGAAAAAGTTTTAGTTTCCCTTTTCATCAATTCGGTAATCCCGACGACCTTTTCAGTTGATGTAAATGGTCTTTCCAATGCATCAGAGCTTTGTTGTGGGACCCGATGGAAAGCAGTACCAGGACTTGATCTCCGCCTGAGGGATTGCTTCACTCACCTTTGTCATATTGCTTCATTCTGACCGACCTAGCCTCCTGCAAAACTTTTCCTTTGCGAACTTGAAGTTCTCATACTGTGCCCACCATTGGACAGGGACGAGATTGGGCAATCAATCCAACAGCCACTCTCCTGAACGGTGTGTCAATTAAAGGGAGGATGTTTAAGGGAGGCGCCTTCCTCTTTACCCCTCTAGTGGCTGACCTTTGACACACATACATGACATGCAGAAACGCTGCTGGTCTGCCATTGTCCTGGCCAATGAAAATCATAAAGACTCGGTTAGCTGTTTTGTGGTGCGAGTGACCCGACTTTGAGCGACTCAGTGACCACTGACATGACAGTGTCACGATAAAACGCTGGTTACCTCTAACTGAGTGGTCACCCTACTGTCTTCCCTTGGTTGAACCACTCGGTTACATCTGCCCGCCTTTCACAAGAAATTCTGTCTCACTCCTCTAACTCCTGTTCTCTCCACCTCTTGCCAACTCACCAAGACTTACGAGCGAGGGTCTTGTTCCTGCGCTGCCCTTAATCATCAGGCGAACATCTATGCCCGACTTCCTTCCTGAACAACTAACGTTAACAAACCTTTTCCTCCTTCTTAGCCCGTGTTGGAACTGCTGCCCTGTAGCAGTCAACGATCAGGGATCCCCGGATCCCTTGCCTGGATTTTCCAATGTTTCAAATCGTGAAGGGTTTTCAATCCCAACGCAGACAACTCGCCTTGAGAAGTAAGGGGTACGTACTTCTTCTTAGCAACTGGAAACTCCTCCAGTGCCATCGATTAGAGTACAGGTCTGAGATTTGCCGTCAAATCCCCTTTTATCGACCAGCGTTGTTCGTACTACCCGCATGAAAACCAGTGTCTGGAACACTTTCCACCCTCTGCTGGCCAATCCACCCATCAGCCACTGGTAACGATCCACTCGCCTAGGTGCCCTCCATCCCTGACATGACTGCTGTCCAGTGCTAGCCATAGGCTGCACTCTACCCTCTTCCGATGAATCCTTTTGTTCCACTGCAGGTCGTTTCCCTGACGACCTTATCCACCTCTTGCAGGCTGCTGCCTTCTCAGTAAACCTCATTGCGACAATCCTAGCCACATGTCCCTTCCTGTGACAAAATGAAAAAACCTAATGTCCTTTTGCCCTTCTCTCCACCACCACTGGGTTTGCAGACTTGCAGAAAAAACTCCCTGGTCTCATTGACTCTTCTCACCTGTGCCTAGCACCTGTTTCTCTGCACCTTAGTGCCCCAAACGTGCTCTTCTTACACCTTCTGCGATACTTCAACAAACTCTCTGTGTCTCTGGCTGTCTTCTCTTTCAAATGTATGGGGTTAACTCAGGGCCGCAAACTGGACAAAATCTGTTCTTTCATAAACTAGCTCTTTCAATGCAGCAAACTCCTTCTTCGTACGCTCAACTGCTAACCATTTTTCAAATAGTGATCCAAAAACGGCACCAAACTTGAGTGTACGTCTCACTGCTTGTAGTTTAGGTGAAGAAATTTTCTTCCTGAACCCTCATCTGTGAGGTCAAATCTTTCTTCAATGATTCCTTCACAGCGCGAAATCAGACTGTTGTTCTTCTGGTAACGCAGTGAAAATCTGCAATGCCTACCCGTTCCAGTAACGCCGACAATGACTGCACTCTTCTGGAGGCCAACCCTGACTGGTCGCAAAGTTTTCGAACGATGATGTTTGCATCATCGAATCGGTTCCTCAGGTAGAATTTGGCAACTTGGGTCGGGGAGCTTAGCTGCGCACAAGAGTCACTGGAAAGTGTGCTACCATCCTCGGTGGTCTTCCCTTTGTATTCTCACTTTCTCTAATGTAATTGAACCTTTAGTCTTCTGTTTCCTGCGTTTCCCTAGTTTAATCCTTTCTGTTTCCTGCTTCATTCTTTTGCCGTTTCCTCCCTCAGCCTGATTATCATTAGTGAATTTAACTTTTGTCTCTTCCTTTTCTACCCGCGTCCGTCGTCTTCGCGCGTTCATCTCTTTCCATTTTTGTTGGTTTTCAACGAATGCACGCAACTCATCTCATGAAGTATCCTAGATCCCGAGCGACGCTCACGAGTTGTTCAATTGGGGTGTTCTTTTCTTCCGCCATGGTATATCCTTATTTTTTTGTTTTTTTTTTTTGAACCAAGATTTTTATAACACGACAAGCCAAAACTTGGTTGTACCGAACGAGTGACGTGATAGCACAATCCTATGAATGATTATATTAGCTTGGGACACGTAGTTAGTTTTTATAAGACGCCCTGCGCCTGACCAACTATGAGAGAGAATTATAGGCAATCTGTGCGAAATGGAGTACTCTGGGGCTGAAATGCCAAGCCTAGTATTAACTATCTTGGAAGCCAATTGCCAAGCCATAGTATTTAACTATCTTGGGAAAATTACAGTAAGACAACCCTCTTGTCTTAGGATTACATACTTGAATCCCACCCAGGCTTCATCTCTGAGAAGGTTGAACCAATTATAGATAAATGGGCCAGAATATCTGGCTGGCTCGCCAATAAATTGTCAACCTCGTGTAATGTCAGTGGAGGAGGACTAGCGCACAGCCCAAACACACTCACTGTTGCTTACGATCTCATTCTTATATCATGGCAATGTCACATCCAAACCACTAGTAAAGTCTAAACTTTACAACACATGTTCATAGAACGAAAAATCATGCATCGGATCAAATGAATAAACATTTCTCTCTTTCCTGAAATTCAACCAAAATATTTATCTAAAACATTCATTATACTAACCGGGTATAAACGATTTCGATTTAACCTGCCAGGTGATCTTAATAATTCCACGCAATCACTGTTTTTTTTTCTTTCTTTTCTTTTCACTTTTTTTTCCTTATCACTTTCACAACACGACACAACTGCGGCACTGGTGTTGGTTGATGGCGTGGTCAGGTGAGGGGACTGTTGGCGTTGGTCTGTGGTTCTGCTTGGCGAAGTGACGCTGCCAGGTATGAGGTCGAACCCCCGGTTTAGGGTAAACAGTGACTATCAACCTCGATTGTTCTCCTTTCTTTCTTCCTGCATTTAACGCATTGCACTGCTCTCTCTCCTCTCTCTCTCAGTCTGCTCATTATCTAATGGACATGGTTGCTTTTCTTTCTTTTTTCTTTCTTTCTTTTCTTATCATAAATTAGAAATCTTTCTCTCTCTCACATCTCTCCTCAGTCTTCCTCTGCAGGACTATCTTCGGCTAATCTCTCACTTGATCCTCTTTCTCCTCATCTCTCTCTCTCTCTGCCCTTCTATCCTGCAGAGCTCCACTCCGACCTCTTTCTTCTCTCTCTGTTCTGTTCTTCCCCTCGTTCTCTCGTTCTCTCTCTCTCACACCTCTTTATTTTCGTTCCGATCTGTCAAAAAGGGCGAGTACATTGCGTCAGTATTTTTACCGCCCTGCACCCGAAGTAGCTCCCTCTAATTCCATTTGGATGTTCAAATCATGACAGTCCGTTTACACGCCCATACTCTCTGTGGTGGTCAATTGGTATTTAATTGATTAGCTAGAATTTCACCCCACCACACACTACCTTCTCCTTCCCTTATCCTGCTTAACTGCGGAACGTCGACTAACTATGACGTTGTTCCCAAACTGGCCGGATAAGGCTGGCCAGGCACTGAGGTACGTCTGGGCAGACATCGAGGCGTCGGTCCAAAAGCGCATAGTAGTCTGCGGGACAGGAAACGTCTCTGTGAGCCTCTCCCCCTATGCTTAATTGGCCGGACCCGAACTGTGGCCCGTCTTTTTGACGCTAGGAATGTTTGAGTTTGGACTTATGTCCGTTGGAGTGGGCCGACGATGACCACACTTCGGTTGTGTTGAATTTTGACCGTGGACACTCAAACCACACACACACACACACACACACACTCCACACACAACACACACACTATTAAGAGTTCATAGAAAAGCCATGACATTACCGGTTTGGGCGAAACTGGGGAGATTCCCGTTTACTTTTAATTATAACCCAGGACTATCGCATTCTGGATACACATATTAGGAGTCAGACAAGGGACTCTTACCACAAAGATTTATCAGTCAATGATTCTCTCAGGCACCGAAGAAAGCAAAGGACGAAGTTTATACGACAAAACGTGTCATCGATAGGATTACAGCATGTCTGGGAAAATCAGGGTACATTTAGTGTGACTCGCCTGAAGTTTCTGATCAATGCGAAGCTGGAAACGTTTTATATTGAGTTTTGGAAGAAACAAAAGAATGAAAGCACATCCAAGCTCAAATTTTATGCCACAGTTACTACCGAATACAAACAGGCGGCTTATTTGGAGCAACACACTAACACAGATTGCAGACGAGCACTAACTAGATTACGAATAAGTGCCCATGACCTCCAAATTGAGAGAGGCCGTTATACCAACACTGACAGAGAAAACAGATTATGCACGACATGCCACGTCGTTGAGGACGAACTACATTTTCTCGATGACTGCAAATTATTTGACCAACAACGTTATGACCTGATGACGAGGATCATAAAAACTGATTTTCCACCACAGACTAACATGACAAAACCCTCGGAGCTTATGTTATTGGACTGCTTCCAACCTGTACTTGCCCAGTATATCCTGTTGTGTTTTTCTCTTCGGAGACAGAAAATTTAATCAGACTCTGATACACACTGTGCTTTTCTTTCTGCTACTAATGATGTTATGTTGCAAGATGTGACAACGCTAGGATTAGTTTAGTTGAATGTCTGAACTTGATCATCTGTGCCCCACAAAACCTCTGGCAATATGGCAATAAAATATGTTCTTGTTCTTGTTCTTGTTCTTGTTCACACACACACACACACACACACACACACACACACACACACACACACACACACAGAGGCCTTAACGATCGCGTTTATGTGCACGCGTACCTATGCAAATGCTGATCGAACCATCAAATTCAATCTTAATCACCTCACATACAAGCATATTTTACACATAGTCACGCTGGAACGCTCTCCGACCTGCTTACACCAGAGCCGGCATTATATAGGCCTTCGCCCGTGCACATAATAATACATTATATATATGCAATCATGCGCGTGCATACATTCATGAGTGCAGGCATATTATAAAAAAAGAAGAAAAAAACCGCATAATTATGCAAACGCTCCGCTCTCTCTCTCTCTCTCTCTCTCTCTCTCTCTCTCTCTCTCTCGTACACCTACAGTCAAATAAAATCTAAACGAGCATATAATTCATCTATTTTCCAAGGTAACCAACGCTATACTCAGGTAGCTCGAATCGCGCTTAAAACTGCGCGCAATTGTCTCAGAACGTAGCAGTTTCGCGTATGGATTCGTCAACACGCAGTTGCAATGATACTAGCCATGACGAAGCCTTCGTTTCTGCCGGAAGTTCAATCATTTCTCGATTTGAATTGTCGTCTGCTTTAATGTAGGCTGCCTGCGAGGTGTAGATATATTGCATTAACCTGAAACTAGGTAAACGGGAATTTCTCTAGTTGTGGAGATCAGCGATTGTTTCCCCCTCAAACGCGGTCAGCGCAGGTATGGAAAGCTTCACACATCATGGTGTAAATATTTGTTTACAGTGGTCGATGTTGCAGTCTGCAAACGATGACACCAGCTGTGGCTTGTGCAGCAGCCGAAGTCAGCCAGTAATTGTCAGGAAGACTGCGTGTTTCGATAAACCTCCGTAGATCTAATTTAAACAGACGCAAATTCAGTTTCCCTTTTATTGTAGCTCAACATTATAACAGGCTGATGTATTTATACTATAGGATCAGCCGTATCTCACCACATATGATCTATTACTTTAATGTAGTTATCTACTTTGGCCACTTAGCCATATGGAAGCGCATAACATGACGACTGGCTGATGCAGATCTATCTAACGGCTTTTCTTCTTTATGGAATATCTCAAAAAGTACTTCGTCGATCTTTCTGAAAATTTGTAGGCATGTTCATTATGGGTCACGGATAATGCCCAATGTTTTAGTTTACCGTTACAACCGTTACTAACGGCTGTAACGGCCTGTAACGCTTTTTCTTCTTTATGGAATATCTCAGAAACTACATGGCCGATCATTGTGAAAATTAGCAGGTATATTCATTATGGGTCACGGATGATGCCCGATGTTTTAGTTTACCCCGTTATAGCCGTTACTAACGGGTGCAACAGCCTGTAACGGTTTTTCTTCTTTATAGAATATCTCAAAAACTACTTGGTCGATCTTTCTGAAAATTTGTAGGTATGTTCATTATGGGTCACGGATGATGGCCGATGTTTTTGTTTACCGTCACAACCGTTACTGACGGCTGTAACGGCCTGTAACGGTTTTTCTTCTTTATAGAATATCTCAAAAAGTACTTGGCCGATCTTTCTGAAAATTTGTAGGTATGTTCATTATGGGTCACGAATAATGCCCGATGTTTTAGTTTACCATATATACCGTTACTAACGTCTGTAACGGCATGTAACGCTTTTTCTTCTTCATGGAATATCTCAGAAAGTACTTGGCTGATCTTTGTTAACATTAGCAGGTATGTTCATTTTGGGTCACGAATGATGCCCGATGTTTTAGTTTACCGCTATAGCCGTTACTAACGGCTGTAACGACCTGTAACGGTTGTTTTTCTTTATGAATATCTCAGAAAGTACTTGGCTGATCGTTGTGAACATTAGCAAGTATGTTCACTATGGGTTACAGATGATGCCCGATGTTTTAGTTTACCGTTATAACCGTTACTAACGGCTGTAACGGCCTGTAACGATTTTTCTTCTTTATAGAATGTCTCAGAATGTACTTGGCCGATCTTTGTGAAAATTAGCATGCATGTTCATTATGGGTCATGGATGATGCCCAATGTTTGAGTTTACTGTTATAGCCGTTACTAACGGCTGTAACGGCCTGTAACGGTTTTTCTTCTTTATAGAATATCTCAGAAAGTACGTGGCCGATATTTCTGAAAATTTGTAGGTATGTTCATTATAGGTCACAGATGATGGCCGATGTTTACCAGAATAGCCATTACTAACGGTTACACCAGTCCAAGACGGTTTTTCCTCTTTATGGAATATCTCACGTGTATTCAGGATAAACTGGGAGTACGTTTGTATGCTTTGCATCTTGTTTTTTTTTTTCTTTTGTCTAACTTTTTTTTGTGTATGTTTTTTAAGTTTCACTGAAACTCTCTCTCCTTCTCTCTGTCTCTCTCTCGGGTCAGCAGGATGACGTGGGAATGTTTATAAAGAGGAGATGACATACGTATGACGGCGTAGAGAAGATGACATGTGTTCGTATATATTTCATCAATTAGCATCGCCTACTTAAAAGAAATTGGTCAACTGACGACCTTTCTCGAGACTTATGTTGATCTTCTCATGTATATGAACATGACCCCTGTTCCTCATCGATCGTGATTTTTACTGGAAAGACATTGCTCCTTTGAACAATCCTTGGGTGCCAAGGAGAACAGGTTTGAACAGCTGACTAGGTGTTTTCACGTCTCTGATTCCACTCAGGCTGTTCCCAGAGGTCAGGCTGGGCATGACCCCCTGTGCAAAGTCAGACCTCTCATTTCTATGACTCAACAATGTTTTGCTATACAGTTTCTGCCTGGACAGAACATCACAGTAGATGAGGCAATGAGCAAGTTCAAGAGTCGTTGTGGGCTTTTAAAGCACGGGCCTGCAAAACCAACGAAGTGGGGCCTCAAAGTTTGGTCTTTGTGTGATGCTGAATCTTTTATATGCTGAATTATTCAGTATGTACTGGGAAGACCAATGATTTGCTTGCTGGGAGGGGTGAAGCCCTAGGGATCGTGTTGTCAAACACTTGGCAGAACGTCATTATTTCAAGTGCACACCATCTACTTTGACAATTACTTCACATTCGTCCCCCCCCCCCCCCCCCCCCCCCTCATTCAACATCTGTTTCAGCAGAAAACCTTGGCACGTTGGACTGTGCGAAACAACAGAAAGGGTCTGCCACAGGATAGGAAGCCAGCAAAATGTGTCAAAAAGTCTGTGGACACAAAGCGCTGGTTTGGTCAGATTGGTGATGGTGTCGAGAAGGGCCAGCTTCAGGCTCTTGCTTGGTGTGACCATCGTAAGGTCACCTGTCATAAGGTCACCTGTCGTAAGGTCACCTGTCGTAAGGTCACCTGTCGTAAGGTCACCTGTCGTAAGGTAACCTGTCGTAAGGTCACCTTTCTGACTTCCGCCCATAATGAAACTGATGGACAGCTTGTCAAAAAAAAAAACATAAATAAAAAAGAAGTGTAGGGGGTGTTGTAAAAGCCAGGTATTTTTGGCCCCTGGCTGTGGCTGATTACACCAAGAATGACAATGGTGTAATAAATGCTTATGTCATCTACAAAAAAAAACCCTCTGCAGCTGGCCCCACTGAAAAAGCATGTGGATTTTCATACTGAGATCTTCATGGGCATGGTCAATGGTTTCAAGGGTCGAAAACGGTAGACTCTCCTTCCTAAATCCAGTCTGCCAGAGGCAAGAAGGACTGTGTCTGGTGCAAGAAGGAAGGCAGGAAAACCCCAGCAGGCAATGCCATCCAGTCAACACAGGAGTGTGTCATGCATAAGGTGGCACTGTGCAAGAATCGTGGCTGCTATTTTTTCTTTTCGCCAGCAGTGAGTATAGGTTCCTACACGCTCATTCTTAGCAGAACTCCTGAAACTGGACTCCACCAAGGACTAGACTTTGTCATTATTGTTTGGTACAGACTGTTTTGGGGTAGACTAAGTGAATAAAGTGCCACATACGAAAGTGCTGAAGTTTTTGCATGTGAGAAAAGTGCACAACGGAAAGAAATTTCACGTCAGTGCTCTGTGTGTGCGAAACGTGCAAAAACGTCAGTGCTCTGTGTGTGCGAAACTGTGCAAAAACGTCAGTGCTCTGTGTGTGCGAAACGTGCAAAAACGTCAGTGCTCTGTGTGTGCGAAACGTGCAAAAAAGCAAGAACATTTCAAGTTTCTGTGTTCTTTGTGTGTGACCACATCTGGATTATATAATTCAATATTTCTGGAACCATATGGTGAGTACAATAAAAAAAATACTTGAGTGTTGTTCTGTGTTGTGATGCCTGTCTGCCTTCTTTCCTACTAACACCTGCGTATTGTTAGAAATAGTATTAGTCGTACAAACTTTGTTTCTCTCACGAACACAAACTGACTCATGCAGATCAAAGAGCATGCACTCCAATACTTTTTCCAGCAAATATGAAGTGATTTTGACATGTGCTTTTTTTTATTGATTTTTTTTTTACTACAATGTAAAAAAATTGTGACTGAAAATTTTTCACTGTATTATTTTTCCAGCTTCATATAAAACTGCTTATACCTCACAACGCCCATCAGTCCTTTTCAGATGGTGAACCTGACCACTTGTCATCAAACTGGTAGGTATTTTAAAGTTGATGGGTGTTGTATTGCCTGTCTGTCACCTATTTCGCTAACGTAGGCATGTTTACTAGCTAGATTCAGGTATGCGAGTGTTGAGTCAAAAAAAAATTAGACATATACCTAAAATAACAACTGCAAACTGAAGTTCAGCTGTCCATAGATTTTTATTGAAAATTTGAAGTCTTTCTATCAATGAAGGTTTTTTTTTTTCTCAAATTTAAAAAAACCCTCAGTACACCAATTCGGGCAGCAAAGTCTAATAAAAACTCAGTGGTCGAGGGGAGCTCTATCACGACGTTATTCGGTGATCGAAAGGTTCATAAAGGCATGTATCGAGTCGATTTCCACAACATCACAGCCCTAATATGCCCCTCCCCTTCCCCTGCCGTAGGCTGAGCAATAGCAACACGAATTAAATCGGAGAGAGAAGAGAGAGAGAGAGAGAGAGAGAGAGAGAGAGAGAGAGAGAGAGAGAGAGAGAGGGTGGTGCTGGTTATTGGTTTAACCTTTTTTAGTTCTACCAGCACTTGAAGTTGACGCCCAATATTACTACTGAGACCATCCTAAAAACAAAAACAAAAACAAAACAAAGCAAAAAAGTACTCCAGATCAGTCCGTATGGAGAATACACTGAACTACCCATACAAGCACTACGTAACGAGATATAACAATCTTAATTTTTTTTTCTTAGACCTTGTGGTCTTAGGCAGCAACAGCCCCGTGTTGTAGTTGTACCAGTCTTGATACAGTTTCACAACCGGGCAAGACAAATGGGACTAACAGTAAACAAACAAAAGAGAAGAAGAAGATGCAGAAGAGGAAAAATAAAACGAAAAAAAAAAAAGAAGAGGAAAAATAAAACGAAAAAAAAAAGAAGAGGAAAAATAAAACGAAAAAAAAAAAAAATCAAACAAACAAACAGAAAACAAAGACCCAAATAAAATTGAAAAAATGACTCAGCTGAGGGGCATTGTCTGCTGAACGTAAAAATAAAAAATGACTCAGCTGAGGGGCATTGTCTGCTGAACGTAAAAATAAAAAATGACTCAGCGAGGGGCATTGTCTGCTGAACGTAAAAATGACTCAGCTGAGGGCATTGTCTGCTGAACGAAAAATAAAAAATGACTCAGCTGAGGGGCATTGTCTGCTGAACGTAAAAATAAAAAATGACTCAGCTGAGGGCATTGTCTGCTGAACGTAAAAATAAAAAATGACTCAGCTGAGGGCATTGTCTGCTGAACGTAAAAATAA
>CM031608.1:90176911-90201911 GCA_018398815.1 Conus ventricosus | reverse complement strand
AAGCAAAAATACAAAAGAACAAATAAATGAATAAACAAGTTTTGAAGAAGAGGAACTGTCGAGTCACACATCGTGTCAACATCGGTCAAAACATGTCATACACTGTGTCATAATGTGTCACACATGTGTCAACTTCGGTCATACATCGTGAAAGAAAAACAGAAACGAAAGCTGGGACAGAAGAAAGAATGTCGAGTACATGTGTCAACATCGTGTCTACTCGGTCATACATCGTGAAAGAAAAACAGAAACGAAAGCTGGGACAGAAGAAGAAGAGGAACTGTCGAGTCATACATCGTGAAAGAAAAACAGAAACGAAAGCTGGACAGAAGAAGCCGAGGCACCTTTATGTGTGCGGTGATTTATGGAGTTAAGATTTTGTGTTCAATTTTTCTTGAGATTTCCGCTATTACAAATGATTGCAAAGAAATGTCAGTTTTAATTTTGCATGCCTGTTCAACTCATTTGATGAGTTCTTAGTTTCATCCAAACACATGATTGTCCACAGTTAGTACACTAACGGAATAGGCGGATCCAACATTAGTCAGGAGACAAAGCTTCAGCGATAAGGCCTACCATGCACTAAGGAAAAGTCATCCAAAGTTTCAGCAGGGTTATTTAAGTACTGGTTTTCCACCTCCTTAACTGATTCTTGCCATACATAACATATGGATGGTTCACTGGCACGTTTCAGGTCAGAGTTTACACAGTAAGAAAAAAGAGTGGCTGTTGTTCCTTTAATTGAAAAATGAACATGGATAAAAACAACTAGAACAGACAGTTAAAAAAATTACCAGGACTGTGGTACTTTTACGTTGCAGAGTCAAAAACTAAAACGTTGTGTAGGATCGTGGGTTAACGAGGAAAATCTGAGAAAAATGATAACAAATCTGAACTTGCTCTTAGATCAGTGTAAGGGCAAAGAATGGAGTTTTTTCACCCTCAAAAATGCCCGAATGGGAAGAAAACACTCTAAAAAAGGGAAAACAAAGACGGGAAGCAACGCTGTAAACAATGAGATGGAGAGTCCCACCCTCAGCCCACGTCTCTCTCTCTCTCTCTCTCTCTCTTTCTCTCTCTCTTTTTCTCTCTCTCTCTCTCTCATCTCTCTCTCTCTCTCTCCCCCCCCCCTCCCTCTCCCCCTCTCTCTCTCTCTGTCCTCATCTCTCTGGTCTACTCTCTCTCTGTCTCTCTCTCCCCTTCCTCTCTCTCTCTCTCCCCCTCTCCTCTCTCTCTCTCCCCCTTCTTCTCTCTCTCTCTCTCTCTCTACAGTTTATCTCACCTCCCCCTCTTTTTGAGACTTTACTCCTTCATCAACGGGAGATACTCGTACGGGTATTCATGGTTTGTTCGTGGTGCTGTTCGGTTGAATGTCAGTTCCGATATTTATTGTGAGTAGGCGTCCCCGGACAAGGCGACGGCCAATGTTTTCATCTTAAAAAGTTAAGATAAATGAGTAAATAATCTCTGTCTGTCTGTCTGTCTGTGTGTCTGTCTGTCTGTCTGTCTCTGGCTTCCTTGAGTGAGAATCGAACCCCGGATCAGGCGCCCAGCTCACAAAACTGTGGACAGTTCACAGAATCTTTAAATTGATCCTATCTGATGGAGTTTTTTTTTTGATTTAAACTGGGAAATAAATGAAGACTTTAAAAACTACAAAATCAGGCAAACAAAGAACAAATCTCAATCATCTTAGAATTCAAAAACATGCATAGAAAACTGTAAATGGGGGAAAAAAAGGGACAGATAAAATACGCGAATCTGGAATTCTGTCATAATGAAATTTCATTGCTGTTAAAGAGCATGGGTTCTTATTGGGCACTTTTGGAATTCAGAATACAGACACGTTAAAACGTACTCAGTGTGCTCGACGTCCGTTGCACCTTGCAGATATACGCAATTCAAAGGGGCGGATCGGGTTGTCGGATTAGACGGTGAAGAGTATGTGTGGCAAAGGTCTAAGTACCAAAAAGTTGTCGAGCGAGGATGAGTAGAGGATTCAGAACTTATTTCTATCGGCAAAACAAGTACATTTGTCAAAAAGTTGTTGGTAGGGGGGGGGGGGGGGGGGGGGGGGGTGAAGAGGGGTGGGGAGGTGTAGGAGGGGAGGGGGAAGGAGTGGAGGGGGGGGGGGTGGAGGGGGGGTGCTTAACATTCATTGCTGCACTATTGCTACGTTCTTTGCTTTTTGTTTTTCCAAATTCGAGATGTGTAGAAAGCGTGAGGGGGGGTGGGGGAAACTCAATGAAACCGTCTCTTTCCCCCATCCCCCCAGTCGTTATCTCTTCGCTCTTCCCTCCCCCCCCCCCCCCCCCCCCCCCCCCCCCCCACCTTGTTCCCTCCTCTTAGTTTTTCTCTCCCCGCTTCGCCAGCTTCCCCCTTTCCTTCGCCGCGCGCGCGCACACACCACACACACACACACACAGAGGCAGATAGACAGACAGACTGACACATACACAGAGACATGCGCACACATGCGCACGCACGCACGCACACCACAGAGTCCCCAGCCAAGATATGCGTCTGAGTGGAAAAGAAGATGCCCCCCCGTGAAATTCCTGAAGAGCGAGTTTTTAGAGAGAGAGAGAGAGAGAGAGAAAAGAGAAGGGGGAGTTAACTCATCCTTGGAGGCATTGCGGTCGTCGCAGTCATTCGCTGCATTGCGTGCATTTGCTTCCCCCTCCTCCACAAATTTGTTAAAGAACTCGCCTCCACACTCCGCCACTGTAGTTAGAAGTGCGAGATCATTAGTGGCAAAGGGACCGTTAAGTCGACAGCCATTTTTAGACAGTTCCTAAAGGAGAATGGCGTGATTCAAGAGCAAGAGTTCATTACTGAAAAAGGGAGGTGGGGGCGGGGGCGGGGGGAGAGAGAGGAGAGAGGAGTGGATGTGCACACATGCGCGCGCGCGCGCACACAAACACACAACACGTTTCCAGCGCTCCTATTAATATGTTCAAGGGACGCAGCTAAATTAAAAGAAATAATCTAGCGTAAAAGTTTACGTTTTTTCATTTAAAAAAGAAGATCGTTTTGTCTTTATTTTGAGTGTAATCGAACTTAAAAAACAATTTTAATAACAAAAATTAAAAATCGGAAATAAAATTGGTGGGGAAAACAGAAAAACGAAAACAAGGGGGGTTTGTTTTCTCCCGTAAGGTTCTAACACAGAAGTAACTTTTTTCCCAAGGGAGGGTACGGGCCTTTTAAACTTAAAATAAAGTCGGGGAACAAAAACATAGACAACAATCTAATAGGGGGGGAAAAAAACAAGCGCGGCCCAAACCCAACTAAAAACTGTTTTAAGCAAAGTTTTGATTTGAGGGGGGGGAGTTTGAAGATGGAAAAACGGGGAAAAAATTAAAATTAAAAAAAAATTAAAAAAATTTAAAAAAAATTTAAACAGATATGAAAACTCTTTTTCTACTGCAAAAGGGAAACCCAACGAAATCCCTTTAAAGGGCAGATATTTTTTGTTTTGGGCCTCTCAGAGGCCCTTTCGCCCGCTGGTTCGGGACCTCCGGGGAGACCGGCGGGTTGGTCTGGGGCTCCCGGCGTCAAATGGGAGACAAAACCCACAGTCCATAAAAATGGGGTGTTCTCACCACCATGGGTGCAAAAAAAGAACCCCAAAAGCACCCCCAAGAAAGCCAGCAAAAGGGATGAAAAGGGGCAACCAAAGAAAGTTTTGGGGGGGAAAAAAAGTTGCTGAAAAAACTAAAACATTAAGCAAAAATAAAAAAATGGGGGCCGGCCCTTTGAGCCTACGCCTGAGGATCCCCCCAAAGTGAAAGGGGGAATCAAAAAACAAACCCCCCAAGCGGCAGAAAAAAAAATTACAAAAAAACCTCAATTTTTCCCCAAAGCAAAATGGGAAAATGAAATGAGGTAGGGGAACTGTAAACGTTTAAAATGAAAACAAGGGGGGTATGTTTTGTCCCATAAGGAAACCTGACACAGAAAATTTTTTTTCAAGAGGGAACAGTCAAGGGTGCGTTTAAAAGCTTTACAAAAAAAAACTCTTTGTGTTAGATCGGTGACTCAAAAAGGGCCTGTGACAATTTTTGTCTCAACACAGGAAAATTATTTTTTTCATTCTTGCGGAACAATTTTTTCCCAGTGTTTTTTTTCTTTTTAAAATTAAACCCAACAATGTTTTTAACAAAATTTTTTTTTAAAACATCAATTTTTCCAAACCTATACATCAACGAAATTTATTTTTTTTTTAAACTAAAGTTTGTTAAAATTTTTTTTAATTTATCAAAAGTTTAAAACTAAATTTTAAATTGTCCTGTTTTCTTTCCTATTTTTTTTTTTTTTTCAAAATTTGTGTTTTTCTGGTTGAATTGCTAATGTCCCGAAAAGGGCCTAGTTTTTGATATTCAAAAACCAAGAATGTTTTGCTCCACTTTTAGCTGCCCTATCTACTTCATCTTTTTTAAAAAAAAGGGGAACAGGGGAAAAAGGGACCCAAAAAAAGGAAAACTGGGTTTGCCTCCTTCAAAAAGCTTGTGTATCAAACAGCGGGACCTCAAAAATTCATTTCGGGTTTTTAGTATGCAGATGAAAATTTTTTTAGCGCCTAAGGACTGATTTTGCCCTACAAAAAAACAGAATTTAAAATTTTTTTGGTTTGGGGGAAAAAATTTTAAAATTTAAATTCAAAGCCATGATTATTGCTGTTAATTCATGTGAATATGGATATGTTGCTTCCAATGTAAAAAGTTTTCTCCCCCTTTTTTCCCTGGGTTTAAAGAATGCAAAACCCTTTTTGCTTACCAAACTTAAAAACCATTGTGTTTTTTTTTAATTGGTTGGGTGTTTTCTCGCAATAGGGACACTTTGTTAACTTGTGAGCAAAATTGTTTAATTTTATTTTTTTTAAAAGGGTTGGTGTGATCAATAAAAAAAATGGGTTTTTTTTTAATTTCCCCAGTGGGGTATGGAAAAAAAAGATGGTCGGGGAAAGAGAAAGCTTCCTTTCAAAGGGAAAAAACCCCAATTCTGAAAGTATTTTTGATGTAAAATTTTTGGCAAAAGTTATTTGAAAAAGTTATAGTTTGCTTTTTTGGAAAAAATCAAAATCTGATCTCTTTTTTTAATTTCTAAATTTGAAGGGTTTTTTTCTGCTGTATTTTTTAATGAAAAATTTTTACAAATGTTAAATCTCTAAAAACTTTCAAGGGGAAAAGCCCCGGGGGTTCAAAATTTTTGTACGGGCGATGGGGGGCGTGCACAGGAAGCCCAAAGGGGGCTTTTTTAAATCCCTTTAAACATTCATTATTTGGGCAGTTTTTGTAATAGATATTTAAAAGGCGTTTAAAAGAATATTTCTTGGCCATAATTTCTATTGATTTAAATTAAAGACTTAAAATAGAGTAATAAAATGTTGTGGATTTTGGTCCCACTTTTTTTAAAATTTAATTTTCAAAAAGTTTAAAGTTTTCTCGCCTTTGTTAATAAATATTCGATATAAAATTTTCCATAAACCCTTAGATGTAAAAAAAACCCCCTTGTTTTTTTTAATTTTATTTACGTTTAAGAGGGGTAACATCCAATGTGAAAACAGGCATACTTTCGGGGTTAGCCCTTTTAAAAAAAGAATCATATTTTTTTTTTCGGTTGACGACTTAAACCATTTTTGTTCAGTAAACCCCCCTTTTTGGGTTTTGTTTCCCCTGATAGATCTTTTTTACGAATTTTATATCTCCCCCTGCGAAGTTTTTTTTTTAACTTTTTCATCCCCCACATGCATAAAATTTGTGCATATTGGGAAAAAAAACCTTTTTTGATAATTTTTTTGGCAGCAAGCCCTTAATAACGAGAAAAGGAAAATGGCGCTAATACGAACCCCCGGGGAAAACCCAATTTTAAAAAGGGTTTTAAATTGTGGGGAAAATGTTGTTCCCACTCTTGTTCTTATTACCCCAAACCTTTAAAAACATCTGACAAAAAGGGTTTTAAAATTTTTCCTTTTCAAAAAAATGGGTTTTTTCGTTTGGGTTTAATAGCTTGGGAAAGCCTTTCCCTTTATCGTAAACCTTTTTTTTGTCGAAAAAAAGGGAGCAAGAAAAACATTTTCGTCTAGCAAAAATTTTTCTTTTTTTGTTTATAATTTCACTAAAATTTCTGGAAATGGATCGACCCCCATTTTGGAAAAAAACTTGATTAATTGGTTTTTATGTTATATTTTTTAAAAGTATGTACAAGTCTATTCATAACAATTCTTTCTGGGAAAAATTTTTTTACATTGAAGTAAAACAATTTGGGTTCATAATTTTTAGGGTCCTTTGTACAAATTTTCCCCTTTCTTAAAAGGAAATTTGGAAAAACGATCAGGGCTGTTTCCATAAATTTTGGCATAAAAACCATTGCTCCAACAAGTACTAAATTAAATTTTTGAAAAAAACCAAAAAAAGTTTTCCCGTAAATTTTTAACAATTTTATTAGAATTGATCTAAAACCCAAAAAATGGGTTTTTTTAATTTTATGGGGTTCTAATGGCTTTTTTTAAATTCTTGGGGAAAATTATTGGGGGTTAAATTTTTTACTTTTTTCTGCTTTGATTTAACCCCGTGCTTTACTTCTTTCTTCTTTATCGCTGTGTATTTGGTTTAGCCCCTTTTTTGACCTTCTTTCGGTTACCTCACAAACTTTTTAAAAAAGGCTTTCTTTTTTCTTCCCGCACAAAAGCTGTTGTTATTCTATTTTTATAGGGTTTCTGTGGGGATTTTTAATCCATTTTTCATTTGCTTTTAGTTTTCCCCCCACCTTTAAAACCCAATTTCTTTATGTTTTTTTAAAAATTCGGTTACAAAATTTTTTTCATTTCTTTATGGGTTTCTTGTGATTTTTTTTTCAAAAAATCTTGGGAAACTTTCTTTTTTTTTTTGGGTTTGGGTGTTTCCCCATTTTTGGGGGCCCATAAATTTTTTCCCTTTTGTTTTCTTTGGGCTTTGGGTTTTTTTTTTCTTTGGATCGAAATTGTCTCTTCTGCTAAAAAATGTTTACAAAATGTAGTGTAAATTTGGGCATCTACAATTTTTATTTGCTGAAAACATAAATTTTTGTGTTGTTAAATTTATTTGAAAAAAAAAGACCAATCTGCTTTTTTTTAAATAATTTTGGGAAAAAATCTTCTGGGGAATTCCTGTTCTATTAAGTCATTTAAAAGATTTTTTTATTGGAATAAAGATTGATCCCCTTGGGTTTTCTCCCGGGTTTAAAAATTGAGTTTTTTACAAGTGATGGGGATGTTTTTTTGGTTTTAAAACGATGGCTGAGGGGTTTTGGGGGGCTATATCTTTGGGAAAGCGGTAAACTTCCAAATTTTTAGAAAAATAGATTAAAAATCACTTGTTATTTTAATTTAAACTTTACTTTTAACCCCTTTAAAAGCCTTGGGGCCCAAAAAGGGAATTTTTGCTTTTAAAACCCCCCCAATAACCCCTTTTTCCCTTTGGGCTTTTAACCCTTTTAAAACCATTCTGTTTTCGTACATCAGGCCCTTTTTTGGGAAGGGAAACCCGGGGGGTTCTTTTAAAAAAAAAAGGGTGTAAATTTAAACCTTTGCGGACAGCATAAGCAGAAGGGATGTTTCTGGATACGGGGGGGTTCCCTTTTACAAAAATCCAGGCCTTCACCACGAAAATTTTTTGTTTGTACGATCCGCACATTTTTCCCAAAAAAGGGGGGGTGATAGAACCCGGAAAAAGTGGTAGATTAACACTTTGACATTTAAATGATTGGGAATAATAATAATTTAAACTTATTTATTCCAAAAAATTGATTCAAGTTTGATATTTTTGTTTATTTAACGACAATTTTTTTTGGAGAAAATTTTTAAAATTTGGGCTTTTTTTGGTTTTCTTTAAAAAAAATGTATATAAAAAAAAAAAAGTGGGCTGAGAAACTCCCTTTTTAAAAGTATATTAGCAGGTTTGGACCGCCGAAAAACCCTAAGACTTTAAAAAAAAAAATTTAAAGAAACAGAAAAGCAAAAAAATAAGCTAAAAAAGTCTTCAGTAATAAAATTAAATTTTCCGTTAAAAAAGTGAGGTTTGGGGTATAAACTGGGGTTTCCCCTACTTAATAATTTCAGCAATATAGAGACTTGAGGGGGGGTGCTCCCCAACACTTAAAAGCATTTTCCAAAAAATTAAAAACGGTTCCCCCAAGGGCCCCTTTTCCCTCCCCTTTTCAAACTTTTGGGGGTACCCCAACGCCCTGGAAGGGGAGGTTGGCCCCGGGGAGATGGCTTTTGGGCTTTTCCCAAAGGAGGTCTCGTAGATGCCGGGGGCCAAAGGTTTTGGGGCCAGGATCCTGACCCTCTGGTGGGGTTGCACCCGCTCTTTCCCGTAGTCATAGAAGTTTTTGGTGGTAAAAGGAAAAAATTTTGGGCGCCCGCAGTTTGTTCTTACAAGGGCATTTTAACAATTTACGTTTTTTGCATCCAATTCGCATCTTCTACTGCTTTTGCCTGCTCACAACAATGTTTGTTTATGGGTTTTTGCTTTGATTTGTTTTTATGCTTTTGTTAAAAAATTTGCTGACTGTTTTTGCGTCCTTTCGATTTCAAAACATTGATACCACAGGGAATTTCTATTTCGTCTGGTATTTCTGAGTCGTTTGTTGAATCAAGTAGTTGAGGACTCAGTTTTTTGTGTGGGCATATGTTTTCTGTCGTTTGGAGGTAAACCCATACGAACGGCCTAGTCTTTTCATTTGTACACCTTTCAGTATAGAATCAGAGTGTAAGATCACTGAAGGAAAGTCATTGTTCTTTTTCGTATTGGAGTCTTTGGATGACGTTTTGCTTTTCGCGTCATTTGCCTTTATTGACGTCAGATTTTCTTTTCTTGTCTTCCAGTTTTCCTTTTTATTTATTTGCCCCTTCACGCCCGTTTTCTTCACAAGTACATTGGATGGCGATGTTTGTGTGTGTGTGTGTTGTGTGTTGTTTTATTAGCACAGCCAGGGACGTAGGCCTACTTTAAACGAAAAATTGCATTGTTAGCGGAATGTGTTCCTGGTTTCACTGTTTCCAGTCACAGTCCGCACAGAACTATACTGCGGCCACAGCCACTTATCGTTAAGTAGCGCTTGTTTTTAATGCGATTTCCGCGGCGATTCATCTTTATGGACTGGGCCGTTGGAACTAAACGTACCAGGTAATTGATAACAGAAACAGGAATTTTGTTTCATTTCCTAGCCCAGGCTGGAAGCGTTCCCAGCGAGAAGGCGCTCAAATGGCTGGCTGATGATACTACCGCTGGAATGTTCTCTGAGACCAACTTTCTTTGAATTGATAGAGGATCATGCTCTTAGACTTTGCTGGAAGTCTGTTTATAAACACGGGCAAATAACCATGTCAGTTCCTCTTAATGGCGTAACGATAGGCACGCTCTCTCCCTCTCTCTCTCTCTCTCTCTCTCTCTGAACTTTCCCTGTTTAATACCATGACTAAACAACACAACACAAGATAAACACGAAACAAGATAGCATGATGCAAACAAAAGATTAACAATCTGCAGTTAGGACACTTGTTCACGTGGTTTTGAATCTGTTTACGTCGATGTACTTCGCTTCGTTTCCTTTCTGTCAGGTCGGATCAGTATCCTCGTACGTATAGAACGCACTTTAACCTCGTACTCTCTCTCTCTCTGTTCTCTCTCTCTGTCTGTCTGTCTCTCTCAAATTGCTCACCGTTTTTTGTTTAAAGGTTTTACAGTCTAGGGAACTATAGCAACATCATAGGGATAGTATTTTAATGTCTTTTACTTTGGTTTCTTTCTTCGTATAAATTTTAGTTTTTGTTCATAATTTCTGTTTACGTATTCTTTATTTTTACGATTGATTGCTTATATATACTACACATCCCTCCATTAAGCGGCATGGCTTTTCTCTCTCTCTCTCTCCTCTCTCTCTCTCTCTCTCTCTCTCTTCTCTCTCTCTCTCTCTCTCTCTCTCTCTCTCTCTCTATTTTGCGTACTCTCCTCCTGTCCTCTTTAATCATGTAAGTTCAGGACTTTGTGGATTTCTTTTTCTTTCCTTTTCTTTTCTTCTCTTCTTCTTCTTCTTCTTCTTCTCTCTCCTCTCTCTCTCTCTCTCTCTCTCTCTCTCTCTCTCTCTCTCTCTCTCTCTCTCTCTCTCTCTCTTAACAAATCGTGTATCGGCCTCTTTCCTGTTCCCTTCTCCCGTCTTCTCCCTGTTTTCCTCACACCTCCCCCCCCCCTCATCCTCTTCTCCCTTCGTTCTCCCTTCTTTCCTTTTCTTCCTTTTCTTTTTTTTTCAAGGCTCTATCGTCCTGGTGAGTGACTCAGCAAGTGAAACGACAGCAGACAGGTATGTGCCAGTTTGGGAACGGCTCTTGTGTTTTTTTGGCACGGTCCAGTTAAAGACCTGTGTGTCAACTGCACGCTTTGTTACCGCCGTATGTGAGAGAATGTCCGCTACCGCGCATACCACCACGCATGGACACCCCCCTCCCCCTCCTACCTTCCTCCTATTCCTCCTCCTCCACCTCTGTGTGTGTGGATCGGTCCTTATCTGTGTCTCTTATTGTCTGCCTCCATGCCCTTGTCTGTCTGTCTGTCTGTCTGTCTGTCTGTCTGTCTTGCAACTTGCCTGGGTCCTTCTTGTTGTTGTTCTTGATCTTCTTCTTCTTCTTCTTCTTCTTCTTCTTCTTCTTCTTCTTCTTCTTCTTCTTCTTCTTCTTCACCTCCTCCTCCTCCTCCTCCTCCTCCTCCTCCTTCTTCTTCTTCTTCTTCTTCTTCTTCTTCTTCTTCTTCTTCTTCTTCTTCTTCTCCTCTCTCTTTCTTTGTTGAGGGCATGGTGTAAAAAAAACCTATCAGCTATTACAATCTGCCCCAAATAAAAATATTCGTATTTGTATTCGTTTTCTCTCTCTCTCTCTCTCTCTTCTCTCTCTCTCTCTCTCTCTCTCCTCTCTCTCTCTCTCTCTCTCTCTCTCTCTCTCTCTCTCTCTTTGTTTTTGAGGGAATGGTGTAAAAAAAAGCTATCAGCTTATCCATTCTACCCTCAATATTCGTATTCGTATGCATATTCTCTCTCTCTCTCTCTCTCTCTCTCTCTCCTCTCTCTCTCTCTCTCTCTCTCTCTCTCTCTCTCTCTCTCTCTCGCACGAGTGATAGTAATCACTTGAATTGAAGGCCAGTATGAGTTCAGAGTTAAACACGGTCATCTGATGTGCTTTGTCACGCTTAAAACTTGGCGTATTGGGCATTGCAGTTCATGCTAGGAGATATGGTAACCAGACAGACACCGAGAACGTCTGTCCATAGTCAGACACTGAGAACGTCTGTCCATAGTCAGACACTGAGAACGTCTGTCCATAGTCAGACACTGAGAACGTCTGTCCATAGTCAGACACTGAGAACGTCTGTCCATAGTCAGACACCGAGAACGTCTGTCCATAGTCAGACACTGAGAACGTCTGTCCATAGTCAGACACTGAGAACGTCTGTCCATAGTCAGACACTGAAAACGTCTGTCCATAGTCAGACACTGAGAACGTCTGTCCATAGTCAGACACTGAGAACGTCTGTCCATAGTCAGACACCGAGAACGTCTGTCCATAGTCAGACACTGAGAACGTCTGTCCATTTTGTCATAGTGTGATCGGGAATGAAATACACTTCCTGTTTTGTTTTTTCTGCCTATGATGGTTTGTTTTGAAAATCGGACCTGTGTACAGAATGGATGAGTATAAAAGTAACTGTTGAAGTACTGACCCTTCGTATCAGTGCACCAAACGATGAAGCAACAAGCATCAGCCCATTGACCTTCTTCAGGCAGGACAAGAACACACAAACAAACGACAGAAATAAGCATGTAGTGGAGCAAGTGAACAGAAGGGTACAGAGGAGGGAAGAGGGGAACATGAGAGATTGGACGAAAAGGCTGACGTTGAAATAGGAATATTAAATCCTTCACGAACTGACATAGGAATAACTGATTCTGTCTTTTGAACAGGATCCTTTGTTTGTGCCAGGCTCAGTGCTTCAACGGTTTTTTTTTTCATGTATTGAATTCCGCCTGTAGTCATTATACTTTGAAATGTACCTTTATTCAAATTGACCGTTAGCTTTCATTGCGTGATCTCTTGTACCCAAGTTACTTCCCTTTCATTCGTTCTGGATCCTCAGATGTTGGCTGGAATATGCTCCCTTATTTTACATATCAATGACTTATGTTTGGTTTATTATTATTTCATATTGCTTTTCTTCATTTCCCTATTCAGTCCATCTGTGGCCCCTCTGAATGTCCTTTGGATTGTAATGCTTCTCGCGTGGTGTTGGAAACACCACAGAGCAACAGGGGGCTTGCTACTATCAGTGTTGGAAACACCACAGAGCAACAGGTGGCTTGCTACTATCAGTGTTGGAAACACCACAGAGCAACAGGGGGCTTGCTACTATCAGTGTTGGAAACACCACAGAGCAACAGGTGGCTTGTTACTATCAGTGTTGGAAACACCACAGGGCAATAGGTGGCTTGTTACTATCAGTGTTGGAAACACCACAGAGCAATAGGTGGCTTGTTACTATCAGTGTTGGAAACACCACAGAGCAATAGGTGGCTTGTTACTGTGTGTTGGAAACATCACAAAGCAATAGGTGGCTTGTTACTATCAGTGTTGGAAACACCACAGAGCAATAGGTGGCTTGTTACTGTGTGCTGGAAACACCACAAAGCAATAGGTGGCTTGCTACTATCAGTGTTGGAAACACCACAGGGCAATAGGTGGCTTGTTACTATCAGTGTTGGAAACACCACAGGGCAATAGGTGGCTTGTTACTATCAGTGTTGGAAACACCACAGGGCAATAGGTGGCTTGTTACTATCAGTGTTGGAAACACCACAAAGCAATAGGTGGCTTGCTACTATCAGTGTTGGAAACACCACAGGGCAATAGGTGGCTTGTTACTATCAGTGTTGGAAACACCACAGGGCAATAGGTGGCTTGCTACTATCAGTGTTGGAAACACCACAAAGCAATAGGTGGCTTGCTACTATCAGTGTTGGAAACACCACAGGGCAATAGGTGGCTTGTTACTATCAGTGTTGGAAACACCACAGGGCAATAGGTGGCTTGTTACTATCAGTGTTGGAAACACCACAGGGCAATAGGTGGCTTGTTATTATCAGTGTTGAAAACACGACAGGGCAATAGGTGGCTTGCTACTATCAGTGTTGGAAACACCACAAAACAATAGGTGGCTTGTTACTATCAGCACCATGGATGGACCGCCTCAAACTGCCGAAGACCATGATACCTGTATTTCTGACCCAGGGGACGAAAGCTGATTCTGGTCGGTCCTAAAGAAACCATTCTGTCCACACTACAGAGCTGAGCGATTTCCATTGCCTGCAGTGAAGAATTTGATATGTACATTTCAACGTCGTCCTTTTCATCCCGCCTCTGCTGTTCACCTCCTCCCAACCCCATCCTTAAAGGTCTACTTTAGAGATTTTCGATAATTGTTAAAAACAGGTCTACATGTCATATAACTACGGTATGGTATTCATTTTTCAAATAAAATCGCCGGAAGAATTTAATAGATAAAAAACGACTTTTGCACACCTGTTCAAACCCCGCGCGGTAGACCGAAAACCGTGACGTCAATTGATGGACTGGCCGTCAGCCGCGACCTACACAACAAGCCAACGCCAAGTGAAATCAACACGAGTTGCGAACCCCTACAGCCTAAAAAGTCACGAGGGGGTGGCAGATATTGTGCTGTAGGCGAGTGCAGCCGCTCAGCAGGAGACGGATATTCTTTGCACACATTTCCATCTGATCCAGATACTCGAAAGAAGTGGATTCGGTTCGTGCAACCACGTCAGTTCCAGCTGGACCACGGAAACGAGCTATTCCGACAATTGCCGAGCGCGTTCGAGTGGATCAAAAACTTCGTCTGCATTGTGCGCGTATACTTCGAAGGCGGAGTGGTAAGCTCGTACAGATGAGTACGATAGTCGCACGTTTATTCTGTTCTTATCAGTCGACAGATCACACTTGTTAAATTGAATGAACACGTTAGAGCTTGAGGAAGGAGAATCTCCGCTCGCCGTCCACGCGTGATCGCATCAAGAAGTCAGTCGGTAGCCTCCTTCGAGACTTCGGTAAAGTCCGTACGCCTTCGGAATGCTGTGTTCGGGCGTCCAGCTGGAACTGAACTGACGTGGTAAAAAGAACTTAGCGTTCAAACTGATAAGGTACAGGCCTTGCAGAAACATCCCCAGAGTCACATTGGCTGTCGCAATCATAGTCACTGCTTTTACATGATAAATTAAATACCGAGCGAGATGCGCAAGAACCATCAGAATCGCTTTCTGTCGCCGTCGCTGACCATCATGTGACGTCACATCCAAGAGCAGTTAAGCCATGCCAAGATTTAGTTGATTACCTCCCGTTTTCTTGATTACAGGTGAAAATGCCCACTTTCGCGGATCGATTTCGTGTGATCGGGAACGAATCGGATGTTTATTTTACCAATTTATCAAACATTTCATATTTCTGCATAAGCTGACCAATTATCGAAAACCTCTAAAGTAGACCTTTAAGAAGTCATATTTATGGTGACTGGCGACTTGTTCATCTGCACGTATACAGTTTTCTCCACACACACACACACACACACACACACACACACACACACACACACACACACACACACACACACACACACACTCACAAACACACACACGCACGCACGCGCGCACACACACACACACACACACACACACACACACACACACACACACACACACACACACACACGCACGCACGCACGCACACACACACACCACACACACACACACACACACACACACACACACACACACACACACACACACACACACACACTCACAAACACACACACACACACACACACACACACACACACACACACACACACACACACACACTCACAAACACACATACACACGCACACACACACACACACACACCACACACACACACACACGCACACCGCACACACACACACACACACACACACACGCACACACACACACACACACACGCACACACCCTTACCCACACCCCCACACACACACACACACTCACTCACACACACACACGCGCGCGCACACACACACACACACACACACACACACACACACACACACACACACACACACACACACACACACAGAACTAGGATCCGGTTGGTCCTACTGACAACAACAACAACAAAACATACAACACACACACACAACGCACACGCACACGCGCACACACACACACACACACACACACACACACACACACACACACACAACACACACACACACATAAGGAAAGAAGTCGGGGTGTAGTTGCCCCGGTGGATAAAAAAGAAGAGGATGGTTGGGGTCCGGTTGGCCGATGCATTAGAAAAATGTCAGGGTCTGGCTGGCCTAGGAAATGAAAAAGAAAAGGAAGTCGAGGTCTAGTTTGCCGAGTAGAAATAACAAACCAACCAACCCTGTTGGACTTTGGTCGGCCTAGCAGATAAAAAACAAGCCGGAGTCTGGTTGGCATAGCAGGTACAAAAAAAAAAAAAAAAAAAAAGAGGAAAGGATGGTCGGAGTCTGGTTGGCCCAGTGGATAAAAAAAGAAAAGTTGGAGTCTGGTTGGCCCAGTGGATAAAAAAAAAAGTTGGAGTCTGGTTGGCCCAGTGGATTAAAAAAAAACAAAAAAACACTCGGGGTCTGGTTGGCCCAGTGGATTAAAAAAGAAAAAAGAAAAAGAAAAAAAGAACAGTCGGGGTCTGGTTGGCCCAGTGGATTAAAAAAGAAAAAAAGAAAAAGAAAAAAAGAACAGTCGGGGTCTGGTTGGCCAGTGGATTAAAGAAAAAAGAACAGTCGGGGTCTTGTTGGCCCAGTGGATTAAAAAAGAAGAAAAAAAAAAGCAGTCAGGGTCTGGTTGGCCCAGTGGATTAAAAAAGAAAAAGTAAAAAAAGAGCAGTCGGGTCCGGTTGGCCCAGTGGATTAAAAAAAAAGAAGAAAAAGAACAGTCTGGGTCTGGTTGGCCCAGTGGATTAAAAAAAAAGAACAGTCGGGGTCTGGTTGGCCAGTGGATTAAAAAAAACAAAAACAGTCGGGGTCTGGTTGGCCCAGTGGATAAAAAAGAAAGCAAAAAAGAACAGTCAGGGTCTGGTTGGCCCAGTGGATAAATAAAAGAAAAAAAGAACAGTCGGGGTCTGGTTGGCCTAGTGGATTAAAAAAAAAGAAAGAGAAAAAGAACAGTCGGGTCTGGATGGCCAGTGGATTAAAAACACAAACAAAAACAGTCGGGTCTGGTTGGCTCAGTGGATTAGAAAAAATTAAAAACGGTCAGGGTCTGGTTGGCCTAGTGGATTAAAAAAAAAGTCGGGGTCTGGATGGCCCAGCAGTTTACAGTCAGGTATGGATGGCCCAGTGGATTTACAGTCAGGGTCTGGATGGCCCAGTGGATTACAGTCAGGGTCTGGATGGCCCAGTGGATTACAGTCGGGGTCTGGATGGCCCAGTGGATTACAGTCGGGGTCTGGATGGCCCAGTGGATTACAGTCAGGGTCTGGATGGCCCAGTGGATTACAGTCAGGGTTGGATAGCCCAGTGGATTACAGTCAGGGTCTGGATGGCCCAGTGGATTACAGTCAGGGTCTGGATGGCCCAGTGGATTACATGGGGGTCGGGTCCCCAGGGGATTACGTCAGGGTCTGGGGGGCCCAGTGGTTTACAGTCCGGCTGGTGGCCCATGGATTACAGTGGGGGTCGGGGATGGCCCAGGGGATTCAGGGGGGTTTGGGAGGCCCAGTTTACAGTCAGGTCGGAGGGCCCGGGGATTACAGTGGGGCGGGATCCCAGGGATTAAAAAAAAAAAGAACAGTCGGGTTGTTGGCCAGGGGATTAAAAAAAAAAAAACATCGGGTCGGGTTGGCCCAGGGGTTTAAAAAAAACGAAAGTGGGGGTCTGTTGGCCCATGGAAAAAAAAAAGAAAGAAAAAAAGAACAGCGGGGTCGGTTTGGGCCCAGTGGATAAATAAAAAAAAAAAGAACAGTGGGGGCTTGGCCCAGGGGATAAAAAAAAGAAAAAAAAAAACGGGGGGGTCGGGGGTTGGGCCTAGGGGATTAAAAAAAAAGAAGAAAAAAACACTGGGGGTTTTGGAGGGCCCCGGGGTTTAAAAAACAAACAAAAAACAGTCGGGGTCGGTTGGCCCAGTGGTTAAAAAAAAAATGGGGGTCGGGAGGGCCCAGGGGGATTACAGTCGGGGTCGGGAGGCCCCAGTGATTACAGTCGGGGTCGGGATGCCCAGTGGTTACAGTCAGGGCCCTGGATGGCCCATGGATTACAGTCAGGGTCTGGATCCATGGATTACGCGGGGTCTGGAGGGCCCATATTACGTCGGGGCGGGATCCCGGGGATTACAGTCGGGGCGGGATGGCCCAGTGGATTCATCGGGGTCGGGAGGCCCCCATGGATTACATGGGGGTCGGGATCCCAGTGGATTACAGTCGGGGGGATGCCCAGGGGTTTGCATCATCTGGAGGGCCCAGGGGATTACACCCAGGGTCGGGATCCCAGGGATTACGTCAAGGTCTGGATGGCCAGTGATTCAGTCAGGCTGGATCCCAGGGATTACAGTCAGGGTCTGGATGGCCAGTGTTTTACAGTCGGGTCTGGGGGGGCCGGGATTTACAGTCGGGGTCTGGGGGCCCAGGGGATTACAGTCAGGGGTCTGGATGGCCCAGGGATTACAGTCGGCTATCCCCAGGGGTTTACGCAGGTCTGTTGGGCTTAGGGATAAAAAAAACATCTGGGTTTGGGTTTGACCCAGCTGCAAACGAAAACAAAAAAAATGGGGGGTTTGGTTTGACCCAATTAGCAAAAAACAAAAAAATGTGGGTTTGGTTACCCAGAGGGTAGAAAGAAAACAACAACGACAACAATTCCCGGGGGTCGGTACCCTTGGGGAAGGAAGGGGCAGTTCCGGGGAGCCAGGGGACTTAACAAAAAAAGGATTAGAACAGCATTTTTTCAAAGCAACCTAATACTTTGCTTTTTTTCAAAGCGCCTCTGTTTTTTCTTTCAGCTATCGCGGGAAGATTTGGTGTGTGTTGTTTGTCGTGTGGGTTGTTTTTTTTTTTTTTTTTTTCTTTTTTGCTGTCCCAACCCCTGCACCACCTCAGAGGCAGTGCACCCCACGCCGCTCATTCCGACACCCCTTCCACAGCCACAGCCCGGTCGGCCCGCCCAGCCCCGGCACCGGCAATCCACAGGGAGCAGCAAATGTCAAGTCGTCAAGAGGCAACCACCGGAGGAGACACTGCACTGCTGCCGAGTCACTTCGGTGGTGTTCAGTGGCGCCTGATCTAACATACGCAGGACACCACCTACTAAGCCCCCTACTGACGACAATAATTGCTTAATCGCGGAGCCGGCGTGAGTGAGCTCTCCCTCCGAAGGGCCCACACGTCCGTCCAACGACAGCCCCCATGGACTTGCCGATACCGGTGACCCCGACGGAACCAAACCAAAGCCACAGACGTGGAGAGGACATCGAAATTGAGGTCACCATGAGAGCAGGGCATGAAGGGCCACAGAATTTGAGACTTTTTTTTAATGCTGATCATGAGAATGAGATGATTAAGATGATGCTACGGATTTCCATTTGGTCTGAGACTACATGACAGGGCTGTACTCTACGCTTCCTTTCATAATATATCCCGGCGTCAACCAGGCCCGAGAGATACAGGCACCTGCAGTGTTGGTCAGGAAATTTGAGCAACACTCTCAGAAACGCATCCATTAAGTGGATGAAACTCGACTGTGTGGTCCCAATCTTCCCAACTGAGTCCGCAGCAAACTCAACTCTGGGTAGGAGCCGGTCGGGGCAGAAAAACCCACATGACTCAGATGGGATTCGAACCCACGACCTCCCAGCCGGGAGTCCGCGACGCTAACCACTTTGCCACGGCGGTTGGTTGATTTAGGTTTTCATTTATTTGACTTCTGCGTGATTTGCTGGCAGCAATCCACTGTATCTTTGTTGTTTTTATTCGATGACAGTACCTGAGCGGTAGAGGAACAACAACTCTGTTTGTCTTCTAGCGTCCTGACACGTTGCCCATTAGTTCTTCAAAATGTCCTGCTGATTTTTCTTGAGCTATCAGCTCTGACGATTTAGTTTTCATATATTTAACTTCTGTTGAATTTGCCAGCGACTCTCTACATTTGTGTATTTAAATAATAGCACCCGAATGGGGAAAAAAGCATCCTTTCCCGCCCCCAGAGAGAGAGAGAGAGAGAGAGAGAGAGAGAGAGAGAGAGAGAGAGAGAGAGAGAGAGAGACTATTAATGCTTTGTCATGAGATTTTATTGATTTTAGTTGGTTTTTTTTTATTAGTAAAGTTAATGTGTGGAGTAAATCGGTTTCTTTACCTTAAAATTTTGTTCGAAGTCTGTCTTCATGGTGTCAGGTATTACCGTAGTCTTCAGGTCAATTTGACAGGTAACTGGTTTTAATATGTCAACTATGCAGGGGATGGGAATTTTTGCGACCCTCCACTCTTCATCCCCAAAGGGGAAGGCAACTTGTGTGATATTAAAACAAGTGTTCACAAACACGCTGACTCAGACTCACGGCAAAGCCATTACCATGTCATAATATCTCTGGCAGAATGTGCCCACTCTCTCCTCCGCCACCTCAGAGCTGGGGTTGGTGGATTTACTGATTATCGCTCACAGCAATAGTGATCCGCAGGAAAAGAAATGCCAATCTTGTTTTGGGAGTGGCAGCTATAGTTAAGCCAAACAGCAATTAAGGACCACAGAGATATTTCTTGACATGGTGCTTGGTGCCATTTCCCAGGGCTTAAGATTTTCTGCCTAATTCCTCACAAAGTCTTCGAGTTGCATTCCAACACGCCAGAAGTAGGCCTCTACAATGCCACAGCACCTGCTGCTGCCCAGCTCTGCTGGTTGACGTTGGTATTGTTGTTTTTCATTAGCTGAACTTATCAATGAGGAGAGAGAGAGAGAGAGAGAGAGAGAGAGAGAGAGAGAGAGAGAGAGAGAGGAGAGAGAGAGTGTGAGAGAGAGAAGTGAGAGAGAGAGAGAGGAGAGAGAGACGAGAGAGAGATAGGGGGAGAGAGATGGTGGGAGAGAGGGAGAGAGAGATGGGAGAGAGAGAGAGATGAGGGAGAGAGAGAGAGAGAGAGAGAGAGAGAGAGAGATGGGGGGGAGAAAAGAGAGAGAAGAGATGGAGCGGAGAGAGAGAGAGAGAGAGAGAGAGAGAGAGAGAGAGAGAGTGAGAGTGAGAGAGAGTTTTGACACTTTAATATTTCATTGTCATTACCAAAGAGGTCTTTTGACAAGGGGGGAGGGGGTAACAGAACAATAACATTTCCCTCTTCCTTTCCTGCAAACAAATAGTACACATTCATTCCTAGTGTATACGTGTATTAAATCAAAGCTTAACAAAAACAATTAAATTCCTAACATCTCCTTATGTCCTCACGCACAGGAGTAACGCAGTAAGGTTTAAACCAAAAAACAACAACAACAAAATCGTAAGACTGACTCGACCATCCACTCAATCAAATGATGATATTGTATCTTGCTGATCTCTTCCACATGCGATGAATGATATCATTCATTCATATATGTCTTATAATGCATTATCTTTACATTTCATTATCCTTCATCTTCATCTAATTTTTAATGCTTCCGCAATGAATTTCGCAACATCATGTGATGATAACACGACAGCGACATTTTGTCTTTTCGCTATATCTAACTGGAAAAATGAACAATTTGTCCGCACTTCATCATAAGCAGCCCAGTGGAACAGAAAGTGTTCTTCGTCGTCAATAATGTGTCTACATGCAGGACAAGGAGATTCTGTGGATGTTTCACATTCAAGCCATCTTTTGTTCGCATTAAAGCCTAAAGTTCTCAACCTAAATCTTACGTAATTTATTCTGTGCCATTTATCTGTTATGACATTGAGAAACTTTTCAGAATGAAACACATTTTAAAATGAGAAAAACCAGCGATATTTTTCTTTGCTTTCCATATTGAGTGCCAATTCTGTTTAAAAGAACAAATAAGCCTGTCTTTAAATTCCGCAATGAACTGTTGCTCATTTCCTACTTCCTGGGTCATCCACACTGTTCCAAAACCCTGTTCTTAAAGGACTTTCTTTACTTTAGAGCCCAGTTTTGCTTTACCTTTTTCCATTTCTAGAAGATCATATCATAGGCTTGCCTGCTCAAACGGGACTGGGGAAGCTTCCAGATCTTCAACCAGTACTTAATAATTTCACAAATGTACTTATACACAAAGGGTATCTGCCCATCTCTCCATATAAAACGGTGTTGGATGAATGAATAGGACTTAAGGAAACGCTTCATAGCATCGTGTGCACTTTTTCCATCTGCGAATTTTCTTGTAAGCCCCAAATTTCAGCTGCATGTGTAAGAAGAGGTTTTATCTGTGTATCAAACGTTTTCCAAAATACACCACAGTCTGTACAATTCAGTTTTCTCAGGGATTTCAGAATTTCAATAGAACTTTTTTCCCTTTTTCTTAGAGATTCTTCCCATGTGTAACGGAAAGTTAATTTTGTTGAAAATATCATTCCAAGATATTTATATGAATTAACTACTTGAACATCTGCATTTCCATAAGACCATTTTTCATACACTGATAGGTGGCCACCCATTCTAAAGACTACTATATTCGTCTTATCCAAGTTAATTGATAAACCTAAGCGATCCGCTTCATCTTTCAATACATCAAATTGGTTGTGCAAACCTACAACTGTCCCGGACAGAAGAACAACATCGTCAGCATACAGTAATAAAAATAATTCAACTGCTCCAGGTATTATCTGGATACCATGTTGAATCAGAGAGTTGTTCGTTTAAACTTTGACTTCTTTTTCCATCCCAGGTTGTTGTTGTTGCTATTGTTCTTCTTGTTTTTGTAAATCTCTCTCTCTCTCTCTCTCTCTCTCTCTCTCTCTCTCTCTCTCTCTCTCTCTCTCCAGATATATGTCGGGATTTAGATATGTGTTGGGCTTCGCGATTCTCCAAGTTATGTGAACCCCGTCTCGATTGGAGTTCCGAAAAAGCATTTTACACCTGTTGGCTTATTTTCAGATGTTAGGCCTGTACAGCGCTAAGGATACAATTCTAAACAGACAGAAATGGCGTCACCACCTGCTGAGAAGTCGGCTTAACCTTGCTCTTCTCTCGCGCTCGTGTGTGTGTGTGTGTGTGTGTGTGTGTGTGTGTGTGTGTCTCTCTTGCTGTTTCAGCCCTGATGTGGCCCGTTTGAGTTGGTTTGGCTATAAATACATTAATTGTCTGTCCGTTTGTGCTCGTGTAATGGGAAATAGCATTGAATACGTTGAATGTTCTGTTTCAGATAAAGAGTTTTGATTTGCAGGTTTAACATGACTTCCTCTTACGGTTACGAGCAGTTTTTAGTGCCCCCCCCCCCCCCCCCCCACACACACACACACCACACACACGCACACCTTTTTCTCCCTTTTCTAAAAAATTGTTTTCCAACGTTTTAAAAAGAAATTCTTCAAAATGTTGCCTCCTTTTTTTCTTTTTCTTTTGTATAAAGCTACAGAGGATGGAGAATAGCGCAGCACGACACATCTCCAGACGAGAAAACACGAACATGCAACTCCTTCGATGTTTGTCATCTCCACTGGGTCCTTTGTAAACTGGTACTCTGTCATTACAAGAAAGCAGCTTCAACATTTCTCTCTCTTTCTTTCTTTTGTTTTCTCTCTCTCTTTTTTCTTTCCTTGAACCCTTCCCAAATATCTTTCGGCTTGTCTGTCAACCTACCAAATAGATCTTGTACTACTCTGGGATGAAAAAAAGAAGAAGAAAAACCCGAAAACAAAAACAAAAAACAAAAACCTGCTTAAAGTCCGAAACGCCATCTGTGGGTGAGAGGGCATTCAGTTTTCATCGCTCCCACAGTCGGGAATCCTCTTCTTGCTGTTTTGTGAAATTTGCCCATTCAGTCTGATTTAACATTTGTCGTCTCCGGGAAACTGTGTCTTTTTTTTTTCCCCGGCGCGGCCGTAAGATGCCCCCCCCCCCCCCCCCCCCTTTTTTTTTTTTTTCTTTTCCGTCATCGTGGGTCAACCCATGCGTGTCACTGTATGTGTATGCGAAGGGAGATAAGGGTTGGAGAAAGGTAGAGCTGGGGGGGGGGGGGGGGGGGGGGGGGAGCGGGGGTAGATATAGAACAGAAGTGGAAGTTGAAAGGAGTACATGTGTACGGGTGTGTGTAACGTGATCAGAAGTTTTCAAGCATTGCTCTGTACATGGGCTCTGAAGATGATAAATGTTACTAGTATATTCAATATAATTTGATCTTGTGATGATGGCCTTTCTATGGCTTTCATGTTCAGATGTGGCAGTTGTTGACAACAGAGAGCGACAGTTCCAGATAACGTTTACCTATATCTACAGATCAGCCAACATGATAAACGGCTTAAACAGATAAAAGTCCAGGCAAACAAGTTTAAGATTTCCCCAGTTTTCGGTTTCACTGTCTTCTTCAGGAGGGTGGGGAGGGTGTTACCAGAGAGTATATGTTATATATTAAAGATCTGTCTATATTTATATCTCTCCATCTGTCTGTTCACATACAGAGACGCATACAAACACACGCGCGCACACACACACACACACACACACACACACACACACACACACCACACACACACACACACACACACACACACACACCGTCCACCCCATCCCCCCTTCCCCCGTCCTCTGCTCCCCCCTCCCTCCTGTCCCCTACCTCCCCCTCTCGTCCCTCCCCCGCCCCCCTTCTCCCCTTTTCCTGAACCCCCTCCCCCTTGTTCCATCCCTGCCCCCATTCGCTTTATGCCCCCCCCCCCCTCCCCCTTCTTTCGCCCCATTCACCACTTTCTTCTCCCCTTCCCCCTAAAAAATTTCTCTGTCATTACAATAATGATATGGCAAAGATTAAAAGAAAAAAAAAAGGGGGGGGGGGGGGGGGGGGGGGGCAGAAGGAACAAGCGGAGGGGGGGGGGGGGAGAAAAATAAAAGCGAAAACTGAGTGAAGATAGTTATGATTATAAAATCTTTCACCAGCAGCATATAGGGACCTTTGTTGTCCATCTTGAAAATAACCACCCATGTCGCCTGCTTAGAGCCCTTTCGTCCGCTGATTCGGACTCATCGGTAAGACCTGGCTGATTGTGACGGTCTTTTCTTGGCATCAAACGGAGACATACTACAGTCTATATAATTCCCTGGTATCATCACCACCCAGGGTTCAGAAACAGAATATATCGGTACCCCAAAGCAGTAAAAAGTAGAAAAAGAAAACGTAAAGAAAGCGCAAGAACCTAAAATATAGAGTAATAAATGTAGGGGAAAATCTTTGAACGTACGCATGAATATTCATGTAAGCAACAACAGTCAGAGTGGTCCGCTCTGCTGTGTAATAACCCTTGGAAGCATTATTGTCAGCGCTGACAGCAAAACTGAAAAATTGTGCAGAACAGGCTTCACTTGAATCTCCTGAGAGATGCAATCTCCCACTGATTGACCAAAAATTGATATGTTGAACAATCTACTAGCTATCTGTCTGTCTGTCTGTCTGCTGTCTATCTATCTATCTATCTATCTATCTATCTATCTATCTATCTATCTATCTATCTATCTATCTATCTGTCTGTCTGTCTGTCTGTCTATCTACTATTTACCTATCTATCTGCCTGTCTGTCTCTCTGTCTATCAACAGCCTTTACTTGAATCTCCTGAGATGAAGTCCCCACTGACTAACCAAAAATTAAGATGTTGAACAATTCTGTCATTCTACCTATCTACCTATCTGTCTGTCTATCTATCTATCTATCTATCTATACTATCTATCTATCTATCTATCTATCTATCTATCTATCTATCTATCTGCC
>CM031608.1:90162878-90172878 GCA_018398815.1 Conus ventricosus | reverse complement strand
ATAGAGAGTAAGGAGTTGAAGTAACAAGGCTTTTGTTGGAAAAATCGTTGTGTTAAAATGGAACAGAAAATGTGAATTTTCGGAAAGAAGCTTTGAGAAATAAAAAAGTTGGTGGCAAAATAACGTAGAAATAGAAATTGAGAAATAAAAAGGTTGGTGGCAAAATAACGTAGAAATAGAAATTGAGAAATAAAAAGGTTGGTGGCAAAATAACGTAGAAATAGAAACATTGGCTTCTGCAGAAAGACACATGGATGATTATGGAATATAGGCGCATGAACTTCTGCGAAAAAAAAGTGCTGATGATATGGAACATGGTCAAGCTGGATTTCATGGAAAGAAGCGCTGATAATATGGAACCTAGAAACATGGGCCTCTTCTGAAAAAAAGCGCTGATAATATGGAACATAGAAACGGGTTCTATGGGAAGAAGAACTGATGATATGGAAGTTAGAAATGTGGGGTCTCTGGAAAGGATCGCTGCAGCGGGGAAATGCGCCGGTGATATGGAACATATAGAACTATGACTTCAGCAGCAAGAAGCGCTGATAATGCGGAACATAGACACGGGGATTTCTGGGGAAAGAAGCGCTGATAATATGGTGTACAGAAACGTGTGTGGGTTCTACGGAAAGACGATCTGAAAAAAAGGGATGGTAAAGATGTTATATTGTGTGGAAAGAAACGATGATGATAAGGAAAACAGAAACGTGTCTTCAGTGGAAAAAAAAAGCGCAGATGACATAGAACGTAAGTTTTTGCAAAAAGAATCATTGACAACATAGAACAAAAAGGCAAGCTTCTGCGAAAAAAAGTCATGAATATATAGAACATAGAAACACACATTCCTGTGTGCCATATCATTAACGCATATTTCAATAGAAGCCTACGTTTCTTTGTTCTGTTTTTCAGAGCTTCTCCCGTGGACTCATTTTTCTGTGAACTAATTCTGTATTCTCAACGAGTCTTTTCCCAGAACCTCACGACGTTCGTTTCCATGGTGTATGTCTCACATATTATCAATGCTTCGTTTCTCAAAAGTCCACACGTCTGTGTTCCACATTTTCCGTACAAGGACCAACGTTTCTATTTTCCATATTATTAGCTTTTCTCTGCTCTGTAACTCAAATATATGTGTCCCATGTCATCAACGCTTCCTTCTACAAACCCACATTTCTACATCCCATATTATCAACACTTCTTTCTGAAGAGCCAATGTCTCTATGTTCAACACCATTAGAGCTTCTTTTCGCAGAAGCGCTGATAATAATGAATATATAAAGAAACATGTGCTTTTGTGGAAAGCAGCACTGATGACCTGGAACATAGAAACCTAGCTGAGCTTAAATGGAAAGAAGCAATGATGATATCGAACACAAGAACATGGACTTAAATGGAAATGGCAATGATGATATCGAACACAAAAACATGGACTTAAATGGAAATGGCAATGATGATATCGAACACAAAAACAGGGACTTAAATGGAAAGAAGCAATGACGATATCAAACACAAAAACATGGACTTAAATGGAAATGGCAATGATGATATCGAAAACAAAAACATGGACTTAAATGGAAATGGCAATGATGATATCGAACACAAAACAGGGACTTAAATGGAAAGAAGCAATGACGATATCAAACACAAAAACATGGACTTAAATGGAAATGGCAATGATGATATCGAACACAAAAACATGGACTTAAATGGAAAGAAGCAATGTGATATCGAACACAAAAAACATGGACTTAAATGGAAAGAAGCAATGTGATATGGAACACAAAAACATGGACTTAAATGGAAAGAAGCAATGTGATATCGAACACAGAAACGTGGGCTTCCGTGGAAAGAAGTGCTGATGACATGGAACAAAGAAACGCCGGTTTCTGTTGGAAGAAGCGTTGATTACATAGGACATAGGAACGTGGTCTCAGGCAGAAAAAAACTCTCTTAATATTGAACAGAAGAACGTGGGGTTCTACAGAAAGAAGAACTAATGACGTGGGACATAGAAACTTGGATTTCTGCGGAAAGAAGCTCTGTTGGTATGGAACCATCGCCGAGGGAGGTCTGTTTTCACCTGCGTCTGCTCATTTGTTGACAAGACCCACCCCCCCCCCCCCCCCCCCCCCCCCCAAAAAAAAAAAAAAAATGCTGAACCGATGTTTACAAAACTGGTGGAAAAGATGGAACGTGTCCTAGGAGAAATCTTTTACATTTTGGCGCGTAGCGTGATCAGAGGGTGGATCTATGGAGACTGTTAAATCTCTCCGGGGGTACCCTTCTGGTGACCTCCGCCAACATGATTCACTTTTTACTAGCATCTGTTTGTTTGTTTGTCCGTTCGTCAGCAAGGCTATGCAGAAAAGAACGAAAGAAAAACGCCAACCGATGAATGAAATTTGGTCAGAAGTTTTGTTGTATGTGGCAGGTGAAATTTTGATGGGGATCCGTGGCGCGATCCGGATAAAGGCCGGAGTGAGGATCCGTCACAGATACGGCAAACACTGCAGCACACTACTAGTTTACCAAGTCGCTCGTGATCTTAGTCATCATCAGTGTTGATGATGCACTCTCATGTAGTCCCCTGGTCATCGGGGCTGTGTGGCTGGTTAGCCGCGTCTGTTGGTTTGTATGTTTGTCTGCCGCACCGGTGTTAACGACACCTGATGGAGGGATGGATGTGGCCCAAAGGCCCATTTTGTTGCACTGCAGTATGTTCAAAGCATGGGTCTAGGATCTGTTCGGCCTTGGCAGAGGTCTCCGTTCTCCCCAAGGAAAAGCCCCCCGCCCAATTGGAGTTTAGAACGGCACATTAAGCGAGCTGAGACTCATATCGCGTTTTGTTGTTGTTGCATTTCGGCAGTCGATTTTACAGTTCCAAGTTCAAATTTCAATTTCAGTGTTTGCCGGATCTGTGACGGATCCTCACTTGTTCCTGTTTCAACGGGATTAGGCAATGATTCCGTTTGAAATATAATACATTAAAAAAAATATGTGATCCCTGTAATTGGAGTTTAGAGCTGCACATTAAAGAGCTGAGACTCATATTGCGTTTGTTGTTGCATTTCGGCAGCCGATTTTACAGTAAAGTTTCAATTTCAAATTCCAAGATCGATCGACTCAGTGTTCATAGCTTTAATCGGTTATTGGAAAAAAAACAACAACAACTGACAAACAAAAATGGTTCAATCTGAAATTGTTCAACCATACATTATAGACGCTTGTATTTTCTCTTAAGAGAAGTACTCTCTCTCTCTCTCTCTCTCTCTCCTCTCTCTCTCTCTCTCTCTCTCTCCTCTCCTCTCTCTCTCTCTCTCATGATTGTCCAAACAGAAAAGGTGATGCAAATTGACTTTATTCTGGTATTTAAACATAAGGAAAGCTCCCCCCCCCCCAACGGCTCTACAACAGTGTTCATAGAAAAGAATTTAAGAGGAGTGTGTGGTGTGTGTGGTGTTGTGTGTGTGTGTGTGTGTGGCGCGCGCGCGCGCGTGTGTGTGTGTGCGTGTGTGTGTGTGTGTGTGTGGTGTGTGTGTGTGTGTGTGTGTGTGTGTGTGTGTGTGAGAGAGAGAGAGAGAGAGAGAGAGAGAGAGAGAGAGAGAGAGAGAGAGAGAGAGAGAGAGAGAGAGAGGCATATAAGAATGAGCACACGCTTAACGTATGAACATACTCCCAGAACGATATTCAGCGCTTTTCTGTGAACAGTGGATAATTCTGTGTGTGTGACATTGTGTTAGTTAAGAGTATTTTTATGCTTGTTTTGTGCATGCGTAAACTCGTGTGCCCAGGGTATGTGATCTATACTTATTCATATATTTGAAAACAACAACTAAACATCAAAGCAAGAACAGCAACATCAGAATAAACGCACTTAAGATTAATATACAAACGAGGCGAAAATAAACCTAGTAACTAAATTGTGACCTACGCTTCGAAATCAAAGGGGAAAAAAATGTCAAAGCGCGGGTTATAACGCCGAAACCGGGCACAAACCTAAAAAAATAAAGTTTGGGGATGGGCGAAAAGCTAAGTATGAATGGTCGAGCTTGGAGGGAACACTAACACTGAGAACAACAACAAGGGGCACGTGAACCCCCCCCCCCCCCCCCCGCCCCCCTCCCTCCTCCCTCCTGGGCTCACGTTTGATAGGCTGTACAGAGGCACTCATTTCGTCCAGGAAAGACATGTCTGTAGTGGCCAGAAAGTTTCAGAGGGGAGGTAATTCCATATCTTTCTTGTCAGGCAGATTTATGCCCCATGTGTACAGACCATGTTCTTCACTGTTTAATTGTGACATTTGTATTGAAACATGAGGGTTTGATATTGTCACTCGTAGAAAGATTTATTTTGTCTTTATATGTTATGGTGTTTAAACCACAATATTTGAAACAAACAAAAAAGAAAGAAAGAAACACCCAACAAACATGTTTTGTAAGAAAATAGCAATTAGGCCTACTTAATTAATTGATTACCCCCCCCCCCCCACACCACCACCACCAAAACCCCCAACTCCCCCCCAAAAAAACAACAACAACAACCCCAAAACAAAAACAAAACAAAACAAAAAAAAAAAAAAACAAAAAAAACCACAACATTTACGGCTTTCGCTGCTGTGCGGACACTATTGTAATGGGGTTATGAGTGGAATATTCGTATTATTTCTATAGCTTTCTATAGCTTTACAAAGTTTTATACTCCTGTACATTGTGTTTATGGAGAAAATGGGAACGAGAAAACTTTACCTTTGACACACACATAGACACACACACCCACACACACGCGCGCGCGCGCACGCAAAAAAAAAAAAAAAAAAAAAAAAGAAAGTAAAAAAAAAAAAAAAATTTTCGTAGACTTACTTTGTTAACGACACTCGTGAGCCAAAATCTTAAGTGGCAGAAGAATCAGAGAACAAATGTTTGTAGGAGAATGATATTTTGCGGACTTGCGGATGGTCGAACGAGGGTGGAGTTAAAAATAACAATAACAACAACAACATTGACTGATGAGAACAACAACAACATTGACTGATGAGAAACAACAACAACACATTGACTGATGAGAACAACAACAGAAACCTTAATGTCAGAGGGACGAGAGAACAACGCTCGAAAGATTATCGTAGACCTTCTGTTCGAAACAGCAGGTATCGAAAACATCATGAAAAGGGGGAGGGGGGGGGGGGGGGGGGGGGGGAGGGAGGGGGGGGGGGGAGGGGGGGGGGGGGCAGGTCTCGGACAGGCTACGAGTTTTGCTGAGGAGCCGGGAAACAGATGTTTTTCTTTGGTTTTTTTCCCCTTTTAAAAAAAAAAAAATTTCAACGGCGTGTAAAGGAATTGTACTCATTCTTTGAACTGACCAAATAGCAAGAAAATGAATACATTTTTTTTTTTAATAACCCATATCAAGAACATGCATTAAAGAGAGAGAGAGAGAGAGAGGAGATGAGGAGAGAGAGAGAGAGAGAGGAGTTTTGAAACGGAAGGCTTTTTGTTTAGGTTACAAATGTCTTTATGGACAGTTTCCCTATATCACCCCCCCCCCCCATAATTACTTCTCCACCCCCTTTCAATATTTTGTACAATGGTGTTGAACCGCTATGACTCGGTTAATAACAGCAGCACTCCGCCACTGACCACCAAACAGAATTAATCATTTTCAAAACAGAGAGAGAGAGAGAGAGAGAGAGAGAGGAGGAGAGAGAGAGAGAGAGAGAGTCAAGATATTTAATGCATATTAGGCCTCAGCCCATCACGAAGGGGAATGTGATCATATAACTGAGTGAAAATATATAACAGATTCAGAATACAAGCTAACGATGATATAAATGTATTCATGTACCTTTTAAGAAGTCACACACCAGAGACGAGAGAGAGAGAGAGGAGAGGAGAGAGAGAGAGAGAGAGAGAGAGAGGGGAGAGAGAGAGAGAGAGAGAGAGAGAGTAGGTGGGTGGCGGAGGGCAAGGGGTAGAGGTGGAGGAGGGAGGAGAAGTGCACACACACATACACACACACACACACACAACACACACACACACAACACACACACACACACACACACACACACAGGTGTATTGAAGGACCACCACAGATCAAAACATGGCCTCTGTGTTCCTTTTTCTTTGTCAGTCTTGTTATCGCTCAGGCCGACCACGCAGGCCCCTTTCAGTGCTGTTTTTTTTTTTTAAGGGGGGGGGGGGGGGGGGGTTCCTTAAGTGGACAATAACAACAACAACAACATAATATATGCAAATCTGAAAAGTAAAGTATAACCAGTTCATAACATGATAGCTGATCTATTGCCGTGCGTGAGACAGATAGGACCACACATCCGCTGAAGGCGCCATCTCTTCAGCTTAATTTATCACGCCATGATAAACATAATAATGCCACGAGAAAAAAAGTGATATGGACATGTAAGCGTTGCATAATGGCGACCTATTGTCCACTCTGGATAATAGGCATAGTTTTACGTTCTAATCGCTCGATTGCAAACAACAACAACAACAACGACGGCATGCTAAAATTGTAGGAAGTTCATGACATAATAGCTAATCTATTGCCGTGCGTAAGACAGATAGAACTGTAAGTCGCCCTGAAGGCGCCAACCATTATTCATTACTCCATGATATGCATAATGATGCCTTAAAAAAGTGATATGGACATGTATATAAGCGTTGCATAATGGAGGGCTGTTGTCCACTCTGGAAAGTGTGTATATTCTTACAATCTAGTCGCTCGATTGCAAACAACAACAACAACAACACAACAACAACAACAACAACAACAACAACTAAAAGAACAATAAAGGCGGCATGCTAAGAGTGTAAGAAGACCATAAAAAAAAGTGTTAAGACTTTCTAGAGCAAAGACAGAGGAATAAGGCCGAAAGGTATAAAAACGGGGGACGAACGGAAACTGCTAGATGAATGCAAAGAAATGAACAAAGCCTTGGCCAATGAAAGGGACGGAGAACATGAAGCTACTGGCTCTGACTCTCCAGAAACGCGGAGGGACACAATTTGTTGGACAGACACCATGGCACCTCCAAAGGGACTTATCAGTTAGAGAAAAAATGTTTGAATTGCATTCCATCGAAGGAACAAAATCAATGAATGTTTCAGAAAGAAGACTGACCAAGGTAGCGTAGGAACATCCTGGACAGTTGTAATAAGTCGCTCAGGTTAATTCAACTCCCTGAAGAGAAAAACAACAACTAATCAAGTTAATAAGTCGCTCAGGTTAATTCAACTCCCTGAAGAGAAAAACAACAACTAATCAAGTTAATAAGTCGCTCAGGTTAATTTCAAATCCCTGAAGAGAAAAACAACAACTAATCAAGTTAATAAGTCGCTCAGGTTAATTCAAATCCCTCAAGAGAAAAACAACTTATCAAGTTAATAAGTCGCTCAAGTTAATTCAACTCCCTGAAGAGAAAAACAACAACTAATCAAGTTAATAAGTCGCTCAGGTTAATTCAACTCCCTGAAGAGAAAAACAACAACTAATAAAGTCAATAAGTCGCTCAGGTTAATACAAATCCTGAAGAGAAAAAAAAAAAAATTACTCATCAACAAAACAGCTGCAACAACGATATATCAAAAGATGCGAAAACGAATTAAAATAAGTTTTAATTTAAAGAAAGGAAAAGATACGTTTGGAATGAAATCAAACGGTAGGAAACATTACAGATTACGAAGGACAAGTCCTGTCCATATTAAACATTCACTTCTCATCGCCAAACGCCGAAACATCCCTTATGAAACTAACCATCGAGCACAAACCTGCAACGCATACAAGTAAAACGATTGCCAAAAACAAAACAACAAAACAAGAGAATTGTATTCAAGCTTGGACAAAGCGACAAACACGGCTTTAAAAAAAAAAACGAGGAAAAAACTAATACTTTATCTTAAGAGATTCGATAATTGTAAATGAGATTTTGTCTGGTATCATTGTTTGAAAAAAAAAAAAAATTACAAGTCGCAAATAGAAAATTCCTTCGGCTCCTAATAAAAAGCCTCTCTCTCTCTCTCTCTCTCTCTCCTCTCTCTCCCCTCTCTCTCCCCTCTCCTCTCTCTCTCTCTCTCTCTCTCTCTCTCTCTCTCTCTCTTTTCTCTCCCACCACCACCACCACCCACCCACCCAGCAACTCACGTACGGCTGTGAGGCGATGTTTGTGTGAGAGTGTGAAAAGAGGAGGCGCCTCTCTCTCACTGCCTTCAAGCGACGTGCGGGGGATCACCCTCCCTCCCCTTCTCCCCCACCCATCCTCCCTCGTTCCGCTCCTCCCTCTCCTCCTTCCTTTGCCGTGCAACTGGGAGGGGGCCGTCCACTAGGCTGGTGGTAGTCCCAGTCAGCCCACAGAGAGCGAGACGGGCGGGGGAACGGAAAGCCGAGGATCTCTTCTCGCAGTGTCTACTGAGCCATCTTCACGGACGACACACACACACCAAGCTTTCCTCAAACGCAGGATCGCCCCCCACCCCTCCCCAAAAAGTAGCCCACTCGTTTCTTTTCACCTACTGGCTGGACTTCATCGTCGTCCGGTGTCGCAAGGTCGACGACGAAACGGTATCGTCGTCATCACCTGAGTCGTCGTGTTCTTCGCTCTCATTTGTCGTCGTCGGGGCGGATACTCTTGTGTGTATTGTCTGTCCGCCGGACAGACCGTCTTTCCGGCATCGGAGTATTTGCCCATTGTCGGAGAAAAGAATGCTGGAGAAAGGATTCCTTCCCGAGTGTCGGAAGAGTGGTCAGCGTGTGTTTCTGAAAGCGCATCGGATGGTGAAGGATTGCTTTTTCGGGACGTGTTAACAAAGGATTTGCAGTGCGGAATAGTGTGTGCTCTTCGAACACGGTCATTGACCTAACAGTGTCACGAGCTTTGACCAGTTTTTCCCAGTAAACAGAAACACTCACGCACACCAACACACATACACACAGCCAAACAATAATTAGCCGAGTGATCGAAGTCTCTTTGTATCACACACGATTATAATCATTTCCCCTTTCAGTTAATCTCATTAAGAAAAAAAAAAAGTACAAGTCTAGGTGTTCAACGAGGAAAAAAAAATATGGCCGGGCGCCGCCGAAAGCGGGCCCCGGGAGGACAGTGTCTTGAATGGTGAAAGAGTGACATCAGGGGTCGTGTCTGGAAAGCGGGTGGCAGGACCATCGGCATCAGAGCCAAGGTGTGGTGGTAGGTGGGTAGGTTGGTCGGCAGGTAGCCTGCTGTTTGGCCAGGGGGGTAGTGTAGTGCCTGGGAGTCCTCGGTGCCCAAGGTCCAGTGTGAGATGAGGGAGTACCGGAGCCGCGTGATGAAGGAGTACACGTTGCCGATCCGGGTGGCCGTGGTGCTGTCCCTGCTGCAGCTGGTGCACGCCTCGTGGTGGTGAGTAGTCAGAGCCAGAGCCACAAGTACCAAGCATCACCAGTGAATGTTCCACAGTTAGGTCGTCAGCAGGTGGCGCAAACAACCCACATCACACAATGCACTAAACAATGTTCGGCACAAACAACCCCATCACACAATGCACTAAACAATATTCGGCACAAACAACCCCCATCACACAATGCACTAAACAGTATTCGGCACAAACAACCCCCATCACACAATGCACTAAACAATATTCGGCACAAACAACCCACATCACACAATGCACTAAACAGTATTCGGCACAAACAACCCACATCACACAATGCACTAAACAGTATTCGGCACAAACAACCCACATCACACAATGCACTAAACAATGTTCGGCACAAACAACCCACATCACACAATGCACTAAACAATGTTCGGCACAAACAACCCCCATCACACAATGCACTAAACAATAATCCTCCAGATCGCAACCAGAATGAGTAAGAGTAGGGTTCCAACCTGGCTTTGTTTGTTTTTTTTGTTTTGTGTGGTGTGTGTGTGTGGTGTGTGTGTGTGTGTGTGTGTGTGTGTGTGTGTGTGTGTGTGTGTGTGTTTTAACTCGCCTAAACT
>CM031608.1:90149638-90154638 GCA_018398815.1 Conus ventricosus | reverse complement strand
ATCTCTGTTACTGATCCTGGCCGCTTTCGGCATTGACCATGCCTCGCGATGTGATTGGTCGTATTCTTTGATCGTCTTTGCCATTGGTACCAGGAAATACTGCCTGACCCCTGCCGGAATGCTGGATGTTTTGTCGCTTGACAAAAATTCAGAAAGCTTACCGGAGTGATTAAACGGTTATTTTTGGAAGTGTGTGTATGAATACAGACCTGTTCAACACTGTGACTCTTGGCGATGCTCAAATCTGTTTTGGAATCAGCATTATCTACAAAAAGCCTGTCCTGAAATAGCAGGATATTGAAGAAGCAGAAGAAGAAGAGAGAAAAACAAAACAAAACAAAACAAAAGCAAAAAAACAACAACAACAAAACAAAACAAAAAAACAAAGAAGGAAAAGGGTGGGTAAGCGGACAGGGAGGAAAAGAAAAGAGGACGAGGGAAAAACTGACGTCATGGACTATCCCTCGTGAACTGCAAAGTTCCAGACACATGGTCCGAAGGAATCCAGGCGTGCTTTGCATTGATCAGTTCAGGGGTAGGGGGGAAGAAACTTCTGTAAACAAGCAGTGCTGTTCAGTCTGGTAGAAAAGGCGGGAACGTAACGTGGTATGGCGCTTGTCGACGTTTTAAACATGACGATGCCTCATCGAATTCAAGTTGCTTGTTATGAGGAAATGTATTTGGTGCTTTTAATCCGTTGTTAGTGGTACAGCTGGGAGGAGTAGTTTTGCTACTCGTCTGTAAAGAGAATCCAGTCTTTTAGGGTGGAAATTAATACTCTCATCCCATGTTGTTGAAGTATAAGTGGTATGTGACCTTAGGTGTGCGTTGAATGAAAAATGAATCGCATTCATGTTGGCGAAGCGCTTTAGCAGAGACAAGCGGGCCAGATGTTTCTAGGTCTTGCACAAATTATTAAAATGATATTGCCATTACCTAAAACACGATCCGCATCTACCTGTTTAATGGACGCTCCGTTCAAATGAAGTGTCGGATAAAAAAGAGCGAAGTAGTGCTTTTGGCAAATTGTTATAATGATAGATTTGGAATTGGTTGACTGTACCAACATTGAGTTGAAACAACACCAGTTGGTTGACTGTACCAACATTGAGTTGAAATAACACCAGTTGGTTGACTGTACCAACATTGAGTTGAAATAACACCAGTCTAGATAAGACTTTCCTGGAGAGATGTTTCCGTTGTTTGCTGATTACTGTTTGGAGTGATGATTCGTCAGCCGATAATTCCATTGTGACTTTCTCATCTGATGTACAATGATAAGATCATTGATGTAGATGCAGAATAACAGGCAGGGCGGGGGGGGGGGGGGGGGGGGGGGGGGGGGGTTAGCACTGAACCTTGTGGGACTCCCGCGTCTGGCAAAGACTGTAGAGGAAGTTTCAGCAATGAGCAACACATACTGAGTCCAGTCATTTAGCTGTGATTGGAATAACAAGAGTGCTCAGGAATAGTTCAAGTAGGCTTTCTTTTTTTCTTTTTTTCTCTCAATAGAACGAATAGTCAACGAGAAGAGACTCAAGACTCAAGACTCAACTAGTTTATTCATAAAGGCCTTAGCCCTTGGAATGGAGATATACATTGTGATTCATGTCGCAGACTAACACTGATCTTGATCATGTTACATAAACACTTCGCCTCTGGAATGCTTTATATAAATAAATAGCCAACTGTTTAATAGTACTCTCATTTGATGATGACATTACCAAAACTAATTAAAAAAAAAGGATTCTTGAAATATTTTTGTGGTATGAATTGGTCTCTGAGGTCTTGCTCAACCAGAAGAGAGAGAGAGGAGAGAGAAGAGAGAGAGAGAGGGAGAGAGGAGAGATGTTGTAACATGTTGAAACCCACCCTTTGGGCATTCTCTTACTTCAAGAAGAGTTACAAGCTAAGCGAGCAGTTATAAGAAAAGGAGCGAATGGAGCAAGGAAGGAGCTGAAGGGGTGAGGGTAGGATTCTGTTAATTATGCGACCACGGTGAATAGGTCGTGGCGATAAAAAAAAACAACAAAAAAAAACAAAAAAACAAACAAACAAAACAACCCCCCAAAAAAAAACAACAACCGAGGATAATAATAATGATAATGATTGATAATGATGATGATGAAGATGATGATGATGATGATGATGATGATGATGATGAAGATCATCATCATCATGATTGTAATAATGATGATAATGACAACAGTAGTAATAGTAGTGGTGGTTGTTGCAGTAGTAGTAGTAGCAGTAGTAGTAGTAGTAGAAGTAGTAGTAGTAGCAGCAGCAGTAGCAGCAACAGCAGTAGTAGTAGTAGTAGTAGTAGCAGCAGCAGTAGCAGTAGTAGCAGCAGCAGCAGCATTAGTAGTAGTAGTAGTAGCAGCAGCAGCAGCAGCAGTAAGTAGTAGTAGTAGTAGTAGTAGTAGTAGTAGTAGTAGTAGTAGTAGTAGTAGTAGCAGCAGCAGTAGCAGCAGCAGCAGCAGCAGCAGTAGTAGTAGTAGCAGCAGTAGCAGTAGCAGTAGTAGTAATGGGTATAGTGGTAGAAGTTGTCGTCGTCATCATCTCCTTCTTTTTGCCTTTAAACAGACATTAGCAGCAGCAATAACAGCACCACACCAAAAACAAGCAGCCCGTTTTCTGATCAAAGGACGAGAAGACGGATGACCGCCGGCCATGAAACACACACGGCAACACCGCCGGGCAAGAAAACACGATTCCCAGGATGACAGGGACAACTGACCGTCTTGTCACCTGGCTGTCCGAAGGGTTAGGGGAAGGGGTAATGGAGTGGGGTGGGGGGTTGGGGGTGGTGGTAAATAAGGACTGGCAGCAGGTGAGGAGGGGGAGGGAGGAGGGGGGGGGGAGACAGGTGAGATGAATGATGGGTCGCTATGCAGCACACGGGCGGCTTTGTTCTTTTTCGGGCCGTCTGTCTTCCTCCACCCCCACCTCCCCCTTCTCTCGCTCTCTTCCTGTCTCTGTTCTGTCTGTCTCCCCCCTTCTGTCTGTCTGTCTGCTCTCTCTCTCTCTCTCTCTCTCTCTCTCTCTCTCTCTCTCTCTCTCTCTCTTTTCATTCTTCTTTTGGCTGACGATGTAGCCTTGGTATCAGAAACAGTAATTGGGCGACAAACCCAGTTAAATACTTTACAAAGAGTTGCTGCTTCATTAGAATTAAAAGTTAATATGGCAAAAAGTAATATAATTGTTTTTAGAAAGGGTGGATATCTTGCAGCGAGAGAGAGATGGACATATAATGGTTCTATAATACCTGTTGTAAATGTATATAAATACTTAGGTATATATTTCTCAACGCGCTTGAGCTTTGTCTTTGCTTGCAAGGATTTAGCAAGTAGAGCCAAAACTGTGTTACTGTGCATACTAAAGAAATTGTCGTTGCTAAATAATGACTCCCTTACGTTGTTTTTGAAGTTATTTGATGCCCAAGTTCAACCTATGATGCAGTATGGAGCTGAAATATGGGGCCTTGGTGCTGCTGCTATCGTACATTGTGAGAAGATCCATCTTTTTGCTCTGAAAAAATTCCTTGGAGTATCATTGCAAACATCAAATGATTTGGTATATGGTGAAACAGCTAGATTTCCAATATTTTTGAATTCCGCCGTTAAATGTGTTCGATACTGGCTTAGAATTATTCAGATGCAGGATTACAGATTACCATACAAAGCATATCGAATGATGTTACACTTAGATGACAGAGGGAAAAAGAACTGGGTGACTAATGTGAGAATGAAATTATGGGAATATGGTTTCGGATTTGTATGGATGAACCAAGGTGTCGGTGATGTGGATGTTTTTATCAAGGTATTCCGAGAAAGACTGGTTGATTGCAGTTGGCAAAACTGGAATTCTCATGTACAGAACAGTGACAGATTTGAATTATACAGAACATATAACCATTTACGATGTTTAGCTGTCTACATGTCAATGAAAATAGACAAACATATAAAACGCATTATGACTAAGTTTAGATTTGGTGTTTCTGATCTATTTACTAATTATTTTCGTTATAGACAGTCGTCTACCAGAAATCTGATCTGTCCATTATGTCAAATTACGAAAGAGGATGAAGTTCATTTTGTATTGGTTTGTCCAGTATTAAAAGATCTTAGAGAGCAATTCATCCCACAAAAGTATTTCAATAATCCTTGCCTTTTCAAGTTAACCCTGTTAATGTCGTCATTGAATGAAACACTGTTAAACAGTTAGCTATTTATTTATATAAAGCATTCAAGAAGCGAAGTGTGTATATAACGTAAGGAATACCAATGTCAATTTTGACATGAATTACAGTGTATACCCCCATTCTAAGGGGCTATGGCCTTTATGAATAAAACATTTGAGTCTTTGAGTCTTTGAGTCTCTTCTCTCTCTCTCTCTCTCTCTCTCTCTCTCTCTCTGTCTCCCCCTTTTGTCTGTCTCTGTCTGTCTGTCTGTCTGTCTGTCTGTCTGTCTGTCTGTCTGTCTCTCTCTCTCTCTCTCTCTCTCTTCTCTCTCTCTCTCTCTCTCTCTCTCTCCCTCTCTCTCTGTGTTCTGAAGAAGGGCCTGAAATCTCTCTTTCTCAGTCTGTCTGTCTCTGTCTCTCTGTTTCTCTGTCTTTGTCTGTCTCTGTCTGTCTGTCTGTCTCTGTCTCTCTGTTCTGAAGGCACGAAATCTGCGTGTCCCTCTGTCTCTATTTGTATTCATGTCTTGTCTGTCCGTCTGTCTGTCTCTCTCTTTCATAACCAACGAATCAGGTAATCCCCACCTCTCTCCCCCCACTTCACTCTGTTTCTCAAGACCTGACCAGAGCTGTATGAAAATACGTAGACCAGGCAAGGACCCAAGTCTTGTCGTCTCTGCCCGTTCATTTCAACTTTTATGGGTCCTCTTTCTTTGTCTTACAGATCTTATACATAATCATAATGACTGCTGGAATTGTAACCGACAGTCTTCTACCTCTCGCTCTGCCTCTGTCTGTCTGTCTGTTTCGCTCTCTGTCT
>CM031608.1:90142138-90144638 GCA_018398815.1 Conus ventricosus | reverse complement strand
GGTGCGTTCATGCGTGTGAGTGTATGTGTGAGTGTGTGATGAGTGAGTGGAATCTGTTGTCCTTCCTAGTTATTTGAAATTAATATACATCAAATTTCTGCAGTTTGTAAATTACTGCAAAACAGAATATTAAACATCGTTTTTTTTTTTTTAAGCTATTTAACCTCGTACCTCCCCTTCCCCCCTCCCTCCCATTCCCTCCTTGGCTTACCTCCTCCTCACTCTTCATCCCACACAACCACATCCGGTAGTTCAGTGGGACCCCCAGCGCTGCCGTCTGCAAGGAGCGAACAATTCGGGGTCGTAGGAGGCAGCCCACCAGAAGAGACACTGCTACCTAGCCTCTCGACTAAAGAGATATTACACAGGGACACCAGCTACCTATAGCCTCTCGACTAAAGAGATATACACAGGACACCAGCTACCTATAGCCTCTCGACTAAAGAGATATACGCGGGACACCAGCTACCTATAGCCTCTCGACTAAAGAGATATACACAGGACACCAGCTACCTATAGCCTCTCGACTAAAGAGATTACGCGGGACACCAGCTACCTTAGCCTCTCGACTAAAGAGATATACGCGGGACACCAGCTACCTATAGCCTCTCGACTAAAGAGATATACACAGGACACCAGCTACCTATAGCCTCTCGACCTAAAGAGATATACGCGGGACACCAGCTACCTATAGCCTCTCGACTAAAGAGATATACGCGGGACACCAGCTACCTATAGCCTCTCGACTAAAGAGATATACACGGACACCAGCTACCATAGCCTCTCGACTAAAGAGATATACGCGGGACACCAGCTACCTATAGCCTCTCGACTAAAGAGATATACGCGGGACACCAGCTACCTATAGCCTCTCGACTAAAGAGATATACGCGGGACACCAGCTACTATAGCCTCTCGACTAAAGAGATATACGCGGGACACCAGCTACCTATAGCCTCTCGACTAAAGAGATATACGCGGGACACCAGCTACCTATAGCGCTCGACTAAAGAGATATACGCGGGACACCAGCTACCTATAGCCTCTCGACTAAAGAGATATACGCGGGACACCAGCTACCTATAGCCTCTCGACTAAAGAGATATACGCGGGACACCAGCTACTATAGCCTCTCGACTAAAGAGATATACGCGGGACACCAGCTACCTATAGCCTCTCGACTAAAGAGATATACGCGGGACACCACTACCTATAGCCTCTCGACTAAAGAGATATACGCAAGACACCAGCTGCCTAGCCTCTCGACTAAAGAGATATACGCGGGACACCAGCTACCTATAGCCTCTCGACTAAAGAGATATACGCGGGACACCAGCTACCTATAGCCTCTCGACTAAAGAGATATACGCGGGACACCAGCTACCTATAGCCTCTCGACTAAAGAGATATACGCGGGACACAGCTACCTAGCCTCTCGACTAAAGAGATATACGCGGGACACCAGCTACCTATAGCCTCTCGACTAAAGAGATATACGCGGGACACCAGCTACCTATAGCCTCTCGACTAAAGAGATATACGCGGGACACAGCTACCTATAGCCTCTCGACTAAAGAGATATACGCAAGACACCAGCTGCCTAGCCTCTCGACTAAAGAGATATACGCGGGACACCAGCTACCTATAGCCTCTCGACTAAAGAGATATACGCGGGACACCAGCTACCTATAGCTCTCGACTAAAGAGATTACGCGGGACACCAGCTACCTATAGCCTCTCGACTAAAGAAATATACGCAAGACACCAGCTGCCTAGCCTCTCGACTAAAGAGATATACGCGGGACACCAGCTACCTATAGCCTCTCGACTAAAGAGATATACGCAAGACACCAGCTGCCTAGCCTCTCGACTAAAGAGATATACGCGGGACACCAGCTACCATAGCCTCTCGACTAAAGAGATATACGCGGGACACCAGCTACCTAGCCTCTCGACTAAAGAGATATACGCGGGACACCAGCTACCTATAGCCTCTCGACTAAAGAGATATACGCGGGACACCAGCTACCTAGCCTCTCGACTAAAGAGATATACGCGGGACACCAGCTCAATCCAAAATAGCCTCTCGACTAAAGAGATATACGCGGACACCAGCTACCTAGCCTCTCGACTAAAGAGATATACGCAGGACACCAGCTACTAGCCTCTCGACTAAAGAGATATACGCGGGACACCAGCTACTAGCCTCTCGACTAAAGAGAAAAACTGCTCGGTTGCCAAGTCAGCGTGAGAGAGTGTCTTTTTGCGGAACGCGCCATTTTGTTCGTCGAAACGATAGCGCCCGTGAACTTGCTGATGTTTGATCGCTCTAATGTGAACTTGCCGATATTGGTCACTCTAACGTGAACTTGCCGATGTTGATCACTCTAACGTGAACTCGCCGATATTGATCACTCTAACGTGAAACTGCCGAAATTGATCACTCTAATGTGAACTTGCTGAAATTGATCCCTCTAACGTGAACTTGCCGATATTGATC
>CM031608.1:90128861-90133861 GCA_018398815.1 Conus ventricosus | reverse complement strand
GTGGCTGTGGACGGGTTGTCGGAAAGAGCGGTGTGGATGCAATGCCACTGAGGTGGCACAGAAGTTGGGACGGAAAAAAAAGAAAGAAAGAAAAGAAAAAAGAAAAAGAACTTGTTACGGACCATACCAACAATGGATACCAACACTTGTGGGGGTGAGGGGCCTCCAACGTTACGGAGAGACGCCGGAATGAATCATAGCAGCGAAGGCCGAAATAAAACACCTAATAAGAAGATATAACCCCAAACGTGAAATCAGGATCGTTTTCCGGTTTCAGTTCCAGTTTTGCGCGCCGGAATAGCTTAGTGGTAGAGCGCCGGACTCGTAATCTTGCTGATCCTGGGGTTGCGGGTTCGAATCACCGCTGGGCCGTTTTGGTACAGGGAGATTTTTCCCTCCGAGTTAACATTGGTTCTGACTCCATTTCCCATACAGTCCTTCGAATGAGACTATACACAGAGGTTCCGTGTGTGAGCGCGCGCATAATATCTTGCACACACGTAAAATCCCATCACCAACTTTCGGAAGAGAAAACCAGTTCGGCCGTTGGTATGAATGATACGTTACACATAGCATGCACCTTCCCCAAAGTTGGACTACGGCTGCCTTAGTGGCGGGATAAAAAAAAACGGTCATACACACAACATTAACCCTTGCCTGTCTATACAGGGAGTGTCCGCAGGAGTATCAACGTACGCAGAAAAAGTATTTAAAAAAAGAAGAAGTTTGTTTTACTAAAGAAGTGTTACAGCCTGCGAAAACTGGTCCATATTCGCTACATCCAATTTACTGAACAATCAGACCACACTGCGCAGCATTCGCAACTGAAGGATAAGATAAGATAAGATAATGTTGCTTATAGCCCAGCCGACCGCAAAGGGCCGCATCAGGGCTGATGGATAAATGAATCCATGACAAAGATGAGAGGATTTAAGACGAGGGTCTCGAGGATACCACTTAGCAGATGCCTGACCTGCGCATTAGCCCACCGCACTGGTCAGACCTTGAGTGCCTACCTTACATGATGAATGGCCAGCTATGCATGTGATTTAGCATTCAATTCCATTAAAGTTCGCATCAGGATTAACACCAAAAAAATGGTTCAAGATTTTCATGAGATAAAGATGACAAACAACATGGCTGAGTGTGTGAAAATTGAAACAGTGTGTTTCCTTTCCATAATTTCTTCTGAATATGCGCGCGCACATTCACACAGACGCAGGCACGCAGGCACGCGCGCGCGCACTCACACACACATACACACACACACAGCACACACACACAACACACGCACACACACAACACACACACACACACACGCACACACAACACACACACACACACACACACACACACACACACACACACACACACACACACAACACACACACACACACACACACACACACACACACACACACACACACACATATTCTGTTTTCCTCTCTTTGTCTCTCTGACAGGCTCATCCCTTCACTAGCATCGTCCAACCTAACGTGGGCTACCGGTCAGCCTATCGTGGTCACTAACTAGACCTTCTCCAGCTTCGGTCAGTCTCACCCAGCGACTTCTCGTGTCGGTCAATGGAGGCAGCAGTCGCTATCGCCACCAGCAGCAGCAGTACCGCCACGACACCAACGTAACGCCTCATCCTCTGGGTTTCTCCTCCACCACTGGTGAAAACACACACAAGCGCGAACGCGCGCACCCACCCACGCACACACACACACGCGCGCACACACACACGTACGCAAACACAGACACACGCACCTATGCACGCACGCACACACACATACACACACACATAGACATTTACAGGTTGAAGAGATGAGGAAAACGAGTGCTAGTCGACCCTGACTCGTATCTCTCTCTCTCTCTCTCTCTCTCTCTCTCTCTCTCTCTCTCTCTCTCTCTCTCTCTCTCTCTTCTTTCTTTCTTTCTTTCTTTCTTTCTCTCTCTCTCTCTCAAAACACACACACACACACACACACACACACACACACACACACACACACACACACACACACACCACACACACACACACACACACACACACACACACACACACAAATGAATATGTGAACAAATACATTTTAGAAAATCGTAAAGAAACCACTGAATGGCTTTAGATTCCGCATGTCCTCTTTCACTTCCTTGACTGCAAAGGATGTTTGTTGTGTATTGATCTTTTCGTTACTGGAGTCTTAGCATTTGATCTGCTACAGTAATATTCATTGATTATTTTCCAGTCATCATCAGAATCGTACGTAGTCTTTGATCGATCAAATACTATTTCGATTTTCACTCGAGAAAATTTCAAACTGCCAAGTGGTTTCTTTTCTTCTTCTTCTTCATCGTGTGTTTGTGCGTGTGTGTGGTTGTGTGTGTGTGTGTGTGTGCCAACTTTCCCCACCCAGTTCTTTGCGTAGTGGGCAAGTTTGATGTTGACCTTCAGTGAAGATGTCGAATCTGTGCTTGCCACACTGGTCTTCTGTCATGTTGCTACGCTTGATTAGACCAGATGCAATAACTGGCCACATCACAGGGTTATTTGTGAGGAGGGGGCGAGGAGATTGATGGATGGGAGGGACAGACTGGGAATGGCGGGGGGGGGGGGGGGTGTTAGTGGGCAACCTCTCTAGTCAACATCTCTAGTCAACCAAATCAGCTGTGGGCATCAATGAAAGCAGCTGCTGCCTCCTGAAGCTGACAAGCTGTCACACAGCCGCCCAGATTTTCCCCGGTGGACAGTTTGTTTGACCTTGACTCTGCAACCCCTCTGGGGGTGAGGGTGGAGGAGAGGAGATACCGTTCTCTTCGTAGTAACTTGTCCGTTGTTTTCTTTGAGCCCGTTTCGGCTGATTTACACACAGCTGCAGCCGAGAAAACTCTCCAGCACAAAGAACATGTGAGCGTCAACAGCACATAGACCGACGGATTGTTTGATGACGAGAAAAAAATGAATGTTTTACGTTCCATATTAAGTATGAGTGTTCCAAAAACTATGGAACATACACAAGCCACACTGGGGGTTCCTACAAGAGACTTGAAGCCATCAACGGTCGTTCATAACTCATTCATTTTCTGTTCTTCCACATGGGAGAGCTTGAAAAAAGAAAAAGACTGGTCATATACGGAGATGCAAAACATCCAAAACAATTACCGTAATCTTCAACAATGAGCTATATTAACGCTTGAAACAAGTTGATTCTTCGGTTATGGACGAAAACTTTCACGAACAATTTGTTTATGGTATTGTATCTGTGACGGTTTGAAAAAAAAAAACTTGATAAAACTGAACTTTTGCTCTGAGTGTAATGACCGTTTGAAAAAGAAAACTTGACTTTTGCTCGGAATCTAGTGAATAAAATCATTACTTTTAATCTAAGTTTTGGACGTTGACGTTAAATTAAGCATGCACGGCATATACTTCATTCGCCATGTTTTTGACGTGAAATTAATCATGAACTGCATATATACTTCATTCGCGTTGAATCGAAGCTGCAAAAAGCGTTGAAAAGAAAGAAAACAAGTTGTAAGAACGATACTACATCTCGGTATCAGTTTGATGCTGAGTGCCGTGTTTTTGACAAATGTGTTTGTGCCGCTTCAGACATTTTGATTTATATTACGATGTTACGATCAGTTTGTAAGGAGGAGTCGGGGAAGGTAGGGGTGCATTTTTTTTTAGTTAGAATTCTGCAATGGCTAACACTTTGCTGATGAGGGGTGTGTTGGTGGGCGGTGATGAAGATCACGCAAGGGGGGGGGGGGGGGGGGGGTTAGGGGCTACGAGCTTTACTTGTTCAACCGTACACAATGAAGTTCATTCGCCAAAAAGTTATTGAACGCGAAGGGAGTGGCGTGGAGGGGTGGAAGGGGGGGGGATGGGAGTGGGTGTCTGGGGAGGGGTGGAGGAAGGGGGGGGATGGGAGTGGGTGTCTGGGGAGGGGTGGAGGAAGGGGGGGGGATGGGAGTGGGTGTCTGGGGAGGGTGGAGGAAGGGGGGGGATGGGAGTGGGTGTCTGGGGAGGGTGGAGGAAGGGGGGGGATGGGAGTGGGTGTCTGGGGAGGGTGGAGGAAGGGGGGGGATGGGAGTGGGTGTCTGGGGAGGGGTGGAGGAAGGGGGGGGGATGGGAGTGGGTGTCTGGGGAGGGGAGGAGGAAGGGGGGGATGGGAGTGGGTGTCTGGGGATGGGTGGAGGAAGGGGGGGGATGGGAGTGGGTGTCTGGGGAGGGTGGAGGAAGGGGGGGGGATGGGAGTGGGTGTCTGGGGATGGGTGGAGGAAGGGGGGGGGATGGGAGTGGGTGTCTGGGGATGGGTGGAGGAAGGGGGGGGGATGGGAGTGGGTGTCTGGGGAGGGTGGAGGAAGGGGGGAGGAGGGGTGTGGGGAGGGGGAGAAGACACTGGGTGTCGATGTGATAGCTTCGATGAATTTAGTTCATCTTTCAGTGAATAAGTTCACTCATCAGAAAGTTATCACAAATCATCAAGAAAGTTCACTCATCAGAAAGTTCACTCATCAGAAAGTTCACGAGGGTAGTGGTGGCAGTGGTGGCGCGGCGTGGTGGGGGAGGGGAGAGGAGAGGGAGATGGTGGTGGTGGTGGTGGTGGTACCAGCTAAACAGGGGTACGGGGGTAAGTGGATAGGGGAACAGAGAAGGATGGAAGGAGGGGTTGGGGGGGGGGGGGCGAAGTGGATGGCTATATTGCCACGCTTTGTTTTACAATATTGCTGAATGTGTGTTTCTTTGATGATTTCATTTTCACATCCCACCCCCAACCCCCACCCCACCCCCTTTCCTCCAGACCCACGCCTGCAGTGACAATTCAGACAACAATATAAACACTCAAAGGCTTCCCCTTCCCCGGACCTACCTCCTGTCCCCCTGTCCCCAAAGAAAGGTTGGGGTTGAGGGCGGAATGCTACTTGATCATACACTGTTGGCATAAGTGACCAGTATCTTGAGCAACAAAGCTAATCTTAAATAAATGTTAGCG
>CM031608.1:90115711-90128761 GCA_018398815.1 Conus ventricosus | reverse complement strand
TGAAGTATTGTGCCAGGCTGTGCGCGTCTTACTTTCAAAATAGAACTCGCTTCAACAACAGACACAAACAGGACAGTTGTACAGAATCTGGGGCGGGCAATCGTTAAGAAAATTTCTATAAAACTTGAGGGGCAAGAAATATTTTCTTTACACAATGCAGACATATTTTTAACCTATTTGATCTATGGCTAACCGAGAATGAAAGGGCTGATCTTGCGTTTCAAGGAATCGAAAATGAAGAAGCACTAAAACACAGAATAGGCGCCGCAGATGCTAAAGACGGCAAAAGGTTTGTAGCCGTAAGTTATGCGTATGGAAATCGCTTTTTCATACCCCTAGATTTTGAGTTGTTAAAAAGCGCATGCTCCATACTTTCAAGGAGCATTAAAAGACAGATTGTCATATGAACTAACTTTTAATGACTACAAATATGTTATTAATCTGCAGACACCGAAGCAAAGTACAGCATTTCTGACATCTCGTTAGAGTTTGATATCGTTAGCAACCCTAATTTAGCAAGGCTAATTGAGCAACAATATCATCAAAATTAGCAATATATTACGAAAGAGTGATTCTTCATTCTAAATATCCTAAAAGCAGGGCAGACACTATATGGAATTTTAGTTTTAGTGCCACAGCAAGATCGCTTAAAGGTATTTTATTGCTGTGTGAAGATGAAGAACCATTCGAAAGACAAACTGAAAATTTTGTTAATCCCAAAATAACGAACGTGCAATGTACAATTGAGGGTAGTCCTAACCAAATCTACGCTAGCGGGCTTAAACCTTATCAGCATTTTGATGAATAAGAAAACTGTTTGGAGGCGGGAGGTGTAGAAATCCGACAGATGACCTTGTGTCTAAAGATCTACATCTTCACAGTGTTAGACTTGATCATTATTTAACAACGAAATACGGTTTATGGATTGACCTAAGATCGACAGAGGATAATCCAGTTACATGGAAGCGGGAGAACTGTTAGAGACATAATAAACATTCAAATTGATAAAGAAAAAGAGGCCGATAAACCACTTAATGTATATTTGTTTTTAATATATGATGCGCAGCTGACTATTCAAGGTAACAGATTAGAAAATATATACAATACTAAATTATTTTATTTTAAAAAAAGCATGTCTGTTCAGGTTTATCCAAATGTGCTACAGCGCCGCCAAGAGAAGAGATAGTAGAAAACCCTAGCATAAAAAGCTTCAGATTAACCAATATTACACAAATGCAACAAAAACTAGAGCAGGACCTTTCAAAATACAGCAAAACCAAACGAAGGTATTCTGCTGTCTTCAATGCTGTTACATATGTTAATACTGGAACATCAACTATAAGCGCTCTATCGGCAGGGACAAGTGTAGGTCTCTTAGCAACAGGTGTTGGTGCACCCGCAGCTTTACCTCTAGGAGGTTTGTCTTTAGCTCTTGGCATGTGTTCATTAGCTGTAAGTGCTGCTAGCAAAAAATTAAAAACTAAACTTCCAAAAGCACACAGCTATGGTTCAACTAATAACAGCTAAACTTAGCTCGTTCAAACTGACAATAAATAAAGCGCTAGTTGACTCAAACATCACGGATGAAGAATTTAATCGTTTACAGGCCGATTTTGATGACTATAAAAGACAAAAGTTTGATCTTCAAAGAAAGGCGAGGACAAGTTTTTCTCAACAGCCAGACGCCGAGCAGATAAAAAAGGAATGCTTAAAAAAAGTAAACGAAACATTAAACTCTGTTCTAAACAGCTCGCAATAACAACGCCAAAGGTGTTTATACTTTAGTTTATGAGTCCAAGCGTAAAAAGACCGCCGATATTGGTTCTGATTAATTATTTTTTTTTTAATTTAAGTAAATATTTTGAGTTAGAAAAGAAACTCAACATGGATAAGATATATGAAGGACCAGACGAATTGTTTGAAGGAATGCTCGAGGGAGAGCGTTTGTCAAGAGCACTGAATGATATTGATCTAGAAGTCATTGATCCAACAAACGTACAGGCAAGCGTTGTTCATGCTATTTCTCAAGTTCCAGGTAAACTAACAATAGACCCGCCAGTTAAAGTAATGTTAGCTGTTTTAATCGACTATATAACAATAAATGAAGAAAATCTAGAAGTCTGGGTCTCGACTAAACAACAGGTTATTCTTTCTCGTAATGACTTAACACCCGGTTGGGCAGACGAGCTGCTTACACAGTTTGATGTGGCTGCTGAAGAAGCCAAAATGAGGGCTCTGGCTGGTCAGAGGGCGAAGTCTTAGAGATTAGATTAAAACAGGCTAAGTATGCGCCGATTGTAGGCAAGGCTTACATTCCACTACCTCCAGCATTAGTTGCAAAAGAGCAGTTCTAAACATAAAGAATACAGACAACAAATGTTTTATGTGGTGTGTTCTTGCAAGGCTGCATTACGTCCACAAAAACGCAGAGAGAGTGTCTAACTATGAACCATACATCAATGATCTTAACTTTAGTGGAATATCCTTTCCTGTTAGCACGGATTCCATTGATCAGTTTGAAGAACAAAACAAACCAATAACTGTTAATGTATACACATGGGATGAGGAAACAAATTTGGTGCCTATTAGAGTGTCTAAAGACAGCCCAACAATAGGTGATCCAGACAAAAGCCATGTTGACTTACTGCTGATGCTTTCGCCAGCGGGGCTACCACATTAACACATTGATACGCACAATGAGTAGATTATTAGCGCATACTGCAAAAACACTAACAAACAAGAATTCTGTAGAAAATGTTTAGCAAGAATTTCATCCGTTAAAGCAGCGAGCGAACATAAAAACATTGTATCGGCCCAGTTGACTGTAATACAGACTAATTACACCCCCATCCGGATCTAAAGTTAGTTTTAAGAACTGGAAAAAACTGCAAAATTCTCCATACGTAGTGTACGCAGACTTCGAGTCGCTTATTGTTCCTTATGAAGGGCCAGCGCCACAAAAACTTCGAAAAACAGTCTTAATGAGTAATCATCAGATTTGTTCATTTGCCTTCATTATTGTCAGGTCGGATGGCGCTCATTCAACGCCAGAATTATACAGAGGACCAAATGCAGCTAGAAGATTTCTACAGCGCATGCAGCAAGTGCGCAAAGACTGTTCTAAAATCTGAATTTATCTGAAATCATAATGACGCCTGAAGACCAACAACAGTATGACTCAGCCACTCACTGTTGGATTTGTGGTTTAGAACTTAGTGAAGAAGCAACAAATCCAACAGTAAGAGACCATGATCACATTAGTGGAAAGTTCAGAGGAGCAGCACACAGTAAATGCAATCTTCAACTAAAGTTTGAACCAAAGACATGGAAGCTTCCCATCTTTTTCATAACTTGCGAGGTTACGACTCTCACCTTATAATGCGAGCAGTAAACGACGCCTTCAGGGTGTCATGCATTGCACAGTCATCGGAAAAGTACATGTGTTTCACTTTAAATAACATGACTTTTTATGACTCTATGCAGCACATGATGGGGTCATTAGAGTCACTAGCTATGTCCTTAAAGTCTGCCCAATAACGGAAGAATATTTTGACCCAACTCTCGTTAGAAAGGGCGTTTACCCTTATGAGTACATGAACAGTTGGGAAAGGTTTGATGAAGATACACTTCCACCTAAAGGCGCGTTCTTTTCTAGTCTTAGAGAAAGGACATCAGTGACTCCGATTACCAGCATGCTCAAGATGCGTGCAGAAGTTAGAGTGTAAAACGATGGGAGACTATCATGACTCCTACTTAATGGCTGATGTCTGTTTGTTGGGGGAAATATTTTTGAAAATTATAGAAAGACCTGCATGAAACATTATAGCCTGGATCCCGCGCATTACATTTCTGCGCCCGGGGATGAGCTGGGACGCTTTCTTAAAGTATACTGGAGTACAGATTGATTTATTGTCAGATTTACCAATGATTCAGATGATTGAAAACGGATTGCGTGGAGGAATTAGTATGGCGTCCGCATCATTACTGTAAAGCAAACAACAAATACCTGGACGACTATGATCAGTAAAAGGTCTAACTATCTCATGTATTTAGATGCAAACAATCTGTATGGATGGGCAATGGCGCAATCACTTCCATTACATAACTTTAAAATGTACACAGGCGTGATCCAAAAAATATTCAAAAGGCATTAAAGTGGTTGGGCAGTTTAACGCCTGATCAGCAGCGTGGTTTCATTCTAGAAGTTGATTTAGAATATCCTCATGAACTCCATGACCTGCATAATGACTACCCATTAGCAGCAGAAAGTCTAAAGATGATCCAACAGAGCCGCCTAAACTTGTGCCTAATCTTCGGGGCAAAAAAAATTATGTCTGTCATTACAGACTTCTACAATTTTATTTAAGACATGGGTGAAGTTGACAGCAGTTCATCGCATAATTGCTTTTGATCAAGAACAGTTCATGAAACCATACATCATGAAGAACACTGATCTCAGAACTAAATCCACAGATGCTTCAGAAAAAGACTTTTTCAAGTTGATGAACAACAGCTGTTTCGGAAAGACTATGGAGAATCCGCTCAAGCGCAAAGATGTCAGATTAGTCAACAAAAAAACGAAGCAATTAAGCTGACTTCAAAACACTAATTATCAGGACTTTAGAAGATTTCATGATCAGCTTTTTGGCATAATGATGAAAAAAAAAGAAAGTCAAATTGGACAAACCTGTAATTATTGGGTTTACCGTTTTAGAATTATCAAAGCTTTGATGTTAGAATTTTCTTATGACTACTTTAAACCCTTGTATCCAGAGTCCAGAGTACTTTACACAGATACAGATAGTTTTGTTATAGATATTCCTACTGAAGACATCTATAAAGACATGGAAACCGAAGTAGCTAAAGGGCATGCAGGATGGTAACGACACATCGATTACCCTAAAGATTCGCCTTTACATTCAATTACTAACAAGAAGGTTTTAGGAAAGATGATGGATGAATTATCCGGAGGGGTGATTAAGGAGTATGTGGGGTTAGGTCAAAAATGTACAGTATTTCGAGCCAGGAGAAAATCATTAAGAAAGCAAAGGGAATATCTCGCAGTGTTGTGCAGTCAAACATAATCACTGACAACTACAAAGAAGCATTGTTTGGCAATAGACTTTTCATCATGACAACGTAAAAACTACGATCTAATCTACATGAGATCAACACGACAGTTTGTAACAAAGAAGTCGTTAGATAGAACAAACACAAAACGTTGTGTTTGTTAATCCAGAGTTTTCATATGCAATCGGGCACTGGAGGGCCGCATAAACAGGGGGGTTTATATTTTTCATCAACTTTTATTATAAGATCAATCATAGCTTCATCCAATTCATTTAAATCTTTTCTCATGTTGCTTGATGCGTTCGAATTTTTTTTATTATTTCAAGATATTCTTTTCCCAATTTGGGGGTTTGAGTTGTAGGTGATCTGGATGATTTAGCATGCATTGATTAATCCCCGAAAATGTTTCCTTAATAGCATTACACGCATGAAATGATTCCCGTATCATTTTCAAGGTCTCTTCCTTTACCATTCTTGTTTCATTCTGCGCTTCCTTCTGAGCTTCCATTTTAAACTCAAATATATTTACGTAAATTAATTAAGCGGAACTGTGTCTGGTGGGATTATCTGCAGTTCTTCCTTCACAAAGATCTTTGAGGAGCCGGTTGTTTTGTTGTGTCAGTTTCTCGTAAATAATACACGGGGGGGATTCATTTTTACAATTCTTTTTATTTCATATGGATCACACTCCAAAACTGGATCTTTTTGCCCTGATGCGAGTGTCCCCTTCCCGCTTCCCCGGTAAATAAAGGTACCTTACTTTTCAAACCAAACGGTAATAGTTTCCCGGATGAAGACTCTCTTCAGCAACATTTATTGTTTTTCTTTGATTGCTTGTACTGGTTTTAGCCCTTTAAATTCTTCATTATTCATTGCGCGTAAAACTGAGGGCATCTTCTAACCCATTCGTGTTGCGAGAATTGTCAATCAGCTCTCTGTGATACTGGTGGGAAAAAAGTCTTTCGCTAACTGTTTGTTAAGTTTTCAACTAAAGCCTGTGATCTGTGAACTCCTGGGATGCCTTTTTTAATGGTAACTCTATGTTTTAACAATAATTGTTCACTTGGCCCTTTTAAAATTTTTTTCCATCATCGACTTGATCATGCGAGGATAAGTTAGCAGGCCCCGTTGGTATATTAGTTGTATGGCAACAGCAAAAGCAGAAGCACTCTTTTGTGTTAATGGTTTCCCCATCTTTGTATCTTGAAGCTATGTCAATGACTGTAAGTGCGTACTTAAAACTTTTTCGTCTAATCGTTTTCAGAGGGTAAATATAGAAGGTCCCTTTTATGGGGTCGTTCGGTATTTGTTCACAAAGTGTGGCCTCTGTATTCGCCTAGGCGCAGGGAAATAAATTTGCCAAATCGCTTGTTTTGATAACCATTCTTTTGCTGTTTGTTCACTGACTCCTGCCCCTTGGCTAGCTTTTTTATTGCTGTGATTCCCTTTTCCCAAAATCCTTTTGGTGAATAATAGATTTGTTCATTTTATTCAGCCAATATTATGCGCACAAAATACACGACGGGGCATGCCAAAGACAATAAACCCGATTTCTTGCATCTTTTGTTTTTCTGATGGTTGATAAAGTCGCTGAATTTTGGTGGGGGCAATGTCTCGACCCGGGTTTTCCTGTTACAAGATATATTCTTTTATTGCTTGATCAACGTCTTTAAATGTGTAAGCTGCATGTCCCTGTTTTTTCAGTGTGTTATTAATAAAATCTAACTCTCAATTCTCTGCTTTTCATAGGCGTCTTGCGCAGCTGCTAGTTGCCCCCACAGCTTTGTTATGTCTTTTTCTCTCACGTCGTCCCGTAGTTTACTAATGCGTAATTACTTCCGCTAAAAGCAAGCGCATTCACTACTGCGCCGCCTATCATCTTTAAAAGTGAAGCCATTTTTTAAAATGTATTTTTTCTTACATATTTATATTGTCTGGAATTATTCCTTGCTTAACTAAAAATCTTTGTAGCAAACGAAGCTGCATGATAGCAATTAGCTTTGCTGAATCCCAAAGTCTAGTTTGCCAAGATCTGCTGGCTTTATTTTTAACAAGCTTTTACCAAGCATTGTGTATCCTATACTTAGACCTCCAATAACAGCAGAATGGTATAAAAGGTTGGCAACAGTTTTTTCGGCGCTCATTTTTAGAAAATAAAATAATTATAATTAATAAAAAACATAAAACAGTGATGATCTACTACAGCTACAGGGCGGCCTAAACCTTCCTGAACTTATTGAATGCCCAAGTTGATGACCAAGCTATTATGCCCAAAAAGGAGAGGCTGTATTCTTTGGCAGCATGTGGGAAAACAAAACAGTTCCTCGGAACTGAATTCGCATAGAACAAATTCAACAGATGTCGCCGCAAGACATTTTAAAGTATCATAACGGGTATGAAGCGCAGTTGGGTCGAAAATGGTGAAAAGTGTGGGGCAAACGGTTCTTATTTTTGTACACTAAACTAGTCAGTAGATTTGCCCCCATTGATTCTGAACAAGATCTTACGTATGATTAACGCAAGATCCATTTTTAAAACAAAGTCATTAGAGTCTCTGGATGTGATCTATACTACAGATTTGGACCATTGTTTTCGCCATTAATCATGGGATTAATAACTTTTAATCATATAGATTTTATTTCCCTTCAAAATAAACCGAGCCAGAAATCAGCAGAATCAGGTGGAGAAAGTAACCAAGCCAGAAAATCAGCAGAATCAGAAAACACTGAATCGGGTGGAGACCAGTGAAAAGCATCCTCATCCTGGGCGTGATAAAGCAGGAAAAAATTAGCAGGTGGAACAGACAAAAAAAATTAATGTTACAGAATATAACTCATCATAAAAAACATAACGCCGCCAACGCCAGAACAAGTTGATTCAATGCCAGCTATAAAAACTCCATGTGATTCAAGGCCTACAGCACCAAAGTCTTCATGGTATATTGAACTTAAACTGTTCCCATTTTTGGCGCCCTTGCTGCTGTGGGGGGCGGTTATTACGGTTATAAAATATATACCAATGGCAACAGAAACAAAAGCAATCAAAAAATCTAAACCCATAAATACAGAAGACAACAGAAACGCCAGAACCGTCACCAACAAAGATCATTTTGATCCATTTCAGATGGAATAATATTTTAAGAACTTAATTTTAAATTTTTTTAATAAAAATAGATCATGGCGTATTATAAAATGATGAAGTCAATAAATAAAGACATGGAGTCTATAAAAGACATTTCATAGACCAGAATTGTAATCAATGTGGTTGCTAGGATGTAAGAACTTCAATTAAGATCTATGCTGACCAATTACACGCCAAGACGCTGAGCAAGACATCCTCAACGATGACGCTTTTTTTTGAGGGTGTGTGGTACTATATTAGACCCCTACTATTTAAGATAAAAACATAGATTGTTTTTTTGATAATTATAAGATATTTTTGAATAAGAACTGGTTGTACTTAGAGGATGACTTAGTTATGATCTTGAGGTAACTTAATCAAGAACTTAATTAAGAACTTAATCAAGAACTTATTAAGAACTTGAAGTAACTTAATTAAAAACTTAATTAAGAACTTGGGGTGACTTAATTAAAAACTAATTAAGAATTTGGGGGTGACTTGGGGGTGGGAGTGTGTGTGGTGTACCAGAGCTTTATTTATTTGTCATGTGTAACACCACTTGGTGAAAGGGACAGTGCTTGCTTTTTTGTGATGCATTGGCTTTTGTTGCAAGTTCAAAGCACCCACCAAGTGCATTTAACAAAAGCCTGATTGAAAAAAAACAAGACATTGTATAAAGTAAAACCCGGCGGCCGCCTAAAAGGCACCCTTAAAAGTTTGTAACAGGGCGTAGAAGCAGGACGTTGAAGCAGGTGAAGCGTAGACAGCAAAGCGACGAAGCAGCAAAAAAAAAGTCTGATCTCCTCACTGCTAATAACCCTTTTGACCTGCTCTAGGTGGAGCGCTGGATCTCTCAAACGGCTTGTCCTGCAACCTTTGGCCGCTCTAGGGTGGAGCGCTGGAAAACGGCTTGCTACTGTTTACCTTGACCGCTTCAGGGTGGAGCGCTAGTTCTCTCTCACTGCTAAAGGACTTGAGAGGAGTGTGTTTGGAGTTGTATTGGTCTTGTACGGGAGTAGTCCCCAAAAGTTTCTAATCTCCTCACTGCTTGAAAACATTAAATTCAAATCCTTCCTCATAGAGTAGACTTCATAAAAGAAAAGACCAACTGTAGAAACCTTTTAGCATATGGATTCAACAAACGAGCAATCTCTCTTACTTTGGGGAGAATATGAAGGGATATCCCTACATTGCCTTCAACCACTCATCCCATTTTTGAGTATGCGCCCCACTGTCTTTTTCTTGTGAAAAGACCTTGAAGGTCTGTTCTAAAAAGCCAACCTATTGCAAGTTTTAAAAAACATTGTTGTAGCTTCCTGCCTTTTGAAGCTGTCTATAAACCCCTCCTTCAGTTTATCAATAGCAACAGCAATAGACGTTTATTTCCTCTGCCCCAAAAACGAAAATTCTTTCCCCAACTGTCATTCCCACATCAACCTCTTTTGTTTTCAAGTATTGGGGGAGTTCTTCTGGTGGGCATCTTTTTGTTTTTTTGCTTGCTCTCCATACAAATCAGATAGCTTTCTTTTTGGTGTCTAGGGAAGGCAGGTAGTTTCTTACTTGATGATGGGCCTGCCGCTCTCAACTCATCCAAAGCACTAACAAATTGTGCATGGTACTCAACATGCTCGTCAAGTATTGTCAGCTTAGAAATCTCCCACTGTCTTTGTTCTGCCATGATCAAAATGTTATATAAACAAAACCAACCTGCACAAAACCCGGTAAATATCTTTCACTACAAACACACACCTTCACAGCCCAACACCGCCAGGTTTAAAAAGACAATACAAACCGGTCTTGCTGACGTGGCGGCCACAAAGTGGGAGTGACACGTGACAGTCTAGAACATTCGCTAACGCCCGCCAGGTGTGCTTTATTGATTTTTTGGTCGCAGTTTGTAAGCAGGCCCTGCGCTGTGTGAACGAAGGTCGCTCGTCTGCGCCAGCCGTAAATTAAGCGATCAGGTTTCAGCCTCGTGTCAGCCTGTCTGTTACACATAGTTTTGTAGGTAGAAATTAGTCAGAATAAGTGTGCGGATTTTATGTCAAAAATATAACTTAGTTTTAAAGACAAGTAAGTTTTGTAAATTGTATTAAAAACGGATAACCCTACACAGTATGTCTGTTTGTAGATAATCGTTATTTTTTGGTTATTGAAGTCTTACTTTCAGAGAACTGTAATATGGTTCATTTCCAAAGCAGTCGCAATGCTTCTTTCCGGTTTCACAACATGCTTCGCCTATTCTTTTGACAAATACTCTAACATGCAGTTAAAGTAAAACTTATGGTCTCGAATAGCACAAACCTGTTCTTCAGTTAACGTTTTAGCCATTTTAAAATAACACAACTAAAACACCAGTGGTCACAAACCGGGGGCGCAGTCAAAACACAACCTTCTTGTGCGGTAGCTTGAACAACAATGGCGGATCCGGGCCCTTGTCACGTGACAGCCTCGAGCGACGTAGCAATCTAGAATTTTCCAAAACATTGCTAATGCGTGTGGTGCAAACCCCGCCGAGTGTGCCGCGAGCCGTGTTTTATTGATTTTTTGGGGCCCCACAGTTTGCAACCAGAGCGCCTAGCCTGCGCGGTGTAAACGAAGGCCGCGAGCCGTAAATTAAGTGTCAGGTTTCAGCCCCGTGTCTGCCTGTCGTGTACAAAGTTTGTAGGTAGAAATTAGTCAAAGAAGGTGCGGATTTTATGTCATTTAATTTAGAGAGGAGAGAAAGAGAAAGAGTGTGTGTGTGTGTGTTAGTTGTCTGTGTGTGTGTGTGTTAGTGTGTTGTGTGTCTTAGTGTGTGTGTGTCTTAGTGTGTGTGAGTGTGTGCATGGGCCGCGCGAATCAAGACCAAAATAGAATTAGTGCGGATTTTTGTCAAAAATATAACTTAGTTTTAAAAACAAGCAAGTTTAGTAAATTAGTATTAAAACGGATAACCCTACACAGTATGTCTGTTTGTAGATAATCGTTATTTTTTGGTTATTGAAGTCTTACTTGTCAGAGAACTAATATATGTCTGTTCTGGATTCGCCCGGTCGAAACCGGCTAAGGCGGTTGAGAGCGGGTGGCCAGAACAGACATATATTAGTTCTCTGATGTTTATAAATGTGCATGAAGAACTACACACATACATGCATGTGCACGCACACACACACACACATCCAACATACCTATGCCAAATGACAACCCTTTTTGCTGCAGCACAACAAAAGCGAAAGACTATGAGACACACTGGCAAAAAGGAGACAGGCCAAACTGCATCTTTGTCTTCTTCACCATTAAAGGAGACAGGCCAAACTGCATCTTTGTCTTCTTCACCATTAAAGGAGACAGGCCAAACTGCATCTTTGTCTTCTTCACCATTAAAGGAGACAGGCCAAACTGCATCTTAGTCTTCTTCACCATTTTCCTCAGTCCTGTGATATGGGGCAGTATGTGATATCAAATGAGAATTTAGCCGTTTTGATGAAATTAAACACGGATGATTATACATATATCCATTACCTGTAAGTAATAAACTAGACCCAGATCATTACACATGTATTCAATGTCTGCTCGCCATAAACTAAAAATGATCATTACACACATACATATCGTGGTGGGTTACATACTAAATGTTGATGATTACCTGTTCTCATTCCTGTTCTGCAGGCTGGTCAGGCCAAAGGCCCGTGACTGAAATGACTCCACCCGTGGTTTGCGGGACGTTTCAGAAATGTAATTAGCGAGTTTAGGGCAGCTTCTGTGTTTCTGCTGTAAGAAATCAATTTTTAAAAAAAGATAATACAATGAAAATAGCCTCAAGGAAAGCAACTCGCTATGCCCTTATAATTATCTACTCCATCATCATACATGTTGCAAAAACTCCCTGGACCATTACTATAAGCAGCTGATGGAAGAAAAATCAGAGTGCAACACTACTGTATTTCTTACTCCCTTATTTTTGAAAGTGTTTTCACAGAATTTCAGTGAAGGTTAAAACTGAATCAATGTAGTCTGATGCGACTCTCAACACATCTGGCGTGAACTTACATATCTTCACTGTAGACTCTTCTTCATTGTAGTTTGTCATTTTTGATGTGCCAATTTTTGCTATGCCTCTCCTCCTCCTCTTCTCCTTCGTCTTCCTTTTCTTCTTCTTCTTCTGTCTCTCCTTGTGTCAGAGACTCCGTCTCTTTATTCTGTGTCTCCAAGTCCCCATCTCTCTCTCTCTCTCTCTCTCTTTGTGTCGCTCTCCATCCCTCCCTCTCTCCCACACTCTCTTCCTCTAGTTATATTGTGCATTCTCTTATTCTAAATTGCTATGTATTCATTGTTGTTATGAGTTTATATGCAGTTCGATGCAATGATTTCTTCCATGTATTATTGTTTGAGGGCTGGATGAAAAAAAGCTATTGACTGGTGCTTATTCTTTTCCCTCATTAAACAACATTTCGTTCGTTATTTCGTTACATATCCATAAATAATCTTTAGTGTTTGATATCACAGTTCTTGAAGATCGCAACTGGTGCATGCACCCACAAAATGCGAAGTTAAAACACAACTTAAGACCTACCTATTCTGACAGACCTTCCATTAACTCTCTGGCTGTTGTTCTGTATGGATATCATTTGCGTTGTGTGATCACTGAACCACCAAGGAATAGCATGACAAGTGGTCTTCATACTGGTGTCATCGCAAGTCATCTTGATCAGATGAACAGACTGCATTTCACCATGTTCTGATTGTGACAAACATGTATGAGTTTGTTTATCTCTTGTGTTTACTTCCTGTCTAGCCAGAAGGAGGAAAGAAAACGAATAGCAGTAGTTGTAGATGGCTGATAATATGTTAAAAGAGAAATAAGCTGTTGTTGAAAGT
>CM031608.1:90080563-90113063 GCA_018398815.1 Conus ventricosus | reverse complement strand
GGTCTGTGTCAGGCAATGACCCTTGTCTACAAACAAAGGCTACAACAAATGTTTATTGATTCTGCATAGTAATGCGGGGATTGTCTACAATTGTGATACGCTATAGCATAACATAATAAAACACCAAACTCCCCCGAAAGTCGGAGTGAGGCTGCCCACGTGGCAGGGTAATCAAAATCGGTCACCACGTCATGTTCATCCACAGTGATGATTTATGTACCAAAGTGTTACAAGTGTTGGCCTGATTGGATGTCCCTGGTGTCTTTAGCCCACAACAACAACAGACAACAGATAGATGCCGAGAGAGGTGGTTTCAAGGAAATGAAAGTTTTAAACGAAAAATTCATATCAAACCACCTCCCACCACTCTCCTGGTGAACTGTACATTACAGCAAAATGGCAAGTATCTGCCTAATATGAGACTGGCGGAAGGAAAACAGGGAACTTACCTGTAAGAAAGAAGATTAAAATAAAAGATTTCAGTACTTCTGATCAATAGGAATGATACACACAATGAAGCAATTCTGACTAACGCTACGTTGATTGGGGTCTCCAGAAAAGATAGTTAATCTTATAAACCTGTGGATACATTTGCCTGAAAAAAGATTTCCGTTCTGTTTCCCTACGAGCCTAAACAGACTTCTCTGCGTAGGAACGGTAGGTATCTTGTTGAACGTTTGTCAAAATAATCACTACTGGTTAAGCTCCTACAACTAGCTACACGCCCGGTCAGATAAGCACACAAGTAAATGATATACAAATGAGAAGCTTTTTGTATCTTTTGCATCGATCTGGATAAAACACTTAGGGTAAATAGTGAGCCATAAAGTTGGACGTAGAAAATGGATTTGGCACGATCTTGTTGCATATAGGGGCCTGGATGGGAATACAATTCTCTTGCTGAATTCAATCTCAGCACATACACTCAGATTAATGAAGACAAACGCGAATACATGCAATGATAATCTTCTTTTAAAACATTTTATTGGAAAAAAAGTTTGCGTTGATTTATTTTTAATCACACTTGGATGGCACAGAAATAATAATCACGAATTGTCCAGGCTTGAAGGGCTTTGAACTAATCAAGCTCACGCAGAAAGAAAGGTTTGTGTGCGACAAAGACCGGATTAAATTTCCTTGCAGTTTATGCACGGTGTATGAAGATCCGAAACAAAATAGCATGTTTGTGTCGATTCAGGCCTTCGTTCTTATACCCATTCTTATCTTTAAAAGGTTTGAAGAGGCCCGTGGTGCATTACATGTCATGTACCACTCCACAAGAGAAATCCTCTTTTATATTGTTGGGACTTGGCACGATGTGAGAGACATAAACACTTTACAGCAGGTGACCGTTGAAAACCCAAGTTCAGAGATGTCCCACTAGACGTTGATCTTTGAGCTTCTGAAAGAGACTACATTTTTCATGTGAATTTATGATTCTACGGAAGAAAGATTTTTAACGAAGTTCTCTGGGTGCGATTTTAGAAGATATATTTTAAAGAGATGTTTGGAAGTTGTTTATTTTTTTTTTTTTTCTTTTTGGATGACTTGTGAGATGATTTTAAACGTGGTGGACAGCCTGATATGACCCTTTGCGGTCGGCTGGGCTAATAGCGACATTACCTTATTACCTTGTGTGCTTCTCATATTGATGACCTGCGGTGTTGCAAGAAGGCCTAATGGATCGCACGAAACTTGGTGAAAACGAGGTCCATAGAAATGCTAGGAATTTCATTTCATAGGAGGAATGCTCCCTGAAAGTAGAAAAGAGAATAGCTGGCAAAAGATAAATTATTTGAATGATAAGATGATTAGGCCAGATGATCACCGTCGTTAGTGTGTGTGTGTGTGTGTGTTGTGAGTGTGTGAGTGTGTGAGGGTGTGTGTGTGTGTGAGTGTGTGAAGAGTGATGTGTGAGGGGGGTGGGGGGTGGTTATGGGATGCAGGCTGACAGGAAGCTTGGTTGGGGGAAGAAGGGAGAAAGAGAAGAGGGCAGGTGTGAAGTGTTGAAAATACAATAGATGTAATTCATACCCCCTCCCATTCTATGAAGGGGATAGCAGTAAAAGGAAGAATAAACTTTTGGTCATACTCTTCTCTCTCTCTCTTCCACCACTCACTTCTCTCTACACCTCTCTTCTCTCTCTACTCTCTTCTAACACTCTCTCTCTCTCTCTCTCTGTGAGTGATTGTGGTGTATGTGTCCACGCACCGTGTGAGTGTGTGAGTGTGTAGTGAGCGCGGCGGTAGTGTGTGTGTGAGAGGTGTGTGTGTGGCCAGTGTGTGTGTTGTGTGTGGAGAGAGAGCGAGAGAAGAGAGGAGGCGAGAGAGAGAGAGAGGGAGAGAGACTAAGACAAGACAAGACAAAATCTTTATATACGAGGATAATAGATAAGCCTGATGTGCCTTATTTAATCCAGACCTGCCCTGTGTAGGGTCAACAATATAAAATAAAGGCAACAAAGGAAGCATGCAAAGTGCCTAGAATACAACAAATAGGGGATTAAAAATTCAAAATGTCTTACCCCACACCTCTAGTTCTTCTCTATCTATATATATTATCTATCACCTCTTTTTCTCTCTCTCCTATCTCTCTCATCTCCATCTCTCTTCTTCTCTCTATCTCCTCCTTATGCCTCACAATTTCTATCTTTTACCTCCTCCTCTCTCTATCTCTCTCTCCTTCGCTTTTTTTCTCTCTCTCTCTCTCTATTTTGTTCTTTCTTCTTTATCTCTCTCTTATCTCTTTTTGAACTTTCTTCCTCTTACTCTATTTATCTCACCTCTATCCATATACTCCCCCCAATACCCACCACCCCAACCCCTCTCACCACACCAACCAAAAATCCCCCCCTTTTCTTTTTTTTTTTTTTTTCTCCCACCCTCCACAACATCTTTTTTCCCATCCACAATAATATCCCCCCTACTCCCTTTACTTCATTTAAAACCCACTTTCACCACCCACCTAACAACCCTCCTCCTATCTCTCTAATCTCTCTATCTCGTTGCTTTCTCTCTCTCTCTCTCCTTATTTCTCTTTCTCTCCTTATCATTCTCTCTCTGCTTTTTCTTTCTCTTTCTATCTATTCTATTCTCTCTCTCTACCCCACCCCCACCCTCCCCAAACTCCCTCCATCCCCTCTTTCCACTTCCTTACTACTTCCCCCCCCCCCCCTCCCCCCCCCCCCCCCCCCCCCCCCCCCCCCCCCACCCCCCCCCCCCCCCCCCACCCCCCCCCCCCCACCCCCCCCCCCCCCCCCCCCCCCCCCCCCCAAACCACCACACCTCCCACCAACCAACATCCCCAACCATACCAAAATCAAAACACTTCCCCACCCCACAAACAACCAGACATTAACCCCACCAACCTGTCCCTCATAGAGTTTTATAAAGCGCTTTTTTCATAAAGTCCTTCTTCATCACTTACCATTCCCCATAAACCAACATCTTGGGATCACACCTGTTAAATCATTTAATCTCATCAATTCGCCATAAATTTGTCAACCTTTCTCTATTTATCCAAAATACCTCCTGAAAATAAAACCAAAGGAATATAATATCAAATCACTTCACTTTACCTGAATTTATTTACTCGACCATCTTAATTATATTTTCCAATATCCTAAATAATCTTGATCCTACCCGCCCCAACTATTCAAACATTCCATATATGTCTACATCAAACATTACTAACATTTTATCAAAATCCACATTATAAATACCTATACCCCTCCTAACCTTCAAAAACTTTTGACTCACAATTTATCACTCTATTTCCTTCAAAACCACCAGTTATTTCTGTCTTGTTAGCGCACTCACCCCTACCCAACGTGTAATAACCCACTTACAGAAAAGTAAATACTCATTCTCCATAACCCATCTCATATCTTTGTCACTTCCGTACTCGTTCCTCGAAATCAAATTAGCCTCCTGTAAATACACCCACAATCATATACACTATAATAAATCCAATATATTAAAAATATCTCATCCCTCTCCACAATTAAACCTTTAACAACCCCACATCCCAAATCTTCATCACCCCCATATCACGTTAACATTTAAAAGATGAACCTGATGTGAACCAACTATTATAAAAATTAAAAAATTCATTATTATCACACATCAAGTGCAAATATAAAAATTCTGTATCCTTACCCTTATCAAAATAACCCTACCCATAATCACTCACAAACTCACTATTACTATAAACTAAATTTCACTCCCGACCAACTTTCAATAAAATATATGAAAGATATATACCACCTCCCCAAAGATCCCCTTAGGCATTTAAATTAAGCTTAGCACATTTGAATACCTTATTTAAAAACAGGTACCCAATCGACGCTCCTGAGGGAGCCCAATGTAACGATAATTCAACTAAGATAATGATGAATTCATATTACACACCAAATATTCCATTTAGCTCTGCGATTGGTGTGTTCAACTCCTTAAGAGAACCAGTGGATAAGCCCTACAATTTTACTTTACATACGTAAGAAGATTTTGTTGTTTTTTTGGTAATTTTTCTTTTTTTTTTTATATTCTCTTTTTTTCTTTTTCTATTTTTTCATTTTTTTTTTTTCTATTTTTTTTCTTTTTTTTTTTTTACGGGGGGGGGGGGGGGTGACGTTTTCTTTTCTTTTTTTTTCTTATTTTATCTTATTTTTCTTTTTTTCTCTTTTTCTTTTTTCTTTTTTTTTCTTTCTTTATGGTCTTAATTTTTTTTGGGTTTTCTTATTATATTTCTTTTTTGTATCTTTTTTTATTCTTTTTTTTTATTTTATTACCTTTTTTTATTTTCATCTTATTTTTTCTATTTTTCTTTTTTTTTTTTTTTTTTTCTTTATTTTCTATTTTTTTTTTTCTTTTTTCTTTTTTTCCTTTTGGGTTTTTTTTTTCTTTTGGGGTTTTTTTCTTTTTCTTTTTTTCTTTTTTTATCTTTTGAGTGTTTTTTTTTATATTTCTATTTTTTTTTCTACTTGGGTGGTGGGGGGGGGGGTCTTTTTTTTTTTTCTTTTTTCTTTTTCTTTTAATATTCTTTTTTTTTTTTCTATTTTCTTTTTTTTTTTTTTTTGTTTTTTTTTTTTTTATTTTTTTTTTCTACTATTTTTTTTTTTTTTTTTTATCTTTCTTTTTTTTTATTATCTTTCTTATCACATCAAATGCGTTTTTTTGATCAATAAATAGGACACAAATATTTTGTTGTTGTTGATGCTGTTTTAGCCAGTCATAACAGGTTGATTAGTGCTGCTGTGGCATGAATGGTTGTTTCGGAATCCCGGACTGTCTTGTATGAAAAAGCAAGTGGCTATGTATTAAGGTGGTGTTAAGTGTGTTTGTTTAAGTGTTTTTTCAATGTTTGGAAAGTGTGGAAATGATCGAGATTGGGTCGGTAGTTTGCAGGATCTGAGTGTCACTTGCTTTGTAAGATGGAAAAAGATTGATTTTTTGAAACTAATGGGAAAATGATTTTTTGTCGATACACCGAGGGATAGGACGTATGTCACGTATCTGTAATTGTGGAGTGATAGTTGAGAATTCTTGCCGTCTAGGCCATACACCCCGCAGGTACTTGACTGTTTTTTAGGTTGTGTTAGGTAGTGATAGACTTCTGATACTGTTTATTGGATGAATATAAAGTTCAGACGTGGATGTTTTTATCATGGCAATATTTTTCAGTTTTTGGAGGTCGTTGATCTTGAAGATCAGCCGTGACAACTATATTGGTTATAGTGCAAAAGTTGGAGTTCAGTTGTTCGACAGAGGATGTCTTTAATATCGTTGATTTTTGAAGAAGATTGATTGTTTGTAAGTCGTTAATAGTCTCCATACCAATTTTGGGTTCTGAATTGATGAATTTAGTTCTCGATGTCTATCGTTTTCTTGTGCTTCTGTGAATTAATTTGCAATTTACTCAATATTCTAGATTACTCTTCATAGCCATGATTCTGTGTAAGCAGATATCTAAGATAAATGTCTGCCCCTGTAACTCTTTAGTGTTACCATGCGGTTTGGATTATGTCATACTCTAAACGTTTTTAGAGGGGCGTGTTTATATATATGTCTGTAAATGTTCTGATCCCCAAATCACAGCAAAATCTGGATCAGTTATGTTGTAAACGGATGAGAGAATTGAGGGTTAGCAAGTCATGTAGCAAAATTTGTTGTTTTACGTATGTAAAAGCAAACGGTAGGTTATTGTCTTTGAGTCCGTTTGGGATTTTTACTCCTTTTTGGACCCCAGTGACACACTATGGGTAATGATACTAAAGTTTAGAACAGGGACACAGGCTTTGCTATGTGGGTTTTATTGACAACATAAAAATATGGACGATATGTGTCTTCGAGTTTGGTTGTGACTCACGTTGGAGAGTCGATGAGTTGATTGCAGTTTTAACAGATTGAATTTTGCGTCCATAGATTTTTGAGCTTTAGAAGGTCTAAGTTAATGTCTCCGAGGTAAAATAATTTCCTTGGATTTAGTGAACTGCTTCCATCAATCGGAATAAATAGTCGGAACCAGTTTACTCTTTCAGAATGGGGTAGTCGCGAAATCCAACAAAAGAAGGGTATCCTTTATCCGCTTGACTTTATCCAGACTAGTCTTAACCGATCGATCTAGGAGTTATAAGTCGTTTGAAGCTAAGGGTTTAGAGCAGCAGATCAGAAGACGTCTCTTTCGATTGTTGCAGGAACTTTGGATTACGTATATATCTGGAATTATATTTCCTTGTCGGTAATGTGTGTAGTAATCTGGTTAGAGAGCCATTAAAATATGAAAAGGATTTACCAGGTTCCAATCAGTGTTGATATAAAGATGTTTGTTAATGCATGTAGGATTATTAAGGTGACAGAGATTCGAAGTCTTCTTTGCCATGGCATACAAGGAACTGGTCTTGTCCTTTGTAGTTGTGCACTGTTGTGATGATAGTAGGAGACGATTTCGCACGTTAAACTGGACGTTGGGGATTGTCAGTCAAGGAACACAATAAGAATCACATAAAAGGGAAGGGAAATGGGTGTTAGGATTAACACACTGTGACACTTTGGGAAATCAAAAAAGTATGAGGAAAGAAAATGTCCTTCACAGTTATGATGTGTAAGCTCTCGATCCGTTGGTACTGATGGATACACTTTTCTGAAAGGAATAATACAGTCACTCGTAAGGAAGAAAATGGAAGCAAAATTACAAAAGGGGGATAGGAAGGAGCGTGAAGAAAAAAGAAGTAAAAATGAAGACAAAAAAATGCAAAAATAAAACTTCAAACGAGAACAAAATTAAACAAAAATCAAACAAAACAAAAAAAAAAGTCACTTATAATTTACAAGACCACAAAGCCGCACTTGTAAAGTGCGTCGTTGGACTATGCCACAAATTGCCTCGTAGCAGGAAATAGCAGTTTTTTTGGGAGTTCTGTGCAGAGGCTTTGTTCAGATCTTTTCTAAGGTCACAGTCTGCACTTTACGAAAACTTCATATATATACGTGGTAAAGTTACATAGATAACAGGGGAATCAGCTCTGCCGGCACAGGTTAAAGTTCACACATACACACACACACACACACACACACACACACACACACACCAACCTCCACACACACTCACACACACACACACACACACCAATAAGGTAAGGAAACCCAAAGCATGCAAGGTAATTTTGCATGGACAAAAAAAAACAAAAAAAAAAAAAAAAACAAGTGTGATGGATGTGCGAGGGAAACCACCCGTGAAGCCTTGTTGTAACACAGTGTCTTGACTACACGTCGCCGCACAGTTACAGTTGCCGCGGAGTTGTTTTGTTGCCTTTCTGGCTCCAAGGAAATAAAACAAACAGTAAAAGTTAACGGTAATCTACATACATACACATACAGACATGACATGTAGGCACGCATAATCACACATACACCACACACACAACAACACACACACACAGACACAGATACACTCATATAAGACACACACACACACACACACAACACAACAACACACACACAACCCACACCACACCCCCACACAACTTAATCCTACAATACACATCAAACGAAAAGCTTTTTTTTTTTTTTTTTTAACATCGTAAAAACTTAATCCGCCAGCATATAAATGCAAAAAACCAATTAAACATTTGCGCTCTCTCGCATACCACAAAACAGGGACAGAATCTGACTGTGTGGGGGAAGCATGTGGGGGTTGCTGGAGGTAAGGTAGTAAGAGTGGCAGTACAATGGATGATGTGAAGGAGGACATGGTCCGGTGGAAGTAAATGACGGGTGGAGGAACAAGTATCGGTGGGGGAGGGACAGCTGTTTGAACCAGGGAGATGGGGGAAGAGCGCTCTCGCAGGGGAACCATAGGGGGACGGTAACTTCGGTTGTCTGGGAGCGAGTGATGGACAGGGATGCTGTCACTGCTCGTACAACTCTGGTGGGCGTGGTCTTGGAGGATTTGTGGAGTGGGGCGGGTGCTGAGGGGAAGGATGTGGCAAATAAGCGTAGTGCTGGTGTTATATGGGGTAGGCTAGTTGAGCGAGGCGCTGGCTGGACGTTCTTGTGGTCACTCAGTGTAGCACAAGTGAGATGGATGGTGGTGGTGGGGCTTTTCCTGGTGGGGGGACGGGGGGTGTCGAGGTGAAGTGGTAAGACAGACGTGAGGTTTGGAATTCTGAGTGGGTGAATGGGGAGGGAGGATGGGGGGGATTGGGGGCATCGTGCGAAGTTGGTAGCATGAGACGTGTGCGTGTAGGGGTGGGTAGGAGGGGGGCCTGTCGTTTAGGGGGGAAGAGGTTTTGCGTACACGTTACTCTACTTCTGCTGGTGGGTTGTGTTAGAGTTGTAGTACAACGCAGTTGGGCCACCGCGACTGGGGTGGTGGTGAGGTGGCACAATGGCTGATGAATTTAACCCATAGTAGAAAGGCACTCCTGAAGGTGGTCGTTGCTGGGGCGAATGATGGTGTTCAGAGGGTGCGCTCTTTGCGGGATAATCTGCGAGGCTGAAAATTGGGCTTTGGGGGAGAAAACTCGGTGGCCCTGTACAATGAGCTCTCGCCTGCTGCGTTGATATTGCACCAGAATGGCAGTGATGCTAAGAGCTCGCTGCAGTACCAGCCCACATGGAAGGTAGCCTGCATCACGGTATTGAGGGTGGGGTTGTGCTTGCAATCCACTGAGTCAGACTGGCGACCGTTAGATCGTTGGCACACTCCAACTGAGCGCTGGCCTAGGGATATGAATATATCTCAGGGTGTAGTCACACAGCAGTATTGTTGGTCCGTCTATCAATGGAAACCTTATGAAGAGGATGGGAGGGACACGTTGAGGAGATAATTTTTCAGGATAGGTTTCGCCTGACAAAGGGGAGGTGGTTGGATATGGGAGTCAGAGAAAGGGGAGGTGGTTGGATATGGGAGTCAGAGGATTTGTCACATTGGGGGGATGGGTGTCCTGTACTTGTCACTGTGAGTTGTGTTGGTAGGGCTGAATGGGGTGGTGCATCTGTATACATGTGCATTGAGAGAAGGTGGGGTGTTTTGTGTCTGGGGAGGATGGAGAGATTGCTTTTGTTGGGTGGCGGAGGAGTTTGAATGTGATTTACATTTAGATTTTTATTGGCTGTGATGTTTTTGCGTGAGGATGATTGTCGTTGTCAGATGAAGACATGTGACTGAGTTGTGTCGATAGGGCGTCAATTTTCTACTTTGAAGGTCTGTCTGGTTTCCTGTAGTGTTGATCTGAGGGCAGAGATTTCGTCACGGAGGGACTGAGTGATCCTAAGGAATCCTTCCTGAGGCACACAGTCGTCATGACTACAGAGAGAGAGAGAGAGAGAGAGAGAGAGAGAGAGAGAGAGAGAGAGAGAGAGAGAGAGAGAGAGAGGGAGAGAGGCAGACAGACAGATAGGCAGACAGACGGACAGACAGACAGAGAAAAAAGCAGACAGACAGATAGGCATACAGACAGACAGACAGACATTGACAGAGACAGAGACGGAACGAGAGAGAGACAGAGAGGGGATGTAAGGCTTATTGCTTTCTCCACAGCATTCTCTGTTGTTTGTCTCTGCGTCACTCCTGTGCCATAATATATCTCGTAATATAAAACGCCACAATGACGTGCTGATTGCCAATCTGATGTCAGAGACTGAAGCTTGGGGAAAGAAGAGTCTTTAACGGGTTATGCGACAAACGAATCGAATGTATTCATAAACTGAATCTGCCTGTTTTTATGCTTGTTTTTTGCACTAGACACAATTCGGCACTACGTCACTTAATTGTCTCGTAACGAACAAAAAAATCTCATTCGGAAATGATTGAAGGCAGTATTGATAGAAATTCATTGAGGGTAGGGATGATGGTTAGAGTGGGATGGAGGGGGAGCGGGGAGTTGCGTACAGGCGTGGACGAGTACTAACAAAAAAAACCAGCGGTGGGGTGGGGTGGTGGTGGTAGGGTTGGGGGAGGGGGGGGGGGTGGAGGGATCGCAAAGGTTTCATGTAAAGACTGTTTTATCGAAATTCTATATGTGAACGCATGCATAACATCTTGCATACACTAACCATCACCAATGTTCGGAAAAGGCTAGTTTGGCCGTTGGTATGGTTGACACAGCACGCATCCTCTGTGAACACTCGAAGAATGAGTGAAAAACTGACTGATGTTCAAATGGCGCGGGAAATGACTGAGTGTAGTACCGCGGGCAGTTCTTCTGTGGTTTAACCCAGGTGGGCAGCCCTTTGGAAAAGGGACAGAATGGATTGTAAAGCGCATTAAAATTGGTTTCTTTAAACCCACAATCACTTTATAGTACTCCTCGTAAAAACCCGGGTCATTAAAACCCTTTTTTTAAAAACAAAAAAACCGAAAGGGAAACCCAATATAGCGGGGAAAAAAAAATTTAGGGGCCCCAAAGGGGAATATTGCAAAATTTCCGCATTTCCAGGGAACAAAATTAAAGGGTTTTTTTTTTTTTCTTTTTTTCCCCTGGGTGCCGGATTCGCCCAGAAATTTTTGGATGGGTGGGCGTTGGGGGGCCCCTCCCCTTTTAGAAAAAATTTTTTCCCCGGGCCCAATTTTGGGAAAGTCCTAAGGGGAAATAAAAAGCGGTTTTTAAAGCCCAACTTTTCATGCCAAACCCAAATTGTTTTAAGGTTCTGGTCCTCTTTTGCCAAAAGGGGAGCTTTTTAAATAGATCATGGGTAGAAAATAAAAAAAGTTCCCCCCTTTTAAAGGGACAAAAAGGGGGGGGGCCCAGTTTTGGGAAAATTTTCTTGCAGTCTTTTGAATCCCAAGCTGTCTGTAATTTGCAGGAATGGTGTCGTATTTTTCCCTTGGAATTTTTTAAAGTTTATTTAGTATGTATGTATGTATGTTTTAAATGTATGAGTATTTTGTATTTTATTATATGTTTTTTAAAAATATATATTTTTAAAAATATATAAATATATATTAAAAAAAAGTACAAAAAAATTTGCAGGACCCCACCAAAATCTTCATGTTTTTTTATAAAAAGAAGTTTTTGGGCCTTTTATTTGGGGTTTCGTCACCTCTGCAACGGGAAAACTTTTATGTTATGACACCCCCACCCAAACACCCCAAAACCGCACAAAAACCAAACCCCCCCTCCACCAAACACACCACACCCCAAACAAACCACACAACACAACACCCCCACACAACACAACAAAAACCCACACAAACCTCACCATACATATAAATTTTATCAGGGGCCCCCCGATTTAACTCTAAAAGTTGACCCCAAAACAGTATAGACTTTCCCCCCCCCCCCCCCCCAACCCCACCCACTCATACAAAACCCTCTTTTAACCTTTATTTTACAAAATGTAAAAGACCCCCCCCCCCCCCCCCCCCACCCCAAAAAACAAAACAAAAAACCCCCCAAAGGGTGGGATGTCATAGGGGGGGAAATGGGGAAAAATTAAAAATCATTTCTTTCACCCCAAAAACTTTTTTTTCCCCTTTTGAAAATGATTTTTTGGGTTATAGGTTAAAGTTATATTAGCAAACCCCCGAAAAAACATCAGCAATAGCACCGGGAAGCAACAGAAGCTCCCACACAAAGGGCCCAAGGGGCTCTGTTTAAAACGGGGAGGGGGCTTTTCCGGGGGAAAAATTGCGTTGGGGGTTTGTGGGGGGGGGTTGGAGCCCCAACAGGGTGCCCCCCCTTGACCCCCCCTATTTTTGGGGTTTCCCTTCTTGGGGTCTCAGGGGGGTTTCCTTGGGGGTGAAATTTTCCCCTCCGGACAAAGCATAGCTTTTTCTAAACCCCAGGACCGCCCGGCGGGGCCCGAAACCCAAATCATCCGAGGGGCCCACTGGGGAAACGGGGTACGCAAAAGGCCCCAGGCTAAACAGGGCGGATCTGAGGAAAAACCCTCGAAAAATAATCGGGAAAATTTGGGAAAGGGGAAATTTTGGGCCCGCCCCCAAGGAAAAACCCCTTACCCCCAAAAAGACTGAAAGACCGGGCCAAAAGTACAGCATCCGGATCGGTCGGACCCCCGGAACCCCAAGGGACCGCGTTTTCCCCACTTTTGTGCCCAGGGTGGAATTTGAAAATTCAGCAAATAGACCCAAGGGAAAACCAAGAAACCTTAAATTTAAACCCACCCGAGAAGCCCCTCATTGGCAAAAATGGAATGTCCCCACACTACACGCATGCACAACCCTTTCGAGAGGATAAGTCCTTTGTGGTCACCCAAAACCCCCAAGAACATCCCCATCACCAAAGTGTATGCCCCAAAAAAAAACGATCATGACGCCCAGGGGGTGGGACGAATTTCGAAAAAGGGGGGAAAAAGTCATAAAGGAAGGGGCCCAAGAAAGCCCATCCCCATTGTACAGGGTGACTTCAACGCAAAAGTTTGGAGGAAAGGGGAATGAGGTTGGGCGGGAAACAGGGGGGCCCAGGGGGGGAACAGGGAAACCCAAGACAGGGGACCCCGCCTGCTGGAATTTGCGGCGGGCCAAAAGGGCTCCCATCCCAACCCCCTTCCCCCACACAAGATTTCCCGCAAAACAATTTGGGCCCGCTTAAAGGGAAAACAAAACCAAAACCAAAAAGTTCCCCTGAACCTGGCGCTTCAAGTAAAGCATCAACGGGGCCAAAGACAAGAGCCCCCCTGGGGGCGGAGGGGGCAGCGACCACGACCTTGGGGTTGTCCAAATGAAGTTAAAGTTAAAAAGACACCCAATCTGAAAACCCCACGAATCAATTTCGAGGGAAAAAATTACAAGACCCCGGTTGCCCAAAAATTTCCCAAACTCAACTCGGTGGCGATTTGCAGCACTTCAGCCCCTGGAAAAACTGAAATTAAGACCCCACCTCAACCCATAACGAGCAGCCTGGAAACAGCGACCAAAAGTATTTGGCCCCCCAGAGGAAGAAAAAAAAGTTCCCCCGGGGAACCCAAAAATATTGGATTTGCCCAAAAAAGTGACAGAAAAAGAAAGGACAAACTTTCCGAGGGAGCCCAGCGTCCCCAAACAAAGAAGTCGTGAGAAGCAAGAGAATGAAGCCAGGGAGAAGTGGATAAGTTAACATGCGAAGCCATTGGGAAAAACAAAGGAGCAAGGAAATAGCAAGAAAGCGTACGAGGGCTGAAAACGCCCCAAAAGAAACAGCAGAACAAATCAAAAGTAATCGAGGACAAAAACGGGGAAACCCCTTTTTACCCAGAGCTCCCCAGTGCTGGCCCGATGGGGCAGAGTACGTGACGAACTTACAACTATCCCAAAACAGCCAACACCACGTTCTTAAAAGGGGAAAAAGCCCCCCCAAGGAGCCCTCTCCCCAGCCCTTTATGAGGGAAGAAGTAAGGAGGCCCTCCGCAGCCTTCCAAGGGCCCAAATCACCCGGGGCAGACAAAACCCCGCAGAGTCCCCAAGCCCGGGGGGAAAAGGGCCCGGTCACTGGGGGTAAAATCCCCTGTCAGAAGATTGGGAGACCCAAAAAATGGGGGATGAGTGGCCCAAAAACATCATAAACCCCCCCCCAAAAAGGGAAAATTCGAAAGTGAAACAACTACAGGGGCAATCAGCCCGATCACCCCCACCAGCAAGATCATGGGAAAAAGTCATTCTCAAAAGACTCAAAAGGGGAAAACTGAAGAAAACTTGGCAGAAGAAAAAGCCGGGTTAGGGAGGCCCCACAGTGAACCGATTTTCCCAAATGCGCCTTATTTGGAAAAAAACCCCAAACCAAAAAGATTTACCCAACTTATAGACTTCAAAAAGCCCTTAAAAGAGTGCGGCACGAAGGGGCTGTGGGATGTTTTGGGGGTTTTGGGATCGGGAGGGCTAAATTTTAAAAACCCTCCAGGGCCCCGTACAATCTGGCCCTGTGCGGGCCCCCTCAATAACCCCCAAGGGAAAATACTTCAAGACAAAGGCGGTGTGTCAAGGATGCCCACTCCTTTTTTTCTGTTCAATCTCCCATCTGGAAAAACAACATGGAAGAGACTCTTTCATGATTTGGGGTCCCAAAAATTCCATCGGGGGCGAAATCAACAACCTACGTTTCGCCGATGATATCGACCGGGTGGGGGCAGGCCCAGCGAAAATTCAGGGGGCTCAACCCAAAGGCTGGAGAAAATAAAAAAAGGGATTTTTGCTGGGGGTACTGCGAAAAGGGGCAAAAATCATGGGTTTTAACAGCGAAAAAAAACACCGCTGCCCGTCACCATGAACGGGCCCAAAACTCGAAGAGGGGGACGCTTTTAAATACCTCGGCGCCACACTCACCAAGGACGGACGCTCCACCATCGAAATTAAGACCAGGCTCGCCATCGCAACATCCACCATGGCAAAACTTGGTAAGATCTGGAGCAGCAAAGACATCAGCTTCCCAACAAAGATCACATTATACAAAGCCCTGGTTCTGTCCATCCTTCTCTGTGGCTGCGAGAGCTGGACCATGACAGCTGAGATGACCAGAAGAGTCCAAAACGTTTGAGACCATAGTGCTACAGACGCATGCTAGGGATCTCCTGGAAAGACCACAAGACCAACGACTTCGTTCGTGCCCAAATAACATCACGGGCAGGCCCGCAGGAACCCCTCCTAGCGCTTGTGAAAAGGAGGAAGTTGACATGGTTTGGTCACGTCACTCGCCACAACAGCCTACCCAAGACAGTGCTGCAAGGAACATTGGAAGGTGGCCGCAGACGCGACGACCAGCTAAGAACTGGATGGATCAACATCAAAGAGTGGACCCGAATAGACAACCCCTCCCTGATCAGAGCGGCAGAAGACAGACCTGGCTGGCACTTTCTGGCCCGCAAGACGTCCATCATGTCTCCCACACCGACCGGTCAAGGGAGAGAGTGAGTGAGTGAGTAATTAACTTATTTATTCATCAGCTTAAGATCATGCGCAGTGTGGTCTCAAAAATTGTGGATGTTGTGTAACGTATATGGACTGGTCCGCACACAGTGACGCCTCAGTGATGGAACTGAAACTAGTGTCATTGTCAGCACGACGTAGTTCCTGTACTAACAATAAGTCAGAGACCCGTCAAGTTTGAGCCCACGTGTCGTAGGCCTACTGCCAGAGTTCGTCTGCATGTTTACCTGACCGTCAGTGAACACTTCTCATGCGAGGCGCACTTTCGCCGAGTTCGGCTGTGTGCACAGAAGGTCTAATGCGTAGGTCAGACATCTGCTAAGTCGTAGCCACGAGACCCTGGATCTGGATCTGGATGCATACGTCGCAGGAGCCAATCAACGGCTATAAAACACGACGAACAGGGAGAGCGCAAAAATAGTTTAAAAGGCCACCACTTCTTCTTCTTCTTTCTTCCGTTAAATTAAGTCTCCACAATCAACAGGCTGATTATTATGAGACTGTGAAACGGAGGATCTGCTTTAAAAAAAATCTGTTCTGCTTCCTATTTCTTTGACAAGAGATTACTCACATTTATACCACAAAGTGACACCCCCCACCCCTACCTTACCCTACTCACTAGCCTACACACACACACACACACACACACACACAGGTAAAAGCTAAGTGCGGAGCTGACAGCAGGCTACCACGGTCGCTTTTCATCCATTACTCTGGACTAGCTGGCCCCAGGTTGCAGTTGGCAACTCAGGCCCGCAACCTCCTTCCACTCTTCCATTCACACACACGAGACAGATGTATAAAGGAGTCTACTGAAGAGGCCTGCTGACCCGTGACACAAATGTGTCAGGGGTTTTGGCGTCAGCAGTATCCTGGGGGAGGGAGTACCAGTCCACGATTGTTCTTGGGAGGAACGACATCAGCCGTAGTCAGTATCTGCAGCTATTTGTGTGAACTGCTGATCGTGACTTCGTCGCTCTCTCTCTTGGGAGGTTGGAGCGGTTGTTTCAACCTCGGGCAGCTGACTAAGTTGTTCTTGATTTTATAGAACATGGGCAGCCTTGCTTTTTTACTTTTGTCCTCAAGGGACATCCATCCTAGAATATCCAGCATCGTGGTAACGCTGGCGGTAACGTTGGTAACGGTTCAGCACAAAGCGGCTGCCCTTCTCTGGATGTTTTCTATCTTCACCTTGTGCTATTTCTCATAGGGTCCTAGACGGATGCCGAGTATTCCAGCAGAGGCCTAACAAACGTTTTATAGGCTTTAGCCTTTATGCTAGGGGAGCTGATTTTCAAACTGCGTCTGAGAAACCCCAGGAGCTGGTTGGCTTTGGTCCAGATGGAGTTGATAACCATCCCAGTCCATCGTGTTCTGCAGAGTGACTTCAAGATATTTTGCGGAGTCTACAACTTCCAGGGTGTGGCCGTGGGGATGGTATTCACACTGTGGTGGCCGTCGCTTTCGTGTGACAGGGAGGGTGCTGCACTTTGCAGGGTGAAACTGCATGTCCCAACTCTTCTCCCAAACAGCGAGCTGTTGGAGGTCTTGCTGTAATTGGGCTTGGTCCTGGGCAGAGCTGACACTGTTGTCCTAACAGTCTTCCATACTGGTTCAGGTCTCAACGAGTAGCCACAACAGGTATCTACAGGTTTAAAAACTGGTTAAAATCTTTTCTGCTGTCTAGATGCTTAGGAGGCAGGCGATGTTGATCTGCCATGCGCTGATGTAAATGCGCTGGCAGAGCCTGTTCTGACGATTTCCTCCTCCAGATGGTTCCAGTCCATCACTGTTTGTACGAAGAAGGAATGTGCGTACTGTTCTGTGTTACTGACAGGCAGCTGGAAGCCGCGAGTGTTTCGGACCACTCGGCGTTCGAACGATGTTGGAGACTTCGAAGTCCGTCTGCGGCCAGCACTCACAGGGGTCAGGGAATTTGGGAGGGGGGGGGGGGGGGGGTGGAGATGGCGGGGATGAGATCTCAGCTATCTTGTACATCAGGCCTAGTCGTGCCTGTCTGCGACGATCAGCCAGTGGGGGGATATTCAAATCCCGCAGCATTCGGCTTACGCGACCTGGTTCTCGGGTCCTGTAATCCTTTGTGATGAAACGTGCTGCCTGTCTCTGTACCCTCTCCAACTTCTCGATGTCCTGTTGGTAATACGGGCCCCACACTGTTGCTGCATACTCCAGTCTGGATCTCACTAGTGCGATTTACGCCAGGCGCCTGCACTCCTCTGGGCAATTCCGAAGATTCCGGCGTTGGAAGCCCACTGTTGATCCGGCTTTTCGAGAGATATTGGCAAAATGTTGTCCCCATTTTAGGTCATCTGAGATGAGCACTCCTAGGTACAGATTTTCCTGAACCTGTTTCAGGAGGCTGTACATGTAGGTTGACTTGCTCCGGGAGGACCCTCTTCTTCAATTCTCTTATCTTAGTTAATTCTAGTAGTAGTAGTAGTAGTAGTAGTAGTAGTAGTAGTAGTAGTAGTAGTAGTAGTAGTAGTAGTAGGGACTGGCTTCATTAGCCTAGACCTCGAGGTCTATCATGTGTCCCCTCTAAATTTCTTCACTTTTTGGGGTCAGATGGCATGCTACAATTAATTTATATCTTCATTGCAATCCATCATAATCATGAAACAGTTCTCTAAATTTTGAATCATTATCTAGAAAATTCTTGAAAGTAGTAGTAGTAGTAGTAGTAGTAGTAGTGAGTAGTAGTACAACTACTACTACTACTACTACTACTACTACTACTTTCAAGAATTTTCTAGATAATGATTCAAAATTTAGAGAACTGAAAGTATTAATATCAGGTGTAAATTTAATAGTAGCAGGTAATTCGTTCCAGTGGTTAGCAACTCTATATGAAAATGAAAATTTACGTTGATTAGTGTTACAGTGCTTTATAAAAAAATCTTTCCTTCAGACTTTCTAGTACTCGCAGTTTGTGCAACAGAAAAGAAAGTCTCAATGTCAATATCATCATAGCCATTAAAGATCTTATAAACTTGAATTAGGTCACCTCTGATCCTTCTTCCCCTCAGCGAGTGCAGATTCAAATATTTCAATCTTTCATTATATGATAAGTTTTTGCAATGCTTCAGCAATTTGGTAGCTCGTCTTTGAACTTTTTCTAACATTATAGATTGTTTTATGCATCAGCTTAAAATCATGCGTCGTCTGGTCTCAAAACTTAGCGGATGTGGTGTAGCGTATATGGACTAGTCCGCATGCAGTGACGCCTCCTTGATGAAACTGAAAATGAAGCACAAAATTCGTGCTTCACTGCAGTTTTGTTTTGAAATGGTCTTTATTCTTAAATTTCTGTATTCTCAGATGGTTTCTTACTAGCCATCCGGGTTTTTGATGTTGGCGGCCTGTTTCAACAAGTGTAGGTTGCTCCAAAATCGGCCCCAATAATTACTAACATTGGTGCTTATACGACCAATATTTGACAACAATGGACGTAAGTAGTGTCCAGAGAGGAAGAAGACCAGGACAAGATAACGCATTCCATCCATGCCTTGACTATAAGCAGATTTTCTTCACAAATCTGCAACTACTTGGTTTCGATGCCGCTGCTATGGAAATGAAGTACAAGATCCCTTCAACAAGTAAGAAACTGACAACATGATTTTGTTGTTTTTGTGCATAATAATTTTGCGGGTAATCATGTAGTTTAGCGTACTAAACTCAGGGGCCGTTCAAATGAAAACATAGAGGGTGTTCACGCTAAACTCAGGGGCCGTTCAAATGAAACATAGAGGGTGTTTTACACAAACCTCGATGCGCTGAGTCGAATGCAACCCTCAGCTAAGCTCTAAGACCACTACTTTTGCCACGAAACTGCGAGAAATGCACGGTAAGTAGTATTCCCGAACTGCACGCCATTTTGACTGCTGATCACGTGGGTTTAGTACGCTAAACTACATGATTACCAATTTTGCGTTCTAGGAGCATAGATTTCGGCTGTCAGGAGAGATATGATATCTTGACTCGTCTCCATGTAGGTTCTTGTAAGTGATTTTACTTTTCAGCATACTGCAACACTAGTCTTCAAAAAACAGCCTTTTCCCACGAACCATCAGGGAATGGAACAACTGAGACAACAGTGTTGTTTCCGCAGGGGACTGTGGAGGAATTCAAGAACCTCCTCCAACAGCCCCCCAAAAGAGAAGTAAACAAACACCTTCCAACCTCCCCCCCCCCCCCCCCCACACACACACACACACACTTCCCCCTCCCTCTTCCTCCTCCTCTCCCCCTCCCCTCACTTCCCATTTCCCTTCTTCCACGACTGTTGCAGAGGCTTGGCATCGTGTCAGTACATGCTGAACGTGGGCTGGCTGGCCAGGCCACCAAACATGTAGGATTATTTTTTTATTTTTTGCATGCTCTCCCAAAGTTCATCCGTCGATGTTATGCCACAGTGTGGCCCTATCGACTATACACCAAGATCAAGAAAAAGATCAAGACTTTTCAGGTTAGGTTGAGGATAGAAGTAAAGCATTTTTTTTTTATTTGATAAAACTTACATTAGATTAGAATAGCAAAATTCACATAGTCATAAAAAATCAAGATGGATAGACATGTGATGAAACCAAGAAAAGACTGCTAATAATGTAACTAGACAAATGCACAAATGATTTGATTTAAATGGAAATATTCACAAAGTATCTTACAATGATAGGGACTATCCTATGATGAAATTTTGAAGAAATGTTGCAAAAGTAAAAACAAAAACTAAAACTGAGTTTGCCACTCCCTTGGTACACCTTGACAACTTGCTGTTAAAGTTAGCAAACTTTTTTTTTTACATCATGATCCACATGATGTGCAATCATTCTAAGTTTGTGGAACTTTGACTCCATTGAAGATCTAACCCATATAGAGCATCACTAGATTTTTCATTGAACTGTATATAATGGTACTTGTTTCAATCACCAGATTAATCTGAACAGTGTCTTTCAGTCTAACTCTCTTTCTCACAATTTCAATTTCTGTCTCTCTCCGTCTACCCACTTCATCAAAATTCACTGGAGGTCAGTTGCAATTTGTTTTCGTACTAGCCTCCCATATATTAAAAACTGTCGAACGACTTTCACTCTTTTGTTGAAATTTGCTGCAAAGTGTCCCCCTGGGAGCTGTATTATATCCTCCAGTAAAATCATAAGTTTTTACTGTGTGTTATACAAGTACACATATAGAAAAATTCTGAATCTCTCTCTCTTCTCTTTCTCTGTCCCAGAAAAAAGGCATAAAAAGTCTAATCTAGACCTACAGGCATCTTAAAATGATGAAGTAATACAAATATCCAAGTCTTTTGGTCATAGTTTACATAGAAGTTCTTGCATCAGATGAAATTCGTCCATTTATCTCACATTTAAATTAAGATCTGTGTTTGTTTCTTTATGGATTAAGCTTGATTAGCTCAATTTAAGATGATTATTTAGCAGTACCTCTTTCATGAGAGGCAGTGGTTATTAATGAATATCAGAATCTTTATCTCTGTCTTCCTCCCCTCCTGTCTTTGTCTTTCTCACTGTTTTTGTCTCTCTAGTCTCTGTGTGTCTCTCTCTGTCTCTCTTTTATACAAGTCTTCTTCGTCTTCTTTATGTCCTAGTTGGGAAAAAAGCATGCACTTGCACATCTCTTACCGTGGAAAAAGCATTTTTCTCTCTCCCCCCCCCCCTCCCTCCTCTCCCCCCCCCCCCCCCCCCCCCTCTCTCTCTTTCTCTCCCCCCCCCTCTGTATTTGCCTCGGTTTTCTTGCATTACATTCTATTTTATGTATGATTTTATGTCATAGGCAAGAAAATATTATTTAAAAGAATGGTCCGTAGCTGAATTAAATTCTTCAGAGTTATGACATCTGTGTCTGTCTAGTCTCTGTTTCACTGCACCTCTCTTTATCTCTGTCTCTGCCTCTCTGTGCCCGCCCCCCCCCCCCCCCCTCTCTCTCCTCTCTCTCTCTGTCTTTCTGTCTCTGTCTCTGAGCTCTCTCTCCCTCTCTCTTTCTGTGATAAAATGCATTAAAAGTTGAATCTAGACAAGCATCTTAAAATCATAACAAGATTCAGAATTGGCATTTCAAAAACTGCTGCAACTGTAGTGTTGGTACAGACAGCAAGCATCAGTTGATTTAATTTGCCAACTGTGTAATGTAAACGAAAAGAAGACTAAGTGAAGTTTGCTTTGTGCTGTCCTGTAATGAATAATGCAAGGACAAGACTTACTGTAAGGTAACACAAATATCCTTGGAAGTCTTTTTGTCTTTGTTTATTTTGTATTATGTGTTCAGCATCAGATGAATTATTATCAAGAAATCAGTCCATTTATTTATCATTTAACTTAAGATCTGTGTTTGTTTCTTTATGGGTTAAGCTTGATAAGCTTTTTTGTTAATTTTGGAATGATTGTTCAGCTGCACCCCTTTCATGAGAGGCATGCATTATAGAATAGATAAAGTATCCACATCCTTATCTCTGTCTTCCTCCCCTTATCTCTTTTTCTGTCTGTCTCACTGTCTTTGTCTTTCTCTGTCTGTTGTCTTATTCGTCATTTATCAGATGGATTCCCCCGTCTCCTCAACAATGGTGGCAGTATGTCGCAGATCCTCCAGTGCTACGTAAAGCTTCCGGGCCACTGGGACTGGGTCGGGCCAGGTTTTCTCTCTCGGCGCTTGGTGGAGCGGGCAGGACTGCAGCAGATGTTCTGTTGTCTGGCTGCTTGTTCTGCAGGGGCACTGCTCTGTGTTGCCGATGTGGAGTTCAATAAATAGGTGGTGTTTCAGGCAATTGTGGCCTGTCCTGAGCCTGAAAATAGCTACCTGCTCTTGACGAGTCAGCAGGTAGTACAGGTCTGCTCTGTTGTGGCGTGGATGCTGCTGCTTCCACTTGTTCTGCAGCTTGGCCTTAATGATGGTCTCTGTCTGTGTATACTCTGTCTCTCTCTTTTTCTTCTTCATCTATCTTTCTTTGTTGAAAAAATGTGTGCGTGCTTATCACTTACACTTGGGGAAAGAATTTCTCTCTCTCTCTCTCTCTCTCTCTCTCCTCTCTCTCTCTCTCTCACTCTCTCGGGAGTGCAACAAGATGGCGATGTGTCAACACCTGAGTATTTTTGCTCCGCCTTCAAAGCAGTGTACAAGCGACTCTGTTATCAAGTGTGAGACATTTTCGTTACAGTGAATTCGTTTAGATACGTGAAGCGAGGATATGATGAAATGATAGATTGGAGCTGTGGAGAAGCAGAATTGGTGTTTTTGTCAGGTCAGTGAGCAGAGTGCAGAAAGTAAACAAGTCCGCCATGTAAACGGAAACGAGGCTGTCATAACAGTGGCGGATGTGTTGTGTTCCTTCACCGTGTTGCTGTTTGTGCTCTCCTTCCTGAACTGTTTGTCAACAAATGCTCAGGTTGCGACAAGTCAAGATGTTTTTCATACACAGTCACAGAAGTGTTTGCAAACTACCTTCCAAGCGTGACGACCGTATGTGCGAATGGAGAGTGCAGTGTTGACAGCCCTACACACTGTGCCACACACATGCGCCAGTGCACAGTCATGCGCTGGCTTCATTGTGTGTTCTGTATGCCACGTTGTCACTGCGTCGTTTGCTGTTATCACACGATATAGAATCGAACCCGGGCCCACTGATCATGATCACGACACGACAAAGAGCGACAAGTTGGCTACCTCTGGCGATTCCACACAAACCACGTGTGACTTACACATCTCAAACGATGCGGTGCAACAAATTCTTCACGCTATAGAGAGGCAGGAGGCAGCACAGCCAGGAATTAAGCATGATTCGAGGTGATCTGTTCTGCCATCAAGTCTGAGCTGGAAAGAGTGAATGTGAAATGTGACGAAATCAATGAACGTTGTAATAGGCTGGAAGAAAACAACACATATCTGTCAAACACTGTCTCCCAGATAAATGATGACGTCACAGAACTATACTCGGCCACACGTAAACAGAAAGAAGAGACACAGGTACTATCGGAGTCTGTTGAAAATTTTCGAACCGAAATCAGTCACATGAATGCTGAAATAGACCGCTTGGAAGAATTTTCCCGCAGGGATAATCTCCGACTGTTTGGAATCCCTCAACAGGCGCCGAGAGAAAACTATGACGAGTGTGCTGCAGCTGTTGTCCGTGCATTGAATAGCGTTGATGGCCCAAAAAAATGGTCTGAAGACGATATTGTCCGAGCCCATCGGATAGGACAAGGTGATCCCAAACCATGATCATCAAACTCAGAAACTGAGGGACAAGATGGAACTGTTGAAGAATAAAGACTGTCGTGATCAGCTGCAGGCCCAAGGTGTCCGGATCGCAAACGATCTTACCAGACGTCAGGCAGCCATGGTTTCACAGGCAAGAAGGGATGGACTCTGCTTATTTTGTGCGAGGTGTAATGACGATCGGGCCAAACGACCTCCCAGAAACGAGCAGGCACCAGGCAAGGATCAGGCACGGATGACAGACCCACACCCGCACAACACCCCACACGGACCGATGGAAGGAACACAAGGGGCAGAGAGGGGCAACACGCCAACAACGCCAGTGACACATCAACAAACTCCCGCTATTATTAGCAGTGGGGAAACCTCGCGTCATGTGACCCCGGGCAACACCCACCTAGGCAGTTCTTCTCACAGCAAAAGGGGAAGGACAGAGAGGGAGATTGGTGGGGTGAAATCGACCTCGGCTTCGCGTGGTGAGGGACAGTACAGGCGTGGCGGGGGAGGGGGAAATAGAGGGAGGGGGGCAACACGTGCAGATCGTAGTAAAGACAGACAGCAGACAGAGTTGAAAGGTTACCTGTCAGTGAACGCTCCACATTTCCCGTGGCCACTGGTAGTGACAGTGACGATAGGCGAGCGTTGCGATCTGGGTCACGCTCCAGTGACAATAGGACAAGCATGATCAACCGGCAACGCGATTATCGTTTCTGTGTTATAACATCGAGGGCCTTTTGAGTAAAATTAATGATTTATCTTTTATTAATTATGTTCGTGAATTTAATTTCGTGTGCTTGACTGAGACTTTTGTTGGTACATATGATTTCTGTAATATGTTTCAAGATTATGCAAAATATGATGCTCCTGCAACGAAATTATCTTCGCATGGAAGAAATTCAGGTGGAGTTTTGGTGCTGGTAAAAGATTGCTTTTCTCAGTTTGTTATGCAAGTTAGAGTAAAGTGCGATAATTTGATTGTTTTGAAATTGGAATAAATGTTTATTTGTATGGAAAAAGACGTTTTATTCATTGCTGGTTATGTGCCCCCTGAAGTAGTCCTTATTATAATAACTGTGAAATGAAAAATGGCATTTTTATTTTTGAAGAACACCTGTCAGACTTGCTCGAAAAGGAAGATATGTATGTTATTTTTTGTGGCGATCTTAATTCTAGGACAGGATATGAACAACCGAAAATTGAAAATATATGATTGATTATTTACACCCTAATGAAAACCTGGATTATGATGAAGAGGTAAAGTTCCTACGATGTTTCTAAAGATAAAACTGTTAATGAATTTGGTAAATCACTGTTGGACTTTTGTTTCATGTCTGGTTTAATAATATTAATGGTTGCTGTCAAGGGGATTCACATGGCGATTTTACATATATTTCACCGCACGGAAGCAGTACCATTGATTATTTTATTGTGTCTGAGGAACTACATGGTTACTGTGACATGCTTATTAATGAACAATTGTATTCTTGGCACTTGCCTGTTGAAATGCGATGGGAGAAAGGAGAGAGTGTTGTGGAAAGAGAGACAACAGTGCGTGGCGAGGAAAAAGTTGTGTGGTGTGAGGAAAGTGCACAGATATATAGAGAGGAACTGGAATCTAATACGTTTAAAGAGAGCATGGAACGAGCAAACAATTTTTTGGATTTTGATGTAAATGAATGTGTTGATCTTTTTTCGAATGCGTTATATGGAGCTGCTGCGTGTATGGTTCGTGTGGTTGGGAGGTATACAAAAAAAGTTAATGATTGTTTGATTGGAATGTGAAAGAATGAAAACAAAGTCACGGGCCTCCTCAGAAGTTATAGACGTTCTAAAACAAACCTTATTGAACGAAGACAAGTTACGTAAAGGCTAGAGCAGATTATAATAAATTAAAGAAAGATAAAAAGAGAAATTTGATTTTGATAGATTAGTAAACTGAAAGCATCTGTTAACGACCAAAATTGTTTTGGTCAACAATAAGATCAATAAGCAAAAAACTTTTATCTACAATCAAATATCGGTTGAACAGTGGCACGATCATTTTCAGAGTGTCTTTAACTCATTTGATAATTCTGATTCTAGGAGGACATATTTGATGTAGAGGACGAATATTCTCAAGAACCTTTATTTAATGATACAATACTACAAGAGAGGTAAACGACAGTATTAAAAGTTTAAAACGTGGTAAAAGCGCAGCCCAGATCGTATAATCAATGAGATGTTGAAAAATTCTAATAATCTGATAACAGAATTTCTTGTCAGTTTGTTTAACAGACTATTCCATTGTGGAATTTTCCCAACTGAGTGGTCAAAATCAATAATTGTACCTTTGTTCAAAAAGGGAGACATAAATATTCCAGATAATTATAGAGGGGTATCGTTATCAAGTGTACTTGGTAAAATTTATACTAACATCTTGAATAAAAGATTAACACAATGGGCAGAGAGGGAGGAAAAAATTATTGAACAACAAGCAGGTTTCAGAAGGGATTATAGTACAACCGATCATATTTTCACATTGTATTCAGTAGTCCAGCGTTATCTTTCAAGAAATTCAAAACTGTATATAGCATTTGTTGATTTTCGTAAGGCGTTTGATTCCGTCAATAGAAATATATTATGGGATATATTAAGAAAATCTGGCGTTGACGGTAAATTGTACAAGGCTTTAAGAGGGATATTTGATACAGTTTTGGCTTGTGTTCGCGACAAATGTTTGTATTCTAAATATTTCTCTTGTCCAAGAGGTGTAAAAAAGGCTGCATATTAAGTCACAATTATTCTCTTTTTTATCAATGAACTTGCTATAGAGTTATCTAAACATGGAAGACATGGCATACAGTTACTTCCAGGAGCAGTTGAAATATTCTTATTACTATTCGCCGATGATGTTATTTTGTTTTCAGATACTCAATAGGACTCCAAAACCAACTTAATGTGCTCAAATCTGAAGCAGTCGATTGCAGGTTAACAGTAAATTTAGACAAACCAGCATAATCGTTTTCCGCAAAGGAGGGTATCTATCTGCAAGCGAAGTATGGTGGTACGGTAAAGATGAGGTCAGAGTTACAAACCAATATAAATACTTGGGCATGATTTTCACCACAAAATTAAGTTTGACACCAGATGGTCAGAAAACAGCCCGGAAAAAAAGGGAAAAAAAGGGGTAATTGAAATTCTTCGTGCTTTCAGAAGACTTGGATCCACTGATATTATTTTGTTTTGGAAATTATTTTGATTCTCAGATTGAACCGATGCTGACGTTTATGGCGCTGAAATTTGGGGATTAAAGGAAAACAAACATATGGAAAATGTTCACACTTATGCCATTAAGAGATGTTTAAATATACCTTTACATTCTTCAAATAAAATGTCGTACGGTGAATCAGGCAGATAACCGTTACTTATAAGAACCTATGTTAAATGTCTGAGATACTGGCTAAAACTAACCCGGTTACCAGTAACACGTATATGTAAACAGGCGTATGAAATGCTCCTTAGACAACATGAAACAGGACATCATAATTGGGCATCAGATATCAAAAGAGCTTTAACCGAAAATGGATTTGGCATAATTTGGTTGATGCAAGGGGTGGAAAATGAAAAACTGTTTTTGTATGAATTTAAACAGGGCTTATTGATTGTTATCAACAAAACTGGCACTCACATATAACAGAAAATAGTAAATACGCCTGGTATAATTCATTTAAAGATTACTTTCAGCTGAAAAATACCTAAACATTATAACAAATAAATGGCACAGGGGATACTTAGCAAGATTTAGAATGAGAACGTTAGGACTGTTTATAAATAGAAGCTGGTATTTAAAAGAAGTTCCTGAAAATGCTGTATGTCCATTGTGTTTCAGACGGACTAGAGGACGAAGCACATTTTTTTGTTCGTATGTAAGGAATATGATGGTTTACGTATGACATGTGGTTTATTTGGTAATCGTGATGTGACGAGACATGATCTTGTTGGTATTCTTTCAACGGAAAATGAGGATACTATTAAATTGCTTGCAAAGTTCATTAACGACGCATATAACCTAAGGCAGAAAAGACTTTCTATTTTGGATTAGGCCTAATCTAAGATATTTTACGTTATTAGGTGTTACAAGTCACTCAGATATAAGCGATATCCATGTTGTCATCATTTATGTATTTGTATTTTTGTCGGTTGATCGAACACATAGGGTGGGAAATACTAGCCCTGTGTGGAATTAGGCTTTCCTTTTAAAATGTGTACTGTCCTTAGATATATGTTTCATATGTTTGTCGTTTTGTTTCATTATTTGACGTTGACCAGTTTCGGACACATAGTGGTGTAATATAGTTGATTTACTTGGTTTGATGCATTATATGCCGCATTTGCCGTATTTTCTGTATTTTTGCACTTCCATGGCATTAGAGCCAATCAGGCTATTGTCATTAAAGATGTCATTGTCATTGTCTCTCTCTCTCTCTCTCCTCTCTCTCTCTCTCTCCACTTGCTTATTTTTCTTACATTATCATCCCTTTCAGTTTCATAAATGTATGCGTTATTTTCTAAGCAAGAATTGAAGAAAGATTAAAAGAATAGGCTTTGCCTTAAAATTGTGAATGTCAACTGGCTGGTCCTTTGTTGAATTAAAATTCTGCCAAGTTTTGACCCTTTCTCTGTTTTTCCCATCGGTTTTTTTTTTTGTTTTTCTGCCCCCTCTTTCCCCCCTCTCTTTTTTCCCCGGGCCACTCTTTTGCCCCCCCCCCCCCCCCCCCCTCTTTTTTCTTTCTGGCTCCTGTCTCTGTGACCCCCCCTCTCTCTTGTTCCTCCCCTTGCTCCTGTCTCCTGCCTTCCCCTCTCCTCTCTTCTCTTCTCTCCTTCCTTCTCTCCATTTTCTCCTTTTCTCTTCCCCCTTCCCCTTTTCTCTCTCTCTCCTCTCATTTTGCAGGGGTTCTTTTTTTTAATTTCGTAAATATTACTTTTTATGGACCTTTCCCCTGAGAGTAATTTTGTTCATAGAACCCGAAAAATTTGAAATTTTTGGGCATGTTTTCAGGGAAATTTTTCAACTTTCCCAACAAAGCCGATCAAAGGGAGTGCCAAAATTTTCCCGGTTTAAAACCCCGAAAACCCCACCTTGTGTCCCAAAAGGGGTTTAGGTTTTTATAAACTTAGCTGCAATGCGCTTATTATGTCAAAAAAACTATGCCCTTTAAGGAAATATAAAAACTGGGGCGGGATCAATTTGCCCCCCCCTCCCCCCTTTTCCCCATTTCCCTCCCCCCAACCCCTCTTCCTTTCCCCCTCCTCACACCCTTTTTTCCCTTTTCCCTTTGGGAAAAAAAATTGTTACGTAAAGGGGGAAAAATTTTTGTTTTCTTTTAAACCCTTTTTTGAGGGGTTAAAACTTGTGATTTTCCGGAAATCTTTTACGTTTAATATAAACCTTTTTCCCCTTTTTCCAAAAATTTTTAGTTTTTTTTCATTTTCTGATGAAGTAACTATCTATCTTTTGGAAAAGGGCAACCCATTTTTCAGCAAATTTGGTGAAGGAAATTAAACCCCTGGACATAACATGAAAAAATTTATTTCCTCTCAGGTTTCCTGGCTCAAACAAATCCAAACTTGGGGGCCCCTTTTTAATTTATTCTCTTCAATCTCCCCCCCCCCCCCCCCCCCCCCCCCCCCACCCCCCCCCCCCCCCCCCCCTTCCCCCCCCTTTTTTTAAAGTTTGTTTTTTTTTTTGTCTTTTTTTTTTCCCGGAAATTTTTTTCCCCTTTTTTTTTCCATACTAACAAATCCCCTTTCCTGTACAAAAAAAATGAGGGGGGATTACCATAACACAATTTTTTTTTTCCTTTCGTTTAGTTTTGGGGGGGTTCCTTCAAAAATTGGGGGTGAATGTTTTGCATTTAAACATTCATCCATTATGTTTTTGCTGGTTTTCAAAAAGTGAAAAACCCGAAGTGTGGTGAATCCGAAATTTAGTTTCCCATTAAAATCAGTTTTCCCTTTTTACAAACCCCAAGAACAAAAAATAAGGGATTGTAAATGGGTTTTAAATCTACAGTTAAGGGGGGAAAATGGGCCCCCATAAAAACGCACCGTTTTTTTTTGCCATTTCCCCCCTTTGGAAAAAATGTTATTTGGGGTTTTGGGAAGGTTTAAAACCCAATTTTTTTGGGGCACAGAAATTTACACTGCCTCGGTTTTTTTTCCCCATTGCCGACATTTGTGTGACCCCCCCCGTCAACTCGCCCAAAACACTTTTTTGGGCCCCGGGGCCGGAAATGAACGTAGCTTTATCGTTCTTTTTCTCAAATGGGAGGGTTTAAATCAAAGCCGACTGGAAAACGGTAAACAGTTGTCATCGAAACCCGGCCCAATGGGGCCAAAAAAAATGCCGCGACTGTCTAAGCAAAAAAAACCGGGGCGAGCCATTGGAATTTAAGGTTCCCCGGGATTGGGCATCGAGGGGAGACCCGCCAGACAAATGAACTGGGAGTCACTCTCCAATTGTTAAAGGGGAACACAACGTTTGGGGAGCGACTGGTTCCCCCCACGATCGGGGCCGAAAGGGCCAAAACCCCGTTTACCCCACCACCAGGATCGAAACATTCGACAGCTTCCTCTTCTAACGTTTTCCCACAGCCCGCAAAACCCCTTTTTTGGCGACCAAGGGGGGGGGGGGGGGGGGGGCGGGTCCATTGGGCCGGGACAAACCGTTCGACGTCCCTTTCAAGAATCAGGGGTCAATGCAAACCCCCCTCATGTTGGCCCAGTCCCCACCCCGAAAACAAACCCTCCAACCCTCATGGGCCAACCCCGCACCCGCCCTGGACACGACGTCAGGGAGAGGGTGTGCTGTTCTCTGACAAAGTCGCTTTACGTTAACTCATGCTGACAGGGGAATGAGAGCGGGGGCTGTCGGGGAACGCTACGCCAACTGCGGGGGTGTTTGGGAAACCGATAGAGGGGAGGGGGCATCTGATGGTTTGGGGGTTCCGCCCCCCCCCCCCCCCATACACCGACCCTCTGTACTTTTTTGGGCAACCAGTGAAAAAGCCAACACTAAACCCGCAGGTGGGGGCCCGAACCCCTCGTCCCTTTTTGGCCCCGCACCCGAGCTGCAGTTCTTCCCCCCCGCAAAGATAATGCACACCCCCCACCGCAAAGCCACCGCGGGGTTTTTCCCCCCGCAACAACATTGTCGGTTTCCCCGGGCCCTCTCTGGCCCCTACATGGTTTCCCCTTGACACGCTGGGATTAGCGGGGGCTCCCTTTGGGACCCGGGAAAACGGCCAAAACTCTCGATCATTTAGGCCCACTGGGCCCCCGGGGGTGGGATGGGGCTGCCACAGGCGTTCTTGCACCAAACCCGGGTTTTTACTCCATGAGGGCGCGCCAAGCGGCAACGGGGCAAAAAGCGGACACCACTCGGTTAAAAGGGGCCGCGACGGACATGGGTCTTTGTGGTGTACTTTTTGACAGGGGCCCAAAAAAAGTTTAACAGCTTAATTTTTAGATGAAATTTGCCATTTTTTTCAAGAAACAGACATTTTGTTTAATTGAAAATGGAAGGGATAATCAAATATTTTCTTACTTTCATAAAATAAATTTTGTAAAACCAAAGTTTCGGTTTTTTTTCAAGGGGTGGTTTTTTAAAAGTTTTCATATAATTACGTTAAAAAAAGGAAAACTGGGTTTTTTGGGGGAGGGGTTAAAAGAAAGGAAGAGGGGTGGAATTTGGGAACCGGGTTCATTCCCATGGCCCTGATGGGGAAATAGGCAGGTCCCATAAGGGTACATACTGCCAACGGGTACGAGAAAACGCCGTAATTTGCAAACCCCCGAAGAAAAGGGTTGCTACGACCTACAATTACCCTTTAAAATTTCTACGGGGGAAAAAAAAAAATTTTGGGAAAAACTTTCGTTTGTTTGGAAAAGCGCAAGTAACGCTATCTTTTGTCGGGAAATTTTCATTTCCGCTTTTTTTTTTTTTAAAAGTAGCAAATAGATTTTTTTTTTTCAATTTGCCCTCTTTTCCCCTGCTTCAACCGTATAATAACATTTAAAAATTTTAAATAACGTTAAATGGGACCTTTAAAAAGTGGGCCATAAAACTGGTTTATAGGCCCCCATTTCTTTTTAGAACCCGCAAAATTAATTGCTACGGTTCCAAAAATTTGGAAAAAGCTACTGTGGGAAAATTTTTTAAAAAGCAAATGGAAAAACCCAAAGGGGCAGGTTTTTGGGAGCCCTGAGGATAGAAAAAGGTGGGTTGGGGGGGGGGGGCTATCCTTTCCTTTCCCCCATAAAATTTCATTTTAAATGATTTCTGTAAATTTAAGTTTTTTAATTTAAATTTTTATTTAAAGTTTGTTAGGCTTTTTTTTCTAACTAGCAAGGGGTTTCTTTACAACTGGCCGCAAAAATAAAAATTTTTCCCCTTATTGATGGGAAATTTTTTTTTGGGGTTTTTGCTTTCAAATCAAGTCAAATTTAACAAAGACTTTTAAAAGGGAAAATTTCCCGTTCGCATGCAGTTTTGCATTTTTTTTCATAATGCACGGGGGGAAAAACTTTCAAGTAATTTTCATGTTGTTTAACTTTAACCACTAAAACAAAAACAAATGCAAAACCCCCCCCCAAAAAAGGGGAGTGAAATACCAAAACAAGGCTTTTAAAAACATTTCCCCACTCCCATGGGGGCTCAACTATCGGGAAAACTTTTTGTTGATTTTTTCTATTAAAAGGGGCAAGATTATTGGTACAAAGCTTTCAAAAAAATACAAATTCCAAGTCCCTTTGAGAAAGAATAGAACATTTAAGAAATTTTTTTAAAAAAATTTTTGTAGGAACTGGCCCCAGGGCCCAACGCACCCCCAAATTCCCCGGAAATTTTTAATT
>CM031608.1:90064722-90079563 GCA_018398815.1 Conus ventricosus | reverse complement strand
TTTTCCCAGGGCCACGCCACAAAAAACTTCGAAAAACAGTTTAATGAGTAATCATCAAATTTGTTCATTTGCCTTCATCGTTGTCAGGTCGGATGGCGTTCATTCAGAGCCAGAATTATATAGAGGGCCTAATGCTGCAAAATACTTCTTAGAACGCATGCAGAAAGTGCGTAATGACTGTTCTAATAATCTAAACTTATCTGAAATCATAAATGACGCCTGAAGACCAACAACAGTATGACTCAGCCACACATTGTTGGATTTGCGGTTTAGGTCTCTCATCAAACGCAGAGAATCCAACAGTAAGAGACCATGATCACATTAGCGGAAAGTTCAGAGGAGCGGCGCATAACAAATGCAATCTTCAACTAAAGTTTGATCCTAAGACATGGAAGCTGCCTGTATTCTTTCATAACTTGCGAGGTTACGACTCTCATCTTATAATGAAAGCAGTGGACGATGCCTTCAGGGTGTCATGCATCGCACAGTCATCAGAAAAGTACATGTGCTATTAATCTGAATAACATGTCTTTTTAAGACTCTATGCAGCACATGATGGGTTCATTAGAGGCGCTGGCTATGTCCTTAAAGTCTTGCCCAATAACGGAAGAATATTTTGACCCAACTCTCGTTAGAAAGGGCGTTTAACCTTATGAGTACATGAACATTTGGGGAAAGGTTTGACGAAGATACACTTCCACCTAAAGGCGCGTTCTTTTCTAGTCTTAGAGGAAAGGACATCAGTGATTCTGATTACCAGCATGCTCAAGAAGCGTGGCAGAAGTTAGATTGTAAAACGATGGGAGACTATCATGACTCCTACTTGATGGCTGATGTATGTTTTGTGGCGGACGTTTTTGAAAATTATAGAAAGACCTGCATGAAACATTATAGCCTGGATCCCGCGCATTACATTTCTGCGCCTGGGATGAGTTGGGATGCTTTCTTAAAGTTTACGGGAGTACAGATTGATTTATTGTCTACCTACCAATGATTCAAATGATTGAAAACGGATTGCGTGGAGGAATTAGTATGGCGTCGCATCATTACTGTAAAGCAAACAACAAATACTTGGACAACTAAAGATCCAAGTAAAAGGTCTAACTATCTCATGTATTTAATGCAAACAATCTGTATGGATGGCAATGGCGCAATCACTTCCATTACGTAACTTTAAAATGTACACAGGCGGTGATCCGAAAAATATTCAAAAGGCATTAAAGTGGTTGGGCAGTTTTAACGCCTGATCAACAGCGCGGATACATTCTAGAAGTTTTATTTAGAATATCCTTATGAACTCCATGACCTGCATAATGACTATCCATTAGCAGCAGAAAGTCTAAAGATGGATCCAAGAGAGCCGCCTAAACTTGTGCCTAATCTTCGGGCAAAAAAAAATTATGTCTGCCATTACAGACTTCTACAATTTTATTTAAGACATGGTTTGAAGTTGACAGCAGTTCATCGTATAATTGCTTTTGATCAAGAACAGTTCATGAAACCATACATCATGAAGAACACTGATCTCAGAACCAAATCCACAGATGCTTCAGAAAAAGACTTTTTCAAGCTGATGAACAACAGCTGCTTTGGAAAGACTATGGAGAATCCGCACAAGCGCAAAGATGTCAGATTAGTCACCAAAGAGAACGAAGCAATTAAGCTGACTTCAAAACCAAATTATCAGGACTTCAGAAGATTTTCATGATCACCTTTTTGGCATAATGATGAAAAAAAAGAAAGTCAAATTAGACAAACCTGTTTTTATTGGTTTACTGTTTTAGAATTATCAAAGCTTTTGATGTTAGAATTTCTTTATGACTACTTTAAAGCCCCTGTATCCTGAGTCCAAGTACTTTACACAGATACAGATAGTTTTGTTATAGATATCCCTACTGAAGACATCTATAAAGACATGGAATTAGAAGTAGCTAAAGGGCATGCAGGATGGTATGACACGTCCGATTACCCTAAAGACTCGCCTTTAACATTCAATTACTAACAAGAAGGTTTTAGGAAAGATGAAGATGAATTATCTGGAAAGGTGATCAAGAGTTTGTTGGTTTAAGGTCAAAAATGTACAGTATTTCGAGCCAGGAGAAAATCATTAAGAAAGCAAAGGGAATATCTCGCAGCGTTGTGCAGTCAAACATATCACATGACAACTACAAAGAAGCATTGTTTGGCAATAAGACTTTTCATCATGACAACGTAAAACTGCGATCTAAATCTACATGAGATCAACACAACAGTTGTAACAAAGAATCGTTAGATAGAACAAACACAAAACGTGTGTTTGTCAATCCAGAGTTTTCATATGCAATCGGCACTGGAGGACCGCATAAACAGGGGGTTTATATTTTTCATCAACTTTTATTATAAGATCAATCATAGCTTCATCCAATTCATTTAAATCTTTTCTCATGTTTGCTTGACGCGTTCGAATTTTTTTTTATTATTCAAGATATTCTTTTTCCCAATTTGGGGGTTTAAGTTGTAGGTGATCTGGATGATTTAGCATGCATTGATTAATCCCCGAAAATGTTTCCTTAATAGCATTAAAACCATGAAATGTTTCCCTACTTTTTAAAGGGTCTCTTCCTTTACCATTCTTTTTTTCGTCTGCACTTCCTTCTGAGCCCCTTTTTTAAAAACCTCAAATAATTTAAACGAAAATTTAAATTAAAGCGGAACAGTGCCGGGTGGGTTTACTGCGTTTTTCCTTCGAAAAAAAATTTTTAGGAGCTGGTTTTTTGTTGTTCATTCTCGTAAAAATAAAAGGGGGCGGATTCATTTTTCCCAATTCTTTTTTTTCGACGGGTCAACCCCCCAACGGATCTTTGCCCTGTTTGCGAGTTCCCCTTCGTTTCCCCCCGGTAAAAAAAAGGTACCTTACTTTTAAACCAAACGTAATATTTCCGGATAAAAACCCCTTCCTTAAAACAACTTTTATTTTTTTTCTTTTGTTTCTTGTACTGGTTTTTTACCCCTTTTAAATTCTTCATTATTCATTGCCGCAAAACTGGGGGCAGTCTTCTAACCCATTCTGTTTTTGCGAAAATTGTCAATAACTCTCTGTATACGTAGGAAAAAAGTTTTTGGGAAAAACTGTTGTTAAAGTTTTTCAAAAAAAGCCTGGATCTGTGAACTCCGGGAAGCCCTTCTAATAGTAACCTATTTTTAACAAAATTTAATTCATTTGCCCTTAAATTCTTTTCCATCATCAACTTGAATCAGGGAGGAAATTTAGCGGGCCTCGTTGGTATATTAGTTTATGGCAACAGCAACAGCAAAGCACTCTTTGTTTAAGGGTTCCTCATCTTTGATCTTGAAGCCATGTCAAACGAATCGTATTTAAAATTTTTTTTTCGTCAAATCGTATCGGGGGGTAAATAAAAAAGGGTCCATTTATGGTGTCGTTTGGATTTGTTTTGAAAAAGGTGGCTTGTTTTCGCCGGGCGCGGGAAAATAATTTGCCAAATCGCTTTTTTTGATAACCTTTCTTTTGCTGTTTTTTTCACGACTCCACTGCTTGGAAAAAAGCTTTTTGATTGCTGTGATGCCCTTCCAATATCCTTTGGGCGAAAAATAGATTTTGTTCATTTTTTTATTCAGCCAATATTATGCGCAAAAAAAACACAACGGCAACCAACGGCAAAAAACGCGATTTTTTTCATCTTTTTTTTTCTGATGGATGATAAAAGTCGCAAAATTTTGGGGGGCAATGCTCGTTTGGGTTTTGCCTGTTACAGATAATATTGTTTTTTTTGCTTGATCAACATCTTTAAATGTGAAAAGCTGCAGGGCCCGTTTTTTCAGATACTTTAAAAAATCTAACTGCTCAATTCCTGCTTTTTCATACGATCTTGTGCTGCAGCTAGTTGCTCCACACTTTGTTATTCTTTTTCTCTCCCTTCATCCGCATTTTACTAAATGCTAATTACTTCCCAAAAAGCGAGCGCATTCACCACGCGCCGCCAAACACATTACGATGAAGCCATTTTTAAAAATGTATTTTTTTTTAAATTTAAATGCGGAATTTTTCCTTTTGCTTAACTAAAAATTTCGTGGCAAACAAGCGAATGATAGCAAATCAGCTTTGCGAATCCCAAAGTCAGTTTGCCAAAACTGCGGGGCTTTATTTTTAACAGTTTTTTAAAAAGCATTGGATCCACACTTTAGCCCCCAAAACAGCAAATGGATACAAGGTTAGCAAATTTTTTTCGGTGCTCATTTTTATAAAAAAAAAAATTATAAATTAAAAAAAACAGAACAGTGATGATCTACACAGCTAAAGGGGGGCCAAACCCCCAACTTATGAATGCCCAAAGTTGATGATCAAGCTTTTATCCCAAAAAGGAGGGGCGATTTTTTTGGCAGATGGGAAAACAAAACAGTTCCTCGGAACTAAATTCAGCATTGAAAAATTTAAACGATTCCCCACAAACATTAAAAGTACATAACAGGTAAAAGCGCGTTTGGGGCTAGAAGGGTGAAAAGTGTGGGACAAAACGGTTCTTAGTTTGTACACAAAACGTCAAAAATTTTTGCTCCCTTTGATTCAAACAAGATCTTACGTATATTTAACGCAAGACCATTTTTTAACAAAGTCATTAATTCCAGGGTATATACTACAGATTTGGAACTTTTGTTATCCCCATTAATCAGGGGTTTAATAACTTAATCATAAGATTTTTTTTCCCTTTAAAAAAACCCGAGCTGGAAAATCACAGAATGGGAAACATTGAATCAGGGAGAAAGAAAACCAAAGCCAGAAAACACAGAAAACACTGAATCGGGGGACCAAAAAAAAAGCACCTGGGCGTGTTAAAGCGGGAAGAAAATTAGAGAGGGAAACAGACAAAAAAAAATTTAATGTTACAGATAAAACTCATCATGAAAACATAACACCGCCAGCGCCCAAACAAGTTTGATTCAATCCAGCTAAAAAAAACCCAGTGATTTAAGGCCTACAGCACCAAAACTTTATGGGAAAAGAACTTTAAAAATGTTTGCCATTTTTGCGCCCTTTCGCTGTGGGGGGCAGTTAATTTTCGTTATAAAAATATAAAAAAATGGCACCAAAAAAAAAGCAATCAAAAAATCGAACCACAAATACAAAAAAAGAAACTGCACCCAGAAACCGTCAACAAAAAAAGATCATTTTATCCATTTATAAGCAAAATATTTTTAAAATTTTTTAAAAGAAATGATCATGGGGAAATTTTAAAAAAGATAAAGTCAATAAAAAAAGACATGGGGTCAAAAAGACATTTTCCATAACCAGAATCAAGCGGTTGCTTTGATGAAGACCCTTTATTAAAATCTATCAGAGAACGCTGACAAGACATTCTCAACGATGACACGTTTTTTTTAGGCGTGTGTGTACTATATTTAAAACTACATTTTAAAATAAAAACATAGATTTTTATTCTTTGATAATTATAAGATAAATTGAATAAAAACTTGGGTTTTACTTAGAGGGTGACTTGAAAGATCTTAGGGAACTTAATCGAACTTAATCAAAAACTTTATTAAAAATTAAAATATTTAAAAAAAAAACTTTAATTTAAAAAAATTAATTAAGAACTTTGGGGGACTTGAAGTGACTTTAAATTTTAAAAACTTAAAAGTGACTTAAGGTGGCATGCGTGGGTGGGGGTGGGGGGTGGGGAGGGGGAGTGTCAGCGTGGGGGGGGGGGTGGGAGGAGGGGGGTGCATGCTGGGGTGGGGGTGGGGGGAGGAGTGTGCAAGCGTGGGGGGGGTGGGGGGAGGAGGTGTGCATGGGGGGGTGGGGCACTTTTGTCCCAGTTAAAAGAGCACCACTACATCCTGTTAACTCATCTGCTAAAAAAAAGGGCGTTTACACAAAACGGCTATTTATATACAGTCAAACAGGGGGATTTCCCCACATCCTCTTTCGCTAAAAATAGCCGTTCATGTATAAACCTATTTAAAACAAGGCGGATTTTCCCCCCAGGGCCCTTTCGGGGTAAAAATACCGTTTAGAAAAACGGCTATTTATAGAAGGCGGATTTTCCCCCCAGGCCTCTTCTGTAAAAATAGCCGTTTGTATAAACGGCATTTATAGCAAGGCGGATTTTTCCCCCAGCCCTTGTCTAAAAAACCGTTCATGTATAAACGGGTATTTTTACAAGGCGACTTTCCCCCCAGGCCCCTCCCGGCTACGCACTACCCTCCCATACGGTAGATGTACTAAGGTCTGCCTGCCCTATCTATTTGTTTGCCAAACATTTTTAAAAAAGCCATTCAGTTGCATAAGCACACTGAAGGCAATGAACAGTTAGAATTAGAAAAGAAAAAGTTAAAAACATCTTTAAAACAGATCAGTTGCACTGAACACGAATCTGTAGTTAACAAACAATCAATCTGAACAAACGAACATTTTACTTGGGGGAAACAAAAATGTTTTAAATTAAGTTTTTTTGGGATACGAATCAGCCGTTTACCTCCGCCTTAAGAAATAACGCCAGTTTTTTAAAAAGGCTTTTGCGTCTCAAGCCACCCCCCCAAAAATCAAACCCTGATGGTTTTTTTGCTCAGGCCGACTTTCAACAATCACGCCATTTTTAGATAAAAACCATCCATCAATATCAAACACGATTAAAACGCTACACTTTTTTTCATTTCCTTAACCAACAAACCTTTTAAAATAGTCGTTCATTTTTTTAAACAGTTTTGTTCACTTTTTTCGTTTTTTAGAAAAAAAAATCTCTCCGGGTTTTACAAAAATGCTTCGCCTAAACTTTCAACAAATATCTAACTGCAGTTAAATAAACCTTAGGCCACGAAAATCCAAACCCGTTTTTCAGTAACGTTTTTCAAAACCAACCCCACAAAACCCGTAAATCTTTTCACACAACGCACACACCCCTTTTCAGCTCCAACCCGCCAAGTAAACGACAATACAAACCGGCTTTCTGACGTGATTCGCTAAAAACGCCACCTTGGCTTTTTTGATTTTTTTTCGCGTTTTTTCAACCAGAGCGCCTAGCCCCGCTGTTTCAACCGAAAGGCCCCAGCCGTAAAAAGTGATCAGTTTTCCGCCCCTGCTGCCCCGTCGTGTACAAAGTTTTTAGGGGAAAAATTGTCAGAAGAATTGGGGGATTTTAAAATCATTAATGAGAGAGAAGAAAGAAAAGAGAAAGAGTGGTGTGTGTGTTTGTTTGGGTTGTTGTGTGTGTGTGTGGTGTTGGTGTGGTGTTTTGGTTTGTGTGTTTGTTTTTTGGTTGTGTGTGTGTGTGTGGGGTGTTTGTGTGGGGTTAGTGTGCCTTTTGGGGGAGTGGTATGGGGTGTGCTGCATATAAAATTTTTGTGTGGGTGTTCTCTCCTCTTCTCTCCTTTTCTGTCTGTCTATCGGGATTCACTCCTCTCTCCTTCCGCCCAAAAACGGTTTAGGCCACTTCGCCCAAAACCTGGGAACAAGGAGTTAGAATTGGTAAAATGCTTTCTCTCCCTCTGTCTGTCGTCGTCTGTCGAAACACACTGCCACGAAGAAATAAGGAAAAACCCTGGTAAGAGAGTTTCGTGAAAAGGTTAGGAAGGCTTATATCTCTTGTGGTGATCAGCTTCTACAAAAGATGCCCCTGGCAAATCCAGTGCTGATGTGCTTTAGTTCTCTGGATCCATTGATTAGAGGAAGTTCGACTGGTCTACGGAGAATGAAAGATCTTCCAGTGATACTCGAGCACTTGCTACCTGACGAAACCCACCAAGACCAAGATCAAGACTCAGTACAACAGACACTCAGAGAACAGTTTGACAGAGAGAGGAGGAAATTTCATTCTGATCGAAATCTTCCAGAGGTAAATGATGGCACCAGGATTGACTCATGGTGGAACTCTGTTACAGTGAGGTGTATCCTTTGTTGACTAGGCTAGTGAAAGCTGCTCTTAGCTGCTTTCATGGACCGTTGGTTGAGTCGTCGTTCAGTCTGATGTCTGATATCATAGACAAAGGCAACACACGTATTGACATTGAAACATTTTCTGCCATCTAGACTGTGAAATATTCTTTTACTGCAAGGAAAGTTACTGCTGTTGAGTGTTTTGGGAAAAAAAGAATCCTCTAAAAGAGTCTGTTGATAAGAAACTGACTGCCAACATGTCCAGTGCTTGGAGAAAGAACAAAGAAAGGAAGGAGACTAACAAAAGAAATAAGGACGAGCTCAATCAGCAGCTAGGTGTCATAGATCAGGTGTCCAAAAGAAAGGCAACTGAAGAGATCCTTGCAGAAGCAAAAAGATCCAGACTGCTACACCAGAAAGCTGTTTCACAGTCAACAGATTTGGAGAGCACCAGCAAGACAACAGAATCACCCAGAGACTGGTTGTAATTCCAAGCACCAGCAAGGCAGCAGTTAGCAAACCACCACAGAGGGCAGCACCACAGTCCAGCTCAGGAAAGGACTCATCCGGATGTGAATCACAGAGGGCAGCACCACAGTCCAGCTCAGGAAAGGACTCATCCGGATGTGAATCACAGAGGGCAGCACCACAGTCCAGCTCAGGAAAGGACTCATCCGGATGTGAATCACAGAGGGCAGCACAGTCCAGCTCAGGAAAGGACTCATCCAGTAAACGAAAGCAGTCACCTCACCTGATGTCCGACCCACATCCCCCGAGCACCCATTGCCACCGCCAGTGGCACCTCCACGTGTGGCCTCCGCTCCGGACGCCCTGCCAACATCCGACACACGGCAGCCACCGACACCTGCTCCGGCCTCACCTGTCCCAGCCTCTCCGATCCACACACCCTGCAGCCTGGACTGGGACATCCCCAACAGATGGCAGCCTGACCCCTAAGGACTCTGGTGTGGCACCATCTTCACCGACAAAGAGACGAGTACCCCGGCCCTCGCCCGACTATTACCCTTCAACCACCAGGCATGAAGGAGCTCATCTGCACCTGGTACCTCCAGGCGTGGGTGCCTCTCACAGAATAACATTTTCCAAGACGCTGGAAACACTGGGCGACAGTGACATTAATCTTTTAGTCTTTCTGCGCCCATTACACTTGCCCCTAGGAAGGGGGAGAGACAGTGGACAGTATTATTATGTGTTTTTGTTTGGCACAGAGTTATATATTCAGTTTTCATAGAAGTTATAAGAAGGTTGGACAAGCATAGATTTTGTTCAGTTTTAATCGTACCCGTTAAAACTTACCCCTGGGGGAGGGAGATAGATAGTAACCCTGTGGTAGTGTGTCCATATTTCAGATACAGTAGCCGTCATCCTATGACTCCGAGGAAGGTGACTACAATCATCTTTTAATGTCATACTCACTGACTTTGATATACCATCATACGTAAGTGTGGCAGGGTTTTTTTTCCTTCACGTCACCATGTCTGTTTTTGTGAAAAAGAATTTGACTGACACCGGTTATGTTCTACAAAACACATTGACACTGGTAGGCACAACAAGCTGCCAAAAGCTCTTGCAACCGTCACTGAAGAGTAAGTTAGTCATGGTTTAATTTACTTTTTCCTCGATACAGAAATTACCCTTTGTTATGATTTGTAATCCTTTCCATGTTTCTTGTGTTCGTTGCAGGTGGACTCAAGGATTTTATCTGATGAAGCAAACGATATGAAGAGCCAGGCACATGCACTCCAAGGTTACCTGGCCACACATCGTTCTGAGGTAATCAATTCTTTTTCTTTTTAGAAGAAATTGATTTGAGTTTCATTTGAGTTTGTGTGTTGCACTGAATGTATGTATGAGCTTGTGTGTTGTGAAGCTCAGCTTAGACTTCTGATTGTTAAAAGACAGATTGCTGATTCATGTCAGTTAACTGTGGTCATGAATTATTGCGTAGTGAAATAAAGTTAGAAAATGAAATGAGGCAGGGAACAGTAAACAGTAAACAAGTAGGGTAACTCTTGCTTCCATAAGAAAACCCAAACAGAGTAACTTTTATTCAAGACTGGTACACAGCCTTTGAATAACTTTAATAAAATCAGACGAACACAACGACGAACAATGTAATAGTGGGGGAAAAAAACATCCGTGGGGAAAACAAGCGCCAGGCCAAGAACTCTTCCATCATCACAGGGGTTGAAGATGAAGAAAATGGAAAGATAAAAATAAGAAAAGATATTATAAATATGGAAACTCTTCATTAGCTGCATGAGGGAACCATCATAATCCCTCTTGAAGGGATGATCTATTTGTATTGCCTGCTCCTAGACCTTTCATCAGCTGGATCGGACTCATCAGGAGACACGGCTGATTGTGTCTGTGCTCCTAGCGTCAAATGAGACACACCACAGTCCATAATACTGTAGTGTTCTCACCACCAGGGTTCAAAAAAGAATCCAACAGCACCCCCAAAGCAGCCAGCGAAGGGTAGTCAGGGCTTCTGAAAACGCAAAAAATTGCGTACAGTACGTATTAAAACTCTACGGGACGCAGTGGGTGTCCGTGTAAGGGTCCCAGGACCCCTTCAAATTTTGGTGATGTCAGACATAAAGTGAGAAAAGACTGCCTTCAACATCGTAAGTTTGGGTGCCGTAACATCGTAGGTCTGCTACACTTCGGACCGAACCCAACCCTTTTCATGTTTGAACAGTAACAAAGCGAGTAGGCAGCCTCCTAACAACATACGTCGGTCACTTTTGTCGTCTGCTGAGGCCACAGCATCGTTTCAGTTGACCGAATTTTCCTACTTTGAGCCATGTGATGTCACGATGACGCTTTTCATTTTCCCGGCAGGGAGAGGCATTTCCGCAAAGCCTTTGTTCCAACATGTCTCTCGAAGCGTGCTTAACGAAATCATCGTCACAAAAAGCGAAAAGTGTAGCAGAGGAGCAAGATCGAGAACGGATACAATTTTTGATGTTTATTTTGTTGTTTTTATTGTGACGATGTGTCTGTGACAATTGCAGTGCGCGTGCAGGGATGCAATTTTTTTACGTATATTTGTTGTTTTTATTGTGGTGTAGGGACCCCTTTAATGTTAGCCTGGGACCCCTTAAAAATCTGATGAAGGGTCCCTGGGACCGGAAATTTTCACTCCAGCAGAAGCCCTGGTAGTAAATGAAACAAAACGAAAGTGTGGGGAGGAAAAAATGTTACTGTAAAACTCAAGACATTGTGCAAGCAGTATAGAATGTAGGGGGCAATCTTTATCTTTAAGCCTAGCCTGAGGATCCACCCGGGATGCAAGGGAGATCAAAAGACAAACGCAAAGACGGACTGAAACAAATACAGATCCCCCCCCCCCCCTTATTTTTCCTTATTGAAAAAAACGCTAAAATTTTGTGCAGCGATGGTGATGTCTGAACAAGTTTAGCGCTTGCATAAGATTGAAATTGTATTGTTTTTATTCATTTTTGTTGTGCTGTGTATTGTTAGAACTTGTTGCTAGGTGTGTTGTGCTGTTTAGAACCTGTTACTAAACGTAGTCAACAGTTTTGTGGCCAGCATACAATTCCCAAGGCGCAAGTGCCATCAACCAATTGTTACAGGACATGATTCATTTACATACTGCAGTGATACAATAAACCATTCACAAATTTTTTCAAGTAAATCAGTGGATTTTTGGGGTTCAGTGATGTTTTTTTCCTCTGTTGAAGGGAAAGGATGGCCAGAGAGGTTCCACCAGCGCAAGAAGTCTGTTGCCAGACTGCGCGGCCAGTTTCGCAGTGCAGTGATGGTAAGGTCAATTATATGTTGAATCGTGTCATTGTTCTTCACTCCCTCATCTTTCACAAGTTGATGTCAGTTTGTTTCTTTTGTTCATTTTTTAGATGCTGCTTAAATTACCTTTAGGATTTGTTGAAGTTTATTTCCAGGAAGGTGACATTGTAGGACAGTGCAACAGTTCATTGTCAGATTAACTGTTTGGTAGTTTTGCATGGTGGATTCTGTGTTATAATCAGTGCATGTTTACTTTGTAATTGCAGAACCACCATAGTTCAGAAATTGCTGTCTCGTTCTAAAGGAATGTCATACAGGATGAATAATATCTGCATCATATTCAAGGACAGATTGCATGAAAAGATCTCATTTCCATCTTGAAACTGATGCCCCTGTTTGTTCCCCAGAAGTTCCTCTTTTCCAGCAGCATCTTGACCTGATAATTTGGTTCATTCTTCAGCTATGGATTACCTGTTCTGTGGCAAGTTATATTTTGCAGTAGTACTCGTGTGTTGAACAACAGATTTATATCTTTCCTGTGATACAGAGAACATGATGTCAGCCTGAAGTATTGTGTCTTTCGAGACCTCTGGCCCTGGAATGACGGCCCCTTCACCCCCAGTGACCTTGACCCTCCCAGAGGTCACCATGGGACCACACCCACGGGACCTGTTGAGCAGATGTCCCCCGATCAAGGTATGCCTGAGAAAAGGAATAATATCTTCTGTTATATTGTTTTAATGGTGACTCGGTGTGAATATCAAAAAAGCATTAAACCAGTGACACACTATGCTGGAAGGGCCATGTGGCCCATGTCAGAGAGCCATGTGTTTAGTTTCCAAAGCGCATGTGCGCCATGCGCTCTCCACCGGCAGCACGCGATCATTGCACAACCTGTTGGGGCTTGCGTTAGATGGCATTAAAATTCGATCCTACTTCAATGCTTTTTGGAAGGCGAACTAATCGTAAATGGTTGTTCAATGTTGTATTTGATTGTTTCCGATTTATTACATGTTACTTGTATCAGTAAATACACAAAAGTAATTGGTAATGAACAAAAAAGGGTATGTTTGGTGACATTTATTGAACAGTAATTTTCTACTGCTTTTATTATGCACTCTGCATCGACAAAACTATTTTTTGTCATCACAAACTAAAGAAGTTGATTGATGATTAAAACAAGAAATAACACGAAAAAAATGTACAGAAAAATGTTTAGTCTGTATTACAACTGTTTACATCATCAATAATATTTAGTACTACTACTACCTACACACACGGCTGGGCTATAAGCAAATCTTATCTTATCTTACCTACACACACACACACACACACTCACTCACTACAACTCACTCACTCACTCACTCACACAAAGTATTGGAACTGTTTGCAAAAAACAGCTATAAATTTCTTTTAACACTATTTATACAGCCATCTACAACTACTGCTATTACGTTTTCTTCTCCTCCTTCTGCTACTACTGCTGATTTTGATAAATCAGAGCAAATTATCTTCTTCGTCAAGCCCATACACAGAGGGCACTGAGCACTGCGGCCTGTCCAGTGGCTGTACAGACATTTGCTGGCTAGACTGGAGGAAGGCAGTGGGGGATGTTGTTTAGATTTCCGTCAACAAACCATTAGGACCCGTCACTGCCGTGTCAAACAGCCGCAATCCCACTTGCTGGAGAGGGCAGTGTGTCATGGGCTTTAGAAATGTTCAGCAGACTCACAAATATGTAGAATTAGAATTGAAGATGTAGAGGAAAAAAACTAGTCTCCTTTGAAGTCAATTGAAAAGGAGCATCTGAGTATCATTGCACTCTTTTCGAAAAATGATTATCCACAAGGTTTTCTTTGGTTGCAAGGGGACATGTACAGAAAATCTTGGAAAAACAATGTGTCTATAACACAAACACCCACAGACTTATTGACATGGTTTAAGGTATGGTATACAAAATTCAAGAGAAATCGTAGGAATTTGTACTGGAAATAGTACTTAGTTGCTGAGGTGTTCTTCATTTTCAAAGGTCTGTCAAGCGGTCTGCCCTTTATCTTTGAAATTTCAGAATCTACCCATGGAACTGTCGTTTGACAATTGAGTGTGTCTCACTGGATCCTGTATGATTGACATGGCATCAGATGTATATGCTGCAATCGCCTGTAAGAACCCAGAATGCTTTAGGATGTGATACTGGTGTCATCGCAAGTCATCTTGATCAGATGAACAGACTGCATTTCACCATGTTCTGATTGTGACAAACATGTATGAGTTTGTTTATCTCTTTGTGTTTACTTCCTGTCTAGCATGGAAATGACAAACTACTGAAACAAAAATTGTCTGTTTTGATAGCTAACATTACTATGTTTAGAGTGTTGATTGTTACAATAGTTTTTTAAAAAAAAAAATGAAATGAAAATACATAGTCACCATTGCTCTTGAAAGACCACTTGTCATGCTATTCCTTGGTGAGTTCAGTGATCACACAACACAAATGATATCCATACAGAACAACACGCCAGAGAGTTAATGGAAGGTCTGTCAGAATAGGTAGGTCTTAAGTTGTGTTTTAAACTTCGCATTTTGTGGGTGCATGCACCAGTTGCGATCTTCACAGAACTGTGATATCAAACACTAAAGATTATTATGGATATGTAACGAAATAAACGAACGAAATGTTGTTAATGAGGAAAAGAATAAGCACCAGTCAATAGCTTTTTTCATCCAGCCCTCAAACAATAAATACATGTGTCACGACCGACCCCTGGAGGTCTGCCCTGACAGGATCGGTCTAGGTGGGAGTGAAGGGAGTGACTGACCTCACACGCTCCGCAAGAGACCACACAATAAAAGATTACGATACACACACCCATTTATTCACACCAGCAAAATAAACATTCCAACACACGCACCATGCACGATCACAATAAAGCACTCCAACGCACACAACATGCACAATCACGATCAAGCACTCCAACGCACACAACATGCACAATCACGATCAAGCACTCCAACGCACACAACATGCACAATCGCAATCAAGCACTCCCACACCCAACATGCAACGATTATAAATAAATATTCACCATACGACGTACACAATCACAATTACAGCATTCAGCAATTACTGTCACAATTATAAGAAATATTTCCATATTGACCCTTTCACACCACGGATGGGG
>CM031608.1:90051130-90063722 GCA_018398815.1 Conus ventricosus | reverse complement strand
TTTGGTTTTTTTCGTTTTTTTTCCCAACTAGAAGAAGTTTTGCATCTGTACAAAAAATTGAGTGGTTGGCGGGGTTCCTTTTTGAAAAATTTGCGTAATTTTGCGTTTTTCTGCCTTCCTACGCATTTTTTTTCGCGGCCGTGCGTTTAGCGACGCAATTTTCCCAGACCCTGTTCTCAACCGCAAGCCTATGTCAGAGGGGCAAAACATGGCACAGACCTACAGCAGACTGCTTGACACCGCGGGACAAACGAGCCCCCCCGCCCGTACGGTTGAGACAAAAACGTTTGAACCTGTGCGCTCCGACCGTCAGTGTCGAACGGACGGAAGTGTTCACGAAACGTTTGAACCTGTGCGGTCCGACCTATATGCGAGTTTTAAACCTTTGAGTTTGATCCCACATGCCGCTTCAAAGGGACTGTTAAAATTGAATACGAAGCTTTTTTCTCGAATATTTAGATTTTTAAATAGATTTTTAATTTTTTGAGTTGACATTCCAAAGCACATCAGGGCCTTTGGGTACGATTCAATCAAAATGTTGGTTTCCCCGAATCGGACAGTCTGATCGCCTGCTGGACGACCGCCATTTTTCCTTTGTCATGGGTGTTCGCTCAATGCTGAGCGTTGATTGGTTGGAGGATACTAGCTGTCCGTTTCAAATTTAGATCACGGTGTATTCGAACGGTCGGGTCGAACTGGATGCCGAAGTCCGTTTGAGACGTTACGTTTACTATGACGACGCTCCGTTTGGGATCGGGTTCGACCGGAAACGGTACGTCCAAAGCGTACGGGGGGGAGGCTCGTGTGTCAGCACATTTTACTCTGTGGCATGGCTGACTTTTTGCTAGATCAAGAATGTTCCAAAACGCCTCATCCTTTCTCCCCTCGAAATAAATGGAATTTTTTCCCGCGTCTGCGATGGTGCCATCTTCCAATCGGAATACGTTATTTGACTTCCCACGCACACACGATCACCCCGGACTCGTGTGGCACAGAAAACGATTCAGAGCTTTTTGACGGGAGTGAGTACAGTTTACTTTGTTACGCATTTTTTTCAGCGCTGACGCAATTTTTGCGGAGGCGTGCGTTTCTTGACGCAAAAACAAAAAAGTCAGTGGAACCCCTGGGTGGATTACCATAACTACAATTTTTTTTTTCCTTTCGTTATAGTTTGGCTGGTTCCTTTTCAAAATGCTGAATGTTGTTTGCATTTATCATGTCATCCATTATGTATTGCTGGTTTACACAAGTGAAAACCAGAAGTGTGGTAAATCCGAAAGTTTATTTTCCCAGTTAACTCAGTTACTCCTTTCACAGGAACCCCTGAACAAAAAGTATGTATTGTAAATGGTTTGAAATCTACAGTTAATGTATACTGAACAAATAAAAACGCCCCGTTTTGATTTGCCGATTTCCCATTTGGAAAAAATGTGTATTTGGATTTGGTATGTTAACAAAATTTTTTAAGGGACACAGATTCACACTGCCTCGGTTTCTCCGCGATTGCCAAAATTTTTCGTGTACGCCCACGTGCAACTCGCCCAAAACACTTTTTTTGCCACTGGGGCCGAGACTGAACGTAGCTCATCTGTTTCTTTGTCTCAAATGGTGAGTTTGAAGTCATGCCGACTGGGAAAACGGTATCAGTTGTCATTCGACCAGGCGAAGTGGTCCAAAAACAATGCCGCGACTGTCTATGCAAGAACGCGAGCGAGCCATTGGAATGTTGTGGTCGGTATGTCATCGAGAGAGACAGCCAGAAAACTGAACTGCAGTCACTCTACAATTGTAAGGCTATCAACAACGTTTGGCAGCGACTGGTTCCACCACTGATCGGCGCCGAACGGGCCAACCTCGTGTTACCACACCAGCGCAGGATCGATACATTCGACAGCTTCATCCCTTTGTAATCGATTCCTTACAGCAGCAGAAACATGTCGCCAGGTGGTTGGTCGACGGGGTCCAGTGTTGGACAAAACCGTTCGACGTCGATTGAAGAATCAGGGCTCATGCAAGACGCCTCATGTTGGCCCAGTCCTCACCGTAGACACCGTCAGCAACGCCTGCAGTGGGCCAACCAGCATCTGCCATGGACACGACGTCAGTGGAGAGCTGTGCTGTTCTCTGCGAAAGTCGCTTCAAAGTTATCTATGCTGACAGGAGAATGAGAGTTGGAGGCGTGTCGGGGGAACGCTACGCCAACTGCTGCGTGTTTGAGCCCATAGATGGGGGAGGGGGCAGTCTGATGGTTTGGGGGGCATTCAGTCATGACTACCGGACACCTCTGTACTTTTTGGACAACCATGTGAATGCCAACAGTACCAGCAGGTGCTGCAGAACCACGTCGTCCCACTGTTTTTGGCCAGCACCCGGAGCTGCAGTTCTTCCCGCATGATAATGCACGACCCCACACCGCAAGAGCCACCGCTGCGTTTCTCCAGGGCAACAACATTGTCGTGTTGCCCTGGCCATCTCTGTCCCCTGACATGGCTCCCATTGAACAGTCTGGGATGAGCTGGGGCGTCTTGTAGCCCGTGGAAGACGTCCACAGACTCTCGATCATTTGAGGCGCGCACCCGACCCAGGAGTGGATGGACTGCCACAGGCGTTCTTGCACAACTTGTCTACTCCATGAGGAGGTGCTGCCAAGCGTGCATCGGGGCAAATGGCGGACACACTCGGTATTAGAGCTCGCGGAGGGCATGCTCGTCGTGGTGTACTTTTGACAGGGACCCTAGTAAAGTCAACAGCTAATTTAGATGAATTCGGCCATTCTTGTCCAAGAACAGACATTTTGTTAATTGAAAAATGGGATGCGTAATCAAAATATGCTTACTTTCATAAAATAATTCTGTATACCAACGTTGTCTGGGTCTTTTGGCAAGCGGTGGTTTTTTAATGTTGTCAGTATAATTTATGATTAAAATGATACTGTTTTCTGTTGGAGGGGTAATGAAAGGAAGAGGAGTGGATGTGGCATCTGCTTCATTTCTATTGCAGTGATGGGCAAGTAGGCAGTGTCGATTTAAAGGATTACATAGCTGCCAACTGCTACGAGATCGCCGTAGTTTGCTAGCCAAGAGAATGCTTGCTACGACGTACTACGATCATTTTAAAATTTCTACGGCGAAACAAAAAATTCGAAGTACTTTCGTTTTGTTTGGACAGCGCTAAGTAACGTCTATCGGTCTGTCGGAACTGCATTTCCGCTTTCGGTTTTACTGTAGCACGTAGATTTTTTTTTACAATTTTGCCCTCTTCCTCTGCTTCATCTCTGTATAATAACATTTATAGATATACTAAGAGTACTGTAGCTTTAATGTGGTCCATAAAACTGGTTATAGGCCCGATTTCTTTTTAGAAGCGCGCAAAATTAAGTTGCTACTGTCAAATTGGAAATGCTACTGTGAAAATTGTGAAATGCTACTGTAAGCGCATGAGCAGGTTGGCAGCTCTGAGGATAGATGCTGGTGGTGGTTGTGGATTGGCTATCCTTTGCCTTCCTCATAAATTTCATGTTTGAGTGATTTGCTGTATGTAAGTTTTGAATTTATGTTTCATAATGTTTTCGTTAGGCTTTTTTTTCTAGACTAGCTAGGAGTTTCTACAACTGGCTGCAGAAAAGTAACTTCTTCGTCTTATTTGATGGTATTTTTGATGTTGTTGCTTTCAGAATCAAGTCATTGAACAAAGACGTGTACAGGAAATTGCAGTTCTGCATGCAGTTTTGCATTTGTTTTCATAATGCACGTTTGAAACACTTTCAAGTGAATTTTCAGTGTTGTCAACTTGAACCACTAAAACAAAATAAATGCAAAACCCCCCCAAAAAATGGGCAGTGAAGTACAATACAAGTCTTCTAAATCATTCCTCACTCCCATGGGTGCTCTAACTAGTCATGAAGATCTTTGTGTTGAGTTTTTCTATTATGTGAGCAAGATTATTGGTACAAAGCTGCTTCAAAAACTACAAATGTCCAGAGTCCTCGAGAAAGAATAGAACATTTAATCATTTCTGACAAATTTCAGTAGGAAGCTGGCACCAGGCTAACGCACCTTCCCAGAAAGTTGCACAGGGCAACACTTTTGAAGTTGAAGTTGTCTCTCTTACTGCATTTTTTTGCATTGAAAATACAAAAATGGTGTTCTTGTCATTTTCTGTCATGATTCAACATGGCTAGAAAGACAAAGGGGTATTAGCAAGTGAGAATGTTTTCTTTCTCTTAGTTTTACTTTCAGTTTTGATATTATAAAAGTCTTTTTATGGTTTTTATGAATATTTTCTTTTTATTGTAGTCTACATCAGGCAGTCTGTTAAAATTCTTCCTTATTTGTAACAGTCTTAATTTTTTAAAGTTTTGGAGTACCCATTCCATACTTTTATGAACTTGAAGTATGGAGTACTTATCACTAGCCATATGTTTTTGTTTTAACATGATTTAACCAGCTAGATGAAAATTTTCATCCATAAGTGCTTTATATAGAGTCTTCTGCAAAAGAGATGATGAACTGATTGGTAGGTTTTCTTTTCCATTTTCATTTCAGAGACTGCTGGCCTGTGACAGACAAGAAATCAGAAGCAGCATTTCGTAAGATCTGCTGCATTTGGTTGCAAAATATTCAGAAGGTAATGAACATAACATTGAATACTTTGTTATATTAGATATCGTGAAATACAGGTAATACTAATAGGAGTATTGATGGCATGATTATCTGATTAACACAGGCTGATAAAAACATTTTTTAACTTTTGTCACTCTGGGACTTTGCTTATCCAGACATTATTCACTTCAGCCACTGTCATCTGATTGGCAAATTTACACATTATTCACATAGAAAATCTCATGCAAACATTCAAATGTTTCATCAACAGAACTTTCTTATTTTGACTTTTTCGTTATCTTTTGCTCCAACCCATTAGTATGGCTCAGATGCTGCTGTTGAAAACTGAATCCACATACATTATGTGATGTGGTTAGTGTGTTATGGCATCTCACACACACAGCATGTGTGCCTGTGAGAGCAGTGTATGGGTTTGTAGGGTTGCTATTATTTGAGGGAGGATGTGTAGATGGAGATGCTGGGTAAAGGATAAGTGAAGACCAGGTAATTCATGGCTTTGATGTTCTTGTTATTTTCATCCCAAACATTTTTATACTGTGCCTTGAACTGTCTGACCTGAAGTCATACATATATGTACTTATGTCTTATTTTTTGTTAAAAACTCATGAGACTGTATGTTTGAATAAAAATGTTGTTAACTATTTTAATGTTTTCTCAAGGAATTTGGTTATTTTCGTCCTAACTCATTTATATAATGATAGAAAATTTTTAGCTTGCCGCTCTTGGAACTGGAACCATAAGCTGAATTCACCAGACACAATTTTTAGGCGCACTTGTCGAGTTGATGTACATTCAACCTTAGCCCTGCTTACATTCGTTTCAGTTTGAAGATTCATAAAGTTATGAGATTTACACGCATTGTGTACTTCATGTTCGCAGGAAGAAACCGATGCTAAGCTGCCACGAATCAATGCCTCCCTCTTCCTGTTACCTGGAGGGGACAAGTTTTGTCATCTGGTGTTTGCCTTCTCAACATTTGTCATTCTTCATGTCATACGCAAGGAGCATGGTAACCGATAATGTTTTGTTACTTTTTATATGTTTCTGTTGCTGTTAGAGTTTATAGGACGCATACAGTGTGATGTTAGCATGCATGTCCACTTGTGTGTATATGTGTCTCTTTGTACTCATTTTTGTGGGGTTGCATGCACATCTTATGTGTGTGCCAATGTTTGTATAACTTTACTACTTTCAAAGTTTTTTGTAGGCATCTATTCTGAATGATACTTTTAAAGATGGTGCCTTGGATTTTTGCATTAAGTGGATCATTGTAGTTAAGAAGAATTGAGTCCTGGTAATTAAGTTCAGCTCAGCTGGATTAACTTCTTTTAATTCTTTTGAATGGTCGTTGCTTGTTGTAAAAGCTGTAAATGATTGGTTTCAAAGTTTGGTGACTGAGGTGGAAATTCAAACATAAAAAGAAAAATAGAAGTACTGAGCTGATGAAGGAACAAACAGATTACAAAACAGACACAAAACGTTTCAACCTGTTGGATCTTTGTTTATATAGCTGTAATTGACAAACAATGAATGACACTGTGTCGAATGACGCTGTGTCTGAATGATAATAAGTCATAGAAGTAATCTTCTTTCATTAATGTTTTAATGGGTAGTTGTTTTCATTGTAATTAGAGACCAAGTCTGTGCTTTACAGTCCACCTCTTGTTTACACAAGCGGCTTCCTGCATAGGTATACCCAATTGAAGAGCTGTCTTGTGACGAGAGTTGGGGATGGGTCAGTGTGTCCTCTATAGTGTTTTCTCTATTAGAATTATATTAAAAAATTTCTCGGGACTGTTAAAAAATACTCAGGAGTGGCTCAGGAGTAATACTCCTTAGGCTTGTACACTTAAAAGTGCTAGTAGCTCCAAGAGACAGAATGTTTAAACTTTCAATACTGAATGAACAGCAAAGAACTGACACAAGTTAAGTGCACTTTCACACAACTTTTCTTGTTTATACAAGGGCGAAATATTCAACATTAATTTCACAAAATCAGTTCCAGCTGACTTTTCTCCCACCTTATCTCATCATTAAGATCATCCCTCACCACCTACTGTGTGAGAGCTGTGTAGAAGATTCTAGAATGCTCTCGCTTAGCCATTGGCTGTATTTTTAGCATTTATGCTTATTGACAAAGTTACATGGCCTGCATGAGTGAGACACGCATACAAGTTTCCGTCGGTAATTGCATCATGCATGGGCAGATCACGTGATGGCCAGGTGGGGTGGGGGGTGGGGGGTTGGAAGGGAAGTAGGAGAGAGAACGCGCTCACCTGCACACAAGATAAGCAAATGTGGAGGGAGGAGAGAGGGGCAACTTATACTGCAACATTCTCCGTTCTTTGTTGTCTTGGCTATCACTGTTTTGGTTATATCAAATGTAAGCCCGACAGAGCGCATCACGGCAGAAACTGAATATGGTCGATGACGATTAGTGCTCTTGATTGCCGTTTGTGAGACAAAGGGAGAAAGAAAGAGAGGGGAAGAAAGGGGGAGGGGGTTGAAGAGGATGGTGTGGCTGTCAGTTGTCACGTCACATGCCTGCTACTGCTTGTCATATGTTTACCTTGTTCAGTTGAAAATCAATCACTCATTCCCTTACCTTTTCGTGGAGGACGCATACCATTTGTGTATGTGTCATCCATACCAACAGTTTAAGTGGCCTACTCTTCCAAAAGTTTTTGAAGGATTGTATGTGTGCACAAGATGTTATGCATGCATTCAGAGATGGAATCCTGCTTTATAGTCTCATGTTAAGGATTTTTGTGAAATAGGTTAGAACCAGAGTTATATCTGAGAGGAAAATCCTCCTGTACTGGAACAATCTGGCATAGATTCAAACCTGCAACCCCAACCTTACCAGGATCACAAGTTCGATGATCTACCAGCGAGAACTGTTCTGGCCACGAAACTATGATGGTTGGGGACTAGGAAATTGAAATTGAAATGAAAACTTTCAGACAGCATCCTTTGATTTTCTGTTAATTTTTTATGCGTATTTGTATTGTTTGATGGTGTTTGAATTTATCAAGAAAATTGACAGAACAAAAGATATTATTTTTATAAGACACTGTATTGTCAGTAGTTTATAAAATGATTCTGACAAAGTTTGGTTTATGTAGAAAGTAAACTTTAAAGCATTTTTTTTGTTCAAAAGAATGTGGCTGATGATTGGAGAGTATGTGTGCATTTGTATATAAACATGTATGTGTTGTGTGCATATGTAGGAGTGAAGGACGATGGGATATTGGGCTACCCAACTTTGACCCCTCAAAACAAAGAGTTAGGTGATGTCATGGAAACGACAGTCAACTGTGCAGCCATTCGGCATCGCAAACAATTCCTGGAGACCCTAGGCCAGACTGCTTCTGTCAAACAGAGCTGGCAAACATATGCTGAGTAAGTAATTCTGTATTTTCACTTGTGTATAGCACACCTGACTGTGGGCTATCAGTTTAGATATTTCAAGTGTTGCAACAGATAAAGTACATTGTCATTGCGGTAATAGTTTAATTACACATACTATACCGTGGCTCACTAATGCAATAAGCGGCAGCAATTTGCTATCCCTGCCTCGTATACAATAAAGTCCGTACGGACAACAAAACCCCTGAAAGGGCCTCGTGCCTCGCGCATGCTCAGAACCATCCTCTTTTCTCGGCAGCCATTTTTTCCCGTTAGCCGCGTGTACACGAGCAGCTAAGTATTTTTTTGCTTTCTCACGATCGCTCGATCGTTGTTGCTGTTCTTTTGTGTCCTTGCTTATGTTTTCACTTAACCTTCATTGTCCTGTGTTTCGTATGACAGAATTCGCCCAGACTACTAAGTTTATATTGGAATTTGCTGCCCGAATTGGGTACTGACTTTAAAAAATTGTAAAAAATAAACTAATGGATAAAAAGACTTCAAATTTTCAGAAAAAATCTATGGAAAGCTGAACTTTGGTTTGCACTTGTTATTTTAGGGGGATGTGAAAATATTTTTATGGCTCAACACTCACACACCTGATTTTACCTGGAAAACACACCTACGTCAGTGAAATAGGTGACAGACAGGCAATACAACACCCATCAACTTTATAACACCTACCTTTTGGTGGCAAGTGGTCAGGTTCACCATCTGAAAAGAACTGATGGGTGTTGTGAGGTGTTAGTAGTTACACAGGTAGCTAGGAATATACGCGAAATTTTTGTGACGCTTTTAAGTCACATAGCAGTTACATAGCAGAAAAAATAAAATAAAAAAAATAAGAAGTCAAAATCATACCATATTTACTGAAAATGTATTGGAGTGCATGCTTGTTGATCTGCATGAGTTAGTTTGTGTTTGTGAGAAAAAGAATTCCTATGGCTGATAATATTTCTAACTATATACAGGTGTTAGTAGGAAGGAAGAGAGGCAGGCATCACAACACAAAACAAACACTCAAATATTTTTGTTGTACTCACCATATGGTTCCAGATGTAATGAATTATATAATCCAAATGTGATCACACACAAACAACACAATCACTGGAAATGTTCTTGCTTTTGATCACTTTTGTCACACACAGATCACCGACATGAAATTTTCTTTCCGTTGTGCACTTTTCTTACATGCACAAATTCCAGTACTTTTGTATGTGGCACTTTCAATATTTAGTCAACCCAAAAACAGTCTGTACAAAACAAAAATGACAAAGTCCAGTCCTTGATTTAGTCAAGTATCAGGTGTACTGCTAGGAATGAGTGTGTAGGAACCTACTCACTGCTGGTGAAAAGAAAAAAAGCAGCCACGATCCTTGCACAAAGCCACCTTACACATCACACACTCATGTGTTGACTGGATGGCATTGCCTGCTGGGGTTTTCCTGCCTTCCTTCTTGCAACAGACACAGTCCTTCTTGCCTCTGGCAGACTGGATTTTGGAAGGAGTGTGTTTGTGCTTGTCTGGATTGTCATGAACGACGGGACGGCCGATCCGTTTTCGACCCTTGAAACCATTCACCATGCCCATGACAATCTCAGTGTGAAAATCCACATGCAGTTTCAGTGGGGCATCTGCAGAGTTTTTGTAGATTACAAAGGCATTTACTGCAGCAGTGTCCAGGCAGAAGAAGAACACATATTTCCACCACTTCATGAATTTCTGCTTGGAACAATAATATGATCGCAATTGATCATGCTTGTCAACACGTTGTAGTTCTTGGTGTAATCAGCAACAGCCAGGGGCCTAGAATACCTGGCTTTTTCAACACCCCCTGCACCTTTTCTGACAAGCTCTCCATCGGTTCCATCATGGACAGAAGTAAGAAGGGTGACCTTACGACGGTCAAACCAAGCAACAGCCTGAAGCTTGCCCTTCAAATCACCATAGCCAATCTCACGAAACCAGCGCTTTGTGTCCCCAACTTTTTGACACATTTTGCTGGCTTCATATCCTGTGGCAGACCCTTCCTGTTATTTCGCACAGTCCCACATGCCAAGGTTTTCTTCTGAAACAGATACTGAATGAGGGGACTGACGTGAAATAATTATCAAAGTAGATGGTGTGCCACTTGAAATAATGGGTTCTGACAAGTGTTTGACAACACGATCCCCTAGGGCATCACCTGTCCCAGCAGCACATCATTGGTCTTCCCAGTATATACTGAATAATTCAGCATATAAAAAGAATCGGCATCACACAAAGCCCACACCTTGAGGCCCCACTTCGTTGGTTTTGCAGGCAAGTACTGCAGAAAACCACAACGACCCTTGAACTTGATCATTGCCTCATCTACTGTGATGTTTTGCCCAGGTAGAAACTGCATAGCAAAACATTCTTGTGTCATGGAAATGAGAGGTCTGACTTTGAACAGGGGGTCATACCCAGCCTGACCTCTGGGAACAAACTGAGTAGTATCAGCGAGGTGAAAATACTGGTTCAGCTGTTCAAACCTGTCTTCGACATGACACTTGACACCCAAACATTGAAGAAAGGAGAAGAATCTTTCCAATAAAAATCACGATGAGGAACAGGGGCCATGTTCATAAACATGAGAAGACCAACAAAAGCTCTGATTTCATCCACAGTGGTTGGCTGAACTTATCCTCAGGGAGACCAGCAGCCGTGAGCGTTTGTCTTGCATACAGGTTGGTTTCCCTGACCATGAGATGGAATGCGTCCAAAGGAAAAACAAGTGAAAAATAATCAAAAGGTGTTCGAAGATTCACTTGTGGACGTGGGGGCCCCTGTATGCATCAAACACACGAACTTCAGTCCGAAAGTCGTCGTTTGACCACTGCGATGACTGTGCACATCCACCGACATCAGTAGCACCTGCGCTGCGCCTATGTCCGAGTCCGAGTCACTGTCACTACTCGCATTCACTCCTTCTGCAACTTCATAGTCACTGTCGCTGTCTGCAGAGTCGAGATCAATGTCCGATTCATTCCAGTCGTTATTATCGGTCGGCAACACATTCATATTGAACATTTGGTCCACAGTCAAGCTCATGTCACTATCACTGTCAGAGTGCGATATTTTGAACGTCGTCGGAAGTCGATGGGATGACCAAAATAATCGATTAAAATTCGAAAAAGCCACAAACCGCACTTGCAAATGGCGCTGAAGAAGGTGTGAAAGGCCCGGATAACGACCGGTTTGTCTTATTACTGTAGTCAACCCAAATAAGTTAGGCACACCGAGACAATCACCCTACTGACGAACGGGCAGTATAGGGCGGATCAGGAGCCTGAGGGGTCGGGCGGAATAGGGCGGAACGGGGTAGAAAGGTTAAGGGAGAACGTACGTGAAGCATTGGGTGGTAAGGCGAGATTTAGAAGGTTTTGTCATTCGATTCCTCGTCCACTGGCAGGCGCTTAGCCTAGCCTACTCTGGCCGCGCCAACCCCCCCCCCCCCCCCCCCCCACTCGCTTCCGCGTCACTTTCTCTCTTCTTGTTCGTCTTCTTTCTCCAAGGGTTCACTTCAACGGTTATGTTGTTGTGACAGCGAGCTCTTTCTCGCAACCCTTAATTCGTGATGATGATCGGCTCAGCTGCGGTTCTGCTCGATCTCGTCCCCTCGCCCCTAACGGCATACGACTCAGCCGCGGTTCTGTCGTACCGTTATTGCATCCTGTGTTCAGTTCAGCTGCGGTTCTACTGCTCACAGTTCGATTCCCAGGGGAATCAAGATGCACGAGCCCCCTATGACGGATGGCTCAGGGGTGGGGTATTGAGGCAGACTCCACGTCTACCTCTGACGGCTAACGACTCGGCTTCGGTTCTGTCGTTTCCGTTAGTGCATCATGTGTCCAGTTCAGCTGCGGTTCTACTGCACACAGTTCGATTCCCATGGCAGAATCGAAGATGCACGAGCCCCCTATTACGGAAGGCTCAAAGGGTGGGATAATGAGGCAGACTGCTTGTCTACCCCCTCCCTTTCGCTCGATGGGCGATCCAAGGGAAGCAACTCCTTCTCGAGGGCTTGAATCTCGCCCGGCCTCAGTTGTTTCCCCTCCCCCACCTCATGTCTCTGCCTTTTCGGGGAGGACTTTGGGGTTTCCAGACATGCCTACCGTCCCTGTACATCCGGGATTTGTCCCGGAAAGTTGATTTTAGAAGCCACTGTCCCGGAAATCCCGGATTTTCATTGTGAGTCCCGGGAAAAAGAAATTTAAAAAAAAAAAAAAAAAAAATATCGGGTATCGAAAAGCCGTTCTATCGTCCCGTGCGTTTAGCGAAGAACTGAGCCAGAAATTATCGTCTGCTAGACGGAATGCGCATGCGCGAAAAACATTGCCTCTCTTTCACTTCCGAGTAAAAGGCAACATGGCGTCGAAGAGAGTTCGTGTAGACACCGAGTCTGATTCTGATTCGATTCACGGATCAGCTAAGAAGAAAACGGCCGTGAAGCGCGCGTGTGTCTTCAAGGGGGACTTCACAGAAAAGTGGCCTTGTCTTAAAGAAGGTAAAAAAGGAGATTCCTTTGTATTCTGCCAGA
>CM031608.1:89936130-90048630 GCA_018398815.1 Conus ventricosus | reverse complement strand
TTCTTCAAAGAAGAGGAACAAAATGCACAAGGATCAGCTGAAACGGAAAGGGCCAAGACAATGAGGGTACTATACCATCCCCAACAAACAAGCTCTACTGCTTTTTTTTGGGTTGAAATCCTGAAGCTGTTTGATGCGGTCAATGCTGAACTTCAGAGTGATGAACCCAAGGTACACATCATGCAGAGCAGACTTCGACGCCTCTTAAGAAGTCTCAGTGACTGTTTCCTGAAACCTGCAGTTGTAGTGAGAGGAGTGTGGCAGATTGACTACACAAAACTCATGCCATATGACTCAAAGCCGAAAAGGAAGTTATAATTGGAGAGCCTGCAGCATCATTCATTGCAGACACGAAATCAAGACTGAGAGAAGAAAGAGTCAAGCAGTTCCACTCAGAGGTCAAGCAGTTCTTCATCAGGTCCTGTACTTACCTGCAGAATCGCCTACCTGTTAACAGTGAGGTTCTGCGCCATGCAACTGTAGCTGACCCTGCCAAGAGAATGGATGTGGAATTCTCATCGCTGCGTTTTTTCCTCAACAAGTTCCCTGCTATGTTGCCCCCAGATTCCACTATGACTGAACTGCAGATGGAATTCGCCCGGTATCAGAGCACTGATATCACCCCATGCATTCAAGACAGGGTGGATCTCACATGGGGCAGCATTGCAAAGCTGAAAGACGATGATGGTGAAGAGAGTGTTCAAGATTCTTCCCCGCGCCATGTCAGCAATATTCATTTTGCCCCACTCATCTGCGCACTGTGAGAGAATTTTCTCCCTTGTGAGAAAAAAATCAAACTGACTTTCGCAGCAGACTTGGGCGTGATACCCTGGGGGCACTACTAGTGAACAAGTGCAGAGGAGGGGACTTCTTGGAAAGGCATTACTCTGCCAGTGACCTCAAAACCTGAAGAGTGCCTACCACAGGTCTCTTCAGGCCTCTAAGAACTGAAGCCAGCAGTCTTCACGCATTTTGTATATAGTGTAAATAAGGTAAGCAATTAGTGTTTCTGTCTTGACCTGTCCTGTCCCTGATTTCACAAATTTGTCCCTGATTTTGTTCTTTCTTGTCCCTGAAAACAAATTTTGGGTAGGCATTCTGGGTTTCGCCCTATTTTCAGGGCGTCCCTCGGGGGACTGGCGCATCAGGTCCCCCATTTACTGGGTTGGGCCAACAGCCACAGCACATGATCGGCTCAGAGGTGGTTCTGTCGATCCTGTGACTGTCCCCTTGTCCCCCTAACGGCGATCGACTCAGCTTCGGTCGTTCCCGTTAAGTGCATCCTGTGTTCAGTTCAGCTGCGGTTCTACTGCGCACGGTTCGATTCACATGGCAGAATCGAAGATGCACGGGCCCTCTCCGGAGGCGCCGGGCGTTGAGGTAGACTATTCGTCACCCTCCCCCTCTCGCTCGGTAGGCGATCCAAGGAAGCAACTCCTGCTCAAGGGCTCGAATCTCGTTCGGCCCCGGTTGTTTCCCTTCCCCCACCTCATGTGTCTGCCTCTTCTTTGGGCAGACCACCGGGTCTTCGCCCTCTTTTCCGAGCACCCTCAGGGGACCGCGCATTAGGCCCCCCATTTTTTCTGGGTTGGGCCAGCAGCCACACTCTCAGCCCCCCCCCCCCCCCCCCCCTATCATGGGGTCAGGGCCCTTTGCCTTGGCGCCACGGGCCCAATGGCAATATCCCCCGACCATGGGCTTTCACAGCCCCCTGCTCCGGGGTTTCCCTGGTGGCCGGGTTTTATGCCCAGCCCTCCACCAGTGCAGGCCTCTCCCTCCCAGGCCCCCTCGGCCCACCCGGGGACTGACCCCTCTCCCGGAATGTCTGGGGAATCAGCCATTCCAGGCCACTCTGGGCTTTAGCCGCGCCACCGCTTCGCCAAGGGCGGTCACCCCCTCGGTCTGTGGATCCGACCTGGTGGATTCTGAGTCAGAGGAAGAGGACCAGTCCCCCCGGTTTCTTATTCCTTCCAGGACTCGGTGGCCTTTCTGGCTTCCCTTGTTTCCGGAGGCGGTGTCATCCTCTCAGGGGGTCAGAGCCCCCTGCCCTTCGCAGCGGAACTCGCCCTGGATCTCGCCCATTGGCAGCTAGGCCCTCCTCTCTGCTAAAGGAGTCGGTCATGGTGGCCGACTGCATGAGGAGGGCCCAAATAAAGTCAGGGCAACGGAAGCACAGGACATCATGCCTGGTTCTGTCCCTGATTTCCCTAGTGCGCTGGCGTGCGGCTTCCATTTGCCAAGAAGGCCTTCTCGGCAAATGATACTATCCCAGAAGCCACTCTCCCCCTCTCCCAGGCGGACCTCCTCCTGGTCCAGGAGAGGTCGAAATCACACGCTAAGCAGGTGTCCCTCTCAGGGCACTGCCTTGCCGAGTGGGAAGAGCCTGCGAGGGGGGGTTTGGAGGCTATCTCGGTTATGGATTCTTTTCTAGGGGACTAGTGTCTGCCCTTAAGGATCCTGATTCAGATTCCTTCACCATCCGCCAATCCGCGACCAGCTGCAGTGGTAGCCTGTTTTCAGTCAATGGCTGAAGGGGTTAAGTATTCGGGGGCCGTCGCTAGGCTCCTTCTGAACTCTGTACTAGCGAGGAAGATGCGGTCCTTTTGGCATCTTCTGTGACCCGTTTCCCCTCTGCCCGCGCCCCTCAGAGCCTTGCCAGTCAGGTCAGGGTCTCTGTTGGGAATCACGTACAGGCTACCATTAAGAGCTAGGCCGAGATTAGGCGTGACCTCGCCTTTCAGTCAGGCCCCCCTCCCCCCCGCCCCGGTTGAAAACGCAAGGCGCCAGCGCCTTTCTCATCACCGGGTCCCTCTCAACCCAAGGGACGTCGGTCATTTGGACCCCGGGGGATCCGAGGCAAGCAACCCAGCAGGGGTCGGCCTCAGGCTCGGCCGGCGGGTCCGGAAGCTCCCACGTCTCAGACGGCCCACCCCCAATGACTTGCCCCCGATCTGGGTACTTCACCCCAGGGCGGTCCTGTGGGGAGTCGGTCCAGCACCTCAGTGTCTGGGAGCGGCTTCCCGCAAGCCCTTGGGCTCTGCGGGTGATCAGGGCGGGGTTTCGTCTTCCTTGGGGTGGGAGTGAAGGCTCCTCTCACTCCTTTCGTTCCTCCTCGGGGTCTGGCAGACTCTCCGGCCTTAGACAGGGGGTCCTTTCGCTGTTAGCCAAGGGAGCCACAGAGGAAGTCCTCTTCCATTCCTCTCCGGGCTTTTATGGCCGCATTTTGTGGTTCCCAAAGCAATCTGGAGATGGAGACCGGTTCTAGATCTCTCGCCCTTGAACAGGTTTCGTTTCGTCCTCCGTTTTCGAAAGGAAAACCCCCATGTCAATCCGCGATGCCATGCATCCCGGCGACTGGGCGGTATCCATCGACTTGAAAAATGCGCGCGTACTTCCATCCCTTGATCCACCCAAGGGACAGGAAGTACCTCCGCTTCATGTGGAGAAGCCGCGTTTTTCAGTTCAGGGCTCTTCCCTTTGGACTAGCCCAGGCCCCTTGGTTTTCACGAAGGTGGCTCGGGAACTTTATTTGCATGTTCGGGAGAAAGGAATTCGCCTGAAGCCTATCTAGACGATTGGCTTCTTCTTGCCTCATCCAGCACTCTGTGCTCCCAGCAAGCCCTACAGGTTTTTAAGCCTCTGTCAGCAGCTGGGATTTGTTCGCAAACGAGGAGAAGTCCGATCTCATCCCGTCGCAGCAGCTCTCTTCCGGGTCTGATGGAGTCCTTGGCTCCCTTAGTACCCCTTGGAAAGACTGCACAAACGCCGGTTTCAGCGCCTCTTTCGCAAGCGTTGGTCTCAGGCACTGCAGTCGTGGGACCTGCCGATCCCTCTCGGTCAGTGGTTCCAGTCATCGGTGGTCCAATGGCACTCCCAGTCCTGGCATATCAATCGGCTAGAGATGGAAGCCGTGTTCCAAGCCCTCAAGGAGTTTCTTCCCTTCCTGAAAGGAAAACACATTCTCCTCAACACCGACAACACGACTGTGGCGTGTTTATATCAACAAGCGGGGGGGGGGGGGCGCGTTCTCACTCCCTGTCCCTGAGGACGGAACAGCTTCTTCTTTGGTGCGAGACACAATCAATCCGGATCTCGGCCAAGCATGTTCCTGGGAAGATCACATTCTCGCGGACTCCCTCACAGGTCGCACATGGTTCTTCCCTCAGAGTGGACTCTCGTCCACTCTATCCTGGAACCTCTCTGGACCGTATGGTTTCAAACCACGGGTAGACCTGTTCGCCACCCGGTTCAACTACCGGAACTACCTAGCCTTTCTTTCATCGGGGAGAAAACTTTCAGGCTCCTCTGTTAAGGGTTTACAGGGCGCTATTTCCACCACTATCCGCCAGTTAGGGGGCCCCTCCTTCGGGGACGACCCTCTTTTTGCGGGGTCTGGTCAGAGGAGCAGCCCTACTGGAGGCCCGATGCCCCCGCCGTATCCTGGCGGGGGATCTTTTCTTAGTCCTCTCCTCCCTCAGGCTCCCCCCTTACGAGCTCATCCGGGAGTGTTCTCTGAAATTCCTTTCCTTTAAAACAGACTTTCTCGTTTCCTGGCCTCAGGGAGGTGCTGCAGTGAAGTCCACGCCCTTAGTGGCCTGCCTGGGGATGTCGACTCCTAACCAGATGGCTCGATATCTCTTCGCCTCCTCCCAGAATTTTTAGCGAAAAACCAGTTGCCAGGTTTTTTCTTCCCCGACTATCTCAGGCATGCCTACCGTCCCGCTGTAGCCGTATTTTGTCCCTGAAAATAAAGAAAATGAGCAGGGCGTCCCGGAAATACGGGTTTTGCGTTCGCGTCCCGGGAAAAATTAAAAGTTCGCGAAAATGACCGTTTATTTCGCTAGGATCCGGGTTTAAAGTCTCAGGCTGGCGCCAAGACGGAAGCGAATGTCCATCGCGCATGCGCGGCGCGGTCATTTCTACCCCCTGCTTCAACAATGGCGTCGAACAAGCGAAAACAAGTTTTCAACCGATTCTGATTCATCTCCAAAGAATTTAAGCGCAGTCAAACGCAGCCAGACGTTTCGACAGGAGTATACAGAGTTCTGGCCTTGTATCAAGCCAGGGAGGAAAGGAGAAACGTTCGCTTCTGCGAAGTTTTGTGCATGTGATTTCTCCATCAAATCCGGTGGAAAAGACGACTGTCGCGGCACAAAACAAACTGAAAAGCATAAAGCGAACATAAAAATTTCTGAAGCAAAAGCAACAGAATAAAAAAATCACTGGATTTTTTAACAGTGGAGTGTCCCACTTCGGCCACAAAGAAGAATCTACAGCCGTCATTCGTGCTGAAGTGATGATGGTGGACATTTTTTGGAACAAAATTTGCCGGTCGCAACGTTGGACAAACTCAGCAAAGCAGTGAAAGTCATGTTCCCGATTCGGAAATAGCCAAGCAGTTTCGCAAAGTCCAGGTCCGAGGGTGCACTAGAGAGACAGTTACAAAGAGGCTGACCTGGCTGATCTGAAGAGTGCCTACTACAGGTCCTTTCAGCCCTCTCAGTCTCATTAGTACAGAAAGGGCTGTATTTGTACATAGTGTAAATAAAGGTAAGCTGTTTTTCATGCTTTTTATTTTAGTTTGCTGTTTTTGTGTTGCTTCTGTCTGATGACCAATAATTTCTTCTTCTTCTTCCTAAAATACTGGTTCACTCAAAAACGAGTAGGTCACCAGCGCGCACTAGAGAGACATAGTTAGTTTGCCGAATATTTTAGGTGTCCCTGAAATTGTGTCCTGTCCTGATTTTGAACATGTGTGTCCCTGAAAGAGCAATTTAGGGGTAGGCATGCCTGCTATCTCCTTTCTTCCTCTCACTTCTATTCTCGCCCCGGACGACGAAGACCGCACTCTCTGTCCGGTGCGCGCTCTGCGGGAGTATAGGAAACGCACGAAATCTTCTCGCCCCAAGCAGCGCCACCTGTTCTCTCCCCACAACGAAGGTTATAAGGAGGAGATCGGGCGCTCTTCAATCTCTCGATGACTGAGAGAAGTCATCAAAGCTGCGTACGCGAGACCCGAAGGGGATTTGACTGTTTTCTCACCTAGACCCCATGAGATTAGGGCATGGGCGTCTTCGCTGGCGGTAGCTCATAATGCCAGCATTCAGAGCGTGTTAAATGCCGCATATTGGCGGTCCCCTGGCACCTTCATCCAATTCTATCTGCGCGACGTTTCCCGTCTGCGCGATGATGGGTCTAGGGGCATCGCATCAGCTGTGGTGGCGCAACACTCCATCTCCGCCACACGCTCCGGCTCTTCTCGCTCCTCCAGGCGGTAACCAGGTGAGCCCTCCTTCCAGGTAGTGCGACTCTGCATTAGTGAGCCACGGTATAGTATGTGTAATTAAAAGGAAATTTTTATTCTAAAATTACGTTTAATCTAACATACTTACCGTGGCTCACGCAGAGACCCTCCCTACCTCCCCGCCTTCCTGGTTCCATCAGGAGTTCTCAGTCAGGGTTTAATATACCTCGAAAAGAGGATGGTTCTGAGCATGCGCGAGGCACGAGGCCCTTTCAGGGGTTTTGTTGTCCGTACGGACTTTATTGTATACGAGGCAGGGATAGCAAATTGCTGCCGCTTATTGCATTAGTGAGCCACGGTAAGTATGTTAGATTAAACGTAATTTTAGAATAAAAATTTCCTTTTATTCTAGCAGAGGGACATCCGGAGTCATGAACCGGGTGTGGCCCAACCCCCCTAGAGTGTCAGGAGATAAGGGCCGAAACACTTGCTTGAAGGGGGCTTCTCTTCTGAGGACTCTTTGCTGCCACGCTCTCCACGAGTTTCTTTCTACTTAGATATTTCAAGTGTTGCAACAGATAAAGTACATTGTCATTGTGGTAATATTTTAAGTTGATCATGGGGGTACTGTGGTGGACATGCTCAGTCATATATGATAGGGTACATTGTTGCTGTTGAATGTTCGTTACTGCTTTTTAGTGGGCAGAAGAGGGATTTTTTTTTTTAATTTTTTTTTTTTTTTAGTGTCTAATATCATCTGGCGATGAAAAGACATTAAATAAACCACTGAACTGAACTGAAGAGGGATTGCTTGTCAGTGCTCAGATCTTCTCCAAATATCTAATGTCAATGTATATGTGGTGGGAATTTTTATCTTTCCGTAACCCAAAGGGCTGACAAGGACTACAGCATCTTTAAGGTATTTAATTGCTGCCTTTTTTGTGCTTTCTTCGTTTATTTCCCTGGTATGAAAAGAATTTACCTAACTACTAAATGTTGGGTGTGTTTTTTTTTTAAAGATCTTTTACGGGTTTTGTAAGACATCTGTACTGAGTGACCATTTTGAAAAAGATTACCATGCCATTGCCACTCCCCTCCCCTGATCTCAGGTCTGTACCCAATTTTATATGAGAATGTAGTGGTGGATACAGCTTATTGTGCATGTATGCATGTGTTATTTGTGCGTTGTTGTTTAAGCTGACAGTTGTGGTCACTCAATTGGTATGGGAAAAATCCAGAATTGTCCTGTCTTAGACTGCCACTGAAGTATGAAACAGTGGCAAACACAGCTATACACTGTGCAGTGTTATCTGAGCCTTCTTTGTCAATTCAGTAGCGCCTGGGCTGCTAAACTGTTTGAGACTGTGTTCATAGACAGTCCTCTGTGACTGTCAGTCGATGTCACACTCGCACCATAAAACTTTGGAGCTTGAATTAAAGCTTTTAATACTCAATTATCCCAAAGTACTCCTGTGGTAAAGAAAGGTTGGGTCATCATTAGCAGGCAGATAAGGATTTAACTGGAAATGGTGGGCATGGGTGTATATCTGACGAAAAGATTAACATGATGGAATAGATCTGTTCTGCTCAATAATAAAAGAAAGTACACATACACAACCATGAATATTAGGACCCAAAAGAGAAAAAAAATTGTTGGAGTGGTTTAAAAAAAACATCTTTTGGCTCAAAAGAGGAAGAGTTTATTAGCTCCTGTCCACATTGAAAACAAACAAAAGAGAACCTCTGATTGACCTAATATATGTGGTACAGTAATATTTTATTCTTGATTTTTCAGCTTTTGTTGTTGTTGTCAGCTTGTGGAATTTTCCTGTATTTTTATTTTATTGAGTCAAGAACTTGGATATTGCCTCATATATAAAGCAGCAGAACTATTCGATCAGTCCGTGTTCATCACAGTTTTAGGCATTCTGTCTGTAATAAAACTTTAGCGTAGAGATTTTGACCGATCGTTTGTGATGGTTGGTTTGGATCAGGATTGTATATTTACGTTGTCTTTGTGAATAACATCTGTATCTGTCAAGGTCCGTACAGGACATGGAAGTCAGGGAAAGTCCTGGAATATTTAAAAAGTAAATGTTGAGGACTGGAAAGTCATTAATTATTTTTTAATGTCATAGTAAAGTAACAGAATTTGAAGCAAAACCTTCAAGAAAGTTTCCTTTTTTTATGTATGCAAGCATGTATGTTACTGTGCAAAACTTGAAGCATTCATTGAGGCTCTTACAGGCAGTGTTTAATCGGCCATTTTGACAACAGTAGAATACTTTTTATATGTGAAAAAAAACTCATTTTTAGCTCAAAGAAATGTCACAAAATGGCATGAAAAGGTAATTGTAACATGGAATTTCTAACTTGTACTAAAATTTTCAGTATGTTGAAGTTTATGTTGTGAACTGTTTCAGTGAGGTGACTAAAGAGTTACGTAGCCTAACAAAAGAACTTCGGGAACTGGACAGAGAGAAAAGAGACCAGATACAGATGGCTGCACAGAATGGTCGTGCTCGGGGCAGGTAATACTGTCACCTGGAGTTACTCCATGGAGATTTTCAACCAAAACACTGTTGGGAGCCAGTGTTTCTGTTTTTTTTTGTTTTTTGTTTTGTTTTGTTTTTTCACTAATATACATTGAATTGACATAGTTACTGTGAATAGGAATTTTACTACAAAACGTAGTTTTAAGATGCAATTACCTGTCTGGACATATGCCTTATCCGTACTTGGCGTTGAACATTGCCACAACTCAGTTTTAGGATATAGTTCTCATTTTTGCTTGCATCAACTAGATAAATGTTTATCTGTCATATGTCTGCTCCAGGCATGTCTCTTTTGGTCATTTCTCATGATGTGTATCTTTTAGACAATGTTTTCAGTCTGTCCTATTAAACCAGCCACGGTATGTAATGTGCATGGGTGTGCTGCTTCTTTTACAGCCCTATCCCAGCTTCTCGCAGATCCCATGACTTCGACATGTCTGAACACACAGCCAGACGAGCCCACAGAGTGCAGCAGGTAAGCAGCTGGTTTCAGTGTGACTGGTCACGGGTGGTTTGCGCTCTGCAGAATGAACCGAGTGAATCTGTATCAGAACCCTGTAAGTGCTTGTGCAAGTGTATGGAAAAAAAAAAGGTTAAGTCTGTATAAAGTCTGCTTTGTCTTAAGGCATGAGACTTAACTACAAAACATGGTAACTTTTGCTATTTCTATCATTTCTGCTCACATAGGAATGGTGTGGCTGAATATGAGGAACTATGCTGAGCTAGGGAGGAGCACTTTAACTGACAGGCCGCAGAAGATAAGACAATGCCCCCCAACCAACCATCCCCACTCCTGAAGAGCTCGTACTTCTCTGTCATAGACAACTATGTAGAGATGTAACCATTTAACTTCTTCCATATGGTCCAACTAGGACATCCTTGGTATCAGTTGAGCAACAACCATCCACTGCTGTACTCTATAGGATGGGCTTGGACAGGGAGTCATAGTGGCTGACTTGCTCATACAAGACAGGTTCATTTGAAGACTGTAGGGGATTTTTCTCTGCCTTCACATGATTTAACACTCTGCCTGACAGACTTTTGTCTTATGCTCCCTGTGTGAGATCTTAAGATGACAACTAAGGGGAACATCTGTCCTCTTGTTCCTTACATTGTGTTAAGGCCTTATGACAGATTCAGAATAAAAATATTCTCTTGCTAACATTGTATATATTCATGGAATATGGGCGTGTGCATGTGTGTGTGTGTCTGTGTGTAAGAAAATTGCTCAGTTGAGTATGATCAATGTTACTGGCAAAGATTACTGCTAATGTTTTGGGTTTTTAAACTTTCATTGATGATTTTGGAGTAGCTCTTTGTTCCACTATGTCACAGAAATCTGTATGAATGTAACCATTTTCAGATCAGTGCATATATTGACTAATACCTGATTTTGCTGTGATGTGATCTGAATTGAACATGTTATGACACAAAATCTCTGGGCATGTAGTAGTAGAAGGCTTTTTGTAAAGTCTTTAGACACTTATTTGATGGAATGCCTGTGAACTTTGGCTCCACTCCTGCAGAAAGTTTTGACTTGAAATTTGGTTCTTCTCTTGCTGGAAGTTTTAGAGTGGGGTTAGGTTCGCATGGTGCTGAAAGTTTTGCCTGAAATGTGGCGCCTATCTTGCTGGAAGGTTTAACCTGAGAGTTAACTTCACTCTTGTGGGAAGTTTAGCCTGAGAGTTGGTTTCTTTCTTGCTGAAAGTTTTGGCCTGTGGTTTGGTTCCACTTTTGCTGTGGGCTTCCATTGTGCCCAGGGATTGGGCTTTAGGCCTCAACCTCTAAGGCCTTATTTCCATATTCTTATTCGCAGGTCAGTTTAGAAGTACCTTTGTTTTTGCCTTTTTGGGAAGGGCTTTTTCTTTTTAAAGCCCTCCTGTTCGCTATGTTACTCAGACCTGCCAACCATTACGCATTTCGCGTAATTTATTACGCCCAAGTGATAATTCTTACGCCCTTACGCATTTAGCCAAAAAATTACGCATTGAAAGTTTTCAACAACACAACAACAAAAAAAACGGACGAAAAAAATCGGCTTATGTACAGACACGCACGGCGCCGTGCGTATAACCAGTAATCTTCAAGAAGCGTTTCCGGTCATGCGCAGTTCGTTTCACCATCTTTACCATTCAGCGAAGTTGCATCTTTTTGAAGTTTTACCTACGAAAATGTCGAAACGTGGAGTAGAAAGTTTTGGACAAGATGCGAAAAAGAAAAAACTTGGTCAAAAGTTCCAAAAAGAATACTCGGAAAAGTTCCCCTGCATACGACCTTCGGCTAAAGGTGCAAATTGTGCACACGGTGTACCACTTGCGAGTCGGACTTTACAATTTCCAATCGCGGGATGGTGGATGTGAAGCGTCACCTTGAGTCACGCAAGCACATCGATTCCTCTAAACGCGCCGAATTCTTCCAGCATCAACACTTTTTTCAGACTGTAGACACCTCAAAAGAGGATGAAATTAGGAAAAGGGTAATTGGGGCTGAAGCATTGGTGGCCGGATTTTTCGTCGAGCACAACATCGCTCTTAGTGCAGCCGACCATGCATCCCAGCTTTTTAAAGAAGCGTTCTCAGATTCGGAGATCGCCAAACAGTTCAAGAGCGGTCGAACAAAGACAACACACATTGTAAGGACCCTTCTCATGGAAGGCTTAACTGCTGCTGCATCTCGACTGCAGAATGGACCGTTTGTGTTGGAGATTGATGGAAGTCAGGAAGGGGGGGGGGGGGGGACAAATTCTTTCCTGGGGTGGTGCGATACTTAAAAAATGCCACAATCACCACTGAGCTGATAGCCAACCCCACATGCACAGAATCATCAACAGGGAGAACATTTTTTAGGTTATGTATTTTCTTAATTTCATGTTCCCAGTTTCTCCATCTTCAAACTCCTCCCTCCCCCCCCCCCCCCCCCCCCCCCCCCCTCAAGTTCAAATCTTTGCCAAGTCATTACTATCAAGACAGTTGAGTTGTTGGCCTGCGCTTGTTTTTTTTCCCCCACTATTAGATAAGAATGTTCGTCTATGTGTATTTGTCTGACCTTATTCAAGTTTAAAAGGTTGTGCCAGTCTTGAATAAAAGTTACTTTGTGTTAGGTTTCCTTGTAAAATGGGAGCAAACGTTACCCACTTGTTTACTGTTTATTGTTTACTGTTCCCTGCCTCATTTTATTTCCAATTTTTTAGGTTGTTTCTGGCGCACTATCAAGCCTTGGTGTGCCATGCCATGATGGTTTAGGGATTTGTGTGTGTTTCCAGTGTATTCTACATTTTCATAATTTGTAGAGATTTCTTGTGACACTTAAAAGAAAAGCTTGTTTTTGAAGAAAAGTAAAGTTCACAAAAATTGTGTGAACAATTTCATCACATCGTGTTTGTTTGAAAAAAGAAAATGTCCGCGCTCGATTACTTTTTAGCTCTCAGAAATTACACATTTCTGCCTCACTGACTTCAATTCTTACTCATTGGTCTCTTAGGGTTGGCAGGTCTGCTCAGCCTTTGGTTTTCACCAGTAAAGGACACAGTCATTTCTGCAGTTCTCCAGTTGGAAGTTTGCTCTCAGATCCTGACGTTCATGTCCACCCTTCAGCCTTGGGCTCAATCTGGCTTCTCCTCTTCTGTAGTAGCACGCCATTTGGGCCGGCATGAGTGAGTCGGGGGGGAGGCAAAAACCTTTTTCCCTCTTCCTGGAGACCAGTAGTATTTAGTCATAGCAGGTGGCATCAGTCGCTGTTAACATCCTCAAGTTGAAAGGAGTTTTCCTCACTTTAACTACTGATCTCATTTGCTGGAAGGAAAGACTGTTACAGTGTGCAGAGAAAATCGTGTTGGCTTATTTAAAAAAACAAAAAAAAAATTGAACACACACAAAAAAAGGCGGACTTGCTCCCTGGTCTTGAACAACTTGCCTGTGCATCTTCTTGCGGACTCCCTTTCCAGGAAGTGCCAGGTTCTCCCCTCAGAATAGATGTTGACAAGGCCATGTTCAAGTTGACGTGCCAAGTGCTGGGAACCCCTGACATTGACCTTTTGGCCACCAGATGGAAACAGCCAGCTGTCGGTCCTTGTTTGTCCTTTTCCAGACCTCTCAGTTTTGGGTTGTAGAGGTGCTGGCATTTTTTATGGGTAGGGATGTCTGCTTTTTTTTTCCACCCTATCCCCCACATTCCGGGGGTTGTAAAAAAAGGACAAAGAGAAGTGCCAATTTTTCCTCTTTGCTCCGTATTTTGGACAAAGGGGCTTGTTCAATCTCCGACTCCAGACTGCCGTAAAGCTCCCCCCCCCCCCCCCACCCACCCTAACCCAAATTCCCCCCCCAGCAGTCTCGGTTCAGGTCAAGGAAGTAGCTCTTGCAGTTTGTGTCCCTCCCTCTCAATGCCAGCCACTATATATATATAACCGCTCTACAGAGATGGTTTTTTCACCCTTCATGATTAGAAAAAATCATGGCTGATGACAGATCATCTTCCTGGAAGTGTAAACAACAATGAAGGTTTTGCGGGCAAGTGGAGGTAACCACTAGTACTGGAGTTTCTGGCCCCAGGACTTTGAAGAGTTTACCCATTTTGTTGACTGCTGTGTTGGGAATATCATTTAAAAAAAACCCTTAATTTTTAGTCAGCGGGGTTTTTTGTTATGTAGATGAGTGAAGTTCATGCTTTTCTCCGTGGACCTGTAGTCCCCGAAAGAAACATAATAAGGTCAGTCCAACTTTTTTTGTGCCTTTCTTTCTAAGCCAAAACCACTAAGCCGAAGAGCTGTCCGTGATGATAACCCTTGCCCTTGGTGCCACTACTGATGTCCAGTCCCAGGCCCAAACCCTTGCCTGTGTTTGGCACTTCTGTTGTCCAATCCAAGCCCAAACCTTGCCTCTGCTGGCACTTCTGTTGTCCAGTCCCAGGCCCGGGACCCTTGCCTTGTGCTGGCACTTTCTGTTGTCCAATCCCTTGCCTCTGCTGGCACTTCTGGTGTCCAATCCCGGGCCCCCAAACCTTGCCTGTGCTGGCACTTCTGTTGTCCAATCCCAGGCCCAAACCCTTGCCTGTGCTGGCACTTCTGTGTTCGTCCCAGGCCCAAACCCTTGCCTGTGCGCACTTCTGTTGTCCAATCCCAGGCCAAACCTAACCTCTCCCTGACACTTCGGGTGTCCAATCCCAGGCCCAAACCTAACCTCTGCTGGCACTTCTGTTGTCCAATCCCAGGCCCAAACCTTACCTGGGGCTGGTACTTCTGTTGTCCAATTCCCAGGCCCAAACCTAACTTCTGCTGGCATTTTCAAAAACTTCTAAGAAAAAAGTGGGGAAACCCATCATTAAAAAAATCAAAGGGAAGAACACCTGTCCCCACTGTGAACCAATCTCAAGTTTCGGATTCTTTAATAACAGAAAAGAAAGCAGTTGCTAATCTGCTTGCTTCAACCATTGAAAAGAATTCCTCCTCTTCTAATAAATCAGTCACTTTTGTCAAACACAAAGCCCTAAAAAGAAAATCTCCGCAACTTTTCATCCGACAACATGGAAGACTACAATTTTCCTTTTAACATTAAACGAGCTGAAATCTGCCTTACTTCTCTTGCAGCGATTCCTCCCAGGTATAGATGACATACATTATCAACTATTGAAACATCTTCCGCAAGAAGGTCTGAACTTTCCTGTTACAGGTATACAACCACGTGTGGACTAACAGGTTGCTTTCCACCCTCTTGGCGGACAGCCCTCATTATTCCCTTTCCCCAAACCTGGAAAAGATCTTTCTAATCCATCTAACTACCGTCCCATAGCTTGACCAGCTGTGTCTGAAAATTTGGGATGGAAAAAATGGTCAATGCTAGGCCCCCATGGGGGAACTCGAAACCGATGGCCTTTTGGCGAAAGAACAGTGTGGTTTCCGCAAACATCGTAGAAACAGTGACCATTTGATTCCGTCTGGAATCTACACTTAGGAACGCTTTTTAAACAGACAGCATGCCAGGGCTTTTTTCTTCCGACTTGGAAAAGGGCCTACGATACCACCGGAAGTCGGGGATACTTCATGATCTCCCACGATCGGGGTTTTCGAGGTCATCTTCCGCTTTTTATTCAAAATTTTTTGGCAGAACGACAGTTTTCAGGTCCGGGTTGGCACACTCCTCTGATGTCCACGAGCAGGAGTTGGGTGTTCCACAGGGGAGCATACTATCTCCTGCCCTCTTTTGTATTAAGAAACAACAACATTGTTTCAATCAGTTCAGGGAGGGTTCAGAAATGCTCATTGTTTTTTGGAGATTTTGCCGTCTACGCAACTGGAAGCCTGTACCCCGAGTGGGCCAGCCAGGCTCCCCCGCTTTGCGTAGATAAAATCCATCGGTGGGGGCGGATGAAAACGGTTTCACCTTTTCTGGCTACAAAAACCCAGTGTATTCACTTCCAAAATTTCCGTCAGTTTTTTTCCAGATCCGGAACTTACAAGTAGGGAAATCTCCCATTCCCAGCTGTTAAAGAGGCCAAATTTCTGGGAGTCATTTTTGACCAAAAACTTAACTTTCTCAGCCATTTTTAAAAAACCTCAAAACTGCTTGCCAAAAGGCACTGAATATTCTGCGGGTCGAAACACACACCGACTGGGGCCTGATAAGAAAACTTTGTTGCACCCCTACAGAGCCCCTGGTCCGTTCCAAACTGGACGACGGTTGTGCTGTGTACGGCTCCGCAAGATCATCTTACCTCAAACTCTTGGACCCTATCCACCAACAAGGGCTTCTCTCTGTCTTGGAGCGTTTTCCCCAACCACCCCTGTGTACAGCCTGTACGCAGAGGGCAGGGGAACCTTCACTGTCCAAACCACAGGCTGAAACTGTCTTTGAATTATTACATCCGACTGTTCTCAGAACCGCAGAATTCCTGCCTATGACTGTGTTTTTGACCCTCCGTTCCAAAGTAAGTTTGAAACAAACCCGAAAAGTATTCCGCCGTTTGGGCTTCGTATGCAGCCTCACGTGCGGAATGCAGGTATAGACCTGGGAGTAGTTTCCGATTTTTTTTCCCAAATTTCCCGGGTCAACCTCCATGGCCCTTTTTCACACCCCGAGATCGTTTTGATCTCGCAGCTTTCCGTAAGGAGTCTACCACTCTCTGGCGTACAAGGCTTTGTATGCCGAGCTCTGTTTCCAAATTCCCATCCTATCAAAAAGTTTTCACTGACGGTTCCAAGTCTGAGGATGGGGGTGGCCTGTGCAGCCTACTGCCCTGGGGCTCCTTTTTCAATATTGTTGGAACATATACATCAGATGCTTCTGTCTATTCTGCTGAACTTACTGCTCTAGTACTTTGGGTTTGAAGATAATCTCCCATTCTTTCGAGGAGGGACTTTCTGGTTCTGTCGGGTTCGCTGTCACTTTGGGGCCATAGCTGGCCGCAACCTTCAGCATCCAGAACTTTACTTTTTTTGGAACTTTTAGCAAGTTGAAGGCGGGGCGGTTACAACATTACTCTTGCTTGGGTTCCTGGCCATGTTGGCATCGGCGGGAACGAAATGGTTGATCGTTTAGCCAAGAACGCCACAAGAGAGAAACTGTCCAACACTTAATCCCCTGCTCAGATGTGAAACCCAAAATTAACGATTATGTAGAGACCTCTGGCAGGAGGATTGGAACACACAGAAAGAATAACAAAATCTTTCAGATCCGTCCAAACCTTAAAGACTTCCTCCCATCTACGTCGGGTGGTCGTAAAAAGGAAACGGTTCTGTGCCGGCTGCACACCGGCCATTCGTATTTTACCCATTTTTACCTTTTAAAGAGTGAAGAAGGCTCCGTGGTGCATTCCATGTCCCTGCACCACTCACAATGAAACATTGTTCTTTTAGAGTGTTGGACTTGCACGATGTGAGACACAAACATTTTACAGCGGAGTCCATGAAGATCCTGTTCAGGATGTCCCGCCTGACGTGATCCTTGGGTTTTTTTAGAGAAATTAACATTTTTCATCTTTATTTGAGATTTTACGGAAGAAGGATTTTTAACAAAATTTCTGTTCGTTTGTTAGACGATGTCATTTAACGAGAAAGTGTGAAAGTTTTTTTTTTTTTTTTTTTTTTAAATGACTGGGGAGGTTTGATTTTAACGTGGTGACAGCCCTGATGTGGCCCTCTGCGGTCGGCTGGGGTATAAGCAACATTATCTTATCTGTGTCCAATCCCAGGCCCAAACCTTGCCTGTGCGGCACTTTTGTTGTCCAATCCCTGGCCCAAACCTTGCCTCTGCTGACACTTCTGTTGTCCAATCCCAGGCCCAAACCTAACCCGTGCTGGCACTTCTGTTGTCCAATCCCAGGCCCAAACCCTTGCCAGTGCTGCACTTCTGTTGTCAAATTTCCCCGGCCCAAACCCTTGCCTAAAGCTGGCACTTCTGTTGTCCAGTCTCAGGCCCAAACCCTTGCCTGTGCTGGCACTTCTGTTGTCCAATGCCAGTCCCAAATCCTTGCCTGTGCTGGCACTTCTGTTGTCCAATGCCAGTCCCAAATCCTTCCTGTGCTGGCACTTCTGTTGTCCCAGTCCCAGTCCCAAATCCTTGCCTGTGCTGGCACTTCTGTTCTCCAGTCCCAGTCCCAAATCCATGCCTGTGCTGGCACTTTTGTTGTCCAATCCAGACCCAAACCCTTGCCTGTGCTGGCACTTCTGTTGTCCAGTCCCAGTCCCAAATCCTTGCCTGTGCTGGCACTTCGTTGTCCAATCCCAGCCCAAACCTTGCCTGTGCTGGCACTTCCGTTGTCCAATCCCAGCCCAAACCTTGCCTCTGCTGGTACTTCTGTTGGCCAGTCCCAGCCCCAGACCCTTGCCTGTGCTGGCACTTCTGTTGTCCAATCCCAGGCCCAAACCCTTGCCTCTGCTGGCACTTCTGTTGTCCAATCCCAGGCCCAAACCTAACCTGTGCTGGCACTTCTGTTGTCCAATCCCAGGCCCAAACCCTTGCCTGTGCTGGCACTTCTGTTGTCCAATCCCAGGCCCAAATCTTTGCCTGTGCTGGCACTTCTGTTGTCCAATCCCAGTCCCAAATCCTTGCCTATGCTGGCACTTCTGTTGTCCAGTCTCAGGCCCAAACCCTTGCCGGTGCTGGCACTTCTGTTGTCCAATCCCATTCCCAAATCCTTGCCTGTGCTGGCAGTTCTGTTGTCCAATCCCAGTCCCAAATCCTTGCCTGTGCTGGCACTTCTGTTGTCCAATCCCAGTCCCAAATCCTTGCCTGTGCTGGCACTTCTGTTGTCCAATCCCAGGCCCAAACCTTGCCTGTGCTGGCACTTCTGTTGTCCAATCCCAGGCCCAAACCTTGCTCTGCTGGTACTTCTGTTGTCCAATCCCAGGCCCAGACCCTTGCCTGTGCTGGCACTTCTGTTGTCCAATCCCTTGCCTCTGCTGGCACTTTTGTTGTCCAATCCCAGGTCCAAACCCTTGCCTGTGCTGGCACTTCTGTTGTCCAATCCCTTGCCTCTGCTGGCACTTCTGTTGACCAATCCCAGGCCCAGACCCTTGCTGTGCTGGCACTTCTGTTGTCCAATCCCAGGCCCAGACCCTTGCCTGTGCTGGCACTTCTGTTGTCCAAACCCTTGCCTGTGCTGGCACTTCTGTTGTCCAATCCCTTGCCTCTGCTGGTACTTCTGTTGTCCAGTCCCAGGCCCAGACCCTTGCCTGTGCTCGCACTTCTGTTGTCCAATCCCTTGCCTCTGCTGGCACTTCTGTTGTCCAATCCCAGGCCCAAACCTTGCCTCTGCTGGTACTTCTGTTGTCCAGTCCCAGGCCCAGACCCTTGCCTGTGCTCGCACTTCTGTTGTCCAATCCCTTGCCTCTGCTGGCACTTTTGTTGTCCAATTCCAGGCCCAAACCCTTGCCTGTGCTGGCACTTCTGTTGTCCAATCCCTTGCCTGTGCTGGCACTTCTGTTGTCCAATCCCAGGCCCAAACCCTTGCCTGTGCTGGCACTTCTGTTGTCCAATCCCTTGCCTGTGCTGGCACTTCTGTTGTCCAATCCCAGGCCCAAACCCTTGCCTCTGCTGGCACTTCTGTTGTCCAATCCCAGGCCCAAACCTTGCCTGTGCTGGCACTTCTGTTGTCCAATCCCAGGCCCAAACCCTTGCCCGTGCTGGCACTATCTGTTGTCCAATCCCTTGCCTGTGCTGGCACTTCTGTTGTCCAATCCCAGGCCCAAACCTAATCTCTGCTGGCACTTCTGATGTCCAATCCCAGGCCCAAACCCTTGCCTATGCTGGCACTTCTGTTGTCCAATCCCAGGCCCAAACCTTGCCTGTGCTGGCACTTCTGTTGTCCAATCCCAGGCCCAAACCTAACCTCTGCTGGCACTTCTGATGTCCAATCCCAGGCCCAAACCCTTGCCTGTGCTGGCACTTCTGATGTCCAATCCCAGGCCCAAACCCTTGCCTGTGCTGGCACTTCTGTTGTCCAAACCCTTGCCTGTGCTGGCACTACTGATGTCCAATCCCAGGCCCAAACCCTTGCCTATGCTGGCACTTCTGATGTCCAGGCCCAGCCCCAAACCCTTGCCTATGCTGGCACTTCTGTTGTCCAGTCCCAGGCCCAGGCGATCAGAGGTGGGGAGGTTAACTGTCCAGTCAGAGTGGTGAAAATGTGCCTTCATATGACAGTCATGGGCTGTTTGTGCTCCTTCCATGGTATAGCCAGATGGGTGCCAGTGTAGAACCCCAGACGATGAGCAGGTTTTTTGCCAGGCTTACATCTATGGCCAGAAACCACCCCCCCCCTCCACTCAGGATTCAGCCTTAAAATGGGTATGTGCGATTATTAACTTATGGGGAATGTATGTGAACCTCTAGGAGGAAGAAAATTGGCAGAGTTTCATAAGAGCATGCACTTCACTTTGAACTATATTTCGTCTGTCTTAGAGATATAGGTCGTGTCACTGTCACCAAGTTGTCATCAGACACGTGACATTTTATGATGACAATCAATTTTACAGCATGCAAGCATGCGCAATCACCATGCTGATGCAAGTTGTTAGTGTTAGATGAATCTGAGGCCTACCTGCGTGATCCATCCGCTCCCTGGCAGTACAGGTCCCACTGGTTGTCCCAACAATGTCATACAAAACTTGTCACTTGTCACACACAATACTACAAAAGAGGGTCAGGTGAGCCCTTTGCAGCTTGTTTTTGTCTTGCATACCTGTTTGTTTCATTGGCAGCAGTCTTAAAAAAACAAAGAGGTACAAACAATACGAAAAAATCAAGTGGTGTAGCAGTGTCAGGTAACGAATGACCGGCCCAGTGGGTTCCTGACATTGACGCACCTCGGCCATATCATGTGTAGTGGGCTGCCATTTTGTCTGAAGCGCTGCCAGTGGAGCATTGTATTCTGGGTCGCTTTGCACTTCACCGTCTTCTTCAACACCACTACCTACTTCTATATCATTTCATTCTCCTCTCTCTTTCAAACGTCTCCACTTCTACAATAATTTGATCTAACTCCTCTTGCGAGTAGTTGATCATCTCTTCGTCGTTCGTAGCAGACGCCAAAGCAGCCATTGTGAAAGTCGGTCGGTTTCATTCACAAACTTACTCACTCGCTGTGTTTGTGCCTTTTCTCAATGAACACGCGTGGTTCCATCACCCAAAAATAGTGCCAACACTTGATTGGGCCATGCCTGAGTCTTCCTAGTTACTGTCTGCGACTCTGCGTGGCTACACACGTGATCACTGCATGATGGAAAAATTCCCACAGGCAGGTCCCGGTAATTCCCGGTACGAGGAGAACAGGCGCCCGACATTAAGTCCCGGTTTCTCCTGTTGCAAGTATAACAGGGTTAAGGGCACATGAAGTCCAGACTCTCTTTGCCATTTGCACCTGTGGTTGAGCATTGCTGATGCCAACATTTGTCGTGCAGCAGGCTGGAAGTCACAACCTTTGGCAGATTTTACTTGTGTGATATGATTGAAGACAGGGAGGCAGTTGACTGTCTCTTGGGGTTTTGTCGGTGCCTAGGGGGTGACACATCCCTTGTGATTTTACCCTGACCCTTTTTGGTTGAATGGCCCTGTTGACACACCACTTCCACTTTTTGTCGTTGGTATGTTTTGCACAATATTGACTGAACTTTATCAAGTTACCAATGGTATTTTTTGGTAAGTGCTTTGCGCTTTGTCAAGTTACCAGTGGTATTTTATATGATTAGTGCGCAGAAAGGGATTTTGAGGTGGCACTCTTGCATGAAAGGGTCTTTGCACTATCAGAATTACTTTCTCACTTTTCCAACATGGCTTGGGAGGGAATCTTCTTTTCCTGATGCTGAACTTGAGAAATTCTTTGTCTTTGACATGTGCAACTATGTCTTTGATGTGTACTTATATTTCTTGTTAATTTGTACCTTGACTTGACGGAAAGCTAGGACTAAGTCCTTCAGCCTGAAGATTAAGCATGGAGACTTTCATGTAAGGTCCTGATTAGCCACTGACACCAAGTTCAAGGCTTGTGGAACCATGCAGGGACATTCTCATGTGAGTTGAATGTCTTCTTCATCAGATGAGTGTGCACCATCATTTTCAATATTCTGCCGTTTGTTGAGACTGGCAAGTATGAGAAAAAGGAATTTTGCCTCTAAAAGTAGTGTTATGAAACCTGTGCAAATACTAGAACATCCTCTCACATCCCCGCTTTGTGGGGAAAAGGTATGAAAACTGAGCTAGTTCCAATGTGATTTGACAAAGTGAACTCTCTGCAGGCTATCTCTTTTGCTGGCTAGCTAGGAATGGAGGCAAGGTTAGTTCCCTACTCTCCTTTTTTTTTTTTTGGGGGGGGTTGAATTTTTTGGTTGTTTTGTTTTGTTCGTGTGGGGAGGGGGCCCAGGAGGGGAGGTGGAGTGGGTCATGGATGATATGGCAATGCTCCACACCAAGTGAGGAGAAGGATTGGTAAGTATTTTGTAAAACTTCGTTTAGCAATACAAATCCTTTGCTAAAAGAAAATGCCTGCTCATCTTTAAAAACAAACATACAAATAAAACTCATTGCTTGCCTCTAAGTCTTTCTTGACAGCAAAATTTTGTTTATTTCTCTTCTTCAAGATGTGGTGTAAATTGGTAAAGTTCTGGTGTTTTTCTTTAGTACACTGATTTTATGGAAGGTATAGCGTAAACTGGTAAAGTTCTGGTGTTTTTCTTTAGTACACTGGTTTTATGGAAGATATATCGTAAACTGGTAAAGTTCTGGTGCTTTTCTTTAGTACACTGATTTTATGGAAGATATAGCGTAAACTGGTAAAGTTCTGGTGTTTTTCTTTAGTACACTGATTTTATGGAAGATATAGCGTAAACTGGTAAAGTTCTGGTGTTTTAAACTTTTTCTTTAGTACACTGATTTTATGGAAGATATAGCGTAAACTGGTAAAGTTCTGGTGTTTTTCTTTAGTACACTGGTTTTATGGAGTGTAGTACAATGTGTGCTGTTCGCACTGTGATAGGTGAGGGGCTTATGGAAGGAGTTGGATGACTTTCTGGAGCAGTCGCTCGACAGTCGGGACATTGTCAACTCTGTCATTGACAAGACCCAGGAAAGTTCTCCATCGATGCTGCCAACATCCAGATCAGCATACCCCATCTTGTGCTGCGGGAATGTGAGCAGGAAATGCGCAGGGTGAGTGCAGGGTCGTAGGGCTGGGAAGCTGTGTCTGGGGCTACATCTGTCTCTTGAATGAATAGTATGAGAGAGCTATAATTCTAGTGCACACGCAGAAATACACATGCAAATGCATGCGCTCACTCTCTTTCTCTCTCTCTCTCTCTCTCACTCATACATACACACACACACATACACATACACATGCACACACCCACACACATACACACACACATAGATGAAAGCCAGACACTCTCAGAACCAAATACAATAATTTTGCAAAATGTCCATGTGGTGAAACAAAAAAATGCATAGCTTATGTTTGACCGCAAGGCTTTTAGAGAATACTTACATACAAACATCTCTTTCACTCTTCACACCAGCAAAGAAATGGCTGGCTGTGTGCTTGGCTGGAGTACACTGGCGCTCATCACATTCATACATCTATGCGCAAACATTCTTATTTGACCTAATAACACGTACTTAGGCAGAAAACACTAAACTGAAGCCTAAACAGAAACTGCATCTGTCACACACACACACACACACACACACATGCACACACACACACACACACATGCACGCATATGCACACTGTGGTAGCATTGCTTTTATGCATGATTTTTATCTGGGGATGTTGCTGTCGTTTGTGTGTGTGTGTGTGTTGCTTGTTTGTTTTGTTTTCTTGTACTTTGTTGGAGAGGTTAACCAAAATGCAGTTGAATGCGATAAATAGCAGGGTATGCAGTTGAGAGTTAGTAGATTAGGATTTATTATCCCATGGTACATGTGGTTGCAGCGCCAGGTAGAGAAGATCTATGAAGGAGGGGAACTCAATCTGGAGAGTGTGCTGCAGTTGTGGAACCTGTCACTTCGCATGTACATCCAGAGACTGCAGCAAGGTGGGATGTTGGTTTTCTTTGTGTCTCATGTATGTGTCTCGTTTATTGGAATTTTTGTGTCTGTTCAGTTTTGTCTTTTGTTCAAAACCTTGAGGCGTGTTAGGGACATGACAGTTTTCTGCTGTTCATCAGTTTTTAATTCATTTTGTTAACAAGCAAATTGATTTTTTAAGACAAACATGAAACTGAGGTACAGTTTGAAAGAAATAATACATACACACAAAACTGTCAGTGTTATTGTAGGATTGCACAAATTTTATAAAAGAAACAAACAAATCTTCTTAATGGATACAGTTTGATATGCCTGTGTCTGTCTGCTGTTGATGTTTATGATTGACAGTTTGATCAATCAGCTGGACTGAGAAGGTCCAGAAGTCAGTCCAAACATCAAAACCAACTGGCCACATTTTTGTCTCCTAACTCATTGCCATTTGAGTCTAGATCTGTTTCAAACGTAGGTACAATCAGCACCGATATGTGAGTCACCATCATCGATATAGCACCACCCAGGCTGCCAACTCATCCACAGTCATTTTAAATGGATTGTTCTTTGTCACCTCATTGACTTTTTTTGATAGCCACGCTGGATACACACTGCCACATAAATGCTATGGAAACAAATTGTTGTCACACATTAAGTTAACTTCTTAGTTGCCCTTGGCTTCATACTAGAACAACTTAGAAAGCTGCCGTTAGTTTTGCTTGTTGGGGCAGGTACAGAGACTTGCAGACCTGTTTACCCTTACGATTTTGCCATCTATTTTTTATGGGAAAAAAATCAAAATTACGCCCCCCCCCCCCCCCCCCCCCCCCCCCCCCCCCCCCCAAAAAAAAAAAAAAAAAATTTATGGGAAAAATCAAAGAAAGAAAATTGTTTAGCTCTAAACGGTTATTGGGAAAAAAGTATAGCCCGTGTTTAGTGCGACAGTGATTGATGTTGCTGGGTTTTACAGTCCATTCAACATGTTGTGGTCACTTTAGCAGCCCTTGCACTGCTGATCGATCAGACTTGGTCAGAATGGCTTATAGACTGTAGGGGTGTGCCTGAACATGCGGTGTTTTGAAATGACCTGGAAGTGGGGAGTCTGCATCAAGATTACTGAAGGACTCCCGATGTTTCATAATCAGGTCAGTGACCACAATAGTCAGTCATGCACATTACCAACAAAAAATGGACAAATGCACAGTAAATTATGTCTGCTGTTACATGCCCTACCCTGTTCCTCTCTCTCCACTTTCCCCTTGGTTTTTTCTGCCTGTTTGTGAGGATCGTTGCATCCACAGTGCCCTTCACTCGAGGTCCCACTTTTCTGTTGACATGTTTTCTGGCTCCCTTCCCTCTTCATCAGGGATTTCCCCCCGGGGGGTTGCGACCTTGTCGTGGTCGGAGGGTTTGCGTGGTCCAGTGATCCCTTAGGCTTTGCTGGCGGGGGCATCAATACTCGAAGATAGGCTGTTTTTTTCACACTGCTTCTAGGCCTGAGAGGTGCAGATGCTGTTTGGCCTAAGCGTAACGTGGTAAGGAGTTGATGCCCCTGGTAGGGCTTCCATGTCAGATAGGCTAAGGGTGAGGATCCTGACTAAGAGTAACCCGCCTTTCTCCTTTTCTTGTTTTCTGCCTTTATTTGGCCCTTTTCTATCTTCGTCTCCCCTTCAAGTCTTCTTTTCCACACTCCTTTTCTCTCTGTGGTCTCCTTAAGATCCGCCGCGTTTGCCGTGCGGTGCGACCTGTGTCGGAGGGGAATGAGATCCTGGTGATTGAGAGGGCCAGCGCTCTCAACACATCACTTTGGCTCGGACCTCTCCTAGACAGGGAGTACACCTTGGCCCGGGTGTACTAATCGGCTCCCCTTTTTGGGGCTGGGTCAGACAGACAGTCCCCTTGCTGGCCAAGTAAACCCCTGCAGTGCTCAGCTCTCTGTTCCCGGGAGTTGAGCATGATCGGGGGGGATAGGGTTGGTGGTGTCTGTGTGTCGTATGTCTCCCCCGAAGCTGGAAGGGTCAAGACATTGGTTTCTTGGCCCTGGCCCCTTAGTTGGACTCGAAGGTGGGTGGGTAAGGGAGAGATGAATCACAATAAACTAAATTATGACTTCTTTAAAAACATTCCCCCCAAAAGGAAGAGAAGGCAGCATCCCTATTTCAGGGGATTGTCAAACAGATAGTGACTCTGATACCGAAGTTCGACAGAAGACAGGTTTTTGGGTTTCCCTGGCTCGTGTGGAGGGGAGGGAAAGCAGGAAAGACCCCTTTCAGCTCTGAGCCCGTTTGCCATTCAAAAGGGTTTTCAAGGAATAGCAGGCGACCTCGGTCCTCAAGGGGGTTGAGGAATGGCTCATTTCTCATTCAAAGCAAAATCACAAAAACAATCTGAACAGTGCAGAAAGCAAAAAACTTGTGGACAGGGAGATCAGGGTAACTCCCCACAAACCAATTAAATTCTCCAAAAGGTGTGATTCGATGCAGAGATCTAACGGGTGTTTCAGAGGCAGAAATAAAAGGAGCTGGCGCCCCGGGGTGTGACGGAGGTGCGCAGGGTGACGGTCAGGAAGGGTTCAGAGAGAGTGGCCACCAAACCCCCTCTTTCGACCTTCTGCAGCCTGTGCTGCCTCCGGTCATCAAATTTGGGTTACCTAAATGTTCATGTTCAGCTATATGTGCCGTCCCATTGAGGTGCTTCAGGTGCCAGAAGTTTGGCATGTCAGGGACCGCTGTTCTGGGCAGGAGGTATGTGGTGTTTGTGCAAGGCAACCCTTGATGGGCCGTGTCATGACCCGGACATTGTGCTAACTCCCGTGGCGACCACCCCTCCTCTTCACGAAACTGCCCCCTTTGGATTCAAGAGTCTGCTATTACAACGAGTTAAAAGGAAAAAGAAGATCTCATTTTTTGAAGCCGGAAAAAAGGTTGTGGGCAGTCAGACGCCGACAGCTTTTTCCCTATGCTTCGGCTGTCAAGAAAGCTCCCATGTTCCTACTCGGTCGTCTGCTGCCAGACTGATGAATTCATGTTCTCGAAGACTTTTGCAAGTAAGATCTGTCAGTTCTGGTGGTAGCAAGTCCACACCTTCCAACCAAAAAAGACTGCCCTGGTGGAGGCAAAAAATCCGCCACCCTCAGACTGCCCAGCAGTCTACAACATCTGCTGCGGGCAGATGAAAAAACCCAGCACCCGCACCTCGAACCCATGTCCAGTGCCCGTGCGGGCAAGGGAGTTCAAACAACCCGTGTGGAGTGGTAGAGATGAAGAAGAAACCTCCACCTTCCCAAATCCAGCCCTTCTTCGCTGTTGGCAAGTCTCCCATCAGGTCTGTAGACCAACACTCTCCTGTGAAACTAAACTAACAAGTTCACTCCATTGGAAGCAGATGTTGAGGAGGAGATGACCTGATCTCTCTCCTTTTCCCCCTCTGCACCATGGTAATACAATATTCCTTTGGGAATATCCGTGGTCTAAATTCCAACTTCGAGGAGCTGCGCTTCTGTGTCAGTCTCTAAAACCTTCTGTCGTGGCTCTTAAAGAAACTCAAATTCAAAGCCAGAGACCTTTACTCTTTCTGGCTTTAATATTCTTTCGAAACCCTGCACAACCATCCACGTTGGGACTGTCGGGCGGTGTTGCCTTCCCCTTACACAAAACTTTTTTGTTAGCCCTGTCACTCTGTCTACCTCTCTTCAGGCTGTAGCTGCGAGAGTCACTCTCCCCCAGACTGTGACAATCTGTTCTCTTTATCTCTCACCTTCTGTCCCGGTTTGTCGTCAGGACCTTGTCGTCTGATAGAAGAACTCCCTCGACCTTTTTTGCTGTTGGGTGACTTTACGGTCACAATCTCTTTGGGGTAGTGCCGGTACGTCACCAGAGGTCTGCTAATTGAGGATGTCCTTTCAGACTTGGATTTGTGTTGTCTGAATGACGGATCTGCAACTTATCTCCACTTTCCCCAGGTTCACTTTCGTGTTTAGATTTGTCGGTTTGTGACCCCCCGCTGGTCCTGGACTTTGGTGGTCTGTCCATGACGATCTGCACGGAAGTGACCATTTCCCTGTCCTTCTACAACCTGTATTAACTGCACATGTCTCTGTCTCTCGCATCTCAATTATAAGAAAGGGAAACTGGGATCTATTTGCAGCCACTATTTCCAAGGAGTTCCAGGACACTGATTTTCTTCAGAGTCCGGACCCAGCAGAATCTCTGACTAATACTATGATTAAATGTGCTAAAGCCTGTATTCCAGTGTCTTCCGACAAATTCAAATGCCAAAAACACCCCGGTTTGATTCAGATTGCCAACAAATTTCCAAAGTCCGAAAACGGGCTCAGCGTCGGTATACCATCGACCTTCGGGTCCAACGCTCGAGCCCCTCAAAAACTCGTGCTAAATCAGACACACTTTTAAAATCAGTAAACGTCGGTCCCGGAGAAGCTTCTGTCCAGGCTGACATCAAAAACTTCTAAGAAAAAGTGTGGACATCATTAAGAAAATCAAAGGGAAGAACACCTGTCCCACTGTGAACCATCTCAAATTTTTCGGATTCTTTAATAACAGAGAAGAAAGCAGTTGCTAATTGCTTGCTTCAACCCTTGAAAAGAATTCCTCCCCTTTTTAATAATCAGTCACTTTTGTCAAAAACAAAGCCCAAAAAAAAATCACCTGCAACTTTTCATCCGACAACATGGAAGCTACAATTCCTTTCACATTAAACGAATGAAATTGCCTTACTCTCTTGCAGCGATTCCTCTCAGGTATAGATGAATTTATTATCAACTATTAAAATCTTCGCAAAAGGTTGAACATCTGTTAAGGTATACAACCACGTGTGGACTACAGGTGCTTTCCACCTCTTGGCGGAAAGCCCTGTTATTCCATCCCAAAATGGAAAAGATCTTTATCCATCTAACTACGCCATACTTTGACAAACTGTGTCTGTAAATTGATGGAAAAAATGTCAATGTAGGCTCATGTGGAAAAATCGAAACCGATGCCTTTTGGCGAAGAAAGTGTGGTTTCCGCAAAATCGTGTTTCGTTGACCATTTGATTCGTCTGGAATCTTACTTTGGAACGCTTTTTTTAACAGCAGCTGCGTGGCAATTTTCTTCGACTTGGGAGGCCACGATACCACCTGGAAAAACGGGGATACTTCATGATCTCCACGATCTGGGTTTCGAAAGGGCATTTCCGTCTTTATTCAAAATTTTTGGCAGAAGCAGTTTCAGGTCCCGGGTTTGGGACCACTCCTCTGGTCCACGAGCAGGAGTTGGGTTTCCCAGGGGAGCATACTGTTCCTGCCTCTTAGTTTAAAATCAACAACATTGGAATAGTTCAGCAGGGTTCGAATGCTCATTGTTTGTGGATGATTTTGCTGTCTCGAAGGAAGCTGTACCGAGTGTCCCGGCAGGCTCCAGTTTGCGTTAGATTAAAATCCATCGGTGGGCGGATGAAAACGGGGTTTTACCCTTTTTTGTACAAAACCCAGTGTATTCATTCCATAATTTCCGTCAATTTTTTCCAGATCCCGGGCTTTTAAGTAGGGAAATTCCCATTTCCAGCTGTTAAAGAGGCAAATTTCTGGGAGTATTTTTGACCAAAAACTTAACTTTCTCAGCATATTAAACTCAAAACTGCTTTTCCAAAGGATGATATTCTGCGGGTCGTAGCACACACCGACTGGGGCGCTGATAAGAAAACTTTGTTGAACCTCTACGAGGCCTGGTCCGTTTCAAACTGGACTTCGGTTGTGCTGTCTACGGCTCCGCAAGATCATCTTACCTCAAACTTCTTGGCCCTATCCACCATCAAGGGCTTCGTCTCTGTTTGGAGCGTTCCGCACCACCCTGTGTACTGCCTGTACGCAGAGGCGGGCGAACCTTCATTGTCCAAACCCCAGGCTGAAACTGTCTTTAAATTATTATATCCGACTGTTCTCGAACCGCAGAATCCTGCCTATGACTGTGTCTTTGACCCTCCGTTCCAAAGTAAGTTTGAAACAAACCCGAAATGTATTCCGCCGTTTGGGCTTCGTATGCAGCCTCTCGTGCGGAATGCAGGTATAGACCTGGGAGTAGTTTCCGATTTTTCCAAGTTTCCGGATCAACCTCCATGGACCTTTTTCACACCAGAGATTCGTTTTGATCTCGCAGCTTTCCGTAAGGAGTCTACCAGCTCTCTGGCGTACAAGGCTTTGTATGCCGAGCTCTGTTCCAAATTCCCATCCTATCAAAAAGTTTTCACTGACGGTTCCAAGTCTGAGGATGGAGTGGCCTGTGCAGCCTACTGCCCTGGGGCTCCTTCTCAGATATTGTTGGAACATATACATTCAGATGCTTCTGTCTATTCTGCTGAACTTACTGCTCTAGTACTGGCTTTGAAGATAATCTCCCATTCTTCGAGGAGGGACTTTCTGGTTCTGTCGGATTCGCTGTCAGCTTTGGAGGCCATAGCTGGCCGCAACCTTCAGCATCCAGAACTTTTACTTTTTTTGGAACTTTTTAGCAAGTTGAAGGCGGACGGTTACAACATTACTCTTGCTTGGGTTCCTGGCCATGTTGGCATCGGCGGGAACGAAATGGTTGATCGTTTAGCCAAGAACGCCACAAGAGAGAAACTGTCCAACACTTCTATCCCCTGCTCAGATGTGAAACCCAAAATTAACGATTATGTGAGAGACCTCTGGCAGGAGGATTGGAACACACAGACGAATAACAAACTCTTTCAGATCCGTCCAAACCTTCAGGAGTTCCTCCCATCCACGTCGGGAGGTCGTAAAGAGGAAACGGTTCTGTGCCGGCTGCACACCGGCCATTCGTATTTTACCCATGCTTACCTTTTAAAGAGTGAAGAAGCTCCGTGGTGCATTCCATGTCATGCGCCACTCACAATGAAACATGTTCTTTTAGAGTGTTGGGACTTGCACGATGTGAGACACAAACATTTTACAGCGGAGTCCATGAAGATCCTGTTCAGGGATGTCCCGCCTGACGTGATCCTTGGGTTTTTGAGAGAAATTAACATTTTTCATCTGATTTGAGATTTTACGGAAGAGGATTTTTTAACAAAGTTTCTGGTTCGTTTGTAGACGATGTCATTTAACGAGTTGTGAGGTGTTTTTTTTTTTTTTTTTTTTTTTTTTTTTTTTTAATGACTGGTGAGTTGATTTTAACGTGGTGACAGCCCTGATGTGGCCCTCTGCGGTCGGCTGGGCTATAAGCAACATTATCTTATCTTATCTTATCTTCATCAGGGATTTGGCTGGCCAGATTAAATGGTCTTCCCAAATTTTAGAATGTATTCTGAAGTTCTTTAAAAAGATGCAACCTCATCCTGTGCTTGTTTGGATGAAAGAAAACAGTTTATGAAGCGTTGAACTGCAGATAACAACACAGGATTAATGAATGAGCAATCCACCAGAGTCAGCTTAGCAGAGGTTGCATTCACTGTGTTTTATTTACCAGTTCAGATAACAAAATGGCGACAGAATTGTCAGCCACCAGTAGTGTGTATGAACCTGATTTTGGTTTGACAAGATGTTGGCAGAGGGAATTTGTTGTGTTTGACTGTTATCAGTTGCCTTGTCTATATCTTCTTTTATTTTCTTATAACCTATTTGCCTTTACGGAATTTTCTGTACTAGTTTTAACTGTCAATAGCGTGAAATCTGGCAGTGTGTGTGTGTGGATAGTAGGATGAGTGTATATCAGCGGTAGTATGGTTGAGTGCTACCATTATTGTATATCTCATGTATATTTATAAGTATGTATCTGCACTTTTTAACCATAATTATTGTGTTGGCTGTAATATAGTTATGTAGTTTGTTAGCTGTAATATGGCTTCATGTTATGCATGTATTATGCTTGGATTAGATTTTAAAGTTCATTTTTATGTTCAAGTGACAATGTGAATTGTGAAATCATGTATTTTTATTATGTTTGTTTTTTTAAAAAGTGTTTTGTAATAAGTTTCTTGTGGTAATGATTTCAAAGTATGTACTTTACATGTATTGAAAATGTGCCATAGAAGCAGAGCTGGACACTGCCATTAAAATACAGTTTTAAAAAGTATGAATACAGAAAGAAGATCAAGCTGCAAGCACCATTCTTTGATTTTCGGCAGGAATGGCTGGTACTGTGGATTCTCAGCTGGTCAGGTTGTGGGTTTGATTCCCTTCAGAGCCATGTGCATTTGTGGGATTCTTCCGCCCATTAATGGCTCCTGCACAGTAAAGGAATGTAACCAGACAGTTAAGTTTCATCCTCGTAATGGATGCTCTTAATGGGGGCCGGATTAGCTCAGGTAGTAAAGTGCAGGACTCATAATCCTGGTGATCCTGAAGTTGTGGGTGTGAATCTTTGTGGGGTATTTCAGTACAGGGGGATTTTTCCCAAGGTGTTAACATTAGTTCTAACTCTACTTCCCAAAAAGACCTTTGAATGAGACAATAACTGAATAAGCCGAGGTTCTATGTGTGACAGCACACATAGCATCCTGCACACAGGAACTATCCCATCACCAATTTTCAGAAGAGAAGACCAGTTTGGACATTTGGATAGATGACACTTATACACATAGCCGTGATCCAAAAGAATAAAAATATGAGTGTAAAAATTTAGTGACTGAAAGACTGAATGATGCAGGAATGACTGAATGAAGTGCCGGATTGCCAGCCTGTAAAGTGAAGGAGATTGTAGAGTGCCTAGAGCTTGGTCTTTGACCAAGGATAGGTGCTGTATAATAATAATACGTCACTGAGATTATTGGTTATATGTCCTGACTAGCACTGCTGATGTCTGTATTTCTTGAGCCTGGTTGGTGCCAGGATATATTATAAAATTAAGCATAGAGTTCGACCAGTTTCAGACCAGAGTAAAACTCTGCAGCACCAGTCTCATCATTCTCATCCTGAAGTATCACATTCTGAACCCTCCATGCCTCCCTTTCATGATGACCACAGTGTCAGTTTTCTTTCCATGTATGTACTCTTGACAAGTTCATATTGTGATTGCAGGCATCAATGAGTTTATAGGAACTGTCATTTGACGGATGTGGTGGCACGCTCCAGAGGGGCACATTCAGTCACACTGGCTCAGTGACGAGCAATTATTGTTGTCAGTCGGGGGTGTAGTAGGTTGTGTGTTGCATATGTTGGATTAGAACAAGCACCGCTGAACACCATTGAAATGACAAAGCAGCAGTGCAGTGTCTACTCTGGTGTGTTGCCGTATGACAGTACGGTATTGACTCTCCATATGGATTGCCAGTGCTGGGGCTTGGACGGGACAGTCCGGGATGGGGAGCCAGGAGGAGCAGTGTGGCGGCAATGCCATCTGGATTGCCAGTGCTGGGGCTTGGACGGGACAGTCCGGGATGGGGAGCCAGGAGGAGCAGTGTGGCGGCAATGCCATCTGGATTGCCAGTGCTGGGGCTTGGACGGGACAGTCCGGGATGGGGAGCCAGGAGGAGCAGTGTGGCGGCAATGCCATATGGATTGCCAGTGCTGGGGCTTGGACAGGACAGTCGGGTTGGGGAGCCAGGAAGGAGCCAGTGTGGCGGCAATGCCATCTGGATTGCCAGTGCTGGGGCTTGGACGGGACAGTCCGGGATGGGGAGCCAGGAGGAGCAGTGTGGCGGCAATGCCATATGGATTGCCAGTGCTGGGGCTTGGACGGGACAGTCCGGCATGGGTCGAAGGGTCCTTTGAAGTCCTTTAAAGTCCTTATATTTAGAATTTTTGAGAAAAGGCCTTTAAAGTACTTTAATTTGACCAAGAGGTCCTTTAATATTTTGTCAAGGGCCTTTAAAATGCAATTTGGTCAGTTAAAGTCTTTTAATTTTGCGATACAAAAGAATATTTTCGGTTGCGGAAAAGAAAAACAGAACTTGAGGTATGAAATCAGAAGATCGGCATTTCTGTCGGGTCGCGCAAGCAGACGATGCTTCTCGCAGCCAGTTTCCTCGCAAGTCTCGCGTTCGAGATTTGACGATACTTCCAGGCGCCATCTTGCATCGTTCACACGTGTTTACCTGCTGAAAATTTTAAGCCCAGTTTTTCGTCCACAATGCCGGGCAAATGTTCTTTTCAAGATCGTAGGCTGAGAGACAAGGATTACAAGGACTGGGTGCGGAAAGTTCTGAGCGACAAACATGTAGCGCGCTATGCGTTTTGCGATTGCTCCGTAAACATCGCCTCAATGGGAGAATCCATGCTAAAGCAACACGCAAAAAGTGTGAAGCATCAGAAGAAAGAGAAACAGCATCACACACACACACACACACACGCACACACACACACACACGCACACACACACACACACTACAGACCAAGGCAACCATCATGACTAATAAGTGTGAAAGGCCTGTCTGGGTGTGTGAAACCTGACACCCATGCTAGTTTAGTTGCTGGGCAGTGCAGTGGTGGAAGGGTAAGGGATAGGACAACAGATAAGGGGAAGGAGGAAACTGAAAAGGATAGTTGGTGGATCCAGAGTATGCAGTGGCTGTGACTACTGACAGTTGAGCTCCAAAACTATGACTTGGGTCGCCTTGACCACTGAAAGGTGAAGTGAGGGGTAAACAGGTGTGAGTGTTCGTGGGTGCTTGCATGAGTGTGTGTGTGTGTGTGAGGAAGAGATCCACAAACTCAAGAGGAGAAAGGCAGCCACTGAAAAGGATGGCAAACAGTTGCTGTTTGAAGCTGATGCATTATGCCTCAAAGCCCAGCAGCAAAGCAGCTTGAGGCTCCTAGGACAAGCTAATGAACTGTGTAGTTCTTCCAAAAATAAACAAGAAACAGTGACCCTCTTAGAGAAGGAACTTGTCAACAAACAAGAAGAGCTGAAGCAAATGTGAAAAACACAGACAGTAGAAGATATTCCGGTAGGTCCTGTTTTATTTTGGTAGGGTCCTTTTATTGGTCCTTTAAAGTCCTTTTTTTGGTTCATAAGGGATACCTGGGATGCATGTCCGGGATGGGGAGCCAGGAGGAGCAGTGTGGCGGCAATGCCATCTGGATTGCCAGTGCTGGGGCTTGGATGGGACAGTCCGGAATGGGGAGCCAGGAGGAGCAGTGTGGCGGCAATGCCATATGGATTGCCAGTGCTGAGGCTTGGACGGGACAGTCCGGGATGGGGAGCCAGGAGGAGCAGTTTTGGCGGCAATGCCATCTGGATTGCCAGTGCTGGGGCTTGGACGGGACAGTCCGGGATGGGGAGCCAGGAGGAGCAGTGTGGTGGCATTGCCATATGGATTGCCAGTGCTGGGGCTTGGACGGGACAGTCCGGGATGGGGAGCCAGGAGGAGCAGTGTGGCGGCAATGCCATATGGATTGCCAGTGCTGGGGCTTGGACGGGACAGTCCGGGATGGGGAGCCAGGAGGAGCAGTGTGGCGGCAATGCCATATGGATTGCCAGTGCTGGGGCTTGGACGGGACAGTCCGGGATGGGGAGCCAGGAGGAGCAGTGTGGCGGCAATGCCATCTGGATTGCCAGTGCTGGGGCTTGGACGGGACAGTCCGGGATGGGGAGCCAGGAGGAGCAGTGTGGCGGCAATGCCATATGGATTGCTAGTGCTGGGGCTTGGACGGGACAGTCCGGGATGGGGAGCCAGGAGGAGCAGTGTAGCGGCAATGCCATATGGATTGCCAGTGCTGGGGCTTGGACGGGACAGTCCGGGATGGGGAGCCAGGAGGAGCAGTGTGGCGGCAATGCCATATGGATTGCCAGGGCTGGGGCTTGGACGGGACAGTCCGGGATGGGGAGCCAGGAGGAGCAGTGTGGCGGCAATGCCATCTGGATTGCCAGTGCTGGGGCTTGGACGGGACAGTCCGGGATGGGGAGCCAGGAGGAGCAGTGTGGCGGCAATGCCATATGGATTGCCAGTGCTGGGGCTTGGACGGGACAGTCCGGGATGGGGAGCCAGGAGGAGCAGTGTGGCGGCAATGCCATATGGATTGCCAGTGCTGGGGCTTGGACGGGACAGTCCGGGATGGGGAGCCAGGAGGAGCAGTGTGGCGGCAATGCCACTGGAGTGCCACAGATATTGAGACCCCCCCCCCCCCCTCAAAAAAATAGAAGAAAAAAAAGGACTTGCTATTTTTTTAATCTCTGGACATCTAGGGATATAAAAACCAGGGATGAAAGTGCTCTTTTCTTCGTAACTGTTATAGAAGAAGAAGAAGTAGGTATGATTCAGCTTTGTATTGGTATCAACAGTGTCCATGTGAAAGAATGAAGAGAGATGAGTCCAAACACAAGGCATTCCCTTTGATTGGTTTTTGTATCATGTCAGTGTTCTTTACTCCCTCATCTTTCAGAAGTGTTGTCAGTTTGGCCAGTGTTGACTAGTCCAGTTGTGCTATATTTTTTTGTGGTCTGTGAGAGTCATTAGTCATGAGCCTATAAAGCATGGTTATAGTACATCTTTTTCCCCCCAGACCCCTCTCATATTTCTGGGTGGCTTACCACCATGAGTTAGCTACTATCTACATTATTGCTTATCCTCCCATAATGTTCTCCCTCTCACTCTGCCACGTGTACACAGTTGTTTGTATTTATGGTAATGTCATGAAAGTGATGTCATACTGACTTTGATATACCGTCATACGTAAGTGTGGCAGTTTTTTTTTTTCCTTCACGTCACCATGTCTGTTTTGTGAAAAAGAATTTTGACTGACACCGGTTATGTTCTCAAAACACATTGACACTGGTAGGCACAACAAGCTGCCAAAAGCTCTTGCACCATCACTGAAGAGTAAATTAGTCATGGTTTAATTTACTTTTTCCTCGATACAGAAATTACCCTTTGTTATGATTTGTAATCCTTTCCATGTTTCTTGTGTTCGTTGCAGGTGGACTCAAGGATTTATCTGATGAAGCAAACGATATGAAGAGCCAGGCACATGCACTCCAAGGTACCTGGCCAACACATCAGTTCTGAGGTAATCAATTCTTTTTCTTTTTAGAAGAAATTGATTTGAGTTCATTTGAGTTTGTGTGTTGCACTGAATGTATGTATGAGCTTGTGTGTTGTGAAGCTCAGCTTAGACTTCTGATTGTTAAAAGACAGATTGCTGATTCATGTCAGTAACTGTGGTCATGAATTATTGCGAAGTGAAATAAAGTTGAAAATGAAATGAGGCAGGGAACAGTAAACAGTAAACAAGTAGGGTAACTCTTGCTTCCATAAGAAAACCCAAAACAGAGTAACTTTTATTCAAGACTGGTACACAGCCTTTTAATAACTTTAATAAAATCAGACGAACACAAAGACGAACAATGTAATAGTGGGGGGAAAACAAGCGCAGGCCAAGAACTCTTCCATCATCACAGTAATGACTTGGCAAAGATTTGAACTTGGGGGGGGGGGGGGGGGGGGGGGGTTGAAGATGAAGAAAATGGAAAGATAAAATTAAGAAAAGTTATTATAAACAGTGTTGATTCTAGAGCGCGCCCTTGCGGGATTCCCGCAATATTTTTCTGAAGGCCGCAAAAAATCGCGAAAGACGCGGCCCAAAAGCCGCAAAAAAAAAGAGAACGAACGCGTTTTTGCACAACCAGCGCGGCTTCGCCGCTGCCGTGTGTATAGCCTCCTGAGCAATTCCTTTAGCCGAACGCGCGTTCTACCAAATTGTTTCATTGCCGAGAAGCAGCAGTTGAGCCAATCAGCGGTACTGGCAGTTCAACAGTCCTCATGTCGGCTTCAACGATGAAGCGCGCGAAGCCAAACACTCTGTTTTCTTTCGCCTTCACGAAGAAAAAACGCACTGATATATCTAAAGATCATCAGCTGGAAGCCGATAATGAGTCTACAGCCACCGTTACGGCTACTCAGTCAAGCGATAGCGTGTCTCAGCCGATCGACGCCGGAGGCGAAACGGTTGAAAGTGCCAGTGAACCCGAAGATCAGCAAGATAATGAAGGTGGTGAAAACGAAGCCGACTGCCGACTGTGAGCGTGGTTTCAGTGCCCAAAATGCCATCAAGACAGCCAGGAGAAACAGGCTGAAAGAAGACAGCCTCAATGTGCTGATGACCATCAAATGTGAAGGTCCTCCCATCAATGACCATGACTTCACAGCTGCTGCAGCAGAGTGGAAGCAACAGAAGGATAGGAGGATCTACAAGAAATGAATGTTCTGTGGGCTGTAGGCCTACATATGTATTTAAAGCTTTTCAGTTGTGTATGGTGAAGGTGTACACAGTGACTTTTCACAGTTAAAGGGTTTTCTTAAGGTGATACTGATGGTATATAAATCTTGACAATAGTGATGGTCACTTCATATAAAGAGACTGAATTAATTGTGGGGTAGGCTTAGAGTTGCTGGATTCTATGATGAGGTGACAACAGACTTGCTCACTTGCTGTATGACTGCCAAGAAGGGAGCTCAGCTGAGTAATGCACCACCAGAAAAAGACAAGTCTTCTAAGGTATGTCAGAATGTGTGTGTACTCTGTGTGTGTGTTGTGTGTGTGTGTGTGTGTGTGTGTGTGTGTGTGCGTTTCTGTAATAAAATGTAACTCGTTTCTTTTTGTTGTTTTAGTTTACTTTGGCCATAATGTAATCATTGTGATTAAGCTTTAAAATCTGAATTTTCACGCGTTTTGAGGGCCTCCCATTTTCACCCTATGGGCCCCCTTTTTTTATGTGAGGGGGCCCTTGGGCCCCCTTTTTTGAAATCCTAGAATCAACACTGTTATAAATATGGAAACTCTTCATTAGCTGCATGAGGGAACCATCATAATCCCTCTTGAAGGGAGATCTATTTGTATTGCCTGCTCCTAGACCTTTCATCAGCTGGATCGGACTCATCAGGGAGACACGGCTGATTGTGTCTGTGCTCCTAGCGTCAAATAGAGACACACCACAGTCCATAATACTGTAGTGTTCTCACCACCAAGGGTTCAAAAAAGAATCCAACAGCACCCCCAAAGCAGCCAGCGAAGGGTAGTAAATGAAACAAAACGAAAGTGTGGGGAGGAAAAAATGTTACTGTAAAACTCAAGACATTGTGCAAGCAGTATAGAATGTAGGGGGCAATCTTTATCTTTAAGCCTAGCCTGAGGATCCACCCAGGGATGCAAGGGAGATCAAAAGACAAACGCAAAGACGGACTGAAACAAATACAGATCCCCCCCCCCCTTTATTTTTCCTTATTGAAAAAAAACGCTAAAATTAGTGGGTTTTCCATTTCTGATGATGTTTCTAATGTTGTCATTGAACTTTTGTGCAGTGATGGTGATGTCTGAACAAGTTTAGCGCTTGCATAAGATTGAAATTGTATTGTTTTATTCATTTTTGTTGTGCTGTGTATTGTTAGAACTGGTTGCTAGGTGTGTTGTGCTGTTTAGAACCTGTTACTAAACGTAGTCAACAGTTTTGTGGCCAGCATACAATTCCCAAGGCGCAAGTGCCATCAACCAATTGTTACAGGACATGATTCATTTACATACTGCAGTGATACAATAAACCATTCACAAATTTTTTCAAGTAAATCAGTGGATATTTGGTTCAGTGATGTTTTTTTCCTCTGTTGAAGGGAAAGGATGGCCAGAGAGGTTCCACAGCGCAAGAAGACTGTTGCCAGACTGCGCGGCCAGTTTCGCAGTGCAGTGATGGTAAGGTCAATTATATGTTGAATCGTGTCATTGTTCTTCACTCCCTCATCTTTCACAAGTTGATGTCAGTTTGTTTCTTTTGTTCATTTTTTAGATGCTGCTTAAATTGCCTTTAGGATTTGTTGAAGTTTATTTCCAGGAAGGTGACATTGTAGGGAACAGTATGCTAACTGTAGTTTTGCATGGTGGATTCTGTGTTATAATCAGTGCATGTTTACTTTGTAATTGCAGAACCACAATAGTTCAGAATTGCTGTCTCGTTCTAAAGGAATGTCATACAGGATGAATATATCTGCATCATATCCAAGGACAGATTGCATGAAAAGATCTCATTTCCATCTTGAAACTGATGCCCCCTGTTTGTTCCCCAGAAGTTCCTCTTTTCCAGCAGCATCTTGACCTGATAATTGGTTCATTCTGTCAGCTATGGATTACCTGTTCTGTGGCAAGTTATATTTTGCAGTAGTACTCATGTGTTGAACAACAGATTTATATCTTTCCTGTGATACAGAGAACATGATGTCAGCCTGAAGTATTGTGTCTTTCTAGACCTCTGGCCCTGGAATGACGGCCCCTTCACCCCCAGTGACCTTTGACCCTCCCAGAGGTCACCATGGGACCACACCCACTGGACCTGTTGAGCAGATGTCCCCCGATCAAGGTATGCCTGAGAAAAGGAATAATATCTTCTGTTATATTGTTAATGGTGACTCGGTGTGAATATCAAACAAGCATTAAACCAGTGACACACTTGCTGGAAGGGCCATGTGGCCCATGTCAGAGAGCCATGTGTTTAGTTTCCAAAGCGCATGTGCGCCATGCGCTCTCCTCCGGCAGCACGCGATCATTGCACAACCTGTTGGAGCTTGCGTTAGATGGCATTAAAATTCGATCCTACTTCAATGCTTTTTGGAAGGCGAACTAATCGTAAATGGTTGTTGTATTTGATTGTTTCCGATTTATTACATGTTACTTGTATCAGTAATAACACAAAAGTAATTGGTAATGAACAAAAAAGGGTATGTTTGGTGACATTTATTGAACAGTATTTTCTACTGCTTTTATTATGCACTCTGGATCGACAAAACTATTTTTTGTCATCACAAAGAAGTTGATTGATGATTAAAACAAGAAATAACACGAAAAAAATGTACAGAAAAATGTTTAGTCTGTATTACAACTGTTTACATCATCAATAATATTTAGTACTACTACTACCTACACACACACACACACACACTCACTCACTCACACACTCACTCACTCACTCACTCATCACAAAGTATTGGAACTGTTTGCAACAACAGCTATAATTTCTCTTTTAACACTATTTATACAGCCATCTACAACTACTGCTATTACGTTTTCTTCTCCTCCTTCTGCTACTACTGCTGATTTAGATAAATCAGAGCAAATTTTCTTCTTCGTCAGAGCCCATACACAGAGGGCACTGAGCACTGCGGCCTGTCCAGTGGCTGTACAGACATTTGCTGGCTAGACTGGAGGAAGGCAGTGGGGGATGTTGTTTAGATTTCCGTCAACAAACCATTAGGACCCGTCACTGCCGTGTCAAACAGCCGCATCCCACTTGCTGGAGAGGGCAGTGTGTCACGGGCTTTGAAATGTTCAGCAGACCTCACAGATATGTAGAATTAGAATTGAAGATGTAGAGAAAAAAAACTAGTCTCCTTTGAAATCAATTGAAAAGGAGCATCTGAGTATCATTCACGGTTGTTCAGAGCAAGCCACTTAGTTCTGAGAGGCAGGGGAGTTTACAGCTCTCCCACAGCTGCAGAGGCCAAGCCGTGAATGCAGGTCAAGGAAAGGGGTGTTTTCTGCAGGCTGCTCCCCACCAGCCAGCTAACCGTGCTGTACTCGACCAACTGAATGTCATCTGTGTACAGCCGGTCTGGCAGCAATGTGTTCGGCATTGATGAGCGGCCATTACAAATGGGGCTCTTAGTTTGATAATCAGTGGTTGTCATGAAAAATGTAATATATCTGTGCTCTTGAGATGACTGAATAGGCGAATTCCCGACAATTGTTTTAATACCAAACTCGACTAGGTTTATTTTCCTGTAGATAATGTAGATACGGCATGAAAGCTTGTACACAAGAGGTCAGGCGATATTCAAACAATGACAACCACACACACAATTGTGAAAGAATGACGTCATCACTTTCTGGGAACTTAATTTTCCCTAGTTAACTAGTACACAAGTTTGATACATGCCTCTGCTTGGACTACAACAACAAAAATGTTGGGTCAGAAATGTGTAAGGCTTGTTTGTTCGGCCTATAACTGAGTGTCTCGAATGGGACAGAAAAATAAAGCTGTGCATTGCACTCTTTTCGAAAAATGATTATCCACAAGGTTTTCTTTGGTTGCAAGGGGACATGTACAGAAAATCTTGGAAAAACAATGTGTCTATAACAAACACCCACAGACTCATTGACATGGTTTAAGGTATGGCATACAAAAATTCAAGAGAAATCATAGGAATTTGGACTGGAAATAGTAGCTTAGTTGCTGAGGTGTTCCTTCATTTTTTAAAGGTCTGTCAAGCGGTCCTGCCCCTTTATCTTTGAAATTTCAGAATCTACCCATGGAACTCTCGTTTGAATATGTCTCACTGGATCCTGTATGATTGACAAGGCATCAGACTGTATATGCTGCTCATCGCCTGTAAGAACCCAGAATGCTTTAGGATCTGATACTGGTGTCATCGCAAGTCATCTTGATCAGATGAACAGACTGCATTTCACCATGTTCTGATTGTGACAAACATGCATGAGTTTATCTCTTTGTGTTTACTTCCTGTCTAGCATGGAAATGACAAAACTACTGAAACAAAAATTGTCTGTTTTGATAGCTAACATTACTATGTTTATGAGTGTTTTGTTACCATAGTTTTTTTAAAAAATGAAGCGAAAATACATAGTCACCATTGCTCTTAAAAGACCACTTGTCATGCTATTCCTTGATGAGTTCAGTGATCACACATGTTCGCACAATTCTGTCTCCATGCCTTTTGATTAATACGCAAATGATATCCATACAGAACAACAGCCAGAGAGTCAATGGAAGGTCTGTCAGAATAGTCTTAAGTTGTGTTTTAACTTCTTATTTTGTGGGTACACGCACCAATTGCGATCTTCAAGAACTGTGATATCAAACACTAAAGATTATTTATGGATATGTAACGAAATAACGAACGAAATGTTGTTTAATGAGGGAAAAGAATAAGCACCAGTCAGTGGCTTTTTTTCATCCAGCCCTCAAACAATAAATACATGGAAGAAATCATTGCATCGAACTGCATATAAACTCATAACAACAGTGAATACATAGCAATTTAGAATAAGAGAATGCACAATATAACTAGAGGAAGAGAGTGTGGGAGAGAGGGAGGGATGGAGAGCGACACAAAGAGAGAGAGAGGTGGGGACTTGGAGACACAGAATGAGATGGAGTCTCTGACTCAAGGAGAGACAAAAGAAGAAAAAGAAGATGAAGGAGAAGAGGAGGAGGAGGAGGAGAGGCATTTAAAAAATTGGCACATCTAAAATGACAAACTACAACGAAGAAGAGTCTTCAGTGAAGATATGTAAATTCAGCCAGATGTCTGAGACTCACATCAGACTACATTGATTCAGTTTTAAACCTTCACTGAAATTCTGTGAAAACACTTTCAAAAATAAGGGAGTAAGAAAGACAGTAGTGTTGCACTCTGATTTTTCTTACATCAGCTGCTAATAGTAATGGTCCAGGGAGTTTTTGCAACATGTATGATGATGGAGTAGATAATTATAGGGGCATAGGGAGTTGCTTTCCTTGGAGGCTGTTTTCATTGTTTTATCTTTTTTTTAAATTATTGATTTCTTACAGCAGAAACACCAGAAGCTGCCCTAAACATCGCTAATTACATTTCTGAAACGTCCCGCAAACCACGGGTGGAGTCATTTCAGTCACGGGCCTTTGGCCTGACCAGCATGCAGAACAGGAATGAGAACAGGTAATCATCAGCATTTAATATGTTCCCGGCAGCGATATGTGTGTAATGATCATTTTTAGTTTATGGCGAGCAGACATTGAATACATGTGCAATGATCTGTGTCTAGTTTATAACTTGCAGGTAATGGATATATGTATAATCATCCGTGTTTAATTGCATCAAAACAGCTAAATCAGGGTTCGTACGCCCTTGAAGACCCTTGAAAACCCTTTAAAAAACAACTGGGTCAAAAAGGCCCTTGAAAACCCTTGAAAACTGCAGATATCCCTACCATCCCTTGAAATCCCCTTAACCCTCTGCCCCTTGTAACGCCCGCTGTGGCCCGAAACGCGATGCCTTTCGTATCCTTGTAACGCCCGCTGTGGCCCGAAATACACTGATGCCGTTTGGCTGCCCCTAGCAGACGAATTTTTCCCACAATGCTTTGCGGCGTTATACAGTGACATAGTTCCGGTTTCCAACTTCCTTCCAGTCCAAACAGCGCATTTTTTCATGGAGGACTTCGGTCGCAGTGATTTTTTGAAGTTGAGAGCAAGTTTGTGATCGAGATTTTCGCTTCGGCAAGATGGACGACGAAACTGTGGAGATGTTGGCGAACATTTTTGGTGGCAGTGACAGTGATGAGGAGCTATTTACTGGCTTTAAATTAGAAGAATAGTGAAAGGAGAGGAGTCCGATGTCGATTTTGGTGGCTGATGGAGGCGATCTCAGCGAAAATCTTAACATCAACTATGCCGATTACGATGGCCGCGGATGGCGTTTCATGCAGTTCGGTCAGTAGTGTTGAACTCAGCATAATTTTTTTACACCATTTTATCAACAAAGATATAAGCTTTGATGCATGTGGAATTTTACTTCAAAATGTTAACTTAATTTTGGAGCAAATAAAACATATTTATGACCAAGGTTTGTATTTTTTCTGATTTTTTATTTAACATCGTACATCCAATTTACGGAGTTACTTACCTTCCCTTAAGATTTTGATACTAGTAAGCACTCAGACGGTCCAAGGGGCAAAGGGTTAAAAATCGTTTTCAGACCAAAACTGACCGTAACATTTGAAGACGAATCGAAGAACAAACGCGAACAAGACTTCGGACATCGATTTTCGCCTCTCGAATCGTTTTGTGTGTCGTCTGCTTTTCAAGCAAAGGGAAGCAATTCAATAGTTGGTTATCGTTTGCGCATGCGCAGTTCGACTTCCGACAAAGAGCGCCATGCTCCCTCATCTTCGGTGAATTCCAGCACTGTTGCGTCTGTCATCATGCCTAAAGGAAATTGCGCAATTGATCCGTTGTGGTTACAGAAGGAAGAATATCGAAGCTGGATCACTGAATGCAGAGACAACAAACATGCGTTTTTCCGTAAAATGTGCAAAAAGACTGTTGATGTTCGGGCAATGGGCGAATCGGCGGTTGCAAGTCACGGAAAGAGGAAAAAATACCTGGAATTGGAAAAAGCGAGTAGGCTGGTAGTTAGTCTTACGGACTTCGTTCAGCAATCATCAAATTCATCAACATCAAGTCAGACCCTTACCTCAGTCAGAATCGTCAGCCAATCCACAATAACAGCAAGTGGGACAGACGTGTTGAAAGCTGAAGTGTTGTGGACGATTCATGCCATCAACAATCATTACAGTTTCCGATCTGCTGAAGACAACACGAAACTGTTTACAGCAATGTTTCCATATTGCGGATTGCGACGAACTATCGGTGTGGGGAAACCAAAAATAGATATCTTGCAACTTTTGGCATTGCTCCTTTTTCTGTCAGAACTGAAAAAAGAGTGAAATCACAGCTGAATCTTCAAATCTTCAAATCACTCGTCACGTCGTCTCCATAGACACTAAGTGACTCGTGTGTGCGCATTTGTAAAAAAAATAATAAAATAAAATAATCCAAAAAAAAAATCCTTTCTTGTTTAAAAGACAGCATTCATACCGCCCCTTACCACCCCCACCCCCAACTTACCTACCAGCTAGCCTACACACACACACACACACACGTAGAGGCACACGCACACACACACACACACACACACACACACACACACACACACACACACACACACACCACACACACACACAGACGTCGAGAGAGAGAGAGAGACACACACACACACACATACACACACAGAGACGCACACACACAGAGACGCGCGCGCACACACACACACACACACACGGAGACACACACACACACACAGAGAAAGACACACACACACACACACACACACACACAGACACACACACACAGAGACACACACACACACACACAGAGACAGACACACACACACACAGACACAGAGAGAGAGACATACACACACACACAGAAAGAGAGAGAGACACGAAGAGAGAGAGACACACACAGACACACACACACACAGATATACACACACACACACACACACACAAACACACACACAGACACACACACATACAGACACACACACACACACACAGACAAAACAAACACACACACACACACAGAGAAAGACACACACACACACACACACACACACACACACACACACACACACACACACAGAAAGAGAGAGAGACAGAGAGAGAGAGAGAGACACACACACACACACACACACACACACACACAGACACACACACACACACACACACACACACACACACACACACACACACACACACACAACAAAACAAAGCAAACAAAAAAACAGTTCAGTGTGGAGCTGTAGGAAGGCTACCCATGTTCACCTTTTCAAGAGGGGTTACCCCGCTCCCTATCCTGCCCCAGAACAAGCATTAGGCTGGTCCAGGCCCGCCAACCATTCATGCACACTTCCACACGACAACACATTCAGTGGCTGTATTTTAAAAGTAAAGTTTGCTGAGCTCCCTCCTGAAATGTGCCAGAGAGGGGGCCTCGGCTGCAGCTGCTGGTAGAGAATTAATGAATATGTCGTGCTTTTTTATGACTCATTGAATAAGGACTTGAAACAGAAGCAGCTGGACATCCCATGTCAGATTCTGGTCCGCAAAGCAGTTTTCTTTTTCTGATTTCTCAATTTCTGTATAAAGACTTCATTTTTATTTTTTGTATATATTGAGCGTGGAAAGACTACAGAAGTGTAATCACCTTATCATCATGGTTGGATTACATGTGTAAGGTAATTATTCACTCTCTTGTTTTTTCAATTGTGTGGCTAGATTTGCCCCTTAAAAATTAAAATATCCCCTTTAGAAACCCTTGAAAAACCCTTGAATTTTTTTCCTGTGAGGAAGTGGGAACCCTGTAAATTCTCATTTGATATCACATACTGCCCCATATCACAGGACTGAGGAAAATGGTGAAGAAGACTAAGATGCAGTTTGGCCTGTCTCCTTTAATGGTGAAGAAGACAAAGATGCAGTTTGGCCTGTCTCCTTTTTGCCAGTGTGTCTCTAGTCTTTGCTTTTGTTGTGCTGCAGCAAAAGGTTGTCATTTGGCATAGGTATGTTGGATGTGTGTGTGTGCGTGCACATGCATGTATGTGTGCAAGTTCTTCAATGCAACATTTATAAACATCGCACGCATCCTATGTGAGAAACTGGAGGAATAAATGAGATAAAATGAAATTGAGTGACTGATACTTGAATGGTACGGAAAACGACTAATGAACGCCAGTAGGCTGCTCTTCGGCCGGCTCTACCTGGGTAGGCAGCCTGTTGAGTGAGTGACCGAGGATAGGCACTATATAAATACCCAATATGATTATAATTAATAATTATAATTCACCCACATGTCCTCGTTTTTTGCCCTTTTGTGCCCCCATGTTATGTATGTACATTGCTCCTTCTCAGTATGCTTGCTGTCTTTGTATTGGAACAATGCGAAACTGAATCATTTTTTTTGTTATTTGTTTGTTGATAAAGAACCTTTATCTCTTTGACATCTATAAGAAATATTACTAGACTCTGCAGAGCTGGATTAATTTCATTGTTAAAATTTCTATCTATATCCCTCTTCCTGAAGGAGCAATAAGTCTGGACCAGTGAAGCTTCCACAAGTAACCCAGAGGTCAGTGTCGGGAGGCAGCAGTGTCAGTAAACAGCAGTCCAAGTCGTCAGCCAGTGGAGAGGAAAGACCGGCATTCAGCCCAGAGTGGTCAGACACATCAGCAAACAACTTGCTTCCTCACAGCTTCCACACTCAAGCTTGACAAGGTAAACATCCATAGTATTCCATCACATCTTCCTGGGAATAGTGTAGAAAAGTTGGTGGAGTATTGGCATTAGACCCTTACTTTCCTTCTTTATGGATGGCAGAGGTGCTAGTGTTTTAAAGCAGTATTAAGATGTTATTGGACTGTCCTGAGGTTTTCCTAGCAACATTTGGAGCTTCTCTGAGTGACTACACCAGGCCAACACAGGATGGAAAGTTTCTGTGTACTTACAGAGATTCCTCAGTGAAACAGGGGACAAGTCTTCTGGATTAAACCAGAAATCTGGATTTATAAATTTTGAAAACTTTCTCCAGATTAGTGACATCTCTGATTCGCCGAGATTATGACTGGACGCTTTCCAGTGTCAAGAGATGTTTGGAAAGTGATACTGTTTCTGAGACTAGAAAAAAAAAGGGAGAGGGGGAGAACAGAGATATAACCATATCCATACGCAGTTAGACAGCAAGAATGATCCCCCTTAGTGATTTCACTTAATTTGAAATATAATTGTTTGAAGTAGCACAGTTTTCTCCATTCTCTTGGTCAGTGGGAAACTCGCTCATCTTTGCTTTCCGGAGTTTGATCTTTGTGTTTTCAGCACTAATGGATTCCCAGGGAATTAGGGACGATAATTCTCACAATTTCTGTTATATCACTGCTGTCTTCAGCAGTTGGTTCCGTCATATGCCTCGGCGTCTGCCCCATCATCCCTTAACTGTCTACTATTTATATGATTTGATATATCTGTTTGTCTTGCTACAAGTGTGCTTTTGTGCCTGTAAACATGAGACCTGCAGTCAACTTCTGTATTTTACTTTTGGGCTTGCTTGTCATTTGGCGGACAATCTTTTCTCCTCCATGTTGTTCTATAGAGTTGTCCTCTCTGTCTTGTGTATCCATGGATAGGTGACTCTCTTTGAAGATGAGGTGAAAGGGTTTTGTGCCTTGTTGAAGTCATCATGTCTCTCCTTGCTCTTCCCTTGTCCTTCCTTTTGAGGTCGTCGTCTCTTTAGCCCAGTCCTATCTGTTTCAAGTATTGTAAAAGCAAAGAGTGAAAGAAGAGGAAGAAAAAAAAGTAAGAAATAAAAAAGTAAGAAGTAAGAAATTGGAAGAAAAAAAAGGAGACAAGAAAGAAAGAAGAATTGAGAAATGAAATAAAATGAAATAAATGCACACCACCACCACGCAATCCCTTCCAGTTGGATTGGATCCCGGATTGGATGTGTCTATCTGCATCCCTGAAGACAATTCTATTTGAGATTGTCTCTCAGCCTTCTTCCTTCAATGGGAGGCTCTCACTTCAGACGAGTGGGTTCTGTCAGTGACAGTTCAAGGCCTCAGGACTTCATTTTACACACACGCATGCATGCATGCACGCACACACACACATCCTCGCCCCACAGTGTCTTCCCCAGCTTGTGCCAAGGTACTCTCCAATCTGACAAGGCCTCCGCGTGTATCAAAGTGGTAGATTCCCTCCTTTCTTGCCGTTCTTGTCTTGTTCCCGTGAAAACTATTTGCAAGCTTATGCCTGTGATCAACCTCAGCAGGCTGAATCAGTTTCCTTCTCCACAGTAGTTTGCCATGGAGTCAGTCTTAAGGCTACACCTTATAGCAAATACATAGTGGTTTATGGTTTTCCCCCCATTTTATTAGTGTTTTCTTCATTGATGTTGTTGTAGATGTTAGTTACATAAAAGGATGTGATTTTTTTTCCCCCCTTTTTTTTTCTTTCTGCGTACGCAGGCTGATACTCATGTGGACACTCCCTGTATAGACAGGCAAGGATTAATCCCATCAACCCAACAAAGGGAATGGAGTTTTGTGTGTATGACCGTTTTTTTAAATTTTTTATCCTGCCATCAAGGCAGCCATATTCCAATTTTGGGGAATGGATGTGATATGTAGGATGTTGATTAGATACAAATGCAGCTTTTTTCCTGCTCTTTGTCAGCCTTCACGCATGTCTGTCAGACACTCTCCCATCACTCTTCTAAAAAAAATTTTTTGCAAAAATAAATCCCTATAATAAAGGGTCAAATTTATACAACAATAAAAAAAAAGAGCAAATAAAATCAATGTAAGAAAGGAAAAGGTTGGTCTTGCAGGGAAAGAATAACTTGTATACATGTACACAAAGTGCTTTGTTTTTTTGTTGTTTTCTTTTTTTATTTTAGACACTTGTCATATTTTCATGCCATTTATTTTCTGACATTCTGTTTACATTTTTTTTAAATAATTTATGAACAAAAAATTGAAAAACAGAGGGTTGGGTATGCAGATTGCGACATTGCTTGTAAATTCATTTGAAAAAAAAAATTATTTATTCAGTATTTTAGTTTACAGTTAGCACATGGTGGGGGAGGTGGGTAGGGGTCTCTCTTTCTCAATATATATATAAATAATGTATATATATTAATATATAATGTTGCCAGAAAAGTGTCAGGATTCCATTACACATCATGATTTCAGGATTGATGGAATGGATGGGATGATGGCAATCCAAATTTCAGGATTGGTGGGATCACCCCAGTGGTGTTTCAGGATGGGGGTCCCTGGCCCACTTGCACCCCTGATGAAATCTAGCGGCAAAAAAAAAAAGTTGCGAAAGTAAACTCCTGGTTGTTCCCTGCATGAAAAAAACAAGAAGAAAATGAATAGCCACCTCTCGCACATAACAAAATCAAGATAAAGATCTGCTTTAGTACAGAGTAAGGTTGGGAGAAAGAGAGAGGAGACTTTAGTTGGAGGTATAACCCACCATTTTCATAAAGTTATGTGTTTCATTTGCAGCTGCTGGGATATCAGTGGGGGCAAAAAATCAGAATAATGAATCTCTCCATGGCATTTCTCTTACTGAGTGGGAATTATAAAACAGACACTGCCTACCAGAGAAGATGATAAGTTACTGTTTAAATTATGGTAGAAATGAATCAAAGCTGTTTCATATTTTCAGAAGTCTGCCCCAGGGAAAGACCGGACACCTCTTTCATCCAGTCAGCCCCTGGCCAGCACCCCTGAAAAGACTTCCCGCACACAGCCTGTTGACCTGGACAAAACCCCCCTGCCTTTGGACTATAGCATCAGTGCTGCTGAGACAGCACGTGACCGTGCTCACAACATGTTGGCAGAAGAGGTAATGTTGAGTTGACTTTAAACAGTGTTTTCTCTGAGACTGGTGATGTCTGTTTCATCCTGCTCTTCAGTCTTTTTTTTCTGAATCCCTCCAGTGGTGCATTCTGTATTTCCTCAAGTTCCTTTCGCATTTTCTGTCTCTTAGTGTGCAATCTCTGAAACGTCGGTTGTATAAATAGTGGAATCACTCGATGTATGCAATCGTGTAACAAGTATCAGGAATTGGAAGTTGTAAATCATTCACAAATCAACATTAAGTTCATAATTTACTGACGGCTGTAAGTCCATTGACTTTAGGATGAATTTAACTGTGAGAAAGGAGAAAAGCAGCAATTTTTTTTTAGGTAGATAGGTTGTGTTATGAATGATCCGTCAGGCATGCTGATGATCTACAGCAAACCACCACAGACACACCAGGATCTGCATGTTGAAGTCCACTGCAGTCCTGAGCACAAGCATTCAGCTGCTAAATTCTTAACAAAGCTGTTTCATCAGTGTAGCTGAGTGCCTTAAAAAGAGACATGGGATATATTTCTCTTTTTTTGATTTACCGTACTTTGGCTGCAATAACTGGATTTTCATTTGAACCTTTTCATGGTTACGATAGAGCTTGATGATGAAGATCATGGTCATGGCTGTTGCATGATCTTCCTTTATTCTCCGCACGCCTGTGTACATAGGAAAAGGCTTTCAGAAAGATTAGTGAAAACTTCTGGAAAGTCAAAGCTAGAATATTTCAGCATATTAAGATGATAACTGTTCCACCCCTTCACCACGCTAGGATCATAACTCGTCCACCTTTCAGCATGTCAGAATCCCGGTTCTTCTCTCCTTTTGGCTCTTTAGCTCTGAAGTCCTCTGTCCTATAGGTCAATCAAAAGACAAAAAAACCTGATGATTAGGTCAGGAGAAAATCATGGAAACCCATAAGATTCAATAAACAATATTAGCCTTGAAGTGCAAAAGTGGGAGTATCTCAACTTCCACCGCGTGTCCAGTAATCCATGTGAATGAGATGTAAGTTTGGTATCCTTTATTTGTGTTGGTAATATTCAAGAGGTGACCAAAATCACGACAAAAACTACACATCAGTATACCTTTCTATTTCTGTGTCACCTTCTGTGGAATCCACAGTGGCGTTGCATCCATGCTGTTCATTCCATCACCCAATCTACGGCGGTTGCCTGGCTTGTCCTGCTGGTTCCAGCAAACCAGAGGGAGCAGTCAGTGTCAAGTTATCACAAGAGGAACCCACCAGCGAAGGCACTACACTGCTGCTGAGTCACTTTGGTGGTGGTCTGTGGTGCCTGTACTGACCTAGCATACACAGGTTACCACCTACCAAGTTCCCTGCTGATGACAGTAATTGCCTCATCATGGAGCCAGTGCGTGTGAGTTCTCCCTCTTTAGGGCGCCACTACATCCGTTGTAGGACAGTCCCCATGAATACTTCAAAATCAGTGTCCCAAGCAGAACCCGACAGAGGGTGTAGATCAAGAGAGGAAACCGAAATGGGGGTTAGCATGAGAAAAGACGTGAAGGGCTGCAGAATGTGAGACACTTTTTGTATGCTGATGGATAAGGATGATGAAGATAATGCCATGAATTTCCTTTCTGGTCTGAGACTGCATGAAAGGGCTGTACTGTACGCTTACTTTTATGATTTATCACAGCATCAGCCAGGTCGAAGAGAAACAGACGCCTGCGGTGTGGATTGGGAAATTTGAGCCACACCGTCACAGATGCCCTCCATTAAGTGGATCAAAACTCAGGTGTGTGGTCCCAGTCTTGCCAGCTGAACCCAGAGTGAAATCAGCTGTGGGTAGGAGCTGGCTGGGGCAGGAAAGTCCCACAGATAAGTGGCTCTGATGGGAGTCAAACCCACAACCACCCAACCGGAAGTCCATGACGCTGACCAGTTCACCACAGTGGCAGATGAAAATCAATCTGTCATTTGCATCTTATGAATGGCTCAATCAGAAGCTTCACCACAGTGGTAGATGAAAATCAATCTATCATTTGTATCTTATGAATGGCACAATCAGAAGCTTCACCACAGTGGTAGATGAAAATCAATCTATCATTTGTATCTTATGAATGGCACAATCAGAAGCTTCACCACAGTGGTAGATGAAAATCAATCTATCATTTGTATCTTATGAATGGCACAATCAGAAGCTTCACCACAGTGGCTGATAAAAATCAATCTATCATTTGTATCTTATGAATGGCACAATCAGAAGCAACTGTCATGCCTTTTTTCTAATTACAATGATTGATATTTTTGGATGTTTGACTTTTTCCCCCACAGATTGTATGGGCAGTGATGCATGGTGACGAAGAAGATGGAGGTGGTGGACTTCCCCATGAACTGAGCATAACCTCTCCACGTAGTGCACCAGTGTTGTCAGCTTGGGACAGAGCACTCCCATCCACCAGTCTGCCTCAAGAACAAGCTGTCATCAGTGCTTCCTTGGTCTCAGACAGGGACTCTCCCACTCCCCTTCACTCACAGACAACAGTGGACAGTCAGCATAACACAAAGACTTCAACATGCACACATGCATCGTCGTTAAGATCCCTCCGAACGTCAGATGGTGAAGATGCCAGTGGCCAGTTTATGAGATCGCCATCACCTGTGACCCTGGTACAGCAGGCAAGATTGTCGGAGTTTGAAGACGGTGATGTCGAGTTGGAAGATCGTGTCAGGGGTGTCAGTACTCAGAAGAAAAGGACTGAGGGGGATGGGGGAGAACATGAAGCTGAGGACATGAATGCCGAGAATCCTGTGGCCTCTCTGAGTAAGTGTCATTCACTCTCATTTACATTTTTGTCATTCGGTATCTGATTCTGAATGCAATTGTATTACCACAGGGGTTTTTTTGTGGGTTGTTTGTTGTGTTTAATGATATGAACATTATGTTCATTGTTTTCAGCATACAGTAGACCATTGATGATTGCACATTCATTGGTGAACCTACGCAGGGAAAAAGGTTTTGAAATTGAAAAGGATTGTCAGGGGTGGGATTTTTCCGCGGATTTCCGCGGTAGATCCTTGTTCATTCCGCGTAACAGCGTGTCAGTTCCGCGGAAGCGATCTGTGATTCTCATTCATGTCTTCAAAAACATCCGGTGTCATTTATCCACAAACTGTTCGACATTCTTAAACGGCTTGGATTCGCAGTTAACTTGGTAACTTTCTCCTTCCGGTTTTGCGATCTTCAAAATGGCGACATGTCGAAGAGACGTCGTTTCACGCGGAGAAAATGTTTCCTGCGACAGTTCTCTGAAGAACAAGTGGAAGTGGGACTGGTTGGAGAGTAAGGTGGATGATGAAGAAGTGATAGGCCAGTTCATAGCCAAATTTAATGCCTGTGGCCTTGCTTACTGCAATCTTTGCCGAGTGTAAATAAATTACAGTTCACGCGGAAAAGTTGCTTTGGTGGATCACATTAACCCTCACAGTGCTGCATAAATTTAAATGTAGTTCAAGGAAGTGTACTTAAAATTAAAGGCCAGCAGAGCGTTACTACTCTCATCATGTTTAAGGCTGTTGTGTGCTTATTAGTAATGCTAGATAGGCAAACCTATACATTTTTGGAAAGTAGAGACTCTGTAGAATTAGAATAAAAAAACAAACAATCTTTACCTGGTGTGTAGATAGAGGTAATCCTCTGGATATATCCAGCAAAATGTCTACACGGATAATCCAAAAAGTGTTCACCCAAAGTTAAAAAACTGAACCAAAAATAATTCAAGCAATGAACAGTCTCATGCCCTCCCAGAAAGTTTACCAAAGTAAAATTAAAAAAGAATAAAATCATAGCATAGACAAAACATAATTTACAGCCATGTAAACATCATGCTTTGGTTGTTGCCACGCCCACGTGTGCCACGCCCACCAACACCTTTCCGCAAAAAAATAAAATAAAATAAATAAAAAACAATTTTTTTTTAAATTACCATCTTGCTTGTTACCAGAGTTATTTTTTTTAACTTTATAATGCTTTCAGAAGCATAAGAATAGCAACGAAACAAGTCCTCTAGCTCAATTTGAGTGAAAACAAACTGCTTGTACAGTGATCACACCCCCCCTCCCTATCAACCCCATTTTCCGTACGTAGCGGAGACGAAAAGCAAACTGAACAACACAGCGGGCTCTGCACTCGCTCGATGACTAAACAAAACCAAGGTCACAGCTGTCTGTTCCATCGCTTTCGCTTGCAACGAAGGACTCGCCACTTGTTCCACCTTCGCTCATCACCTCTTCCGCTTCGTTCTTGGGTTCACTCATGTTGTAAGCTTCAAACTTTGTAAAAAACTTGAAATAGACCACTTGTTGGCACACTCTGACAAAGACTCGATACACGGATGGAAGAATAATCGCGTGACAGGAAGTTTAAAGAGTGGTAGCCTAACGGTTACAACCCCACTACTCACGGGTCCCGATCGGGACCCATCGCACTCTACCGGGAAGTCCCAATCGGGACCCATCGCACTGTGAGGGTTAAAAGCAACAAGCACAAGACAGCTCTGGATCAGCGGACAAACTTAATGCAAGATGTCCAGCTCCACACTTGCATTAATTTTGTGTGCCATTAGGTTGAAAAGGAACTCCTCTCATCTACACTTGGTCCAAGTTGTTAAAGATAGTAAGTATTAGTATAGTTGATTTTTATAGGCCTAGCTTTTTGTGTTTAAAAAAAAAAAAAAGGTAAACAAGTGGGGTAACGTTTGCTCCCATAAGAAAACCTGACAGGAGTAACTTTTATTCAAGACTGGCACAGCCATTTAAACTTGAGTAAAGTCGGACAAATACATAGACAATCTGATGGGGGGGGGGGGGACAAGCGCAGGCCAACAACTTAGCTGTCCTCATAATAATGACTTGGCAAAGATTTGGACTTAAGGAGGGGCAGTTTGAAGATGGAGAAACTGGGAACATGAAATTAAGAAAATATATTACAGATAATATGGAAACTCTTCAGCAGCTGCACAAGGGAATCATCGCAATCCCTTTTGAAGGCAGATATATTTGCCTTTTTTATACAAATATATCTGCCTTCAAAAGGGATTGCATTGGTTCCCTTGTGCAGCTACTGAAGAGTTTTCATATCTGTAATATATTTTCTTAATTTCATGTTCCCAGTTTCTCCCTCTTCGAACTGCCCCCCTCCTTAAGTCCAAATCTTTGCCAAGTCATTATTGTGAGGACAAATCAGTTGTTGGCCTGTGCTTGTTTTTTTTCCCCCACCATTAGATTGTTCGTCTATGTATTTGTCTGACTTTATTCAAGTTTAAAAGGCTATGACTGTCTTGAATAAAAGTTATTCTGTGTCAGGTTTTCTTATGGGAGCAAACGTTACCCCACTTGTTTACTGTTTATTGTTTAATGTTCCCTGCCTCATTTCATTTCCAATTTTAAAAAAAAAAAATTGGTTTTTTGCTTTAAAATTTGTTAATTTCAGTCTCAAAATGCACCAGATTGCACAGAATTGAATGTAGCAACCCAAAATTTTCCGGGGGGGGGCATGCCCCCGGACCCCCCTAGACTGTTTCCTCTTTTTTCCTTTATGGAGAGTCCCACCCCTGATTGTAAAAACAAAATACAGAAGGAAAGTAAATTGTGAGTGCAGTATATGAAAATAACTTGAAGTTTTCTCCAATATGAAAAAGATCAGAATGGAAAAAAGAAGGGGGGATTACTGTGAAAAGTTTTACGATATGCTTACCTGTCCAAACAAATGCATGCCTTATCCCCACATGGTGTGGAACATGACTGTTATCAAGATCCTCAAGAAACAAAAAAAAAGAAGAGCAGGGAGCAAACCAGTCTTCATAACTGGTTAGGCTTACAGAGTTGTTGCCCTTGATAAGTTCACTTCATGAATTGCACCCATAGTTCACTTTTTTAACCTTTCCCATCTAAGTGGGTAGGCGGGGAGGCATCCTAGTGTATGGACAGTTACTTTCATAATAAAATTCCTTTGTCTCATACTTAGCCTGTCTAAGACAAGTGCCAGAATATTTGTAAGGATAGTGGGAAGCACTCGCCTGAAGAGGGAGGCAGTGAACCACGAAAATCCTATACAGTTTTCTAAATGTTGAACTCGGCATAAAAGGCCTCTAAAGGCCTACGCTAAATTTCTCCATGCTAAGTCTGGGGGTGAATTTAGTCCCAGCTCTCCCAGACAGAAGGTGTCAAGCAGAATCATCCCTGAGAAAATTCAAGCAAAGAAGAAATAATTCAAGGGCTCATAAAATCAGGAAAAGGAGAAGACACTCTTTAAGGCATGCAGAAATGAGTGGGTACAAACTGTATCACCCAGGAAACCTTAAACACACACACAAATAAGAAGAGGACAGAGTGAAAAAAGTGCAGACAAACATATGCAAAGGACACAAATGACTGAGACTGATGGTGCAGGGCATTAAACTTGTTTACTCTACAAACAGAAGCCACAGTAACCAAAATCTGTGTTCTCAATACAGATCATTCAGTGAATGGCTCAAAGACTGTGGAGGCCAGTACTCCAGGAGCAGTGGTAGACTCCACTTGGGGCGTCTGTTGGTTCCAACTATACCTAATGAGCGATGTGCTACTATCCTCTGATTAGAACGGGTCATGCATGATGACAAGGTCTCTCTCCATAAGACTGGAGGATTCAGCAGTGGGCAATGTGAACTCCACGGCTGTTCAGAGCAAGCCACTTAGTTCTGAGAGGAAGGGGAGTTTACAGCTTGCCCACAGCTGCAGAGGCCAAGCCGTGAATGCAGGTCAGGGAAAGGGGCGTTTTCTGCAGGCTGCTCCCCACCAGCCAGCTAACCGCGCTGTACTCGGCCAGCTGAATGTCATCTGTACAGCCGGTCTGGCAACAATGTGTTTGGCATTGATGAGCGGCCATTACAAATGGAGCTCTTAGTTTGATAATCAGTGGTTGTCATGAAAAATGTAATATATCTGTGCTCTTGAGATGACTGAATAGGCGAATTCCCGACAATTCTTTTAATACCAAACTCGACTAGGTTTATTTTCCTGTAGATAATGTAGATATGGCATGAAAGCTTGTACACAAGTGGTCAGGTGATATTCAGACAATGACAACACACACAGTTGTGCAAAAATGACGTCATCACTTTCTGGGAACTTAATTTTCCCTAGTTAACTAGTACACAAGTTTGATACATGCCTCTGCTAGGAATACAACAACAAAAATGTTGGATCAGAAATGTGTAAGCCTTGTTTGTTCGGCCCTTTAACTAAGTGTCTCGTATGGGACGGAAAAATAAGCTGTGACTCCTGTAATGGTCTCTTTATTCCAGGAAGTCGCCTTTAGGGAGGTCTCTTTCCTTGCCCTTAAAATCTCTTAGCCGTCCTTTCCTTGGTTCTAAGGAGTTTGAAGTGAAACCAGTAATAGGCCTCAGCAGGCTGAGATAATTTTTCCAGGGGATTGGACCGTCAGCCTGGACTGGTCTGACCAGGGTTTCTTTCCCCTCTTGAATACAGTGGCATGTGGATGACTCTAGGGGTGACAGATCTCTTGAATGTCTCTCCCCTTGGTTTGAATGATAATCCAGATCGTGTTTCGCTATTTTGCAACATTCTAGGGCCTTCTCACATGGACCTTTTGGCCACCAGAAGAAACAACCAGTTCTCAGTTCTGTGTCTTCACTGCCGACCTGGCAGCTTTCGCTGTGGTGCCCTATACCTTGACCCCTCCCATCAGAAAGTCTTATTTCTGTGGTCCTAGTCAGGAGAAGGCACCGACTTCTCTGGCTTAACCCCATCTGATCAATCTGGAGATAAACTTAAAAGAAGAATTAACATGCCTCCAGATGAAAGAAACGACAAATTACAAGTCAATCTGGAGAAGAGTCTCTTCTCACAGTTCTTTCTGATGAGGACGCTCTTTAGGACGGATGTCAGTCTGGTACACATAGCTGCCAACTGCTACGAGATCGCCGTAGTTTGCTACGCCAAGAGAATGCTTGCTACGACGCTACTACGATCATTAAATTAGCTACGGCGAAAAAAAAAAATTCGAAGATACTTTCGTTTTGTTTGGACAGCGCTAAGTAACGTCTCTATCGGTCTGTCCGGAACTGAATTTCCGCTTTCGGTTTTACTGTAGCACGTAGATTTTTTTTTACAATTTGCCCTCTTCCTCTGCTTCATCTCTGTATAATAACATTTATAGATATACTAAGAGTACTGTAGCTTTAATGTGGTCCGTAAAACTGGTTATAGGCCTGATTTCTTTTTAGAACGCGCGCAAAATTAAGTTGCTACTGTCAAATTGGAAATGCTACTGTGAAAATTGTGAAATGCTACTGTAAGCCGCATGAGCAGGTTGGCAGCTCTGGTACAGCTTCCGGACCCCAGTGCAGAGAAGAAATGCTGGTGTGCACAGTCTCTCCTGCCATCTCCTGTCGCTACCTCTTGCAGCATCCAGAGTATGATTGATCTGACCTCGGCAACCATAGAGCTCATTTCATGGGGTTGTCTCCACTGTTCCCGCTTCAGTGGCCACTGAGTGACATCTGGTCTCCGAGAACCTTAGAAAGGGACATTCAGATTGGCCTCCCTTTGTTTCAGCCTTTCAGTCTGTGCTGAGCCTGGACTGTTGATGTTAGGTGTCCCTATGTAACTGCCTCCGTCATCGCACACAATTTGTGCCAACGCAGGTGTCATTACTTCTTCTTTCTAGAGTGCAGCGGTCTTTGGGAAGACTGGAGTTCCTGAGCACAACAAATCTACTAGAGATGCAGGCAGTACTACTAGCCTTGCACAACTGGTCTCAAGTCTTTAGGAACAAGACAGTGACATTGTGCTCAGACAGTTTGACAGTGGTCGCATATCTGAAGAATCAAGGGGCTCACTCACTCCAGACTGTTGAACGATCTGCTGCTTTTTTGCCAGTCAACGGGAATTAGTCCTTGTGAAGTACATCCCAGGCCAGCTGAATGTACTAGCGGTCACTATCCAGGAAAGGTCAGATGCTCCCACCAGAGTGGATGCTCAACAAGAATGCCTTCTACTCCATATGTCGGTGCCTGGGACCCCTCATGTAGACCTCTTTGCGACCAGATGGATTTTGTGGCTCCGGTACCAGATCCTCTGGCGCTAACTGTGGAGGCACTGTGGATCTCTGGGGAGGGGATATTTGCCTATGCATTTTTCCCATCCCCTCTCATGCCTGAAAAAAAAGTGTGGAAGGAAAAGTGCCCATTGGTGCTTGTCTCCACACTGAAATGGACGAAGAGGTGGATCAGCCTTCTGGTATCGCAGTTGGTGAAGGTCCCAGTCACACTGCCCTCTCCCAAAGATCTCCTTCTCCAGCCCAAGACAAAGGGGTGACATGCAGGTCCAGTTTCCCTCTGTCTCACGCCAGTCTTGTATCAGTAGATACATCTCTGAACAGAAACCTTTCCGCCCTTCATACTTTAAAAAAATCATGGCAGGTCGTAAATTATCCACTCTGTGTATGACAGTAAGTGGAGAATCTTTTGCAAAAGTGGTGCTCACAGGCTGGTATTTCCCCAGTGTTGGTCTTGGTTGAAGACATTGCTCACTTTATTGAGGGCCTCCAGATCTCAGGGAGGGAAGCCAGCACTTTGATGTTTTCAGGCAGTTGTTGCAAAAGCCTTCATGCTGATAGGCCGAGATATTGATACTAGCCATGATCCCATTTTTTACTGATGGGTGCTGCACTGGGCTCCCCAAGACTAAGCAGGAGTCCCAAGTGGAGCCTATTCTTAGTCCTGGAGTATCTGGCCTCCGGAGACTTTAAGCTCATCATCAAATGCTCTGTTGAGAACCTTACTCTAAAGATCTGCTTTCTGGTCGCCGCGGCTTTGGTTTGTACGTTGCTTTCTCCAGAGACCCCGTTTCTTGAACTGGCACAGTGATGGCTCAGTCACTTTATCGACGTGACTGACTTTCCTAGTCAAGACTGTGAAGCCCGAAGAGGGGCCCCTGACGATAACCTTGCCTCCTTGTAATGCTGTCCCCGCCCAGACATTCAGAGGCATAGCAGTTTAACTGTCCTGTCAGAGCACTGAAAGAATATCTTCAGAGGACAGAGTTAGGTTCCTGTGACATATGATTATGGCGTGACAGGCTGGGTGCCACTGTGAAACCCCAGATTATAAGTTCCTGGCTTAGGTCATCCGCTGGGGTTACATTTATGGCCAGAAGCCTCTTTCCCTCCTCTTCTCCCCCTTCTCTCCCCCCCCCCCCCCCCCCCCCCCCCCCCCGAGGATATCGGGGCACATGAAGTCCAGGCTCTTTCTACCAGTTTCTTGTGTGTGCAGATGAGGTGTTCATGTCTCATGACCTGATTCACAGTAGTCCTGTAGCAATGGATATCCATCGGATGTGGCAAGAGATGATATCTGAGGACCAAGGTGTGAAAGAAGGTAGGTATTGTGTGGAATGTAAGCTGTAAATTTGTGTGTGTTGCTTGTGTAACTATAGTAAGAACAGTTATCAGTGTACAAGAACTTTTAATGGCGAGTGAAAAACAATTGAGCCCATTTTCTTGAAGTGATGAGATAGTTTTGTTTTTACAAAATAGATGTTGAGGTAAGAAATGGATGAACAAGAAAAGTGTTATAGCACTAATGTGACTCAGTGCATCACAGACTGAGTATGAGATCATGGATTCAAATCCAAGGGTTCAGACCCAGGCCATCTGCTACCCAAGGATGAGCCTCCTTTCACCTCAAATGGGAAGACTGGGATCACACATTTGATTCTCATCTTCTTTACAGATTCGCTGTTCAGTGCTCAGATTCATAGCTCCAGCACCTTTTTGCTTTTGACAGAAATCTTTGACAGTCCTGCACATTGGGTGGTGGTTGTTTTTTTTTTTTTTTTTTGCTGTCCCAACCTCTGCACCACCACAGAGGCTGTGCACCTACGCCGCTCATTCCGACACCCCGTCCACAGCCACAGCCCAGTCGGCCCCGCCGCAGCCCCGGCACAGGCAATCCACAGGGAGCAGTCAATGTCAAGTCGTCAAGAGGCAACCCACCGGATGAGACACTGCACTGCTGCCGAGTCACTTCGGTGGTGTTCAGTGGCGCCTGTTCTGATCTAACATACGCAGGACACCACCTACTAAGCCCCCTACTGACGACAATAATTGCTTTGTCGCGGAGCCGGCGTGAGTGAGCTCTCCCTCCGGAGGGCGCCATCACGTCCGTCCAACAACAGCCCCCATGGACTCGCCGATATCGGTGACCCCGATGGAACCAAACCAAAGCCACAGACGTAGAGAGGACACCGAAACTGAGGTCACCATGAGAGCAGGGCATGAAGGGCCACAGAATTTGAGACTTTTTTTTTAATGCTGATTGATGAGGATGATTAAGATGATGCTACAGATTTCCATTTCGGTCTGAGACTACATGACAGGGCTGTACTCTACGCTTCCCTTTCATAATATTATCCCGGCGTCAACCAGGCCCGAGAGATACAGGCACCTGCAGTGTTGGTCAGGAAATTTGAGCAACACTCTCAGAAACGCATCCATTAAGTGGATGAAACTCGACTGTGTGGTCCCAGTCTTCCCAACTGAGTCCACAGCAAACTCAACTCTGGGTAGGAGCCGGTCGGGGCAGAAAAACCCACATGACTCTGATGGGATTCGAACCCACGACCTCCCAGCCGGGAGTCCGTGACGCTAACCACTTTGCCACGGCGGCTGGTGTCCTGCATATTGTGTATGTCGTCAGAAATGATCTAATAGAAGATGTCCTGCATATGTTGGACCAGAACAGCCATCATTGAACATCACTATCAGCAGTGCAGTGTCTCCTCTGATGGACTGGTTCATGGTGACCTGATATCGATAGCCAGTGCTGATGTTGCAGCGGGATGAGCCACATGACAACTATATGGAAAAACGGGAATAAACAGTGTGGGAAGAATACCACCAAGAGGGCATGGAAAGTGACACAGCGAAATAAGGAAGAAAAGAAAATCTGGATATCAACTTTCATTTTTCATGGTGCTGAAGAACTTTCCATTGTTCAGAGTGCTTGGTGTACAGTCCATGTGAACTCTGTTAGGTCCGTCATTGCAGCATCCACAGCTTTAGGAGCTGGTTGAATTATACTGTTCCTGCTGCTATTCTGCCCAAGCAGTAGGGTAAGTAAGTTGCAGCACAGAAAATGCCAGTGATGAAGGAAGACAATTTTATGTCCATCTATTTTAATCGAAAATGGTACTCTGGTAGAACATAGCAGGTATCTGCTAGAGTCAAATTGTCTGTTAACTTCAGTCAAACCATAAGGCTCTTGGTAATGGCAAGTGATCTCCTCTTGGGTCCGTTTACTGCTGCTTTCCAGTCAGTCCTTCGCCTTTCAGCTCTCTCTAGGCTGTTTATGAACAGGTTTCTTTGTGTTGCCTTAGTTTTCTTTTCACTTGGGGTGTATGGAGTAGAGCTGTTCTGCACAGTAAGCTGAGCGATAAGCGATGTATGTCACAACCATCTCCATCAGTGAGCCTCCAATGCCTTTCACATCATCATGGTTCCTGTTCTGCTTCAGATATCTGCTTACAGACAGACTAATGCAGGTGCAAACATATCCTCTTTGGCGGTGGTAAAAATAACTTGAGACGCCCTTGGCATGATAGTGAAATGGACAGTGACATTGTCAGAAAACTCCGATGTTGACTGTGCTGAAAGATGTTCTCTGTTATGCTACAAAGAAATATGTGGGTATGGTGGCAAGAGAACAGTGTGTACCGTAAAGTTCGGTCTATTGAGCGCACCTGTATATAAGCCGCACCCACTAAATTTTAAAAAAATCTGAACTTTTTTCACAAATAAGCCGCACCGGTTTATAAGCCGCAGATATATACAACACAGTCCGATGTGCCGCAGGCGGCAGCTGGCCGAGCGTTGAGTTCACATAGTGTCGAAAATCATCACATACAATGTGTTCACTGCATTCATTGGCGTTTAAATAGGTCAGAATACAAGAGCATGTTTCCAGCTTTTCTTCAGTCTTTTTTTTTTTTTTTTTTTTTTAGTACGATGTGTTTTAAATCAATTTGAATCGAAGTTTTTATGAGGCTTCTTACAAGTGTTGTCTTTCCAACATCATTGCTTTAAAAAAAAAAACCCAAAAAAACCCAACTCATTAACGATGCGCTAGAAAGGCCGTTCTCTCCTGCATTCATTGGTGTATCAAGCTAAACGATTGGTTGAGTACTCGAAAGCGCAAGCCAATCAAAGCGAAGGTATCAAATGCAAACCTTCACTCCCTGTCCACGATTTCAACAATGGCGGATCGAAGCCAAGGTCTGACAATGACCGAGTTGAATGCGCTAATCGTTTTTGAATTGCAAGACGCACTTGGTAAGATAACGCATATAATAACAAACCAGAACATTAATGAAACGATTCGATTGTTTTATTTCGCTTAATACCGTGCCAGTGCTTAGTTATTTTGTTCGTAATTCAGCTAGTGTTAGTCAAGATTAAACAGGTCGGAAACGGCCAACACATTGCGCCGTTCGAAGCGATCGTATTTTTGTAGAAGACAAACTGATGAAAAAAGATATCAGTAATGGGCTTTACTTCTGTCGATTCCCGGATTTCTGAACGGGTTACTGATTCCATTACACGATTACACAGAAAATCGTAGTTAAAAGCATAATAAAAATTCATGAACAGTAAACACGATATGGTGAGTTACAGAGAAGCTAAGAATAGACGAGGGTGTGATGCTTCTGAAATCGGAAAAAATCCGCAAATATGCCGCATCGTTGTTTAAGCCGCAGGGTTTAAAGCTGGGGAAAAAAGTCGCGGCTTATAGTCCGAACTTTACGGTAAACTTTTTTCTTTCTTTTTTTTAATGACTGACTGCCAAAAGCAGTGACAGGCAGCAGTGACTAGAACTAGCATATGAAATGAAAGAGATCAGGTTTTTCTATGGTGAGGAAGGTAAAGGGTCAGGAAGGAGCTTCACATGAGTGAGATAGTGATTGAGACTGGTTTGATGTTTCAGTCTGCTGTTGTATCTGTTGCTTCAGAATTCAGGTTTTTGTTGTCAGTGCTCTCTCTCTCTCTCTCTCTCTCTCTCTCTCTCTCTCTCTCTCTCTCTCTCTCTCTCTCTCTCTCTGTGATCTCACTGCTCTCTCTCTCTGTGATCCCACTGCTCTCTCTCTCTCTCTCTCTCTCTCTCTCTCTCTCTCTCTCTCTCTCTCTCTCTCTCTCTCTCTCTCTCTCTCTCACTGCTCTCTCTCTCTGTGATCCCACTGCTCTCTCTCTCTCTCTCTCTCTCTCTCTCTCTCTCTCTCTCTTCTCTCTCTCTCTCTCTCTCTCTCACTGCTCTCTCTCTCTGTGATCCCACTGCTCTCTCTCTCTCTCTCTCTCTCTCTCTCCTCTCTCTCTCTCTCTCTCTCTTCTCTCTCTCTCTCGCGCGCTCTCTCTCGCGCGCGCGCTTGCTTTCATTACTTTTCTTTTCTTTGTCTCTCTGTTTGTCTGTGTGTTTTTCGGCAGTTACATTTACCCCAACATATTCAGAATATTTTGATCATGAGAGGGATCTTCAGATACTTTTAGTTTTCTTAGCTTTGAATTGGAATTTTTCTGTGTGCGTCAAAGGAGAGGCCATGAAATGCATTGCATAAACAGTACATCATCCCATCAGCCATCTTCTAGCTTTTCACGAATTGTTGATGTGTTTGTGTGTGTTTTCCAGTTTAAGCAGCTGGACTCCAGTAAATATCCCCAGGAACACTGAAATTTTTTTCTCAGTCCTTTGCACACATGTACTTACATATGTGTATTTTTAATGTATGCGTAAGTGCAGAAGCATATAAGCACAAAAAGTGAAATATGATTTGATGCACACACAAAATGAATTCCTATAAGCACAAAAAGTGAAATATGATTTGATGCACACACAAAATGAATTCCAGGAGAAAGATAAATTTGGACAAGCAAAAATGATGTGATGGCCACATGTACATAACATAAGCATTATGTTCTCTTTCATAAGCTCTCATAGCCATTCACCATATCATCTCCATCGCAGAGCTTGCAGCCACCTCAATGGAGGTGTAAAAGGGAACATGGCTGATGATCCTTAAAAAAACTTTTTTTTTTCACTTATTTTTTTCTTTTAGCTGGCTGAAAAGATTGTTGCAAAGAGAGCACCTGGAGAATATTTTCTTTCTCTAAAAGGATGTTAAGTAAGAATTCTGAATGGAATTTTAAAGACTTTGAACAATTCTTACATGGACTTATGACTGTACCATATAAACTTTGTGCTTCAACTCACTTGTTATTTTATGTTCAGAAAACAAGGACAGTTCTTCAGACAAAGACCTGGCCGCTGACTGGCTGGAGCTGGACAGAAGCAGCATCAGCTCAGCTTACACCCTGACCCCAAAGGCTTTGCAGTTTTCTGGCAGTTCTGATGCATCTGCATACACTGAGCCCACACAGGCAGATGCTGCTCCTACACGGCCCAGACCCGGTCAGCCGGCCAGTCAGGGGCTTAGCAGCCAGTTACTACAGCAGTGTGCTGGGGGTGAAGCTGAGAGATCTGGCACACAGTATGAAGAAGGGCTTGGAGGAAGTGCGTCACAGACTATGATCAACAACACGGTGGCCTTTATCACCTCTTTCGAAGAAGACTCTGACCAGCAGGCGCCTGGTAAAGCTGAAGACAGTACTGTAGAGTGGGAGGAACACCTGTCTGCTCTGTACGATGATGAAGAAGAGGGAGAGACCAGTGATGGCAATGGAAACTTTGAAGATGGATCTGGCACCGCTGTTGCAGTCAACCCAGCTCTGAAGAGTTTCTTTGAGAACAAAACTTCTGTTGTAGAGGGTAGTATAGTGCCATCCAGGACTGATTCAGTAGATAAGTTCACTCTTCCAGGATACCTATCTTCACCTGTCGTTTCTTTCATGCCTCAGAGAACTTTGTCAGGGGTCGATGGCGGTGAAGCCCCTCAGGCCATGGGCAGTGAGGACCTTGCAGCGTGTGATACAGGTTCAGGTTTACCAGGCAGTAGGAGTTCCTCTGTCAGATATGGCCATGGAGGTGCAATGCTTTCCCCAAAGGATTCCTCTGACAAAGAAAACTGTTCTGTTGAGAACACACCAGACTTGACCACCCAGTCTTCAGCCAAACCCAGGCATGCTCTGGTTGATTCTGTCGGAACAACTAAACAGAAAGAAAATTCAGTGTGCAACAGTCATGATGACACTACAGGTTTCGAAAGGAACGTTTTTGACAAGGATGACCTCCCGAATGCAGCTGATGCATCGCCCAACGATTCCTTTACTCCTCTCCGCTGTGGGCTGTTGGTTCAAGGGAAGTCTCCTGCTAGGGGTCAGAGTGCATTAAGAAACTCATCACCCAGCCTGTTCCCAACAGCCAGCTCAGAAAGTTTGGATGAAAAGTTGGCTGCTCAGTTGAATAGATTGAAGAGGATGAAGGCAGAGGCCTTCAAAGGTCTTGAGATCGGGAAACCAGGTGATGAGTCTGAAACGAGGAAGGAAGCAGATGATGCTGCCTTGTCCTCAGTATCAGTATCATCAGCATCACGTAGCACAGTAACAGGTAAGAATAACTGGAATGAGGTCAGATTCATTAGAGTTTGAAATAGATCGCAGAGATTCTGAAAATGGAAACTTTTCTTGATTTAACAGATAAAGTATGAGCTTTATGGAAAATCATGAAGGCAGTCTTATTTTGATGGCACATATTCTTTTGAACTCTCAGAGAGATATAGGAGTTAGGAGGAGGGGAGTGCAGAGTCAGGTGCCAAGTGCTGTGTTTATGTTCCAAAGTCAGGAACTTGTAGTCAGTGACAGCTAGCCTACATTTGTGTGAACCTCGGACGGTGATGATGATCTTGGGAAAGGGGGTAGGGGGTGCAACAGATGTAAAGAGGGCTTTTGTTTCATTCCGCCGAGTCAGTCATGTTCCTGTAAAATGTTATGAGTAAATCTGCAACCATGTAACGAAAGGAAAGCTGAAGCATGTCAGGATCCACCCACCAGAATCATGCTGCTACTTTGGTACTGAAAGTTCTTCACAGTTACAGCACTAGGCTTGCCTGTGTTCTGTTTGCGTTGCTCAACTAGGCACGTGGTTGGCAAGCACTATTTTGATTGGTGGCTGCACATACAGAACTGCGAAACACTCTGGACTGGTGACAGTCAGAAAGTTGCTATGATGGAAATGTTTTCAATGTTGTCCATTTTATTGCTGGATACACAAAAATTGAACCCCCCAAAAAGCAAAAAAACCCATCCAGAACCCTGGATTGTTTTAGTTCTCTTAGTCTTAGTCTCTGATAATGTCTCACCTTCTCAAATATTGATCACTGTCATGGAAATTTGTTGCTCTTTAAATAAAAAAAGAAGCAAAGGCCTAAAACTCATTCACTACACACAACCCTCAATTTCAATTGTCTCAGAATTTTTCATCAGGTGGTTGTGACCTTTTTGACTAAAAGAAATAACAAAGCTGGATATTGAAGATTGTAATTAACTAACTGGTCTAAAATATCAAGAGCTAGATTGTAATCAAGTAACTAGTCTAATATATCAGGAGCTAGACTGTAATGAACTGACTGGCCTGAAATATCAGGAGCTAGACTGTAATGAAGTAACTGGTCTAAAATGTCAAGAGCTAGATTGTAATGAACTAACTGGTCTAAAATGTCAAGAGCTAGTAGATTGTAATGAACTAACTGGTCTAAAATATCAAGACATGAGAGAACATACCAACATTTTCAATGAAGTTGTTCGTCAATGTGAAATCATAGCTGCCAACCATTTACTAATTTCTTCTTCTTTTGTTTTGTTTTTTCTTGTTGTTTTTTTTTTTTTACTTGTTTAAAACTTCAGTCCTGAATATGTAATTTCTTCGTTATTTTCTTATGTAAAACAACATAAAAAAAAAGAGAAGTATGGTTTTGCCTTCAGCAAACTTTACTTTGTATAAGTACTGGACCTGCTGCCAACCACTATGACCTCAGATGAGAAACGTTCTCTTCCATTGTAAATTCTCCCCATTAAGACCACAGCATTTGTTTCCCAAAGACTGACATCTCAGTATCATACTGTAACCGTCATTTCATCGTGCAGTTTTGCTGAAAGTTGGGGCATGGCTTGTTCAGTGCATATGAATTGTATTTTAAGTTGTTTGTAATTAGTTTGAATTTACACGCTCAACTTTTAGATGGTTTCACCATTGGTAGCGCTGTAAACATGAGCAGAGATGGCTGATTGCAGGTGGCCGAGAGGTTCAGCCCACTGTCCATGGATCAGGACCACTGGATATATTTGGTAAATAACAGTTTGCATGTGTCTGTTTGTGGTACACTGGACTTTTATTAAGGAGGAGGATGTGCACAAAGAGGAAAGAAACAAAACTACAGGAAAATGCAACTGAGGTGCCTCAGAACATAAAAGAAAACACTATATGCATATGTCACTTGGCCAACTAAATGCAAATTAATGACCAGTTATCCCATTCAAATCCTCAGTTGTCCAATTTAAATCCTCGCATTTACTGTAAAAATGGTTGTTTCTACTGTGAGAAATTTCAGTTGGATTGTGTCAAAGGACAAACTCAAATCCTCACATCTCAGAAAGATCTAGGTATTTCCACAAAGAAAAACTGCTGTTTGTCGTGCAGTAAAGTGAACCTATGGTGAGTTGGAGAGGAGTCCAATTGCAATTCCTCTTAGCAGAAATGCCCATTGTTCCTGTAAATATAAGGAATTGAATTTGTTGTTGAATAAACTGTAGTTGAAGTTTCTTAAAGTGGAAATACAAGGATTCAAATTTGCCTTGGTATGGACTTCATCTAGAACTATAAGATAAATGTATGTCCTGTAATAATATGTGCAGATTATGATTATGTGATGTTGATAGTAAAGCTGTTGGGACTCGTCTTTGTTTTAAAATTGCGACTATGTGGTGTTCTGTACAGAACTAAAGAAAATCATAGCATTTACCTGTGTTGATCAAGCTGAACAGATGTAAATCTACACTGACCAGTCTGGAGTATATACCTAGATTTTTTTCTTCTTGATCTCTTATTCTATGCCACTTTAGTTGCATAGCCCAGTGCTGCTTATTCCAGCCTACTATCTACAGCCACAACCTGGGCTGTCTAGCCATCCCACTGGCACCTGCCGTCCACAGGGAGCAGTTGGTGTCCGGTCATTAGGACATGTGAGAGGAGACACTGGGCTGCTGCCAAGTCACTTCAGCTCTGTTCAGTGGTGCCTGTGTTGACCCATAGGCAGGACACCGCCTACAGAGCCCGCTACTGAGGACAACAATTGCTTGGTCACAGAGCCAGCACAGGTCATTGTCCTGCTCAGGAGGGCGCCACCACGTCAGTCTACCGACAGTCCTCGTGAACTTGCCAGTACTGGGGACCTCAGCACAAGCTCATCAAGGGCATATATCACTGGCCGGAAATACAACTGCCGTAACTGAAATTGTTTGCTTTTTTGAGATTTTTGGTATACTACAAGAGCAGGCCAAGGGGCATAAAGTAGCAAGTCCCAATCACATTATTCTCAAAATAAACATGCTGTAATAAAAATACTTGTATCGTAACTCAGTTTGCAGTATATCTTGTGGGGATAAATAATAGGTGGGTTTTTTTTTTTCAATTCCTGTAAAGTTTGATTTTCAGACTTTCGGCAGTTGTAGTTCTGTGCAGCGATATGTAGAGAGGAATTTAAACTGAGGTCACCATGAGAGCAGGGCGTGGAAGACCACAGAACTGAGACCTCTCTGTGCTGATAAATGAGGATGAGCTTGATGAAGATGATGCTATGGAGTTGTGACATTGCGTGACAGAGCTATACGTAACGCTTTCTATCAAAATGTATCACATCATCAGCCAGGCTCAAGGGATGAAGCCACCTGCAGTTCTGGTCAGGAAATTTTGAACAAACACTCGTGTGGATGCATCCATTAAGTGGATGAAACTGGAGCGTGCATTTCAGTTTTCCTAACTGAGCCCAAAGCAAACTGAACTCCAAGTAGGAGCTTTTGAGGAGAAAAATCCCACAAGTACTGTGATGGGAATCGAACCCACAGCCTTCCGGCCTAGAATCTGTAATGCTAATCACTTTGCAGTGGCAGCAGGAATTGAGTTAGAAATATTATGGTCAGTATTCATGGTTGTATGTGTGAAGTTTGTATCACATACCAGTATTTCATAGTGTTTTCGTTTTAGTTCATTGCACGCCATCTTGTCTTTAAACTGTTCAAAAGAGGAGAATGGCTGTATTTTCTTGTATAAAGCATTCTAAAGAAGAGAGAGTAATTTATCTGTCTTGACTCTGCAGAACTGTTTAGTTGTTTTGGACTGTTAAGATATTCATTACAAACTAAACTTTATAATCCGCCTTCTGGATACCTGAACAAGTTTCAAGCACATTTAGGCACATGTTTTATCCTGTCTCTGTTCATAAAATTGTCTGCCATCAAGGCCAGTGAAAACGATTTCTTCCCGGTTGGCGTTGGGTTTAGCTATCCGATTAGAATTTTTATTGTGTTCTATCTTTGTGGTAGTTTATGGTGAAACTTAAGACAAATTCACTTGATCTAAATATTAAAAGAAGTCATTCAGGTTTTCAGACAGAATTGTTATTCAACATGTACAGCATAAATGAACAGACCATTTTTCTTCTCGTAAATGAATCGGTCTTCTGTTGCTCTGATGACACTGAGAAAGGATCGCCTCATACGGCTTGGTGATAGTGACAGTTCCCTGTTGTCTTGATATAGATTAGCAGCCCATCCAACTTGAAAAAGTCTTCTCTCCTCTGTGTTGGTATGTAGATTCTCAGTTTGTGTCACTAATTAGTGCTCTGCTATAGCTGTTCACGTGGTTTCTTTGAACTGTTGAATCTTTGAGATTGGTAATTGAAGTGCCACATACTGTTGAGTTTCCCTCCGGGGGGTTGCGACCTTGTCGTGGTCGGAGGGTTTGCGTTTGGGCCAGTGATCCTTTAGGGTATGCTGACGGGGGCATCAATACTTGGGAGATAGGCTGTTTTTTTTCACACTGCTTGTAGGCCTGAGAGGTGAAGATGCTGTATGCCTAAGCGAAACGTGGTAAGAAGTTGATGCCCCTGGTAGGGCTTCCCATGTCAGATAGGCTAAGGGTGAGGATCCTGACTAAGAGTAACCCGCCTTTCTCCTTTTCTTGTTTTCTGCCTTTCTTTGGCCCTTTTCTATCTTCGTCTCCTCTTCAAGTCTTTTTTTTCCACACTCCTTTTCTCTCTGTGGTCTCCTTAAGATCCGCCGTGTTTGCCGTGCGGTGCGACCTGTGTCGGAGGGGAATGAGATCCTGGTGATTGAGAGGGCCAGCGCTCTCAACACATCACTTTGGCTCGGACTCTCCTAGACAGGAAGTACACTTTGGCCCGGGTGTACTAATCGGCTCCCTTCTTGGGGCTGGGTCAAGACAGACAGTTCCCTACTGGCCAAGTTAACCCTGCAGTGCTCAGCTCTCTGTCCCCGGGAGTTGAGCATGATCAGGGGGGATAGGGTTGGTAGTTTCTGTTTGTCGTATATCTCTCCCGAAGCCTGGAAGGGGTCAAGACATTGGTTTCTTGGCCCTGGCCCCTTAGTTGGACTCCAAGGTGGGTGGGTAAGGGAGAGATGAAATAAAATAAAATACATTATGGCTTTTTCAAAAACAACCCCCCAAAAAAGAGGAAGGCTGCATCCCCTATTTCAGGGAATTTGATTCCTATAGCGATTACGATATGGAGGTACGACAGAGGACAGGATTCTGGGCGTCCTGCTCTTGATGGAGGGACAGGAGCAGTGAAAAGACCCCTTTCATCTCTGAAGCCCTATCGCCATACAGAAGGCTTTCCAAGCTTTAGCAGGTGACCCTCGATCCCATCAAGAGGTAGCGGACTGTTCCTTTCTTTATTCATGAAATCACAAAAGCAGTCCTGAACAGCTGCTGAAGGCAACGAAACTTGTGGACAGGGAGATCAGGGTAACACCCCCACAAACCAATTAAATACACAAAAGGATTGATTCGCTGAGGGTAATTATCAGGTGCTTAGAGGCAGAGAATCAAAAACTGGACTGAGCATCCCAGGTGTGACTGAGTACGCAGGGTGACATTAAGCAGGGTGCCATGAAAAGAGTGGACACCAACACCCTCTTTCTGACATTCTGCAACCCCAGTGCTCCTCCGGTCATCAAAGTTCGGCTACCGATTGATCGGGTTCAGTTATTCAACGTCCGTCCCCCGTTGATGTGCTTCCGATGCAGAAGTTGGCCATGTCAGAGACCGTTCTCTAGGGCAGAGGTGTGTGGTATTTTGCTGCAAGGCAACCATGAGGGCCGTGTAAAGAACCGGCACATATGGCTAAACTGCGGTGCGACCCATCCCCTTCCTCGTCACGGAATGTCCTCTGTGGATCAGGAATCTGCAATACAAAGGGTAAGACAGAAAAAAAGATCTCCTTTTTTGAAGCCCGCAACATGTTGTGGTCATCAGGGACGCCGACAGCATCTTCTATGCTTTCGGCCTAAAGAAAGTTCCAACAAGTTTCCAACTCGTCATGTATCTGCTGTCAGACTGTAACTTTTTATACGTTTTTCGAATACATTTCAAGAAAAACTGTCAGCCTCTGTTGAAGCAGTCACCACCTCTACAAACCCAAAGTGAGTGTCCCTGGTGGAGGCCAAAAATCCCGCCCCCCCTCAGACAGTGCCCCAGCATCCTACAAACACAGCTGGCTGGGGCATATTAAAACACCAGACACCAGCAACCCCCGACCTCGAACCTCCACTGTCCAGTGCCCGAGCGGGCAAGGGAGTTCAAACCCGTGAGGAGATGGTGGAGATAATGTAATAAACCTCCCCGCACCCCTAACCCAGACCTACCATCACACCGTTGGCAAGTCAGCCAGCAGGTCTGCACGAAAGTCCATTATATTAAGCAACAAAATTACAGCTTTATCAGCAGATGATGAGGAGGAGATGACCCTGAACTCTCTCCCTTTTCGCCCTCTGACACCATGGATAATACATATTCCATTGAATATACGTGGTCTAAATTCCAACTTCGAGGAGCGTGCAGCTTCTGTTCAGTCTATAAAAACCTTCAGTCGTGTCACTTCAAGAAACACATATTCAAAAAAGGGGCCCCAGAATAACCTTTACCTTCTGGCTTTAATATTCTTATCAAAACCTGCACAACCAATCCACGGTGGACTGTCCGGCGTGGTTGGCCCTTCTCCTTCACAAAACTTGTTGTATAAGTCCTGTCTCTCTGTCACCTCCCTTCATGCTGAGCTGCGAGAGTCACTCTCCACAAGACTGTAACAAACTGTTCTCTTTATCTACCTCCATCTGTCCCGGTTTGTCGTCAGGACCCTTTTCAGTCTGATAGGGGAACTTTTCCTCAAAACCTTTTTGCTGTTGGTGACAATAACGTCACAACCCTCTTTGGGGTAGTAACCGGTTCGTCATCCAGAGGTCCAGCTGATTGAGGATGACGATTCGGATTTGGATTTGTGTTGTCTGAACGAACGGATCTTGCAACTTACCTCCATTCTTTCCACAGGTACACTATTCGTGATTAGATTTGTCGGATATAGTGACCCCACGCTGGTCCTGACTATGAGTGGTCTGTCCATGACCGATCTCGTGCACGAAAGTTGACCATTACCCTGTCCTTTCTACAATACCTGTAATAACTGAACACGTCTCTGTCTCTCAGCATTTAAATTATAAGAAAGGAAACTGGATCTATTTGCAGCCACTGTATCTAAGGAGATCCAGGACACTGATTTTTTACAGAGTGCCTGACCCCGCTGCATCACTGACAACCCCACGATGATTAAAATGTGCTAATGCAAGTAATATCCAGTGGTCTTCCGAAAACTTTTCAAATTCAAAAACACCCACTGTTCTATTCAGAATGCCAACAAATTCCAAAGTTAGAAAACGGGCTCGACGTCAGTTTATACCAACGACCATTCGGGTTCCCAACGCACGAGCCCATCAGAAACTCCTGCTAAATCAAGACACACTTTGTAAAATCAGTAAAACGTCGGTCCCTGGAAAGCTTCTGTCTGCTCCAGGCTGACATCAAAAACACCAAGAAAAAAGTGTGGAACACCATTAAGAAAATCAAAGGGAGGAACACCTGTCCACTGTGTGAACCATCTCAAGTTATCGGAATTCTTTAATAACAGAGAAGAAAGCAGTTTGCTAATCTGCTTGCTTCAACCCTTAAAAGAATTCTCCTCTTCTTAATATAATCAGCCACTTTTGTCAAAAAACAAAAGCCCTAAAAAAAGAAAAATCACCCGCAACTTTCATTCCAGACAACATGGAAGACTACAAATCTTCCATAGATTCACGTTAAACGAGCTGAAATCTGCCTTGCTTTCACTTGCAGCGATTTCCTCTCCAGGTATAGAGAAGATCCAGTAACAGCTGTTGAAACATCTTTCCGCTAGAAGGTCTGAACATACTGCAACAGGACTACAACCAAGTGTGGACTACAGGTTTTTTTCCACCCCTCTTGTGCGAAATAAGGCCTCTCAATATTCCCCATCCCCAAACCTGGAAAAATCATTCTAATCCATTCAAATTACCGTCCCATAGCTTATGACCAGCTGTGTTTGTAAATTGATGGAAAAAATGGGTCAATGCTAGGCTCATGTGGAAACTTGAAACCCGATGGCCTTTTGGCGAAAGAACAGTGTGGTTTCTTCCCGTCAAACATCGGACTACCGTTGACCTATTTTGATTCGTCTGTAATCTACACTTCGGAACGCCTTTCTGAACGAGGTGTAAACAGCATGCAGAAGGCAATTTTCTTTTTGCTTGTAGGAAGGCCTACGATACCACCTGGAAGACGGGGAAACTTCATGATCTCCACGATCCTGGGTTTTCGAGGTCAACTTCCGCTTTTATTCAAAATTTTTTTGGCCGTACGACAGTTTTTCAGGACCGGTTAGCACCACTCTCTCTGATGTCCACGAGCAGGATTGGGTGTACCACAGGGGAGCTACTCTCTCCGCCCTCATTAAGTATAAGATCAACACCATTGGTTCAATCATTTCAGCAGGTTCAACTGCTCATATGTTTTGTGGATGATTTGCTGCTACGCAACAGGAAGCCTGTACCCGAGTGTCCAGCGCAGGCCCAGCTTTGCGTAGATAAAATCAATCGGTGGGGGTCGGAAGAAAACGGTTTCACAAACCTTCACTGCTACGAAAACCCATTGTATTCACTTCCATATCTTCCGTGTCAGTTTTTTTTCCAGATCCCGGAACTCAAGTAGGAAATCTCCCATTCCGCTGTTAAAGAGCCAAATTTCTGGTAGTCCCATATTTTGACACAAAAAACTACCTTTCCTCATCCATATTAAAAACCTCAAAAACTGCTTGCCAAAGGCACTGAATAATCTGCGGACGTAGCACACACCGACAGGGGCGCTGATAAGAAAACATTGTTGCACACGTCTACAGAGCCCTGGACCGTTCAAACATGGACTACGGTTTGTGCTTTGTACGTCACGCAGAGATCATCTAAACCCCGTCCAACTCTTAGACCCTTCCACCATCAAGGGCTTCGTCCTGTCCCCTTGGAGCGTTCCGCACCACCCCTTGGAACAGCCTGTACGCAGAGGCAGGTGAACCGTCACTGTCCAAACATCCAAAACCGCAGGCTGAAACTGTCTTTGCATAAATAAATCCACTGTTCTCAGAACCGCAGAAACCTGCCTTGACTGTGTTTTTTTGACCCAATCCGTTCCAAAGAAAGTTTGAAAATAACCCGAAATGTTATTCGCCGATTGGTCCTTCGTATTCAGCCTCACAGGCGGAATGCAGGTATAGACCCTGGAGAGTTTTTCCGATTTTTCCCCAAGTTTCCGGATCAACCTCCATGGACCATTTTCACACCATAGAGATTCGATTTCGATCTTGGCAGCTTTTCCGTAAGAGTCTACCAGCACTCTGCGTACAAGGCATTGTAATGCTTGAGCACTGTTCCCAATTCCCAACCAACAAAAAGTTTTCACTGACGTTTCCAAGTCAGAGATGGAGTGGCTCAGTGCAGACCTACATGCCCTGGGGCTCCTTCTCAGATACAGTTGGGAACAGATCCATTCCGATGCTTTCTTTCCTATTCATCAAAACTTACTTGTCTGGATCTGCTTGAAGCAATCTCACTTTCTTCCAAGATGGATCTTTCTGGTTCTGTCGGATTCGCTTTCCAGCATTTCGAAGCCATACTGGCCGCAACCTCAGCATCCAGACTCTTTGCATTTTCTTATGAACGTTTTAGCAAGTGAAAGCGACCTGTTACAACATTACTCTTGCTTGGGGTTCCCAGTCATGTAGGCATCAGGCGGAGAACGAAATGGTTGATCGTTAGCCAAGAACGCCACAAAGAGAAACTGACCAACATTTATATCCCTGATCAGATGTGAAACCAAAAGATTAACGATTATGTGATGAGACCTCTGCAGAGGATTGGAACACACAGACGAGTAACAAACTCTTTCAGATCCGTCCAAACCTTAAGGACTTCCTCCCATCCACGTCGGGAGGTCGTAAAGAGGAAACGGTTCTGTGCCGGCTGCACACCGGTCATTCGTATTTTACCCATGCTTACCTTTTAAAGAGTGAAGAAGCTCCGTGGTGTATTCCATGTCATGCACCACTCACAATGAAACATGTTCTTTTAGAGTGTTGGGACTTGCACGATGTGAGACACAAACATTTTACAGCGGAGTCCATGAAGATCCTGTTCAGGATGTCCCGCCTGATGTGATCCTTGAGTTTTTGAGAGAGATTAATATTTTTCATCTGATTTAAGATTTTACGGAAGAAAGATTTTTAACAAAGTTTCTGGTGCGTTTGTAGACGATGTCATTTAATGAGATGTATGAAAGTGTTTGTTTTTTTTTGTTTGTTTTTTTTTTGACTGGTGAGTTGATTTTAACGTGGTGACAGCCCTGATGTGGCCCTTTGCGGTCGGCTGGGCTATAAGCAACATTATCTTATCTTATCTTACTGTTGAGTTTTATCCTTGGTGTCTGTAGTCCTACTGGCGGATATGGGATGGGAGAATCGAGACACTTTTTCCTAGCTTCGAAGAACTTGGCACCAGCTCTTTCCTGGTTTAGATCCTATCTTTGTGGTCGTACTCAGACTGTCTCTGTGAATGGTTTCTCTTCTCAGTCAGCTGACTTGGAGTATGGAGTCCCCCAGGGCTCAGTCTTGGGCCCCATTCTCTTCGTTCTTTATACACAGCCTATCTCTGACATTGTCACTCATCATGGCATCTCCCACCACTGTTTCTCTGACGACAACCAAATCTACACCTCTGACGATATTTCTCAGCTCCCTTCTATCATTGAACGAACTCAGGCATGTTTTTCTGATATCAAAGCTTGGATATCTGACAACAAACTTCAACTGAACAACGACAAGACCGAACTGATTTTCATAGCATCTAAAAGATTATTGTCTACAAACTGCCTTCCCTCATCTGTCCAACTAGATAATTCAGTCATTCGGACTTCTTCAACTGTCCGTAATCTTGGGATTACACTGGACCAAACTCTATCCTTTCAAAGTCAAATTTCCTCTGTCTGTCGTGTTTGCTATCTGGAACTTCGCCGTATTTCTTCTGTTCGTCATCTTCTCTCGGATGATCCCACCAAAACTCTCATTTCGCTTTTGTTCTTTCTCGTTTGGATTACTGTAATTCTTTCTTGCTGGTTGCCCACAGAATCTTTTTGGCAAATTGCAGAAAATTCAAAACAGTGCTGCCCGACTAGTATGAAACGCTCCAAATTTTCTCACTGGGCTCCCTTGCTTGATTTTCTCCACGGGCTCCCAGTAGCAAAAGAATTGAATAAAAGCTTTCTTTGCTTTGCTACAAATCTCTCAGTGGTCAAAGCCCCATCCTATCTTGCTGATCTTCTGAATCCCTACAAACCTCTTAGACAGCTACGTTCTTCCCTGACACTTCTCTTCCCCAAAATTTCCCTCGCTTCCGCACTAGACCCTCGTGAACGTTCGTTTCTCTTTCCAGCCCCCGTTGTTGGAATAACTCCCTTTGTCTCTCCGCTTGCGACTTCCCCTCTCTTCCTTCAAGTCTTTCTTAAGACTACCCTCTTCCAGTCAAGGGCCCTTCCCCTCTTCGTCGAAAGCAGATGTACCCTACACCTGGCGTATGGTGTGTTTGTGTGTGTGTTTGTGTGCGTGTGTTGTGTGTGTGTGTGTGTGTTTGTGTTTGTGTGCTCAGCTTAAGCATGTAGAAATGTTGGTGTACGTGTTTGGAAGATTGCCTTTTGTTGTTTACATATTGGTTGCTTCTCTTGTTTTTATTTATTCTTTATTGTAAGCGCTTAGGCTTTCAAAGATAGGCGCAAGAAATGCACATTTTTTATTATTATTATATTTAGATATCTGTGTTTCAAATGTGGGTTCAGATGCGGGACCAGTTGTTTTGTTTTTTTTTTCCATCTGCTTTGTAGATAAGAGTTTTTTTTTGTTGTCCATTGGGTTTGTTTCTTTATTCTCGAATTTTGTGTACTATACATACACAATAAATTGTTTAGAATGGAGGACATCTGATTGGAATTTAAAAAGAAAATGATATTGGGTGAATTTTTGTTGACTAAATTTTGAAGGTGTTGCCTTTTGTATGTTTGTATATATGTGTGTGTTTTGTTGATTGATTTGTTGGTAGTTGTTTGTTGGTTTTTGTTGTGTTTTTGTTGTTTTTAATGGCCTTTATTTTATCGGAAGGACAGAGAGTCTTAAAGTCTACTTTAGAGATTTTCGATAATTTGTTAAAAACAGGTCCACATGTCATATAACTACAGTATGGAATTCATTTTCAAAGAAATTCGCCGGAAGAATTTAATAGATAAAAAACGAGTTTTGCACACCTGTTCAAACCCTGAGCGGTAGACCGAAAACCGTGACGTTCATTTGATGGACTGGCCGTCACCCCGCGACCTACACAACAAGCCAACGCCAAGTGAAATCAACACAAGTTGCGATTCCCCCACAGCCTAAAAAGTCACGAAGGGGTGGCTGTAGGCGAGTGCAGCAGCTCGCAGGAGACGGAAAATTCTTTGCACCATTTCCATCTGATCCAGATACTCGAAAGAAGTGGTTTCGGTTCGTGCAACCATGCCGGGCCACTAAGTTCTTTTTCCACGCCCAGTTTCAGCGGACCACGAAACGAGTTTATTCCGACAATTGCCGAGCCCGTTCGAGTGGATCAAAAACTTCGTCTGCATTGTGCGCGTATACTTTGAAGGCGGAGTGGTAAGCTCGTACAGATGAGTACGATAGTCGCACTTTTTATCTGGTTCTTACCTATGGACAGATGACACTTTTTAATTTGAAGAACACGTTAAGGCTTGAGGAAGGAGAATCTCCGCTCGCCGTCCACGGTGATCGCATCTAGAAGTAGGTCGGTAGCCCCCCTTTTGCAAAAGCCGACAAATTTAAATCGAAAACCTCTAAAATAGACCTTTATTTTCTTCAGCACCTCATTGGTGAATTGTATGTGATGCTTAAGAAGACTTAGAAATCATGCCCATCCTCAAGACTTGACTCTTTGTGAATCAACTTTGAAATAGCGCTTCTGATCTGTTTCTGACACCGGGTTCAAGGAGGTTTTTACAAATTAAGAGTTTGTAGAGGTTAGACAATATGGGTTTGTTGTTGTTGAGGGTAATTAAAAGTTATATGACATTCTGAGCATGTTCAGGTGAGGATAGTAACAAGTTATAGACTCTGGTGTATGTTTCAGGTGAGGATGATTTCCATCTTGCTGCCTGCTTCACCATAGAACTAGAAGATTTTTTTGTTGGATCAGCAGCACAGAGTATGCAAAGTTGGCGCTCGAAGGATGAAACTGATGCCATTTCTCTTTCAATGAAAATTTGATTTTCAGTGAGGAGCAAATTTGACAATTCAAAGCAAATAGGCAATCATCATTCCCCCCCCCCCCCCCCCCCCCCCCCCCCCCCCCCCCCCTTCTCTCTGTCCACTCAAGCACATCTATGCATGCAACAGCACACGCATGTGAATGATACTTCATTTTGTAACAGGAAAAGAAAAGATGTCTTTCAGGAGAGCAAGGAAAAGGGAACAAGTTGTATCAGTCCTTTGTACTAAAGCAGGTTATGTTTGATTGTTCTCCTTGTTCGTTTGTTTCTTCATTTGCTCCTCTCTAAAAGGGTTCCGTCCACCACTTCTCTTTCTTCATTAACTCCTCCTCTTGCAGGGGGTCTGAACCCCATGTGTCGCATCCCAACCCCCGCCCTCCCCTCCCCTTTCCTTCACCGCCTGCCTTCTCCGAGTTCTCACTGTTGACACAAGAAGTCTCCTGTATGTATAATCTGGTTTGCATGACGAAAGAGCATTTATGTCCAGGGGGCAGCATGCTTCCTGGACTTCCAACCATCTTCAGCCATGATATTCATAGAGGGGGCCCTCACACTTCTCCGCAAGTTCAGGTCAGTGAAATGTAAATATAAGAGTTAAAAAACCGAAAAAAAACACAAACCAACAGGTACAATCAGATGAAAAATTGAGTGGACAGAAAAAAGGAAGGGCAGTGAAATGGGTTGCTGGTCGTGTTTTTGGCATCCTAGCAAACAACACTTTTGAAATAACATCTATCATGAACGTGGGTGTGAGAGTTGGCAGTCGCCATTTTGTCCATCCACGGAAGCAGAATAATGCCATTCTCTGTTGTTGTTTCCCCAGAAAGACCTGGAGAAATGAAAGGATGGACAAAGTTGTTGAAATGAATTGCTCTGGATGTAGTTGGCCCGAAACTGGACAATACTCCACACAGTGCTCAGATTCAGATGCACCATTTGGAAAGAAGTTCCACTTTTTTCCCCAAAACAAGGGGGAGCATGCCCATACTTACTGGATGGCCCAAGAATTGCAACGAGTTTTTGCTTTTCCTCAATGGGAGCCTGGTAAAATAACAGAAGTTTTTTTCCTTTTTTTTTTTTTTTTTCCTAACTATTGCTGTGTATGCGAACTTCTTGTCTTCAAACTTGTACAGTGTTTGAAGCACTCCAAACTTGCGCTTTCTTTTGTTGAAAACTTCATTTGGCGGTTTAATGTTGGTGTACATGTGCTTGCGTTTTAAAAAGGAAATTGAATGTGATAAGTAAGGTTTTGTTTGTGTAAATATTTTCAAGAAATCGGTGTGACTGTTAGTGAATTTGAATTGTTCTTGTTGTGTAAAATGATGGTTCTGGTCATGTGCCCCTGAAAATGTATGCATCATGTAACATCTACTGATCTAGTGATTGTTGCGGGCTGCAATCTCCCACTTATTTGTACAGGGATTTTGCTCAAGCCCGGGGTCTCTTTTCTTATTTCTTCTTTTGTTGTAAGAATAGTCGACTTGTATCCAGTTTGTGTGCCTTCCAAAGAAAAGTACTTTTTAATGAAATAATCATGTGTTAAATGAATTCTAATAACTCTGTCACTTGGTAGCAGCGTTTTACTTTCCGGGTACTGGGTCTCGTTTTCATTCAGTTAAATACGGATGAAATGAAGGAGCTCAACAAGAAATCAAAAAGATTCAAAAGTTCAAGGTTTTGCTTTTATGTTTAGGACCGCAAAAGCTTTGATTCAGCGAACTGGAACTGGGGGTGTGCTGTCTCATCTTCCATGTATTAACATGGGGGCATTACACCCATACTGCTCATTCCAGCGCCACAGCCACATGCTAGCGTGTCCTGCTGGCACTAGCAATCCAAAGGGGGGTAGCCGATGTAAGTCATCACAAGGTAACCGACCAAGGGGCACTGCACTGCTGCTGAGCAACTTCAGTCTGCCTGTTTCTGACCCACATACATAGCGCCAACTGCTCGATATCGCCGAAATTTGCTACGCCCAAAAAATGCTTGCTACGACGCTACTACGATCATTAAAAATTTCTACGGCGAAACAAAAAAATTCGAAGATACTTTCGTTTTGTTTGGACAGCGCTAAGTTCGTCTCTAAACGGTCTGTCGGAACTGCATTCCGCTTTTTGGTTTTTCTGTACACGTGATCATTTCGACCAATGAATGGCGACTTCCGTCTTGCTCAGTTCGCAACAATGGCGTCCAAGAAGCGAACGGAGAGCGCGTCTCCGGGAGAAAAAGAAAGTGGTGTGAAGCGCCCAAGACATAGCTGCCAGAAATATCGTGCGGAGATACAGAGAAATACCCCTGCATTTTGAGATGCCCTACCGCCTCACTAAAGTACAGAGCAAATCGTGTGAGCTTGAATTTTTTTGTGAGCCATGGAGGACCTTACGACATAATGCTACTGTCAAATTGGAAATGCTACTGTGAAAATTGTGAAATGCTACTGCAAGCCGCATGAGCAGGTTGGCAGCTCTAAGCATATGCAGGACACCAACTTTTAAGCCCCATACTGATGACAATGACATACATGAGTATGTTGATAATGATTATGCTAAAACATGGGCCAGTTCGAGTAAGCTTCCCTACTGAGGGCACAATCATGTTTCATGCAAAGACAGGACCATGAACTTTCCAATACTGGCAACCCAATGCCCAAAATCACCAATGGCACAGGAGCAGGAATATTTTGTTAGAGGCTGAAAAAGCATATAATATGGTTAAGGATGTGTGATTGAACGGAGACCTTTTGACTGACGTATGTAAGCAAGCCTGTCTGAGTAATCCTACAGTTTTGGGTTTAAACCAGTATGCATGTCGGGGTAAAGTTAAACTCTGACATCTGCTCAGTAGGAACAGCATTTCCATAATCAAACAGGCAGAATGATATTGTTGAGACCTTTCCAGTCACCCTATATGTAAAAGATTTTTAAATTGAAGAGTCAAAATCCAAGATTAAGATTTCTATGAATAGCATCAATATTACAAAACTCATTTCTTTGAATTCTTTAGCACTTATGATGATTACTTCTATATTGTGATAGAAGACGTAAATCATGTGGAAATAGTAACAAATATTGTGTATTTATATTCTGTCAAGTTCAGACTACTTGATGCCACTCAAAAAAAAAGAAATGCAAGTAAATGTGGAATTGAATATGACTAGAGAAAAGCACTTTTACGTAGCAAAAACATCATTCATGTTACATTAGAATAACACATTAAGTCCCACTAATGATTCAAATTTTGAATATGCTGGCAACCCTTTCAGTTGGAAAAAATCCAGAAGAAGAGAAGTCGTATTTCCGTTGGAAGAACATGTAATGTTTACATGCAGCTGAAGGGTAAAAGGGCACAGGGGAGCAGGAAAGCAAAGGGGTATAATAATAATAATAATGAATACTTATATAGCGCCTATTCTCGGCTAGAGACCAAGCTCTTAAACGCTTTACAATCAAAACCATTACACAACAGGCTGCCTACCTGGGTAGTGCCGACTGAAGAGCTGCCAGCTGGCGCTTCATTCAGTCGTTTTCCCGTGTCATCCAGTCAATATCTTCAATATCGATCACTCGTTTTCCTTACTTTCCTTCATTCTTTCCATTTCTCGCGCGGATGCATGCTATGTGTATCGTGTCATCCATACCAACGGCCAAACTGGCCTACTCTTCCGAAAGTTGGTGATGGGATTTAACGTGTGTGCAAGATGTTATGCGTGCGTTCACAACGGAACCTCGGTTTATAGTCTCATTCCCAAGGACTGTATGGGAAATGGAGTCAGAACCCAAAGTTAACTCCCAGGAAAAAATCCCCCTGTACCGAAACGCCCCGGCGGAGGTTCGAACCCCCAACCCCAGGAACACGAGTCTGGCGCTCTAACCAACTGAGCTATTCCAGCTATTCCGTCTTGTATAGGTAAGCAAGTCAAACAACAACAAACAAAAGAGCACAGAACATGAACATTTGGGAAATCGGGATTAGCACTAGCAACAACATGCAAACTCTTAGTGCTGAAATATGTGTTGACCAGTTAAATTATCTGTCAAATGTTTTTTGTGCTTTACCATAATACATGTTTTACCCCGCTTCAAAATTTTTTCTTTGTTTGCTGTCATAGTAGTCTAACAGATATTCATAAATTCATAATGATATGTCTGTGCCTGGCAAAAAATCATAAATATATTCAAGTCTGATTCAGATTTCCCGACACTTGGGTCAGAAATAGAAATATAAAAGGTCCAATCTTTATAAATTTTGGAGCAGTTGCCTCTTATTTTATTATTTTCTTCTCTGATTTTGTCTCATATTTCAGTTATTTTGTGAAAGAAGTGAGTGGAGTGTACAATTTGTTTTGAATTTGAAGATGTACTGTTTATCGAACAGAGCCATATATAGTCTGTAACAGCAACTGTCTTGACACCAAGATCCTCTCCAACTTGACAAAAATTTACCCGAATTTCATATAACAAGAAAATGGACAATTTTTCTTAAATAGTCTTTCAGGGGCCCAAACCAGAATTTGTCCACCGGTTCACACCTCCACAGAAAATATTTAAAGCAAGTTGCAGCAGTCATTATTTACTATTCTGATTTCTTTGAGAATTATGTTTGTTGCAATTATCCTGCGTACAATTCGGATCTCAAGTCATTTGAGTGATTTTGTTCTTTTGATAGGACCATTTTCAAGTGATCTTAAGTTTTTCTTTCCACTTTAAAAGAACATTTTGGGTCAGCAAATTAGCAAAAGAGTATGACTGTTGTCTAGCATACTTTTTTTACTGTGCATATCTTTTTCAAAGTAAATGTTGTGATATGTGGATCACAATCTTTGATCTGAAAATGATAGTTTTTATCTACATTTTCATAGACCTTGTATCAAAGTGAGGTCTTACAATGTCGTGAGCCACTGCTAGTGCGACTGCCGCTACATCTTCAGTGACAGTCCCAGGGGTTGTCACAGTTGTGTCTACCCTTTTTCTCCACCTGTCCTGTGCCCTCAGCCTGCTTTTTGCAAATAGGTGTAACTTTGTGGGTGCCAGGGAATGTGCCTGAAGCTGAATTCAGGCAGATTGGTGTAGATCCAGGCAGACCACTTTTTGGGGAAAATGTTCTGCGTGATGAAAACCATGCTTTGATGTGGATATTTTGTGTCAAAATGTGCCACTGGTCGTGCAGTTTTCAGACCACAGCCGCACCCAAGTCCCCATGTGAATCAAGTAAACAAACTGCTGCCTGTCTTTTGTGAAAATTTGAAATTCACTATTCTGGTTGGTGGTCAGGTGCACAACAGTTTAAAATTGATTGGGATGAAGGGAGAGAGAACCATACCACAGTTGTTCGTTTTTTTAAGTGAATTCTTGTAATGAGATCAGATACTATACAATGTAAGTAACGAGAATTCATATTGTTTGATATTGAAAGTTAGAACTCTGAAATTGCAGATGTATTTATTTGTGGACATAAGTTCTTCTGAAAAACCAAATCAAGGTGCGGGTATATTGGGGGTTTTTAGATACATTTTAGTTAAGGTTGAATTTTATGTGAAATCTTGCAAAATCGCAAGATATTGGACATTTGGTTTTTACTCACCATTTTTTTTTTATGTGAATCGGGAAAATGTTCTGAAGAAGTTTAAAACCTGGTCCTAGAAATGGGATGATAGACTTGCCATGTTAAAATCTGAATTTTTTTTTAAAAGCAAAACTATGGAAATTGCTGTCATTCAAATGGAACAAATTTTTTTTGGGCATCATTCACTAACCAGTCTTGAAAAATAAAAATATTAGCCCTCACTAATGGAAAAAAACTTTTTTGTTTTTTGAACTGTTTTACACAAGCATTTTTCTGACCGAAAAAAACCAAAAATGACTTAATTTTTGATGCTTAGGAGGTAGAAGAGAGATAGAGGAGACAGAAAAACACGCACACACAACACCACACCACAACCAACCCACCACTGACAAAATGAAGGAAAGAGAGAACTGTTCGGTGTGTGACCCAAATTTTGAGTGTTTTTTATCTCTTTGGATACACAGTTCTGATTGGTTATTTTTCTTTTTGCTTTTGGCCTAGTTTTTTAAAGTAAACAGTACTCAGTTGCAACTTAACTTTTGTTTGCAGGGCATTTTGTTTGAAAGCATTGGGGGTTTAGTAATACCAGTGAGAGGACAGCATTCATTTTGTATGTGGTTTGGTTTATAACCTTTATTCCACAAATAGGGGGGGGGGGGGGGGGGGGGGGGGGGGTCCAGTTTTCTTCAATAAAAAGGCGGGGAACCGAACCCAAAAGGACTGGACTCAATTGAACTGCGTGAGAGTGGTCCTGTTACACAAAGGGGGAAAAAAAAAACCAACCACCTATCTTGCGCCGCTTAGATGAAGATAAGTTATTGTTCATTCTTTTCGTTGTCCTGTGTGTTTAGGGTTAAAGAAGCCCAAAGGGGTCGAAACGTGTCTGTTTTGTCTAGTTCTTTTTGTCTACATTTTTCAGGGAGCCTTGTCAATAATTTTTCAAATTTGTTGAAAGAAAAACTTTTTTTTGTGGGTTTGATACGTTTACAAAAAGTTTTGGGCTTCAGTTTATATTTTACCTTAAAGTCTTGTTAATAAAATTAGTAAAACAAATACTCTCTTCTTCAGTGTGTATGGTGTGTGTATGTTGTTTACACCTGGGCAAAACGTGGAGTGTCATGTGCATGTGGTTTTATCATGACTTTCACATATGCCCTTGTACATATATTTTGAATTTGTGTATGCATGCTGGCAAAAGACTGGAGTTAAAACATACAGAAAACCTGTTTCCATGAAGAATTGACACATGCCAAGTGAGGATTAGGGAAAGGGAAGAGCTGTATCAGTAAAAAGGTCACTCTGACAAACAAATTTGCTCTTTTGCTGAATACCAAGTGGCTTGGAATAGGATTTTTTTTTCCACAAGTTGCATCAGGCATCATCTTTGATTTTTGAAACAAATACAACAATCAATAATCTTGTGAAAAAGAATTTATATTCACACATGTCAAAATGTTTATTTAAAGCAGGGGGGAAACATGCACATAAGAATGTCCCAAATTTGCAAAATTATCATAAAGCAATACATTACATTGATCTATACATACATAAACCCCAAAATTTTCCCATTTGTCTTAAAAATTTTAGGTCGAGCTTCCCCCCTGATAGGTGTTATTTTTGGGTTTACCCTTTTAAGTTTTGAGAGCTAATTTTCCATGTGTAAAGACACTCTAAATTGGAGTAATTAATTAATGTGAGCCCAAAAACAGAGCGCTGAATCTCAAGCCACCTGGCATGAATCGAGCCTGGGCTATGCTTGTGGCAAGCGCCCAGTGAGTGTTCATGACCCAGCCAGTGATACCACATGAAAAGTCAGATAGCCCCACCCCCTCTCTCTCTTTTCCTCTCTCTCTCCTCTCTCTCTCTCTCTCTCTCTCTCCTCTCATTGTTAATGCTGAGGAAACCTCTGCCGGGGTAAAATTTCCTTTACTCTGTAACCATGAAAATCCAGTATTACCTGTGCAATGTAGGAGGTCACCCTAAGAAGAAAATCTGACCTTGAGAGGAATGGCTTCCACCAGGTTTGATTTTGCCCAGGAAAAAAAAAAAACGTGGAAGAAGTAACTACAGAGATCATACTGGTTAATGTGACTGCAGCTTCCGTCATGAAAAGTGTGCAACTCGGGGGGGGGGGGGGCCAAAGAATATATGTAGAAATAACGCACCACATTTGCCGCTGGAATGAAAAAAACACCCGGCAAGCCAGAAGTTTGGGAAAGAATGAACCCATGAAATGGACAGATACTCCTGGCACATTTTCACCCTCGCGAAGTAAGATGTAAGAAAACGGATAAGTGCGCTCAAAAAAGGGGGTGTCCTGCATTATAGTGGGAATTTTAGTTAATGCAAAAAACGCCTAGTACTGTGAAACAGCCCTGTTTCCAGCAAGATTATAACCATACCTGTACTAGCGAAATCATATGACATCAGGGAAAGATGAAATAGAATTCTCCCACATTAGACTATAATGATGACCACAGTGAGGAATTTACTCCAAGCTCCAAATAGTCACCTGTGCAGTTGACAAATAAGACCTCATCATTCAGGGTGACGGGAATGCTAAAGTTGGTGCAGTTGCTACAGAAGACTGGAAGAATTTTTTGCAGTTCCTATTGTAATGGACCAGCAATGATTGAGGACTACTCTGCTAGAAGTTTACAGTGTAATGACTTGGTTCTTGCCAACACCCCACGGTAAGCATAGCATCCTAAAGATGGACTGTGGCACTCCCCAGTCAATATCACAGCTAGACAGACAATATCGTTGTGGAAGACGGAAATGGGTTTGCTACCCAATATGGCTGAACCCAAGGACAAGAGCTGAAGTTGGCAGTGACCACGACCTTGACATGGTGAATTTGAATGTTTAAAGGGAATGGAGAGTCAAAAAGAATTTTAATGGTAATGGTAACAGCCACTTCAAGTTCAGCCTTGACACACTGAAGACCTTTATTGTTGAAACAATTCCAAATGGCTGTAGGATAAAACACGCCCCACTTCTTCGAAGATGTTGAAGCAACAGAGGTCGGGGCTCAGGTCTATGTCGCGATGTGAAACCTTCCTCGTAACTGTCTTCAAAACATCGTTGGTAGGCAAAAATCTCGTAGCAAAGAACTGTTTCATAAATCAGTTGAAAATAGCAGATGGAAATTAAAAACCATGAATCTCAAACATGTGACACTGAGGGATGTAAAACCAGTCAAAAAGACTGAGAGAGAGCAATACAGTGCTAATTAACGAGAATGGGTTTGAAGAAAACAAAGGAAAACTGGCTTGAATAACAGTATGAGGACATTTGAAAAGAAAGAGAACTACACAACAATTACCATAACAGAAGTTATGAAGGTTGTGAAGTCTGGTCACAAATGAGTCGCTGCCATCAGAGTTTGACTGCCATCCTTTTAAAGAAGGAGACTCTCTGCTGATGGTTGTATGGGAAGTGACAGTACATGCCGTCTTTTTTTATAAGGCATTTTGTTAGTTGCTTTTATTTTTATCTTGAAATTAAGATCATTCACCCCGAGAAGGGCGTTTTTATCACTCTCTTGATGGTATCCCACTTAACATACAGTAACATAATGTAACGTTCCATGACAAACACAAACAGCCAGCATAGCAGGGCATGGTACAGCAAGGCATGGCTAACACAGCATTAGCATAGCATAGCAGGGCATGGTACAGCAAGGCATGGCAAAACACACAGCACAGCATAGCAGGGCATGGTACAGCAAGGCTTGGCATAACACAGCATAGCATAGCAGGGCATGGTACAGCAAGGCATGACATAACACAACACAGATGCAGGGCATGGAAACAGCAAGGCATGGCATAAACACACAGCATAGCATAGCAGGGCATGGTACAGAAAGGCATGACATAACAACAACACAGCATAGCAGGGCATGGTACAGCAAGGCATGACATAACACAACACAGCATAGAGGGCATGGTAACAGCAAGGCATGGCATAACAAAACACAGCATAGCATAGCAGGGCAGGGTACAGCAAGGCATGACATAACACACAGCATAGAGGGCATGGTACAGCAAGGCATGACATAACACAACACAGCATAGCATAGCAGGGCATGGTTCAGCAAGGCATGACCAAACACAGCATAGCATAGCAGGGCAGGGTTTACAGAAAGGGCATGACATAACACAACACGCATAGCAGGGCATGGTACAGCAAGGCATGACATAACACAACACAGCTTTGCATAGCAGGGCATGGTACAGCAAGGCATGACAAAACACAGCACAGCATAGCAGGGCTGGTACAGCAAGGCAAAACACAACCAACACAACACAGCATAGCAGGGCAGGGTTTACAGCAAGGCAGGGACATAACACGCATAGAGGGCATGGTACAGCAAGGCATGACATAAACAGCACAGCATAGCAGGGCATGGTACAGCAAGGCATGACATAACACAACCAGCATAGCAGGGCATGGTACAGTAAGGCATGACATAAACACAGCACAGCTAGCAGGGCATGGTACAGCAAGGCTGGCATAACACAGCATAGCATAGCAGGGGATGGTACAGCAAGGCATGGCATAACACAGCACAGCACAGCGGGGCATGGTACAGTAAGGCATGGCATAAACACAGCACAGCATAGCAGGGCATGGTACAGCAAGGCTTGACATAAACACAGCATAGCATAGCATAGCAGCGGCATGGTACAGCAAGGCATGACATAACGCAACACAGCATAGCAGGGCATGGTACAGCAAGGATGACATAACACAACACAGCATAGCAGGGCATGGTACAGAAAGGGCATGACATAAACAAAACAGCATAGCAGGGCATGGTACAGCAAGGCATGACATAACACAACACAGCATAGCATAGCAGGGCATGGTACAACAAGGCATGGCATAAACAAACACAGAAAACCCATAGCAGGGCATGGTACAGCCAGGCATAAACATAACACAACACAGCATAGCATAGCAGGGCTTTGGTACAGCGAGGCATAACAAAAACACAGACAGCATAGCAGGGCATCGTACAGCAAGGCAGGGGCCACAACACAGCATAGCATAGCAGGGCATGGTACAGCAAGGCATAACACAACACAGCATGCTAGCAGGGCATGGTACAGCAAGGCATGGATAACACAACACAGCATAGCAGGGCATGGTACGCAAGGCATGACATACACAACACAGCATAGCATAGCAGGGCATGGTACGCAAGGCGTGGCATAACACAGCACAGCATAGCAGGGCATGGTACAGCATGGCTGGCATAACACAACCCGCATGCAGGGGCATGGTACAGCAAGGATGGCACAACACACACAGCATGAGGGCATGGTACAGAAAAGGCATGACATAACGCAGCTAGCATAGCAGGGCATGGTACAGCAAGGCATGGCATAACACAGCACAGCATAGCAGGGCATGGTACAGTAAGATGACATAACACAGCACAGCTAGCAGGGCATGGTACAGCAAGGCATGGCATAACACAACACAACACAGCATAGCGGGGGGCATGGTACAGCAAGGCATGGATAACACAGCACAGCATAGCAGGGCAGGGTTTACAGCAAGGCAGGGCATAACACAGCACAGCATGCAGGGCATAGTACAGTAAGGCATGACATAACACAGCACAGCATAGCAGGGCATGGTACGCAAGGCATGGCATAACACAGCACAGCATAGCGGGGAAGGATACAGTAAGGCATGGCAAAAAAACAGCACAGCATAGCAGGGCATGGTACAGCAAGGCATGGCATAAACACAGCACAGCTAGCAGGACATGGTACAGTAAGGCTGGCATATCACAGAAAAAGCATAGCAGGGCTTGGTACAGAAAGGCATGGCAAAACACAGAAATAGCATAGCAGGGCATGGTACAGCAAGGCATGGCATAACACAACACAGCATAGCAGGGCATGGTACAGCAAGGCTTGACAAACACAACACAGCATAGCATAGCAGGGCATGGTACAGAAAGGCGTGGCATAACACAGCACAGCATAGCAGGGCATGGTACAGCATGCCAGGGCATAACACAACACAGCATAGCAGGGCATGGTACAGCAAGGCATGGCACAACACAGCACAGCATAGCAGGGCATGGTGCAGCAAGGCATGACATAACGCGCATAGCTAGCAGGGCTGGTACAGCAAGGCATGGCATAACACAGCACAGCATAGCAGGGCATGGTACAGTAAGGCATGACAAAACACGCAAGCATAGCAGGGCATGGTACGCAAGGCAGGGCATAACACGGCATAGCATAGCAGGGGATGGTACAGCAAGGCATGGCATAACACGCACAGCCCCAGCAGGGCAGGTACAGTAAGGCATGACATAACACAGCACAGCATAGCAGGGCATGGTACAGCAAGGCATGACATAACACAGCATAGCTAGCATGCAGCGCATGGTACAGCAAGGCAGACATAACACAACACAGCATAGCAGGGCATGGTACAGCAAGGCATGCCATAACACAGCACAGCATAGAGGGCATGGTACAGCAAGGCATACATAACACAACACAGCATAGCATAGCAGGGCATGGTACAGCAAGGCATGACATAAACAACACAGCATAGCAGGGCATGGTACAGCAAGGCATGATATAACACAAACACGCATAGCAGGGCATGGTACAGCAAGGCAGACATAAACACAACACAGCATAGCATAGCAGGGTGGTTACAGCAAGGCATGGCATAACACAACACAGATAGCATAGCAGGGCAGGGTACAGCAAGGCATGACATAACACAACACAGCTGCATAGCAGGGCATGGTACAGCAAGGCCATAACACAACACAGCACAGCATAGCAGGGCATTGTACAGCAAGGCATGGCCACAAACAGCATAGCATAGCAGGGCATGGTACACCCAAGGGCATAACAAAAACACAGCATAGCATAGCAGGGCATGGTACAGCAAGGCATGGCATAACCAACACGCATAGCAGGGCATGGTACAGCAAAGGCATGACATAACACAACACACCCATAGCATGCAGCATGGTACAGAAAGGGGGCGTGGCAAAACACAGCACAGCATAGCAGGGCATGGTACAGCATGGCATGGCATAACACAACACAGCATAGCAGGGCATGGTACAGCAAGGCATGGCACAACACAGCACAGCATAGCAGGGCAGGGTTTACAGAAAGGCATGACATAACGCAGCATAGATAGCAGGCATGGTACAGCAAGGCATGGAAATAACACAGCACAGCATAGCGGGGCATGGTACAGCAAGGCATGACAAAACACAGCACAACACAGCATAGATAGCAGGGCAGGGAACAGCAAGGCATGCATAAACACAACACAGCAAAAGCAGGCCATGGTACAGCAAGGCATGGCATAACCCCAACAACAGCATAGCAGGGCATGGTACAGCAAGGAACCAAAACACAGCACGCATAGCAGGGCATGGTAGCAAGGCATGGCATAAACACAACCAGCAAGCAGGGCATGGTACAGCAAGGCATGGCAAAAAACACAGCAAAAGCATAGCGGGGCATGGTACAGCAAGGCGTGGTATAACACAACACAGCATAGCAGGGCATGGTCCCAGCAAGGGCATGACATAACACAAAAGCACGCATAGCAGGGCATGGTACAGCAAGGCAGGGCATAACACAAACACGCATAGCAGGGCATGGTACAGCAAGGCATGACATAACACAACACAACACAGCATAGCAGGGCATGGTATAGCAAGGCATGGCATAACACAACACAGCACAGCATAGCAGGGCAGGGTTTACAGCAAGGCATGGCACAACACAACACAACACAGCATAGCAGGGCTGGTACAGCAAGGCATGGCATAACCCCGCAAAACACAGTATAGCAGGGCATGGTACAGCAAGGCATGACATAACACAACACAGACAGCATTGCAGGGCATGGTACAAGGCATGGCATAAACAGCACAACACAGCAAAATAGGGCATGGGTATAGCAAGGAAGGCATAACAAACACGCACAGCATAGCAGGGCATGGTACAGAAAGGCTGGCACAACAACACACAAACACAGCTTAGCAGGGCAGGGTTTACAGAAAGGCACGGCACGGCAGGGCATAACACAAACAGCATAGCAGAAAATAGAACAACGAAAGGAACACAACACAACCCCCAAACACAACGGGTACAGCCCGGCACAACACCATAAGATGCAACGAAAACAACACAAGACCGAAAAACAAAACAATACAAAAAGACGCAACGAAAAGCAACTCAACACAGTCAACAAAAAGACACAAAGAGGGCCCCAACGTAAAACAACTCAGCACAACAAAGACAACATAACAACACAAAAGGCATAACGCAAAAAAAAAAACAAACAGCAAACACAAACAACAGCACGGTGCAAAACAGACAAAAAAAACCAAACATAGTTTGTTCTTTTTTTTATGACATAGGGGGCCCCTCTCTCTCTCCTCTCTCCTCTCTCTCTCTTTTCAAATTTTCCTTTTTTAGCAGAAAGTAAGCCCATAACTTGAGGATGCATTGCAGGATGGAACAGGCTGGGTTTTTTTTTTTTTTTTTCTTTTTCTTTTTTTTTAATTTTTAATGGTTTTAAAGCTTATTTGTTTGAAAGCAAAATTCTTCCAATGTCTCATAAAGCAATATTTAAAGATTTTTGACAGTCACAATAACCCACAATCAAGAGTTTCAAATGTTAACGATTCTGTAAATGAAAGAAAAAAGTGTCCATGAAACGGTTTTTCTAATCATAGGATGACCATTAATGTTAGACCGATTTAAGTGAAAACAAATTATTTGCAGTTTAGGTATTGTAAAAACATGGGGAAAAAATCAAATTTGATCTTATCAATCTTATTCTTTGGTATTCTGGGCTCGCTAATTTCAATTTTTGTTTCTTTTTTAGCTTGAGTGACTCAATCAATGATTTGCTTTTTGAATGTTTCCTATTTTTTTCTGTAAAACTTACAACCTTCTATCATTTTGCACTTAAAGGCTGTGTAGGACTGCTTGATGTGAACCCGAAAACGCCGTTGGATACTTTGGAAATATCAGCAAACTCAGACGAACTCTACCAATATGAAGTGTATCATACTGAAAGATCTTTTTTGAACTGATTAGATGTGCTGATTGGGGAAAAAACATAGGAAACTATGTTATGGAAATGACAGATTTATACTTTTTCAGTATATAATATGTAGTTAAAAGATAATGCTCTCTTGTGTCCTGAGCTCCGCATCTTGCCAGAATAAACTGAAGTAAAAACCGGGACGGTAAAATACAAGAATAAACTTTCTTTCTCTCCTCTTTTCCCCCCCCCCCCCCCCCCCCCCCCCCCCCCCCCCCCCTATCTCTGTGTGTGTGTGTGTGGTGTGTGTGTGTGGAGGGTCTATGGGTGTGTATTTTGCATTGCATGCAAACAGTTGCTGACCTCGTTTTACCTGATTTTACCTGAATAGGAATTCACCATCAACGACATGTCATTTTACTTGATGTGAGGCTTTATCATTTTACCTTGGCCTGATGAAGCCTTTAACAGCAAAAATTTTTTTTGAAAATGCAAGTCCAGCACGAAAAGACTGTTGTTTTATTCTTGTTTATGTGTATGTATGTACGTTTAAAAAAAAAAAAAAAAAAAAAAAGACTGCCCCTGACCCATAATAGTGCTTGCAGATTTGCAGATAAATTGGGGTTACGGTTGTTACTTCCTGCAAGAAGATGATGTGAGGATTAGAAAAGAATTAGAAAATAAGGATCATTATGGTATTCTTTCTAATGACAATACTAAAATTATCAGTTTAAAACCGTGGTAAGTTGCCAATAAATGAAACAATTTCATTATGATATTAAAAACAGACACAGCTAAATGTAAACCTTTAATAAAAAACCCATAAACCACCACCTACCACTAAGACTTCTTTTACTAGCTGGTACAGGTACACCCACTCAAATTATCAAAATTCATCCAACTTTGTATCGGCCAGTGGGTAAATTATCTCCCTTTCCAGATTATGGACACAAAAGAGTTTCTTCAGAAAATTTAAAGGAACACCTTTGCCAGATCCACGATTCTAGCGACGGTGTGACGTTGTAGCACTCTATCCCAGAGTAGACAATAAAATGCGAATTCCTGCAGTTAACAGTATGCTCAGTTACTATCCCTCGCAAAGCCTCTTCGCCAAAACGGCCCGGCTTATTATTGGAAGAAGAAGTCACTTTTAGGAATATCCAAAGAATGGGTTATTGAAGGGTTAAATAGCTCTGAATAATAATACCTGTCTATACGAGGATGGAAATGGTGAAATTGTCATAGCTTTTCCTAATAATGGCACTGCGACGGACCCCCCATGCGCCTACGTAGGCCCAGTTGATGTTTTTAGGGGAGTACCGGATGAAAGCTGGTTATGAATTCACCAGTGCCCTTGCGGTCATCTGTAAAAAATATGATGGTAACAACGTGGGATAGGGCTTTGAGCTGGTACGATATAGAGATGATAGTTGCGTGGTTCCCCCCTGATGAAAAGGCTTTACCAGTGTTTGGGAAAACCCCCTTCAAACTCTTTATCCTGACAAGATTAAATGGACTGTTAACTCTGGGAAAATGGTGGAAAACTTAGATGTAAAAGTGAGTATTAGGCCTAATCGAACTGGCAAGTTAGAAACGGACGTCTCTAAAAATATCCATAATTACTTGCCACCAGTTCCTGTCATCCTTGACAGTATTTAAGGAATGTTAATTGGAATGGGTAAAAGGCTCAGGATAATATGCTAGTGTGAACGATCTTGAGAAAAGAAAAGAAGAATATTTCAAATATTTGACAATTTTGTTCCTGTACTAAATCATTGCAGATTAAAACTTCGCGCCATTTTTAAAATGTCCCACAAACAATCCTAGAATAATTCTTGATTTCCCAAAAAAAGTATGAGAAAAACCCAAGAATCCGAAAATGCACATTAGAAGTAGAGTCCATAAGCTCTCATTTCGTATTTTGCATTCCAGGATCTTTTCCCTACAGGCTTGCGGACTATACGAAATGACTGACAGCGCCAGTTTTGCTTTAGCAAGTCGCCTTCTTCGTTCATTTGTGGAGTTTGATCTAAATTTTTGTTTCATTAAATTCGGATTCCTGATCGAAATCTTGTTAATGACTCCACTTCTATGATAGAAAGAACCCAAAAATGTATATAAAAAAATCATCCAATAGACCATTTCAACAGAGTGGGTTTTTTTAATTTTTTAAAAATTATTTTTAAGTCGTATCAAGACCCCATGTCAACAGCCCTGTGGTGACGAAAATCAGTTGTGTTTTATTTCACATTTCAAAACAAAGGTCTCAGCTTAGACACCGTCTTAGATAATGAAATTTATATGTATAAAAGCGCGAAGCGCAGCTAATCATTCCTTTCAAAATTGTTTCATTTCTGTTTGGTAGTTCTCATCGAAATAGAGGAAAATATTTATGCAAACATGTTAAAGTGGGTACACTCTGTGCCATTAATTGTGCAGAATACCAGTTTAGAGAAAATAAATGGGCCAACAGCCACACGGTTTGTAACGAATGAATACATTAATTTTTTTGACTTCAGCGACGTACGTACAACTATGTAGGTCTGAGGTATTCATAATTGAAAGAACTTATACACCAAAAAAAAATCAAGATTCATCAATCAAGGGAGGTAAGGAGGAAAATAACTCTCGAACAAGCATTTTCCTACACGAAGGGTAACCAAGACATATACACTGTTAGCACCAGCTACAAACATATTATATATATATATATATATAATTATATATATATAATATATATATATAAAATATATATATATTGTCACGAGTTTGTCACGAGGCCTACGACGTTCGACCCACCTAGGGTGGCGGAATTAAATTATTTGTTTATTGTCGTTGCTGTTGTCGTGTTAGCCGTCCCTTAGGGGGGCTTGTGGTGCAGTTGCACCCTTTGGGGTGGTTCAGCTCAACTTCGGTTTGCTTTCTCTTCTCTCTCTCTAATTCCACCGCCCGGCTATTCATCCCCGCAAATTCCGGGTGGCCCGGGACCTTTCTCTCGAACTTTCTGTCTATCGGCCTCTCGCCTGTCTTTTTACCTGTCGCACGTGCTTCGTTTCTTTTAGTTTGAAGTATTTCTCACTCTGTGACGCAGCATGGCATGTTGGCCGCCATTGCTGAGGGGGGTTAGCTCTTCACTCGAGCGGAGAGGTCTCTGGGGGCGGGCCTGCTCCAGTCCCGGTTCTTTAAACCCTTTTCATCGAGAGTACAGTCAGTACTTTCAATTCCCGCAGTCGGCCTGTAGGAGAGGGACATCATTTCTTCTGTTTCCGCATCTTCGCCTCTGTCCTCTCGACTGGACAGAGGGTAGAGAGAGTCCTTTGACCCGCCTTCTTCGGGGTCACCCACGGGTAGTGGTAAGCATCAGTTTCGTGGTCTGTTTGTTTTGATTTGTTGTTGTTAGCGGCCCCTTTGTCTTCTCTTTTGCGCAATTTTCTTTTGTTTCGAAATTGTAAGAGAAATTTTTGTGTGAGACCTTTTCTTGGTTAATTCAATCTTTACCCGGCCTTCTAAATTATTTCCAAAAATTTTTTCTCCTGTTTATGTATCTGGTGATGCGGTGGTCGGTGGGGAAGGGGGAGAACTGGCGATTTAGGTTGGAACTTGCTTGCTCGCCGCCGCCCTGTCACATTCGCCGGACTTTTCCTTCGGCCCCCTGTTTTGGTGCAAGAAACGATTTATGTTCACGACGGCGTACGCAGTTGTCTTCGATGGTGGTGGAGATTGTGTTTTTTGAAATGTTTTTTTAAATTTTTTTTTAAATGTTACATATGCCATTGAATTACTATTGCAAATGGGGTGGCAGTTATTAAGCGATGGTCGCTTGTGATTTATTTCCAAAGGGAAGGAAATGTTAACGAGTGAGAAAGGGTGAAATAAATATTTGTTTTAAAACCCTGTTGATTTAATGCAGTCTTTTACCTCTCGTGTGAGAAGACTTGATTCAATGGGTTTTTTCTGTGTGCTTTTTAATACACTTCCCCCCGCCCATCATGCGAGTGGCTGTTAAGACTTGACAGCAATGGTCAGACGGTACTGAGGGCCCAGGGTTCCAGTCCCCTTCTTCCTTCCTCCTTCCTTCTTCTTTCCCTCCTCTTCGACTCTCCTCCCAGCTACGTCCTCCCCCCTCTCGGGGGCTTCACCGGAGCACAACTGGATGGTGCCACGTGCTGGTCGAGGCCCGTTCTGGCTGAGACCACGGACGGGATGGTGCCACGCGCTGGTCGAGGCCACGCCTTGGTCGGGACCGGGACTGCTAGAGGGCCCGCCGTCTTGACTGGCCGGCCCTGGACCCCGTCCAGGACCTCCAGTAAACAGCTAGTCCCCCCCCCCCCCCCCCCCCCCCCGGGACACGCTCTTCACTGCCCGCTTGGGAGTCGGGGGTGTCGGCTTTGGGCGATCCCTGCGAGAACCAACCCGGCTCGGAGAAACCTAGTGCGACGGGTGCCCCCAGCAGACTTGACAGGGGCAGGGATGTGGACGCACTCCATGGGTGAGAAAGGAAACGATACTGGAAATATTTCTTTATAAATTGTGTATATGTCATATGTGCTGGAATGCTGTAATTGTGATCGTGTACGTCGTATGGCGAAATATTTATTTATAATCGTGCATGTTGTGGGTGGGAGTGCTTGATCGTGATTGTGCATGTTGTGTGCGTTGGAGGGCTTGATCGTGATTGTGCATGTGTGTGCGTTGGAGTGCTTGATCGTGATTGTGATGTTGTGTGCGTTGGAGTGCTTTATGTGATCGTGCATGGTGCGTTTGTGGAATGTTTATTTTGTGGTGTGAATAAATGGGGGTGTTGTATCGTAATCTTTATTGTGTGGTCTCTTGCGGAGCGTGTGAGGTCAGTCACCCCTTCATCCCACCTAGCCCGATCCTGTCAGGGCAGACCTCCAGGGGTCGGTCGTGACAATTTGGGGGCTCGTCCGGGATGTGAAGGGCTCTGGCAGTCTCTCTCTCGTTTCGCAGAGTACCTTTTTTAGTTTTGTCTGTTTTGTATATGTTTAGTCAGTTTGTCGTGTTTGTTCGTGGGTGGTTGGCTGGGTGACTCTAGCGTGAAGGAGTCTTTTGGGGGCCTGAGGGAACATTCCGGCGTGACTCGGGAGTCGAGGTAGACCGAGGGGAGTCGAACCGCGTCCAGACCTCCTTCCGCCGGGTACCTCACGCAGGTACGGCCGTAAGTCTTGCCCTTCTGTTGCCGCTCAGCCCTTCCATTCCTGTTTTGTATTTAGCCAATTTCTTGTTTTTTTTTTCTCTACCGGGTTGTTGGTACGGGGGGGGGGTTGTATCGGACGCTAGTGTTTTTTTTTTTCCTCTCTCCGGATTCCGTCTGCTAGTTTTTTTTGTTTTTTTTTTCGGCCAGCCCCACCGCACTGTTGCTCGTGCGTAGAGCGCGGTGTTGCCAGAGTGGGGGCAGCCGGACATAGTTTTTTTTTTTTTTTTTTTCGGTGAGCCCCACCGCACTGTTGCCGTGTTGTAGAGCGCGGTGTTGCCAGAGTGGGAGCAGCCGGAATTTGGGTCCGCACACACCACACACACACATACACACATTACCACGCCCCTAAAATATTTGTTTTTTTTTCTAGGGGAATTTTTTTTTTCCCCTGTATTTGGAAAACTGTAGTTATTGTTGTCATGGCGACGTCCGGCGCGGGTGGTATGGCGACGCGGGCGTCGAAGAAGAAGGGTATTCAAAATTTACTGTAGTCCCTACTATTAGTACCAGTACTTCGACTACGGAAACTTCTCCCTATTCCAGTGCTGTAGCAGGTAGTCCAGTGAGTACTTTTTACTACCTCTTCGCGGGGGGTCCTCCTGTCGAGACCCCGACTGGCACTTCCGCTCGGAAGCGTCAGAGTATAGCGAAGAAAACTGTGGGCTTCTGTTGAGTCGCAGAGACGAAACCTTCTCCTCTCCAGGCTTCCCTCGTAAGGGGCATGCCCCAGAAGACTTTCCTTATGGGAAAGTCGAGACCCAAGGACGGGTCAGACGGATCATCCTCCCGTGTCGGGAGTGGTGAACCCCGCCCAGGACATCACTTCCGTCCTGATGTTTCTAGAGCGACAGCGACGGGAGGATGAGGCCCAACGTAGGGAAGAGGTTTGCTAGGCAGGAAGCCCAACGTAGGGAAGAGGTTGCTAGGCAGGAAGCCCAACGTAGGGAAGAGGTTGTCAGCGGGAAAAGCCTCCGTAGGGAAGAGCGCAGAGGGGTAGGCCGCTGGCAGGAAGCTCTGCGTAGGGAAGAGCGCAGAGAGGAGGCTGCTCTGCGCAGAGAGGAGACTGACAGACAGGAGATTATGCATAAGGAAGGGGCTATTCTTCGTAGGGAGGAGGCTGCTAGACAGGAGGCTCAGCGTAGAGAGGAGGCTGCCAGACAGGAGGATCAGCTAGGGAGAGGCTGTTCAGCGTAGGGGGAGGCTGCCCTCCGTCGGGAAGAACTAGACAGGATGGAGGCTCTGCGTAGGGAGGAGATGGAACAACTTCTTTCGCGGTCTCCCGCATCGGTAAGTCAGGGGTTAATCACCGGGCAGGTGATAGAGTTAGAGGCCCAAAGTTAAAGCTTCCAGAGTTCAGACCTAGTGAGGACATTGACATGTTCTTAGAGCATTTTGGAAAAGGGTTGCTTGTTCATACCAATTGTCTGAGGAACAAAAGGCTATGCACCTTTTTCTGGATTATCTGGTGCTGGAAAGGGAGTGTGTGCTCACTCTAAATGAAGGCGCGTCTTTATGCAGACATGCAGTTGGCTCTGCGTAAGCGTTTCCCCTTACCCCAAGACGTACAGGAGGAAGTTTAGGTCCATGAAGAAGAATAACGACGAGACCTTCGTGCTTTTGGTGATAGGCTGCGCAAAACGCTAGGGTATGGCGTCAATTGGCCAAGTTGGAGCGGAGGATCTGATCCTCATTGAACAGCTCACCAACACTGTGTCCCCAGAGTTGAGGATCCGGATAGGCGAGACAGAAACCTCAGGATTTCGCAGCTGCGATTCACACCGCTGAGGTGTTTGCTGAAGCTCGCAGGGCTTTGGGCATCGCCCAGATACGGAGGGGAAAGCCCTCCACAGGATTTAGTGGCAATAAGGCGCCGACAAATGCTAGCGGTCGAATAAGGCAGGCAGTCCATCGGGGACCTCAGCACCTCGATTTTGTTTTCTTTGTGGTCGTCTTGGCCACATCAGGGAAAGATTGCCCTAGGGCCGCTGGGAGTCATGGGGCTAGTCCTTTCCAGCATCCTCGTGCCTCGGCTAACGTGGGTTCCATCCCAGCTTCTGGTGATTCAGAGTGCCCAGTGTTTCTCTCTGTTGTTGGTTCCTCCTTAGTCGACACCATCAGGGATTCGGGAGCATCAACGCTCTTTGTTGATAAGGATTTGGTTTCCCCTGAGGCCCGGGGGGCGCTAGTTATGAAAGTGTGCGGGTTGGAGGCTGGTTTTACCTTCCCCCCGTCCTTCGTAAATTATTCCTATCTCCACCCCCTACTTCTTTTGGCGAAGTATGGGCTATCGCGGTGGAGCGACCTCTGTATTCCCTTTCATAGGGAATACTGTCACCTTCGCAGACGACGCAGTCAGTCCGTGTCTACGGATTTGCCCAAAACAGGCTTGTGGGAGTCACCACAGCGCCAAAGCTAAGAAGCAGGGAAAAGGAATTGCGTCCCGTTCTTCACCGATCTCTGACGAGGTTCTGGGAAGGGCCGATTTCCTGCTAGCATTATCCGTCTTCAGGCCAGGGACTTGGATATCCAACGCCTGCGACAATGGTGGATCGTCCGCTCAGTCTGCCCGACACGCCAAGGTGAGCTTCAAGCTCCACAAGGGGATCCTCTTTTAGGGTTTCCCTCAGGCAGATCGTGTGGCCAAGCAGCTTGTCGTTCCCCAAAGCTTGAGAGGATCTGTTCTCCGGGAGGCCCACGATTCCCCCATGGCAGGCATATGGGCTCAAAAGCGGACTCTCGAGCGGGTAAGACAAGACTTCTTTTGGCCAGGGATGAACTCACAGGTTAGGCAGTACTGCCGCAGTTGCGATGTCTGCCAGGACAACGCCTAGGGGGCGCTTGAAGCGTGTTCCCCTAGGGTCAGGCCACTGGTTGGGGAGGCATTCAGCAAGGTTGGGGTTGACCTGGTGGGACCCATTAATCCTCCATCCGATTGCGGTCACCGCTACACTTCGGTAGTGGTAGAATCTGCGAGTCGATACCAAGGCTGTCCCGCTTACGACTATCGATGCCCCTACTGTTGCTGAATCTCTCAGGCGATTTGGACGCGCACTGGCGTGCCCAAGAAGAAGTAAGGCCGGAAGTTTGTACTGGAGAGCGATCATCATCCTCTCCAGTGCCTGGACCGGTTTCCGGCCATCAGTCGTCGACTCATGAGTTAGGCAGTGGAACTGCAGAGTCTGCGTTCACTTTCCGTCCCTATCAAGGGTTTCCCGTAATCGGATGCTGACTATCTTTGCCGAGCTCCGTAGTTAGCATATTGGAAAATCAGTCAGAGGGACACCTCCCTCAACCAGGGTTATATCCCTTTTTGGTTCTGTATCAGGTGTAGTGACAGTTTGTCACTTTCAGTGAGGTTAACGGGAGTGAATCACCAATGGTTCGGATTGTTTCTTTCATGGTTGGAAGGTTTGCTTAGTTGTTTGATAAATGTAATAGTATGTATTTCCCCGTGTGATTCTATCGTGGAATGTTTGTATTGGATTCATCGTACTCTGTCGATCACAGAGAGTTGGGTTCGGTCCCATTGTTGTGAAGTTGCACATGCGACAAGGTTCAAAGGAGCACTGTAAACTCAGAGAAAAAAGATGCTTTTATGAAGGGGGGGGGTTTGTCACGAGTTTGTCACGAGGCCTACGACGTTCGACCCACCTAGGGTGGCGGAATTTATTTGTTTATTGTCGTTGCTGTTGTCGTGTAGCCGTCCCTTAGGGTGGCTTGTGGTGCAGTTGCACCTTGGTGGTTCAGCTCAACTTCGGTTTGCTTTCTCTCTCTCTCTCTCTAATTCCACCGCCCGTGCTATTCACCTGCAAGGGTTTACGGGTGCCGGTACCTTTCTCTCGAACTTTCTGTCTATCGGCCTCTCGCTGTCTTTTTTACTGTCGCACGTGCTTCGTTTCTTTTAGTTTGAAGTATGCTCACTCTGTGACGCAGCATGGCATGTTTGGGCCGCCATTGCTGAGGGAGGTTAGCTCTTCACTCGAGCGGAAGATGTCTCTGGGGGCCTGCTCCAGTCCTGGTTCTTTACCTTATCCATCGAGAGTACAGTCAGTACTTTCAATTCCTGCAGTCGGCCTGTAGAGAGGGACATCATTTCTTCTGTTTCCGCCATCTTCGCCTCTGTCCCCTCGACTGGACAGAGGGTAGAGAGAGTCCTTTGACCCGCCTCTTCGGGGTCACCCACGGTAGCTGGAAGCATCAGTTTCGTGGTCTGTTTTTTTTTGATTTGTTGTTGTTAGCCGGGCTTAGTCTTCTCTTTTGCGCAATTTCTTTTGTTTTCAAAATTGTAAGAGAAATTTGTGTGGACCCTTTTCTCTGGTTAATTCAATCTTTAACCTGGCCATTCTAAATTATTTCCAAAATTCTTTCTTCCTGTTTATGTAAACTGGTGATGCGGTGGTCGGTGGGGAAGGAGAGAACCGGCGATTCAGGTTGGAACTTGCTTGGTCTCGTCGTCCGCCCCCGTCACATTTGCCGGACTTTTTTTCCTTCGGCCACCGTCTGTTTGTGTGTGTGCAAGGAGAACGAGTTTTATGTTCACGAGCGTGCGTACGCATGATTTGTCGTTCGGATGCGTGGTTGAGATTTGTGTTATTTTGAAATGTGTTTATAAAATGTGACAGTTATGCCATTGAATTACTATTTGCAAATGTGGTGGCAGTTATTAAGCGATGGTCGCTGTGTTGATTTATTTCCTAAGGAAGGGAAATGTTAAGCGTGAGTGAGAGAAGGGTGAAGATAATTTATATTTGTTTTTTTAACTGTTGATTTAATGCGTCTTTTACCTGCATCGTGTGAGAAGACTTGATTCAATGGGTTTTTACTGTGTGCGTTTAATACACTTCCCCTCGCCCATCATGCGAGGTGGCTGTTAAGACTTGACAGCAATGGTCAGACGGTACTGACGGGAGGGTTCCAGTACCCCTTTTCCTTCCTCCTTCCTTCTTCTTTCCCTCCTCTTCGACTCTCCTCCCAGCTACGTCCCTCCCCCCTCTCGGGGGCTTCACCTGGACACGAACTGGATGGTGCCACTGCTGGTCGAGGCCACGTTCTGGCGAGACCACGGACGGGATGGTGCCACGCGCTGGTCGAGGCCACGCCTTGGTCGGGACCGTGGACTGCTAGAGGAGCCCGCCGTCTTGACTGGCCGGCCCCGGACCCCCGTCCAGGGCCTCCGTAACAGCTACGTCCCCCCCCCCCCCCCCCCCCCCCCCCCCCCCCCCCCGGGACAAAGCTCTTCACTGCCCGCTTGGGAGTCGAGGGTGTCGGCTTTGGGCGACTCCCTGCGAGAACCAACCCGGCTCGGAGCACCTAGTGCGACAGGTGCTCCCAGCAGACTTGACAGGGGCAGGGATGTGGACGCACTCCCATGGTGTGAGAAAGGATCGATACTGGAAATATTTCTTTTAATTGTGTATATGTCATATGTGCTGGAATGCTGTAATTGTGATCGTGTACGTTCGTATGGCGAAATATTTATTTATAATCGTGCATGTTGTGGGTGTGGGAGTGCTTGATCGTGATTGTGCATGTTGTGTGCGTTGGAGGGCTTGATCGTGATTGTGCAATGTTGTGTGCGTTGGAGTGCTTGATCGTGATTGTGCATGTTGTGTGCGTTGGGAAGTGCTTTATTGTGATCGTGCATGGGCGTGTGTTGGAATGTTTAAATTTTGCTGGTGTGAATAAATGGGGTGTTGTATCGTAATCTTTATTGTGTGGTCTCTTGCGGAGCGTGTGAGGTCAGTCACTCCCTTCACTCCCCTAGACCGATCCTGTCAGGGCAGACCTCCAGGGTCGGTCGTGCATATATTATAGATCAGTAAGGTTAAAAAGCCTAGGGTAATTTTATAAGTGCTCGACCCCTTGGGGAGCAACATTAGATAAGGGCAAGTATTAAAATTTTTAATACTTGTCTTTTCTATATATATATATATACAATCTTTACGGTTAGAAACGCGACAAAATCAAGAGGCAAATTGCAAAGAAAACTTTAATATGATACCCCTTTCATTCACAGTAGACATATTTCAAAGCGGTTTTTTGCATAGCATTGATTGAAATTTGATCTTTTCAGATAAAACTAAGCACGTATTGGGCACTGTAAAGTTTTCAAGATTTTCGCCCTTGGATCCAGGCACCCGCGCAAGGCCTCAATATCGGATGTGGCCACCTCCAGCAATCACGGTGAATTGCACCGATTTGGGCATGGAGTTGACAAGTCGATCAAGAAAGGCCTGAGGGACTTGGTTCCACTGACGCTGGATCCCCGTCTCAGAGCCACAGCATTGTGAGGCAGTTGGGCTGCTCGTTGATGCGGCATTCAGAAGGCCCACAACTGTTCGATAGGGTTCAAGTCTGACTTAGAGCAGCCAGTCCATCATCAGGACATTGTTCTGCTGAAGGAAGCTTTGTGACCTGTGCTCTGTGGGCCGGGCGTTGTCTTGCTGGAAAACATATTGGCGCGCCCTTGCAAACAAGGGCACTACGACAGGGCGCAGGACCTGTGCTATTAGCGAAGGGCAGTGACTCCACCGCCACGACCTGGCTGCAGGTTGAAGAACACTGTCCAATGAGTCTGTTGCCACACATTGCCCCCCACATCATGACGGACTGGCCGCCCCACAGGTTTGCTGCTGCACGTACTGACCAGCAAAGCGCTGGCCACGAGGACGAACACGTGAACACGCCTGTCAATCTGATCCAGACAGAATCGAACCTCGTCGCTGAACACGAGAGTTCTCCAGTTGTGTTCCTGTGCCTGTGAACCCAATTCAACGGGGCACACGATGCGTGGCGACAGATAGTGACCATGTTGGGTCGGCGGCAGTACAGCTGGTGGCGTCTGAGAAGCTGCAGGATGATGCTGGGGCGAATTACCCTGTTGCCGGGTCCATGAATCTGTCGTCCCACAGAAGAGGCACTTTGGAAAGGGTTTGCCCTGAAGCTACGCACCACATATCGCTCCTGGCGGCAGTGAGGACGCGTGGCCGACCAGGTCTGGGGGCATCACGAACAGTCCCAGTGGCTTGATGGCGATTTGCAAGACGATAAATGTTCGACCGGTGCACATTTAGCGCCCTAGCGACGTCTTGCACTCTGTTTCCAGCCTCCAACATGCCGATGGCTCACCAGCGCTCAGGTGACGTCATACGCGGCATCCTTTGGTTTTTGTGGTGTTGAGGGAGAAAGTAACCTTTTTTGCGAGTTGTTTTTTACCCACTGACACCAAACATTGTGGCTTTGCATTTTACTCACCTGTAGTGTGTCCTCTGTTTTTTTCACGAGGACACAATTTTCACGTGAATCTGACGTCATTTAACGACACAGTGGCACTTTGCCGAGCAAGGTGAAAATGCGGCAACTTGGGGACAGGGCCATAACTCTGTCCGTGACAAAGTGATCTGCCCGGCTTTTTCGTGATCAGAACAGAAAAGGCCTAGTTGCACTCAGACACATTTTGCAGTTTGTACAATAACCTGCCAGGCTATGTCGGTTTTTCCCAAAATATTGCAACATTTTGGAGCGGCCGTGTCGCGTTTCTAAACGTAAAGACTGTATATATATATATTATATATATAGTCTTTACGTTTAGAAAAGCGACACGGCCGCTCCAAAATGTTGCAATATTTAGAAAATCCGACCATAGCCTGGCAGGTTATTGTACAAACTGCAAAATGTGTCTGAGTGCAAACTTGCCTTTTCTGTTCTGATCACGAAAAAGCCGGGCAGATCACTTGTCACGGACGGAGTTATGGCCCTGTCCCCAAGTTGCCGCATTTTCACCTTACTCGGCAAAGTGCCACTGTGTCGTAACTGAGGTCAGATTCACGTGAAAATTGTGTCCTCGTGAAAAGAAAGGGGACACACTACAGGTAAGTAAAATGCAAAGCCACAATGTTTGGTGTCAGTGGGTAAAAAACAACTCGCAAAAAAGGTTACTTTCTCCCCCCAACACCACAACACCAAAGAGTGCCGCGTATGACGTCACCTGAGCGCTGGCGAGCCATCGGCATGTTGGAGGCTGGAAACAGAGTGCAAGACGTCGCTAGGGCGCTAAATGTGCACCGGTCGAACATTTATCGTCTTGCAAATCGCCATCAAGCCACTGGGACTGTTCGTGATGCCCCCAGACCTGATCGGCCACGCGTCTTCACTTCTCGCCATAGCGATATGTGGTGCGTAGCTTCAGGGCAAACCCTTTCCAAAGTGCCTCTTCAGTGGGACGACAGATTCATGGACCCGGCAACAGGGTAATTCGCCCCAGCATCATCCTGCAGCTTCTCAGACGCCACCAGCTGTACTGCCGCCGACCCTACCATGGTCACTATCTGTCGCCACAGCATCGTGCTGCCCGGTTGAATTGGGTTCACAGGCACAGGAACACAAACTGGAGAACTGTCGTGCTCAGCGACGAGGTTCGATCTGTCTGGATCAGATTGACAGGCGTGTTCACGTGTATCGTCCTCGTGGCCAGCGCTTTGCTGGTCAGTACATGCAGCAGCACAACCTGTGGGGCGGCCAGTCCGTCATGATGTGGGGGCAATGTGTGGCAACAGACTCATTGGACCAGTGTTCTTCAACCTGCAGCCAGGTCGTGGCGGTGGAGTCACTGCCCTTCACTACATAGCACAGGACCTGCGCCCTGTCGTAGTGCCCTTGTTTGCAAGACGCCGCCAATATGTTTTCCAGCAAGACAACGCCCCGGCCCACAGAGCACAGGTCACACAAGCCTTCCTTCAGCAGAACAATGTCCAGATGATGGACTGGCCTGCTCTAAGTCCAACTTGAACCCTATCGAACAGTTGTGGGCCTTCTGAAACGCCGCATCAACGAGCAGCCCAACCGCCCTCACAATGCTGTGGCTCTGAACGGGAGATCCACGTCAGTGGAACCAAGTCCCTCAGCCTTTCTTGATCGACTTGTCAACTCCATGCCAAATCGGTGCAATCTCACCGTGATTGCTGGAGGTGGCCACACCCGATATTGAGGCCTTTGCGTGGGTGCCTGGATCCCAGGGCGAAAACTCTTGAAAACTTTACAGTGACAATACGTGCTTAGTTTTTATCTGAAAAGATCAAATTTCAATCAATGCTATGCAAAAAACCGCTTTGAAATATGTCTACTGTGAATGAAATGGTATCATATTAAAGTTTTCGTTGCAATTTGCCTCTTGATTTTGTCGCGTTTCTAACCGTAATATATATATATATATATATATATATATAAATATATATACACACATATATATATATATATGGGGGTGCTGTTGGATTCTTTTTTGAACCCTTGGTGATGAGAACACAGAATTATGGACTTTGGTGTGTCTCTATTTGACACCAAGGGCACAGACACAATCAGCCGTGTCTTCCTGATGAGTCCGATCCAGCGGACGAAAGGCCTAGGAGCGGCAATACAGATAGATCTGTCTTCGAAGAGGAGTGCGATGGTTCCCTCGGGCAGCTAGTGAAGGGTTTGTCATATTTATAATATATTCCCCCCCATTTTCTTCATCTTTAATTTTTTTTTTTTTTTTAATAAATAAAATCTTAGCGAAGTCGTTACTATAATGACTGAAGAATTGTTAACCCTGCACTTGTTTTCTCCCACTATTTAATTGTTCAGCAGTATATATATAATATATATATATATATATATATATATATATATAAATATATATATATATAATATATATATATATATATATATATATACTGACTTCCATAAAAAAACGCGAAAAATTGAAAGGCTATTTTTCGGGTGAAAGGGGTGAATATACAATATTGAACCATTGTGGCAAGTTGTTTGGGTCCAAGACTCACGTGCAGTGAAAAAAATTGTGTGAGCAACACATCATTCCCGGCATCGGAGGGTCAACAAAAATGGCAAACTGGTTGCTGCATGTGAGGCACGTGCCCCCCATGCAGAGCAAAGTTAACCAGCGACAAGTACGCAGGCATGCAGCCTTTATAAAGCCGCGCTACAAGGTTCAGATAACGACTTGCCGTCTGAGCGCTACAGAGATGCCAAGACTACGAGCAGAGGAACGCAATCGTGCCCTAGCCATCTGGAGGCTGGTGTGGATGCCAGGCAGGTCGCAAACATCTTTAACGTCCACATCTCAACCATCTATCGTCTGCAGCACCGCATGCGAGTCACTGGTACCACTGATGATCGTCCCCGGCCAGGCCGTCCTCGGTCACCACACCAAGAGAGGATCGCCATTTTGTTCAAACCCATCTGCAGGACAGGCGGCAAACAGCCGCTAACACTGCTCGACAGGTGCCTGGAATCTCCAGCAACGAATCAGCCTCAACACTGTGCGGCGGCGTTTTCAGGAGAACGGGCTGGCATGTAGGCGTCCTCACAGAGGTCCGGTACTGACACCAAGACACCGGCAGGCCAGGCTGCTCAGACCCCATGTCGTTCCTTTTTTTGCGCAACACCCAAACTGGACATTCCAACAGACAATGCAAGACCACACACAGCCAGGGCCACCCAGCAAATTTCTTCAGCATAACAACGTCAATGTGCTGCCCTGGCCAGCCCTCAGTCCCGATTTAAACCCAATAGAACATTTTTGGGATGAAAATTGGCAGACGGTTGGACCTCCTGCGTCCACGACCAGCAACAGCGGCTCAACTTCACCAGGCCATCGTCCATGTGTGGGCTGGTGTGCCAAGGGGAAGCATCAACCACCTGGTCCACTCAATGAGCCGCAGGTGTCAAGCAGTTGTCCATGCAAATGGTGGCCCACACACGGTATTAGGACTTCAAGCTGGTTTGTCACGTGACCTTGGATTTTCCACACAAAGACATATTGCTGATGACATTTTCACACATTACCGGTGTAATGAATCAAATCACGTTGAATTTCCCCGCTTCCACTCTGTACAATTGTGACCAATAAAATTCGCCCCTAACCTTCAGCTTGTTTTGCTTTCGCGTTTTGTTATGGAAGTCAGTATATTGGAAATTCTTACTATCTTATAAAGGAATATCTTATGCAGACAAAAATACTTCTCATGTTATCGCTGCAAAAGAAATACTTGATATATAGCCACTCACCAATACTTGTGCCCCCCACAATCCCCCCTCCCCTTGCTTTTCGCTCCCCTCCTCCCTCTCTTCCCCCTCCCTCTCTCCCTCTTTCTCTCTCCCTCTCTCTCTCCCTCTATCTCTGCTCGCCCCTCTCACTTCCATTATCTCCTCCTCTCTCTGCATCAACACTTCCCCAAATCCCATGGGTTTTCCTCCCTCCCTGCTATCCGTTTTCCCCTCTTTCTAGCCCCCCCCCCCCTCCCCGTTTTTTTTCGTCAGCCCCCCCCCCTTTCTATCTCGCATGTACTTTTTTCTGTATGTCCTCCCTCTCTCCCCCTGTTTTTATGTTAACTTGCTACAACTCTCTACCCCCCCCCCCCCCCTCTTTTTTCTGTATGTACCAGACCCTTCCTATCTCTGTCACATCCCATTTACTTTCCCTCAATGACCGCTCTTCCCTACCGTCCTGTCTACTCCCACCCCCTCCCCTGTTGCTCTCCCAACTTCTCACTATCCTTACCTTCTCCCCCCCTCTCTCTCTTTTGAGTCTCTCCTACCTGCCCCTACCTTCCCCTTCTCCCCTCTCCCCCCACACTTTCTGTCCCCTGCCCCTTTACCCTCTCGGTGTCGGCCTGTCTGTCTGCCTCTGTGTGTGTGTGTTGTGTGTGTGTGTTGTGTGTGTGTGTGTGTGTGTGTGTGTGTGTGTGTGTGTGTCTGTCTGGGCTGTCTGTCTGTCTGTCTCTCTCTCTCTCTCTCTCTCTCTCTCTCCTTCTCTCTCTCTCTCTCTCTCTCTCTCTCTCTGCTAGCTCTTCCCTCACTCTCTCTGACTTTCCTTTTCTCTCTCTGTTCCCTGTCTTTCGTACCCTTCTTTTCTCGTGTTTCCCGTAGCTTACCGCCTTCCAACTTGTCCCTTCTCAAGTCACCTGAACTGTGGTGAACTGTTTAAAAAAAGTGTGAACGGAAACTGCAATGTGCAATTCCATCATTAGAGTCCCCCGAAGGGTCGTAATACTGGGAAATAATCAACGTGTTTTCTCTCTCTCTCTCTCTCTCTCCCTTCTCTCCTCTCACTCTCTCTCTCTCTCTCTCTCTCTCTCTCTCTCTCTTTTTTTATAATATATATATATATTATATATATATATATATATATATATATATATAATGGATATCAAAACAGGTTGACATTTTTTTCCCCACAGGAACAAAGTAATAAAACTCAAGCTTTCGCCATGGGCTTCTTCTAAAGTGTCTGGGTGCATGGTCATTGTGTAGAAAACAAACTCGCACATGACTCGCTGAAGACAGAAACTCGACTTATTTTATTGTTTTTTTTTTTATTTTTTAATGAAAACAGCGTGAAGATTTGGGATCCACACTGATGTATTAGTTTGATCAGAT
>CM031608.1:89917652-89935130 GCA_018398815.1 Conus ventricosus | reverse complement strand
TCCTGATCTGTCTTACCTTGAAATGACACTATGAATGATAAGCGGGAGCTCCTCCCTATCTGCAAAAGCTGACTAATTTCGAAACCTCTAAATAGACCTTTAATTTTCTTCAGCACCTCATTGGTGAATTGTATGTGATGCTTAAGAAGACTTTAGAAATCATGCTCATCCTCATAGACTTGACTCTTTGTGAATCAACATTGAAATAGCGCTTCTGATCTGTTTCTGACACCAGGTCAAGGAGGTTTTTACAAATTAAGAGTTTGTAGAGGTTAGACAATATGGGTTTGTTGTTGTTGATGGTAATCAAGTTATATGACATTCTGATGCATGTTCAGGTGAGGATAGTAATCAAGTTATATGACATTCTGGTGTATGTTTCAGGTGAGGATGATTCCATCTTGCTGCCTGCTTCACCATAGAACTAGAAGAGTTTTGTTGGATCAGCAGCACAGAGTATGCAAAGTTGGCGCTCTGAAGGATGAAACTGATGCCATTTCTCTTTCAATGAAATTTGATTTTTCAGTGAGGAGCAAATTTGACAAATTCAAAAGCAAATATGTGCAATCATCATTCCCCCCCCCCCCCCCCCCCCCCCCTCTCTTTCTCTCTGTCCACTCAAGCACATCTATGCATGCAGACATGCACACGCATGTGAATGATACTTCATTTTGTACAGGTAAAGAAAAGATGTCTTTCAGGAGAGCAAGGAAAAGGGAACAAGTTGTATCAGTCCATTGTACTAAAGCAGGTTATGTTATGATTGTTCTCCTTGTTCGTTTGTTTCTTCATTTGCTCCTCTCTCAAAGGTTCCGTCCACCACACTTCTCTTTCTTCATTAACTCCTCCTCTTGCAGGGGGTCTGAACCCCATGTGTCGCATCCCCAACCCCCGCCCCTCCCCTCCCCTTTCCTTCACCGCCTGCCTTCTCCGAGTTCTCACTGTTGACACAAGAAGTCTCCTGTATGTATAATCTGGTTTGCATGACGAAAGAGCAGTTATGTCCAGGGGGCAGCATTGCTTCCTGGACTTCCAACCATCTTCAGCCATGATATTCATAGATGGGGCTCACACTTCTCCGCAAGTTCAGGTCAGTGAAATGTAAATATAAGAGTTAAAAAACCGAAAACAAACACAAACCAACAGGTACAATCAGATGAAAAATTGAGTGGACAGAAAAAAGAAGTGGCAGTGAAATGGGTTGCTGGTCGTGTTTTTGGCATCCTAGCAAACAACACTTTTGAAATAACATCTATCATGAACGTCGGTGTGAGAGTTGGCAGTCGCCATTTTGTCCATCCACTGGGAAGCAGAATAATGCCATTCTCTGTTGTTGTTTCCCAGAAAGACACTGGAGAAATGAAAGAGATGGACAAAGTTGTTGAAATGAATTGCTCTGGATGTAGTTGGACCGAAAACTGGACAATACTCCACACAGTGCTCAGATTCAGATGCACCATTTGGAAAGAAGTTCCACTTTTTTCCCCCAAACAAGGGGGAGCATGCCCATACTTACTGGATGGCCCAAGAATTGCAACGAGTTTTGCTTTTCCTCAATGGGAGCCTGGTATATAACAGAAGTTTTTTTCCTTTTTTTTTTTTTTTTTCCTAACTATTGCTGTGTATGCGAACTTCTTGTCTTCAAACTTGTACAGTGTGTTGAAGCACTCCAAACTTGCGCTTTCTTTTGTTGAAAACTTCATTTGGCGGATATGTTGGTGTACATGTGCTTGCGTTTTAAAAGGAAATTGAATGTGATAAGTAAGGTTTTGTTTGTGTAAATATATTCAAGAAATCGGTGTGACTGTTAGTGAATTTGAATTGTTCTTGTTGTGTAAATGATGGTTCTGGTCATGTGCCCCTGAAAATGTATGCATCATGTAACATCTACTGATCTAGTGATTGTTGCTGGCTGCAATCTCCACTTACTGTACAGGATTTTGCTCAAGCCCTGGGTCTCTTTTCTTATTTCTTCTTTTTGTTGTAAGAATAGTCGACTTGTATGCCAGTTTGTGTGCCTTCCAAAGAAAAGTACTTTTTAATGCAATAATCATGTGTTAAATGAAATGTCTAATAACTCTGTCTACTTGGTAGCAGCGTTTTACTTTCCGGTACTGGGTTCGTTTTCATTCAGTTAAATACGGATGAAATGAAGGAGCTCAACAAGAAATCAAAATAAGATTCAAAAGTTCAAGGTGTGCTTTTATGTTTAGGACCGCAAAAGCTTTTGATTCAGCGAACTGGAACTGGGTGTGTGCTGTCTCATCTTCCATGTATTAACATGTGGCATTACACCCATACTGCTCATTCCAGCGCCACAGCCACATGCTAGCGTGTCCTGCTGGCACTAGCAATCCAAGGGGAGTAGCCGATGTAAGTCATCACAAGGTAACCGACCAGAGGGGGCACTGCACTGCTGCTGAGCAACTTCAGTGCTGCCTGTTCTGATCCAGCATACATAGCTGCCAACTGCTACGATATCGCCGTAGTTTGCTACGCCAAGAGAATGCTTGCTACGACGCTACTACGATCATTAAATTGCTACGGCGAAACAAAAAAATTCGAAGATACTTTCGTTTTGTTTGGACAGCGCTAAGTATCGTCTCTATCGGTCTGTCGGAACTGCATTTCCGCTTTCGGTTTTACTGTAGCACGTGATCATTTCGACCAATGAATGGCGACTTCCGTCTTGCTCAGTTCGCAACAATGGCGTCCAAGAAGCGAACGGAGAGCGCGTCTCCGGGAGAAAAAGAAAGTGGTGTGAAGCGCCCAAGACATAGCTGCCAGAAATATCGTGCGGAGTATACAGAGAAATACCCATGCATTCTGAGATGCCCTACCGACCTCACTAAAGTACAGTGCAAATCGTGTGAGCTTGATTTTTCTGTGAGCCATGGAGGACCTTACGACATAATGCTACTGTCAAATTGGAAATGCTACTGTGAAAATTGTGAAATGCTACTGCAAGCCGCATGAGCAGGTTGGCAGCTCTAAGCATATGCAGGACACCAACTGTTAAGCCCCATACTGATGACAATGACATACATGAGTATGTTGATAATGATTATGCTAAAACATGGAGCCAGTTCGAGTAAGTCTTCCCCTACTGAGGGCACAATCATGTTCATGCAAAGACAGGACCCATGAACTTGCCAATACTGGCAACCCTAATGCAAACTCACCAATGGCACAGGAGCAGGAATATTGTGTTAGAGGCTGAATAGCATATAGTATGGTTAAGGATGTGTGATTGAACGGAGACCTTTTTGACTGACGTATGTAAGCAAGCCTGTCTGAGTAATCCTACAGTTTTGGTTATCCAGTATGCATGTCGGGGGTAAAGTTAAACTCTGACATCTGCTCAGTAGGAACGAGCATTTCCATAATCAAACATGGCAGAATGATATTGTTGAGACCTTTCCAGTCACCCTATATGTAAAAGATTTTTAAATTGAAGAGTCATAAATCCATGATTAAGATTTCTATGAATAGCATCAATATTACAAAACTCATTTTCTTTGAATTCTTGAGCACTTATGATGATTACTTCTATATTGTGATAGAAGACGTAAAATCATGTGGAAATATTTAAACAAATATTGTGTATTTATATTCTGTCAAGTTCAGACTACTTGATGCCACATCAAAAAAAGGAAATGCAAGTAAATGTGGAATTGAATATGACTAGAGAAAAGCACATATACGTAGCAAAGCATCATTCATGTTACATTAGAATATCACATTAAGTCCCACTAATGATTCATATTTTGAATATGCTGGCAACCTTACAGTTGGAAAAAAATCCAGAAGAAGAGAAGTCGTATTCCTGTTGGAAGAACATGTAATGTTTACATTGCAGCTGAAGGGTAAAGGGCACAGGGTGAGCAGGAAAGCAAAGGGGTATAATAATAATAATAATGAATACTTATATAGCGCCTATTCTCGGCTAGAGACCAAGCTCTAAACGCTTTACAATCAACACTCATTTACACAACAGGCTGCCTACCTGGGTAGTGCCGACTGAAGAGCTGCCAGCTGGCGCTTCATTCAGTCGTTTCCCGTGTCATCCAGTCAATATCGTTCAATATCGATCACTCGTTTTCCTTACTTCCTTCATTCTTTCCATTTCTCGCGCAGGATGCATGCTATGTGTATCGTGTCATCCATACCAACGGCCAAACTGGCCTACTCTTCCGAAAGTTGGTGATGGGATTTTACGTGTGTGCAAGATGTTATGCGTGCGTTCACACACGGAACCTCGGTTTATAGTCTCATTCGAAGGACTGTATGGGAAATGGAGTCAGAACCAATGTTAACTCCGAGGAAAAAATCCCCCTGTACCGAAACGCCCCGGCGGAGGTTCGAACCCACAACCCCAGGATCACGAGTCTGGCGCTCTACCAACTGAGCTATTCCAGCTATTCCGTCTTGTATAGGTATGCAAGTCAAACAACAACATAACAACGAGCACAGAACATGAACATGGAAGTCGGCATTAGCACTAGCAGACAACATGGCAAACTCTTAGTGCTGAGAATATGTGTTGACCAGTTAAATTATCTGTCAAATGTTTTTTGTGCTTTACCATAATACATGTTTTACCAGCTTCATATTATTTCTTTGTTTGCTGTCATAGTAGTCCTAACAGATATTCATAACTTCATAATGATATGTCTGTGCCTGGCAAAAAATCATAAATATATTCAAGTCTGATTCAGATTCCAGACACTTGGGTCAGAAATAGAAATATAAAAGGTCCAATCTTTATAAATTTTGGAGCAGTTGCCTCTTATTTTATTATTTTCTTCTCTGATTTTGTTCTCATATTTCAGTTATTTTGTGAAAGAAGTGAGTGGAGTGTACTATTTGTTTTGAATTTGAAGATGTACTGTTTATCGAACAGAGCCATATATAGTCTGTAACAGCAACTGTCTTGACACCAAGATCCTCTCCAACTGTGACAAAATTTTACCCGAATTTCATATAACAAGAAAATGGACAATTTTTCTTAAATAGTCTTTCAGGGCCTAACCAGAATTTGTCCACCGGTTCACACCTCCACAGAAAATATTTAAAGCAAGTTGCAGCAGTCATTATTTACTATTCTGATTTCTTTGAGAATTATGTTTGTTGCAATTATCCTGCGTACAATTCGGATCTCAAGTCATTTGAGTGATTTTGTTCTTTTTGATAGGACCATTTTCCAAGTGATCTTTAAGTTTTTCTTTCCACTTTACAGAACATTTTGGGTCTGCAAATCTAGCAAAAGAGTATGACTGTTGTCTAGCATACTTTTGTACTGTGCATATCTTTTTCAAAGTAAGTGTTGTGATATGTGGATCACAATCTTTGATCTGAAAATGATAGTTTTCATCTACATTTTCATAGACCTTGTATCAGAAGTGAGGTCTTACAATGTCGTGAGCCACTGCTAGTGCTGACTGCCTGCTACATCTTCAGTGACAGTCATCAGGTGTTGTCACAGTTGTGTCTACCTCTTCTCCACCTGTCCTGTGCCCTTTAGCCTGCTTTTGCAAATAGGTGTAACTTTGTGGGTGCCAGGGAATGTGCCTGAAGCTTGAATTCAGGCAGATTGGTGTAGATCCAGGCAGACCACTTTTGGAGAAAATGTTCTGCGTGATGAAAACATGCTTTGATGTGGATATTTTGTGTCAACATGTGCCACTGGTCGTGCAGTTTTCAGACCACAGCCGCACCCAAGTCACATGTGAATCAAGTAAACAAACTGCTGCCTGTCTTTTTGTGAAAATGTTGAATTCACTATTCTGGTTGGTGGTCAGTGTGCACAACAGTTTAAAATTGATTGGGGATGAAGGCAGAGAGAATCCATACCACAGTTGTTCGTTTTTTTAAGTGAATTCTTGTAATGATGATCAGATACTATACAAGTGTAAGTAACGAGAATTCATATTGTTGATATTGAAAGTTAGATCTCTGAAATTGCAGATGTATTGATTTGTGGACATAAGTTTCTTCTGAAAAACCAAATCAAGGTGCGGGTATATTGGGGGTTATTTAGATACATTTTAGTTAAGGTTGAATTTTATGTGAAATCTTGCACATCGCAAGATATTGGACATTTGGTTTACTCACCATTTTTTTTTATGTGAATCTGAAAATGTTCTGAAGAAGTTTAAAACCTGGTCCTAGAAATGGGACTGATAGACTTGCCATGTTAAAATCTGAATTTTTTTTAAAGCAAAAACTCATGGAAATTGCTGTCATCAAATGGACAAATTTTTTGCATCATTCACATACCCAGTCTTGAAAACTGAAATATTAGTCCTCATCTAATGGAAAAAAACTTTTTTGTTGTTTAGAACTGTTTCTACACAAGCATTTTTCTGACCGAACAAAACCTAAAATGACTTAATTATTGATGCTTAGGAGGTAGAAGAGAGATAGAGTGAGACAGAGAAACACGCACACACACACACCAGCACACACCAACACACCACTGACAAAATGAAAGGAAAGAGAGAACTGTTCAGTGTGGTGGACCCAATATTTTGAGTGTTTTTTATCTCTTTGGATACACAGTTCTGATTGGTTATTTTTTCTGTTTGCTATTGGCCTAGTTTTTTAAAGTAAACAGTACTCAGTTGCAACTTAACTTTTGTTTGCAGGGCATTTTGTTTGAAAGCATTGGGGTTTAGTAATACCAGTGAGAGGACAGCATTCATTTTGTATGTGGATATGTTTATAACCTTTATTCCACAAATAGGGGGGGGGGGGGGGGGGGGGGGGGGGTCCAAGTTTTCTTCAATAAAAAGGCAGGGAACCGAACCCAAAAGGACTGGACTCAATTGAACTGCGTGAGAGTGGTCCTGTTACACAAAGAGGGAAAAAAACCAACCACCTATCTTGCGCCGCATTAGATGAAGATAAGTTATTGTTCATTCATTTTCGTTGTCCTGTGTGTTGTATGTTAAAGAAGACCTAAGGGGTCGAAACGTGTCATGTTTTGTCTAGTTCGTTTGTCTACATTTTTCAGCGGAGCCTTGTCAATAATTTTTCAAATTTGTTGAAAAGAAAAACTTTTTTTTGTGGGTTGATACGTTTAACAAAAAGTTGCTTCAGTTTATATTTATACCTTAAAGTCTTGTTAATAAAATTAGTAAAACAAATACTCTCTTCTTCAGTGTGTATGGTGTGTGTATGTTGCTACACCTGGGCAAAACGTGGAGTGTCATGTGCATGTGGTTTTATCATGACTTTCACATATGCCCTTGTACATATATTTTGAATTTGTGTATGCATGCTGGCAAAAGACTGGAGTTAAAACATACAGAAAACTGTTTACATGAAGAATTGACACATGCCAAGTGAGGATTAGGGAAAGGGACAGAGCTGTATCAGTATAAAGGTCACTCTGACAAACAAATTTGCTCTTTTGCTGAATACCAAGTGGCTTGGAAAGGATTATTTTTCCACAAGTTGCATCATGCATCATCTTTGATGTTGAACAAATACAACAATCAATAATCTTGTGTAAAGAATTTATATTCACACATGTCAAAACTGATTATTTAAAGCAGGGGGGAAACATGCACATAAGAATGTACAAATTGCAAAATTATCATGAAGCAATACATTACATTGATCTATACATACATAAACACCAAATTTCCAGTAGTCTTGAAAATTAGGTCGAGCTTCCACCCCTGATAGGTGTTATCTTTGGTACCCTTTTAAGTTTTGAGAGCTAATTTTCCATGTGTAAAGACACTCTAAATTGGAGTAATTAATTAATGTGAGTCAAAAACAGAGCGCTGAATCTCAAGCCACCTGGCATGAATCGAGCCTGGGCTATGCTTGTGGCAAGCGCCCAGTGAGTGTTCATGACCCCAGCCAGTGATACCCACATGATAAGTCAGATAGCCCCCACTCTCCTCTTCTCTCTCTCTCTCTCTCTCTCTCTCTCTCTCTCTCTCTCTCTCTCTCTCCATTAGTTAATGCTGAGGAAACCTCTGCCAGGTCAAATTCTCCTTTACTACTCGTAACCATGAAAATCCAGTATTACCTGTGCAATGTAGGAGGTCACCCTAAGAAGAAAATCTGACCTTGAGAGGAATGGCTTCCACCAGGTTTGATTTTGCCCAGGAAAAAAAAAAAACGTGGAAGAAGTAACTACAGAGATCATACTGGTTAATGTGACTGCAGCTTCCGTCATGAAAAGTGTGCAACTCAGGGGGTGGGGGGCCAAAGAATATATGTAGAAATAACGCACCACATTTGCCGCCTGGAATGAAAAAACACCCAGGCAAGCCAGAAGATTGAAAGAACTGACCCATGAAATGGACAGATACTCCTGGCACATTTTCAGCCTCTGCGAAGTAAGATGTAAGAACAACGGATAAGTGCGCTCAAAAAAGGGGGTGTCCTGCATTATAGTGGGAATTTTAGTTAATGCAAAAAACGCAGTACTGTGAAACAGCCCTGTTTCCAGCAAGATTATAACCATACCTGTACTAGCGAAATCATATGACATCACGGAGATGCAAATAGAATTCTCCCACATTAGACTATAATGATGACCACAGTGAGGAATTTACTCCAAGCTCCAAATAGTCACCTGTGCAGTTGACAAATAAGACCTCATCATTCAGGGTGACTGGAATGCTAAGTTGGTGCAGTTGCTACAGAAGACTGGAAGAATTTCTGCAGTTCCTATTGTAATGAGACCAGCAATGATTGAGGACTACTCCTGCTAGAAGTTTACAGTGATAATGACTTGGTTCTTGCCAACACTCACGGTAAGCATAAAGCATCCTAAAGATGGACATGTGGCACTCCCCAGTCAATATCACAGCTAGACAGACAATATCGTTGTGGAAGACGGAAATGGGTTTGCTATCAATATGGCTGAAGCAAGGACAAGAGCTGAAGTTGGCAGTGACCACGACCTTGACATGGTGAATTTGAATGTTTGAAGAATGGAGAGTCAAAAAAGAATTTTAATGGTAATGGTAACAGCCACTTCAAGTTCAGCCTTGACACACTGAAAGACCTTGATATTGTTGAACAATTCCAAATGGCTGTAGGAGTAAAACACGCCCCACTTCTTCGAAGATGTTGAAGCAACAGAGGTCCGGGCTCAGGTCTATGTCGCGATGTGAAACCTTCCTCGTAACTGTCTTCAGAACATCGTTGGTAGGCCAAAAATCCTCGTAGCAAAGAACTGTTTCATAAATCAGTTGAAAATAGCAGATGGAAATTGAAACCATGAATCTCAAACATGTGACACTGACGGACTGTAAAACCAGTCAAGAAGACTGAGAGAGAGCAATACAGTGCTATAAACGAAGAATCGGTGAAGAAAACAAAGGAAAACTGGCTTGAATAACAGTATGAGGACATTTGAAAAGAAAGAGAACTACACAACAATTACATAACAGAAGTTATGAAGGTTGTGAAGTCTGGTCACTGAATGAGTCGCTGCCATCAGAGTTTGACTGCCATCCTTTTAAAGAAGGAGACTCTCTGCCTGATGGTTGTATGGGAAGTGACAGTACATGCCGTCTTTGTTTATAAGGCACTTTTGTTAGCTTGCTTTTACTTTATCTTGAAATTAAGATCATTCACACCGAGAAGGGCGTTTTTATCACTCTCTTGATGGTATGCCACTTAACATACAGTAACATAATGTAACGTTCCATGACATAACACAACACAGCACAGCATAGCAGGGCATGGTACAGCAAGGCATGGCATAAACACAGCATAGCATAGCATAGCAGGGCATGGTACAGCAAGGCATGGCATAACACAACAGCACAGCATAGCAGGGCATGGTACAGCAAGGCATGGCATAACACAGCATAGCATAGCAGGGCATGGTACAGCAAGGCATGACATAACACAACACAGCATAGCAGGGCATGGTACAGCAAGGCATGGCATAACACAACACAGCATAGCATAGCAGGGCATGGTACAGCAAGGCATGACATAACACAACACAGCATAGCAGGGCATGGTACAGCAAGGCATGACATAACACAACACAGCATAGCAGGGCATGGTACAGCAAGGCATGGCATAACACAACACAGCATAGCATAGCAGGGCATGGTACAGCAAGGCATGACATAACACAACACAGCATAGCAGGGCATGGTACAGCAAGGCATGACATAACACAACACAGCATAGCATAGCAGGCATGGTACAGCAAGGCATGACATAACCACAGCATAGCATAGCAGGCATGGTACAGCAAGGCATGACATAACACAACACAGCATAGCAGGGCATGGTACAGCAAGGCATGACATAACACAACACAGCATAGCATAGCAGGGCATGGTACAGCAAGGCATGACAAAACACAGCACAGCATAGCAGGGCATGGTACAGCAAGGCATAACACAACACAACACAACACAGCATAGCAGGGCATGGTACAGCAAGGCATGACATAACACAGCATAGCAGGGCATGGTACAGCAAGGCATGACATAACACAGCACAGCATAGCAGGGCATGGTACAGCAAGGCATGACATAACACAACACAGCATAGCAGGGCATGGTACAGTAAGGCATGACATAACACAGCACAGCATAGCAGGGCATGGTACAGCAAGCATGGCATAACACAGCATAGCATAGCAGGGGATGGTACAGCAAGGCATGGCATAACACAGCACAGCACAGCAGGGCATGGTACAGTAAGGCATGGCATAACACAGCACAGCATAGCAGGGCATGGTACAGCAAGGCATGACATAACACAGCATAGCATAGCATAGCAGCGCATGGTACAGCAAGGCATGACATAACGCAACACAGCATAGCAGGGCATGGTACAGCAAGGCATGACATAACACAACACAGCATAGCAGGGCATGGTACAGCAAGGCATGACATAACACAACACAGCATAGCAGGCATGGTACAGCAAGGCATGACATAACACAACACAGCATAGCATAGCAGGGCATGGTACAACAAGGCATGGCATAACACAACACAGCAAACCATAGCAGGGCATGGTACAGCCAGGCATGACATAACACAACACAGCATAGCATAGCAGGGCATGTACAGCGAGGCATAACACAACACAGCACAGCATAGCAGGGCATCGTACAGCAAGGCATGGCCACAACACAGCATAGCATAGCAGGGCATGGTACAGCAAGGCATAACACAACACAGCATAGCATAGCAGGGCATGGTACAGCAAGGCATGGCATAACACAACACAGCATAGCAGGGCATGGTACAGCAAGGCATGACATAACACAACACAGCATAGCATAGCAGGGCATGGTACAGCAAGGCGTGGCATAACACAGCACAGCATAGCAGGGCATGGTACAGCATGGCATGGCATAACACAACCCAGCATAGCAGGGCATGGTACAGCAAGGCATGGCACAACACAGCACAGCATAGCAGGGCATGGTACAGCAAGGCATGACATAACGCAGCATAGCATAGCAGGGCATGGTACAGCAAGGCATGCATAACACAGCACAGCATAGCAGGGCATGGTACAGTAAGGCATGACATAACACAGCACAGCATAGCAGGGCATGGTACAGCAAGGCATGGCATAACACAACACAACACAGCATAGCAGGGCATGGTACAGCAAGGCATGGCATAACACAGCACAGCATAGCAGGGCATGGTACAGCAAGGCATGGCATAACACAGCACAGCATAGCAGGGCATAGTACAGTAAGGCATGACATAACACAGCACAGCATAGCAGGGCATGGTACAGCAAGGCATGGCATAACACAGCACAGCATAGCAGGGCATGATACAGTAAGGCATGGCATAAAACAGCACAGCATAGCAGGGCATGGTACAGCAAGGCATGGCATAACACAGCACAGCATAGCAGGACATGGTACAGTAAGGCATGGCATAACACAGCACAGCATAGCAGGGCATGGTACAGCAAGGCATGGCATAACACAGCATAGCATAGCAGGCATGGTACAGCAAGGCATGGCATAACACAACACAGCATAGCAGGGCATGGTACAGCAAGGCATGACATAACACAACACAGCATAGCATAGCAGGGCATGGTACAGCAAGGCGTGGCATAACACAGCACAGCATAGCAGGGCATGGTACAGCATGGCATGGCATAACACAACACAGCATAGCAGGGCATGGTACAGCAAGGCATGGCACAACACAGCACAGCATAGCAGGGCATGGTGCAGCAAGGCATGACATAACGCAGCATAGCATAGCAGGGCATGGTACAGCAAGGCATGGCATAACACAGCACAGCATAGCAGGCATGGTACAGTAAGGCATGACATAACACAGCACAGCATAGCAGGCATGGTACAGCAAGGCATGGCATAACACGGCATAGCATAGCAGGGGATGGTACAGCAAGGCATGGCATAACACAGCACAGCACAGCAGGCATGGTACAGTAAGGCATGACATAACACAGCACAGCATAGCAGGGCATGGTACAGCAAGGCATGACATAACACAGCATAGCATAGCATCGCAGCGCATGGTACAGCAAGGCATGACATAACACAACACAGCATAGCAGGGCATGGTACAGCAAGGCATGCCATAACACAGCACAGCATAGCAGGGCATGGTACAGCAAGGCATGACATAACACAACACAGCATAGCATAGCAGGGCATGGTACAGCAAGGCATGACATAACACAACACAGCATAGCAGGGCATGGTACAGCAAGGCATGAATAACACAACACAGCATAGCAGGGCATGGTACAGCAAGGCATGACATAACACAACACAGCATAGCATAGCAGGGCATGGTACAGCAAGGCATGGCATAACACAACACAGCATAGCATAGCAGGGCATGGTACAGCAAGGCATGACATAACACAACACAGCATAGCATAGCAGGGCATGGTACAGCAAGGCATAACACAACACAGCACAGCATAGCAGGCATTGTACAGCAAGGCATGGCCACAAACACAGCATAGCATAGCAGGGCATGGTACAGCAAGGCATAACACAACACAGCATAGCATAGCAGGGCATGGTACAGCAAGGCATGGCATAACACAACACAGCATAGCAGGGCATGGTACAGCAAGGCATGACATAACACAACACAGCATAGCATAGCAGGGCATGGTACAGCAAGGCGTGGCATAACACAGCACAGCATAGCAGGGCATGGTACAGCATGGCATGGCATAACACAACACAGCATAGCAGGGCATGGTACAGCAAGGCATGGCACAACACAGCACAGCATAGCAGGGCATGGTACAGCAAGGCATGACATAACGCAGCATAGCATAGCAGGGCATGGTACAGCAAGGCATGGCATAACACAGCACAGCATAGCAGGCATGGTACAGCAAGGCATGACATAACACAGCACAACACAGCATAGCATAGCAGGGCATGGAACAGCAAGGCATGCCATAACACAACACAGCATAGCAGGCCATGGTACAGCAAGGCATGGCATAACACAACACAGCATAGCAGGGCATGGTACAGCAAGGCATAACACAACACAGCACAGCATAGCAGGGCATGGTACAGCAAGGCATGGCATAACACAACACAGCATAGCAGGGCATGGTACAGCAAGGCATGGCATAACACAGCACAGCATAGCAGGGCATGGTACAGCAAGGCGTGTATAACACAACACAGCATAGCAGGGCATGGTACAGCAAGGCATGACATAACACAACACAGCACAGCATAGCAGGGCATGGTACAGCAAGGCATGGCATAACACAACACAGCATAGCAGGGCATGGTACAGCAAGGCATGACATAACACAACACAACACAGCATAGCAGGGCATGGTATAGCAAGGCATGGCATAACACAACACAGCACAGCATAGCAGGCATGGTACAGCAAGGCATGGCACAACACAACACAACACAGCATAGCAGGGCATGGTACAGCAAGGCATGGCATAACACAGCACAACACAGTATAGCAGGGCATGGTACAGCAAGCATGACATAACACAACACAGCACAGCATTGCAGGCATGGTACAAGGCATGGCATAACACAGCACAACACAGCATAATAGGGCATGGTATAGCAAGGCATGGCATAACACAACACAGCACAGCATAGCAGGGCATGGTACAGCAAGGCATGGCACAACACAACACAACACAGCATAGCAGGGCATGGTACAGAAAGGCACGGCACGGCATGGCATAACACAACACAGCATAGCAGAACATAGAACAACGAAAGGTAACACAACACAACACAACACAACGTGGTACAGCCCGGCACAACACCATAAGATGCAACGCAAAACAACACAAGACCGACAACAAAACAATACAAAAAGACGCAACGCAAAGCAACTCAACACAGTCAACAAAACGACACAAGAGACGCAACGTAAAACAACTCAGCACAACAAAGACAACATAACAACACAAAGAGGCATAACGCAAAACAAAACAAAACAGCACAACACAACACAACACAGCACGGTGCAACACAGACAACAAAACCAAACATAGTTTGTTCTTTTTTTTATGACATAGGGGCCTCTCTCTCTCTCTCTCTCTCCTCTCTCTCTCTCTCTCATTTCCTTTTGAGCAGAAAGTAAGCCCATAACTTGAGGATGCATTGCAGGATGGAACAGGCTGGGTTTTTTTTTCTTTCTTTCTTTTTCTTTTTCTTTAATTCATAATGGTAATGCTTATTTGTTTGAAAGCAAAATTCTTCCCAATGCTCATAAAGCAATATGTAAAGATTCTTGACAGTCACAATAACCCACAATCAAGAGTTTCAAATGTTAACGATTCTGTAAATGAAAGAAAAAAGTGTCCATGAAACGGTTTTTCTAATCATAGGATGACCATTAATGTTAGACCGATTAAGTGAAAACAAATTATTTGCAGTTTAGGTATTGTAAAAACCATGGGAAAAAATCAAATTTGTATCTTATCACATCTTATTCTTTGGTATTCTGGGCTCGCTAATTTCAATCTTTGTTTCTTTCTAGCTTGAGTGACTCAATCAATGATTTGCTTGTTGAATGTTTCCTATTTTTTTCTGTAAAACTTACAACCTTCTATCATTTATTGCACTTAAAGGCTGTGTAGGACCTGCTTGATGTGAACCTGAAAACGCCAGTTGGATACCTTTGGAAAATATCAGCAAACTCAGACGAACTCTACACACTACTGAAGTGTATCATACTGGAAAGATCTCTTTGAGGACTGATTAGATGTGCTGATTGGGGAAAAAACATAGAGAACTATGTTATGGAAATGACAGATTTATACTTTTTCAGTATATATATGTAGTTAAAAGATAATGCTCTCTTGTTGTCCTGAGCTCCGCATCTTGCAGAATAAACTGAAGTAAAAACCGGAGACGGTAAAATACAAGAATAAACACTTTCTTTCTCTCCTCTTTCTCCCCCCCCCCCCCCCCCCCCCCATCTATCTCTGTGTGTGTGTGTGTGTGTGTGTGTGTGGAGGGTCTATGGGTGTGTATTTTGCATTGCATGCAACAGTTGCTGACCTCGTTTTACCTGATTTTACCTGAATAGGAATTCACCATCAACGACATGTCATTTTACTTGATGTGAGGCTTTATCATTGTACCTTGGCCTGATGAAGCCTTTAACAGCAAAAATTTTGTTGAAAATGCAAGTCTCAGACACGAAAAGACTGTTGTTTCTATTCTTGTTTATGTGTATGTATGTACGTTTAAAAAAAAAAAAAAAAAAAAAGACTGCCCATGACCCATAATAGTGCTTGCAGATTTGCAGATAAATCTGGGGTTACGGTTGTTACTTCCCTGCAAGAAGATGATGTGAGGATTAGAAAAGAATTAGAAAATAAGGATCATTATGGTATTCTTTCTAATGACAATACTAACATTATCAGTAATACCGTGGTCAAGTCTGCCAATAAATGAAACATTACATTACTGATATTAAAAACACGCACACAGCTAAATGTAAACCTTTAATAAAAACCCATAAACCACCACCATACCCACTAAGACTTCTTTCTACTAGCTGGTACAGGTACACCCACTCAAAATTTATCAAAATTCATCCAACTTTGTATCGGCCAGCTGTAAATTATCTCCCTTTCCAGATTATGGACACAAAAGAGTTTCTTCAGAAAATTTAAAGGAACACCTTTGCCCAGATCCACGATTCTAGCGACGTGTGACGTTGTAGCACTCTATCCTAGAGTAGACAATAAAATGCGAATTCCTGCAGTTAACAGTATGCTCAGTTACTATCCCTCGCAAAGCCTACTTCGCCAAAACGGCCCGGCTCTATTATTGGAAGAAGAAGTCACTTTTAGGAATATCCAAAGAATGTGTTATTGAAGGGTTAAAATAGCTCTGAATAATAATACCTGTCTATACGAGGATGGAAATGGTGAAATTGTCATAGCATCTCCTAATAATGGCACTGCGACGGGACCTCCCCATGCGCCTACGTAGGCCTATGTTGATGTTTTATGGAGTACCGGATGAACAGCTGGTTATGAATTCACCAGTGCCCTTGCGGTCATCTGTAAAAAATATGATGGTAACAATCGTGCGGATAGGGCTTTGAGCTGGTACAGATATAGAGATGATAGTTGCGTGGTTCTCCCTGATGAAAAGGCTTTACCAGTGTTTGGGAAACACCTTCAAACTCTTTATCCTGACAAGATTAAATGGACTGTTAACTCTGGGAAAATGGTGGAATACTTAGATGTAAAAGTGAGTATTAGGCCTAATCGAACTGGGAAGTTAGAAACGGACGTCTCTAAAAATATCCATAATTACTTGCCACCCAGTTCCTGTCATCCTATGACAGTATTTAAAGGAATGTTAATTGGAATGGGTAAAAGGCTCAGGATAATATGCTAGTGTGACACGATACTTGAGAAAAGAATAGAAGAATATACAAAATATTTGACAATTTTGTTCCTGTACTAAATCATTGCAGATTAAACTTCGCGCCATTTTTAACTGTCCGACAAACAATCCTAGAATAATTCTTGATTTCACAAAAAGTATGAGAAAAACCGAAGAATCCGAAAATGCACATTAGAAGTAGAGTCCATAAGCTCTCATTTCGATATATCGCATGTCCAGGATCTTTTCCGTACAGGCTTGCGACTATACGAAATGACTGACAGCGCCAGTTTTGCTTGAGCAAGTCGCCTTCTTCGTTCATTGTCGGAGTTTGATCTAAATTGTTGTTTCATTAAATTCGGACTTCCTGATCGAAATCTTGTTAATGACTCCACTTCTATGATAGAAAGAACTAAAAATGTATATAAAAAAAATCATCCAATAGACCATTTCAACAGAGTGGGTTTTTTAATTTTTTAAAAATTATTTTTAAGTCGTATCAAGACCACATGTCAACAGCCATGTGGTGACGAAAATCAGTTGTGTTTTATTTCACATTTCAAAACCAAGGTTCACTTAGACACCTAAATGAAATTTTTATATTAAAA
>CM031608.1:89883687-89916652 GCA_018398815.1 Conus ventricosus | reverse complement strand
TTACGAGGTTTGAAAGATTTTGCATTTTTCGCACGGGTTTGCATTTTCCGTAGAGTTTCGGTGATCACACACATGTGGTATTACTTCTCGCGGGGGTTGATGCATGGGAGGCCTTTAGCTGAGAGACAACGAAATTGAGAAAGTACTCTCGCATTTTGTAAGTGTGGTCGTGCTTGTTATGTTGAGTATATATACCAAATTGGCAATGACGATGTCACTATTTATGACAGTAGTTTGATGTTAAATGATATTGTAATTTCCAATTTTGTGGAGAAGAATGAACGTTATGGACTTTGTTGAAGTAATTCATGTAAGTTCCACCGTTCACTCCGTCTTCGGAAAGAACGAAAGATAGCTAACGCTCGGTAAGAGGACGTTGGGAAACGAAAGCTAGATGAGAGACTCGAAAACAGATTTTGTCTACTTTTTCGCCTGTTGGCTTGGATTTGTTAATGATAATATCAGTCCTCACCTTTTTCCAAGTGATATAGAACCTCGGACGAAACGTACAAGTTTTCCAAGAGCCGAGTGAAAGGTTGTAATGAACTTAGACGCAAGGTAATCAAACTTGCACAAGTCGCAAGAAAAAAGGCAGTCTGTTAAATATTCGGCGCTTTAGTATGATGTTTGATGATAAAATATGCATGCAGAGAGTATGTATTGAATTATGTGATGCAGAGTGGACCAACAAAAATGGAAGTTCCTCTGCCAGTAAGAGGGAACATAAAAATGATACTGGAGTCCCGCATGGGAGGCCTTTTCATCGAAAACATCTTCCAGGAGTATCAGCGGCTGATGAACCACCCTCTCCCGCTAAGAGAACTGGGCTATAGTAATATTGAGGCATTTCTTCGTGCTATCCCAGATGTAGCCAGGTAAGCTTTCTATATTTCAGTATTTGTATTGACATATTCATTGCAGATTTGCACACTTTGTGCTTGTTACTGCATTATCATCAAGATTATTAGTAATAGTTTTGATCAGGTTAATGACATAGTACTAATAGTTTTGATCAGGTTAATGACAGTCTTCTTTCTTTGAGTGTCCACCTTCATCGAGTTGAAGATTCTGACACTTTCGTGTGTATGACTGTTTTTTTTATCCTGCCATTAAGGCAGCCATACTCCAACTTCGAGGAAGGTGCATGCAATGTGTAACGTGTCATCGATACCAACGGCCAAACTGGCCTTCTCTTCCGAAAGTTGGTGATGGGATTTTACGTGTGTGCAAGATGTTGTGCATGCGTTCTCGCACGCAACCTCGGATCATAGTGTCATTCGAAGGACTGTATGGGAAATGGAGTCAGAACCAATGTTAACTCTTGAGGGAAAAATCCCCCTGTACCGAAATCCAAACTCGTAACCTCAGGATCACGAGTCCGGCGCTCTATGAACTGAGCTATTCCGGCCCCCAAACAGCCCTGATATGGCTCTCCCCCCCCCCCCCCCCCCCCCCCCCCCAGTTCAGTGACCACCTGGCAATATATAGCCTAACTTAAATCTAGGTAATGTAATATTTTGCTCTTTAACATTGTTTTCTACACCTAATCCCAGGGTTGTACATCCTTAGCAGTATCTATAGGACAAATGTCCTGGACCACCCTGAAGTAATAGGACATTTGTCCTCTTCATAACAAAATCAATCGGACATTTTGAACGCAAGCCAGATTGAATGTATAAGTTTTATGCACACAAAAATGGTATTACAAAAGCTGACTATATTCCTAGAGTGGGAAGCCATGTTTGGTAAACATACTATTACTAGTCCACACACACACACAGTCACACACACAGAGGCAGTGTCTTTCCTAAATCACTATTCATTGCTAATGCTAGTATTCAAGTACAATATTGATTCATTTGGAGTCGTCTTTTTGGTTGAAGAGCATTCTTTTCCTTTTCTCTCCCCACTTTTCTGTCACCCTGAACACCCATTCTGATTCCCCCTTGACATCACTTGGTCCTTCCATTTCCCTCCGGGGGTTGCGACCTTGTCGTGGTCGGAGGGCTTGCGCGGTCCAGTGATCCCTTAGGCTATGCTGACGGGGGCATCAATACTTGGGAGATAGGCTGGTTTTTTCACACTGCTTGTAGGCCTGAGAGGTGAGGATGCTGTATGGCCTAAGCGTAACGTGGTAAGGAGTTGATGCCCTGGTAGGGCTTCCCATGTCAGATAGGCTAAGGGTGAGGATCCTGACTAAGAGTAACCCGCCTTTGTCCTTTTCTTGTTTTCTGCCTTCCTTATTTGGCCCTTTTCTATCTTCGTCTCCCCTTCAAGTCTTCTTTTCCACACTCCTTTCTCTCTGTGGTCTCCTTAAGATCCGCCGCGTTTGCCGTGCGGTGCGACCTGTGTCGGAGGGAATGAGATCCTGTGATTGAGAGGGCCTGCGCTCTCAACACATCACTTTGGCTCGGACCTCTCCTAGACAGGAAGTACACTTTGGCCCGGGTGTACTAATCGGCTCCCCTTCTTGGGGGTGGGTCAAGACAGGCAGTTCCCCTGCTGGCCATGTGAAACCCCTGCAGTGCTCAGCTCTCTGTTCCCGGGAGTTGAGCATGATCAGGGGGGATAGGGGTAGTAGTGTTCTGTTTGTGGTATGTCTCTCCCGAAGCCTGGAAGGGGTCAAGACAGTGATTCTTGGCCCTGGCCCCTTAGTTGGACTCCAAGGTGGGTGGGTAAGGGAGGGATGAATTACAATAAACTCAATATGGCTCTTTCAAAAACAATCCCCCCAAAAAAGAAGAGAAGGCAGCATCCCCTATTTCAGGGGATTTCGATTCTGACAGTGATTCAGATACTGAAGTGCGACAGAGGACAGGTTTCTGGGCTTCCTGGCTCGTAATGGAAGGGACAGAGCAGGAAAGACCCCTTTCAGCTCTGAGCCCTTTTGCTATCCAAAAGGGCTTTCAAGGTATAGCAGGTGACCCTCGGTCCATCAAGAGGTTGAGGAATGGTTCATTTCTTATTCAATGTAAATCTCAAAAACAATCTGAACAGCTGCTAAAGGCAACAAAACTAGTGGACAGGGAGATCAGGGTTACTCCCCACAAACAGTTTAAATTCATCGAAAGGCGTGATTCGCTGCCGGGATTTATCAGGTGTCTCAGAGGCAGAGATTAAAATGGAGCTGGCATCCCAGGGTGTGACGGAGGTGCGCAGGGTGACTGTAAAGAAGGGTGCAGAAAGAGTGGCCACTAACACCCTCTTTCTGACCCTCTGCAACCCTGTGCTGCCTCCGGTCATCAAAGTTGGTTACCTAAATGTCCGGGTTCAGTTATATGTTCCGTCCCCCTTGAGGTGCTTCAGGTGCCAGAAGTTTGGCCATGTCAGGGACCGCTGTTCAGGGCAAGAGGTATGCGGTATTTGCTGCAAGGCAACCCATGATGGGCCGTGTCAAGATCCGGCCCATTGTGCTAACTGCGGTGGCGACCATCCCTCCTCTTCCCGAAACTGTCCTCTTTGGATTCAGGAATCCGCAATTCAAAGAATAAAAACTGAAAAGGAAATTTCCTTTTTGAGGCCCGCAAGCAGGTTGTGGGCAGTCAGACGCCGACAGCCTCTAACTATGCTTCGGCCGTAAAGAAAGTTCCCACAGTTCACACTCGATCAGTCTGCTGTCAGACTGATGACTTTACGTTTTCGAAGACACTGCAAACTCTGTCAACTCTGGAAGCAGGTCCACCACCTTCCAACCCAAATGACTGCCCCTGGTGGGAGGCAAAAAATCCGCCACCCCTCAGACTGCCCAGCAGTCTACAACATCTGCTGCTGGGCAGATTAAAAAGCCAGCAATCCCCCCTCGAACTCCTCCGTCCAGTGCCCGTGCGGGCAAGGGAGTTCAACCCAGTGTGGAGATGGTGGAGATGAGGAAGAAACCTCCATCTCCCAAATCTAGACCACCTTCACCTGTTGGCAAGTCTGCCAGCAGGCCTGTAGACCAACATACTCCAGTGAAATTAAATAACAAATTCACTCCATTGGCAGCAGACGTTGAGGAGGAGATGACCTGATCTCTCTCCTTTTTGCCCTCTGCACCATGGATAGTACAATATTCCATTGGAATATCCGTGGACTAAATTCCAACTTCGAGGAGCTGCAGCTTTTGTGTCAATCTATAAAACCTTCCGTCGTGGCTGTTCAGGAAACTCAAATTCAAAGCCAGAAGACCTTTACTCTTTCTGGCTTTAATATTCTTTCGAAACCTGCACAACCATCCACGTTGGGACTGTCGGGCGGTGTTGCCCTTCTCCTACACAAAACTTTGTTGTATAGTCCTGTCACTTTGTCTACCTCCCTTCAGGCTGTAGCTGCGAGAGTCACTCTCCACAAGACTGTGACAATCTGTTCCCTTTATCTCCCACCTTCTGTCCCGGTTTGTCGTCAGGACCTTGTCAGTCTGATAAGAGAACTTCCTCGACCTTTTTTGCTGTTGGGTGACTTTAAACGGTTCACAATCCTCTTTGGGGTAGTGTCAGTACGTCATCCAGAGGTCTGTTAATTGAGGATGTCCTTTCGGATTTAGATTTGTGTTGTCTGAAACGACGGATCTGCAACTTACCCTCCACTCTTCCACTGGTTCACTTTCGTGTTTAGATTTGTCGGTTTGTGACCCCTCCTGGTCCTGGACTATGAGTGGTCTGTCCATGACGATCTGCACGGAAGTGACCATTTCCCTGTCCTTCTACAACCCGTCATAACTGAACACGTCTCTGTCTCTCAACATCTAAATTACAAGAAAGGAAACTGGGATCTATTTGCAGCCACTATTTCTAAAGAATTCCAGGACACTGATTTTCTTCAGAGTCCGGACCCAGCTGAATTACTGACTATTACTATGATCAAATGTGCTAAAGCCTGTATTCCCAATGTCTTCCGACAAACTTCAAATGCCAAAAACACCCTGGTTTGATTCAGACTGCCAACAAATTTCCAAAGTCCGAAAACGGGCTGAGCGTCGGGTATACCAACGACCTTCGGGTCCCAACGCTCGAGCCCATCAGAAACTCCGTGCCAAATCGAGACACACTTTTAAAATCAGTAAAACGTCGGTCCTGGAGAAGCTTCTGCTCCAGGCTGACATCAAAAACTTCCAAGAAGAAAGTGTGGAACATCATTAAGAAAATCAAAGGGAAGAACACCTGTCCCACTGTGAACCATCTGAAGTTTTCGGATTCTTTAATAACAGAGAAGAAAGCAGTTGCTAATCTGCTTGCTTCAACCATTGAAAAGAATTCCTCCTCTTCTAACAAATCAGCCACTTTTGTCAAAAACAAAGCCCTTAAAGAAAAATCACCATGCAACTTTTCGTCAGACAACATGGAGACTACAATCTTCCTTTCACGATTAACGAGCTGAAATCTGCCTTACCTCTTGCAGTGATTCCTCTCCAGGTCTAGATGAAATCCATTATCAACTCTTGAAACATCTTCCGCAAATAGGTCTGAACATCCTGCTACAGATATACAAACCATGTGTGGACTACTGGTTTCTTCCACCTTCTTGGCGGAAAGCCCTCATTCCAATTCCCAAACCTGGAAAGATCTTTCTAACCCATCAAACTACCGTCCCATAGCTTTGACAAGCTGTATCTGTAAATTGGTGGAAAAAATGGTCAATGCTAGGCTCATGTGGAAACTCGAAACCAATGGCCTTTTGGCGAAAGAACAGTGTGGTTTCCGCAAACATCGGTCTACAGTTGACCATTTGATTCGTCTGGAATCTACACTTCGGAACGCCTTTCTGAACAAACACCATGCAGTGGCAATTTTCTTTGACTTGGAGAAGGCCTACGATACCACCTGGAAGTCGGGGATACTTCATGATCTCCACGATCTGGGTTTTCGAGGTCATCTTCCGCTTTTTATTCAAAATGTTTTGGCAGAACGACAGTTTCAGGTCCGGGTTGGCTCCACTCTCTCTGATGTCCACGAGCAGGAGTTGGGTGTTCCACAGGGGAGCATACTGTCTCCTGCCCTCTTTAGTATTAAAATCAACAACATTGTGAAATCAGTTCAGCAGGGTTCAGACTGCTCATTGTTTGTGGATGATTTTGCTGTCTACGCAACTGGAAGCCTGTACCCGAGTGTCCAGCGCAGGCTCCAGCTTTGCGTAGATAAAATCCATCGGTGGGCGGATGAAAACGGTTTCACCTTCTCTCCAACAAAGACGCAGTGTATTCACTTCCATAATTTCCGTCAGTTTTTTCCAGATCCTGAACTTCAAGTACTGTAGGGAAATCTCCCATTCCAGCTGTTAAAGAGGCCAAATTTCTGGGAGTCATTTTTGACCAGAAACTTAACTTTCTCAGCCACATCAAACACCTCAAAACTGCTTGCCAGAAAGCACTGAATATTCTGCGGGTCGTAGCGCACACTGACTGGGGCGCTGATAAGAAAACTTTGCTGCACCTCTACAGAGCCCTGGTCCGTTCCAAACTGGACTACGGTTGTGCTGTCTACGGCTCCGCAAGATCGTCTTACCTCAAACTCTTGGACCCTATCCACCATCAAGGGCTTCGTCTCTGTCTTGGAGCGTTCCGCACCACCCCTGTGTACAGCCTGTACGCAGAGGCGTGTGAACCTTCATTGTCCAACCGCAGGCTGAAACTGTCTTTGAATTATTATATCCGACTGTTTTCAGAACCGCAGAATCCTGCCTATGACTGTGTCTTTGACCCTCCATTCCAAAGTAAGTTTGAAAACAACCCGAAATGTATTCCGCCGTTTGGTCTTCGTATGCGGCCTCACGTGCGGAATGCAGGTGTAGACCTAGGAGTTGTGTCTGATTTTTCCAAGTTTCCGGATCAACCTCCGTGGACCTTCTTCACACCAGAGATTCATTTCGATCTTGCAGCTTTTCGCAAAGAGTCTACCAGCTCTCTGGCGTACAAGGCTTTGTATGCTGAGCTCTGTTCCAAATTCCCATCCTGTCAAAAAGTTTTCACTGACGGTTCCAAGTCTGAGGATGGAGTGGCCTGTGCAGCCTACTGCCCTGGGGCTCCTTCTCAGATACTGTTGGAACATATCCATTCAGATGCTTCTGTCTATTCTGCTGAACTTACTGCTCTGGTTCTGGCTTTGAAGATAATCTCACATTCTTCGAAGAGGGATTTTCTGGTTCTGTCGGATTCGCTGTCACAGGGTTCGTAGGGTCCTTACCGGTCCTTACAGATCCTTACATTTTGAAACACCTCAAGTAAGGCCTTACAAGTGCTTATATTAGCATCAAGGTCCTTACAAGTCCTTACGACAGCCCCAAAAATCGTTGATGGCGAAATGCTGGTCGGAAAATCTCGGAAGCAAGCGGTACTTACTCTGAAATCTGCTCGCCAGTGGGTTCCGACAAACGGCCCTCGCCTAGCAGACGACTTTCGGCTTGGAAGTATTGATTTTTCTCAAGGTCTCGTCCTAGTTTTTCATAGTCTCGTTTCGCGTGAAGACGCGATACTTACATCCGCCATTTTGCAGTCCTTGCTAAAGGCAATCAAGATGCCGGGAAAATGTGCGTTTCAAGACCGTTGGGTCAAAGAAAAGCAGTACAAGGACTGGTTGCTGAAGGATCCCAAAAACAAACATTATGCTCGATGTTCTGTTTGCGAAAGATCGCTGCATTTGGCGTCGTTGGGTGAAAGCGTGCTCAAAAAACACATGCTGACTGATGGCCACAAAAAGCGCATGGCTCGGTATCTTGAAGACACACGCGTTCGTGTACCGGACTTTTTCAAGCGGACTGGTACGGAGAGTGGCACGAGTTCAACTGCATGTTCCAGTCCCAGCCAGTGATGAGGCACATCATCTACTTGAAGAGGCTGACCGTCTAAGCTTCCAGGCTCAGGAGCAGAGAAGTTTCAGTCTGGTTGAACGGTCCAACACTCTGCGTTTGATAGCTAAGGACAGAAAAAATGAAACGGAGAGAGTTCAACAGGACATCAAAAGAGTTGAAACAGAATTGAAAAAATGCTGATTCAGGCCTCTGTGTTTGTGTGATGTGTGTGGGTGCTCTTTTTTTTGTCTCCAACATCTAGATACGGGATCTGAAAGTGTCTGTGACCACTAATAACAGGGTTTTTTTGTGTGTTTTTTTCTTCTCATTCTCAGTGTCATTTTTTTTTTTAATTTATAAAATCTCTTCTGTTGTGAAAGACTGACACTCAAGTTTTAGTATCAGCTGGTTTTAGTTTTAGGTGTGAACAGAGTGGATTGACGTTGAAGACAAGATACTCAAGACATTGTTCTTACTGAAGACTGAGCAAGGGAACAGTTTTCGGTGTGATTTGATTCTGCAATACAGCAGCCAAGTTATGTTATTGGTGCATTTCCATGAGGAGATATACAAGTAAGTTTTGTAATATGTATATATGCTGCTAATGTTGATGTAAAGGTCCTTACAAATTTAGAAAATGGTCCTTATAGGTCCTTACAAGGTCCTTACTTGGCACAAGCTGAAGTCCCTGGGAACCCTGTGTCAGCTTTGGAGGCCATAGCTGGCCGCAACCTTCAGCATCCAGAACTTTTACTTTTTTAAAAACTTTTTAGCAAGTTGAAGGCGGACGGTTACAACATTACTCTTGCTTGGGTTCCTGGTCATGTTGGCATCGGCGGGAACGAAATGGTTGATCGTTTAGCCAAGAACGCCACAAGAGAGAAACTGTCCAACATTTATATCCCCTGCTCAGATGTGAAACCCAAAATTAACGATTATGTGAGAGACCTCTGGCAGGAGGATTGGAACACACAGACGAATAACAAACTCTTTCAGATCCGTCCAAACCTTAAGGACTTCCTCCCATCTTCGTCGGGAGGTCGTAAAGAGGAAACGGTTCTGTGCCGGCTGCACACCGGCCATTCGTATTTTACCCATTCTTACCTTTTAAAGAGTGAAGAAGCTCCGTGGTGTATTCCATGTCATGCGCCACTCACAATGAAACATGTTCTTTTAGAGTGTTGGGACTTGCACGATGTGAGACACAAACATTTTACAGCGGAGTCCATGAAGATCCTGTTCAGGGATGTCCCGCCTGATGTGATCCTTGGGTTTTTGAAAGAGATTAACATTTTTCATCTGATTTAAGATTTTACGGAAGAAAGATTTTTAATGCAATTTCTGGTGCGTTTCTAGACGATGTCATTTAATGCGATGTGTGAAAGTTGTTTTTTTTTTTTTTTTTTTTTCCAAATGACTGGTGAGTTGATTTTAACGTGGTGACAGCCCTGATGTGGCCCTCTGCGGTCGGCTGGGCTATAAGCAACATTATCTTATCTTATCTTATCCTTCCATTTGCACCCTCATCAGCATGGCCTGGTTTTCTGCTGTCAGTCTGTTCCTTTGACTTGTCAAAATCAAATTCTGAGTGCTGAACCCTCTTTCTACATCAGCTGTATGGACGGGCAGGGTGATGGCAAGCTGGGCCAGTTTCTTGAGGTTGGTGAACTCCAGCTGGTGGTAGCGGGCAATGAGCTGCCAGAGTGTCAAGGTGCTGTCCCTGGGGTACATCTGCTCCTTGACCGTTTTCTTGAGATTCCTTTCCAGTCTCCGCTTCAGCAACATGTGCCTACATGGCCTACAACACGTAACAAGTACAAGGCTTATCGCTCTTTAGCCGCTTTACGCTAAAAATAACCCTGACACAAGCTTGCTGCAAGCTCTCAGCTGCGAGCCATGTACCTCGCTGGCTCAGCCTCTGCGAGTCAGGGAGGCAGAGTTGCAAGCCAACGAGCTAAAAATAGACCGCCACGGCTCGCCACTAAGCTTAGTGCCAGTGGCACACGGGACTAGTAATAGGCCTAGTGATTCACTGGGCAGTGGGCTTACACTAAAGTTACAGACTGGAGTTCTGTACGACGGTCGGACTCAAATAATTATGCGGGCTTGATATAAACGGCCGGTGCCATGTCCGTGAGCATCGGAAAGCTATCGGACAGTGACCGCGTTTTCGGCAAAGTAATGGGACATTTGTCCTCTTCACTGCCAGTTATATCGGACATTTTGCATGTGCAATCGGTCTATGTCCGATGTCCGACGTGGATGTGCAACCATGTAATCCAATAATTTTGCTCCTTAATCTCCGATATATTGTCTTCTAATCTCACTATTACAGGCTAAAGTGAGTGTATCTGGCCTCATCTGAGTAGCTTATGCTTTGGATAAACAGGTCAAGTCTCATTCAACCTCATCAGGCATTGGTCAGTTCACAGGTTGTGCCTAAAAATCTTGTTGGGCAAATTCAGTTCAATGTTCAGTTTTCCAGGATGGCAGCCTGGAAATTCCCTTGAGTGGTGGAGATGTAAAGATTCCTGCTCATGGACAAGAGTGAGTTTATTCATGTACAACATAGCACACAGGCACCCACTGAGTGATCAGATGCACACAAGAGCACTGTCAGCTTCTAGTGCTGTCCATCAGCACTAAACACTGTGCATGCACAATGGTCTATGAGTTTTGCTTAAGTAATAAGTTTTGTCTGGGACTTGTTGATTTTGCAGCTGAAAGGGTTGTGGCATTTTCTGAGCAACATTTTAAACACTACCTGGAAAAAAACAACAACTGGCTGCCTCAGCTTCCTGGTTTGGGGCTTTGATGGCTCCTTTGTCTGGATCAGTGGATGGCTAAATCTTTGCATGACCCACAATGAGATCATTTCTGCTCTGCAGCACGTGCCCCATGCTGTTCTGGTACAGGCAAACAGATGACAACCACCCCATCCCCCCCACCACCCCTCGCCCCTACCCTGTCATCCCCCCCCCAAAAAAAAAAAAAAAAAAAAAAAAAAACATTAAGATTTTACATTGCTGGATTGATCATGACTTTGTCATAGTGTTTTTGAAGCTTGACTAAACTGGCCATTCTGTAAGAGTGCAATGTATGATGCTTTGAAAATAAGAAAGAAAGGAAAATTGGGAAAGTTCTGACTTGCACTGATAGAATTTGATCCATTGTTTGTATGCCTCAAACTGTGCCAGATACCTGATTTTCAGTTCTTCATTTTCCAGGCAAGCATGCACTAGGACATCCTCCTCTCTCCACCCCCACCTCTTCATTGCTCTTTATTTCAGTTGGCTCAGTCTGACCATTTTAGGGAAAACACAAGAGGTGCAGATCATGAAATTGTAGAACTTATAATGGATTTGTTTTTGTACTAAAAACTGTCACAATGAATAAGATTTTTTTTTTTTTTTGCATTATAATGAAATACGTATACTATAGTAATTGTAATGTAATCCCTGTAACATGTCTCATCTGTGGGTGTATCTAAACGTTAGGACACATTAGATTTTGTTCTTACATGCACACACTTTGAATGATCTGATGTTTTTGCAGACTGGAATTTATTCTTGTGCGTGACAGCGCATGAAGGTGCATGGTGTTGTAAAATTCAGTTTTCAAGGAGCGCATGATCAGAATGGGCAGGTCTTTTTGCCGATTCCGGGAGCCCCGGCACAAAAAATAAAAAGTAATGTATGATTTTTGTGTTGTGTTTCGTTTTGCTGTATTTTTTTGTTTGCAAAGTCAGAGCTGTCCATGCTCATATGTTTTTGGATGGAAATCTAGAGTCCTGGTTTGTACTTCTATAAAGTGAATTGGTTTGAACACACCTCAAGACAGGAGTTAGGCCCTATTGCTGTCCAAGTAGAGAATGTAAATGAGCAAGTGACAAAAGGTCGTCCAAAAAAGCCAACAAAAAGTGGATTTTTCTAAAATAGTTTTTATTAACACCCAATTTTGTCCAAAGGAAGACTTGTGTTTAAGGGTAATAAAAACTACATACAAAGATAACTCATTCACCGATGTTCTGCTAGTAATGTGATAAGGCATCATAACAAGCATCTGACGGTTGTTATGCTGGACATTCAATTTTATCAATATTCCTATTTGAAATGTCTGTTATACAGCATAATTGTTTCAGTGGAAATAAGACTGAATTTTACAGTGAAATTTCATTCCAAAAGAAAAGGCATCTGTGCAGTTTAAGATCAATTTTCCCACATGAGATGGTATGCCCAAACATAACAAGCGCCCGGAAAATTGATTTGTTCTTTATTGCTCTGTTGGAAATAAGACAGTAACTGCATCCTCTGATGATTTTCTGTGTTGTTGAGGGTGCATTTCAGTAATGATACAAAAGTATAGGACCCACAGTAGCCTTGTTATCATGATATGGCATTTTTATCTGACAGTTGTTATGATGTTGCATTGGACATACCCAAGTATTTCCAAACAAGCAAAAATAACAACAGTCATTAAAAAAAAATTTGGGACATACTTTTCCTTTGAGTACAGTTCTATTGTTATTGTTACATTTTACACATAAAGGCCTATAAAACAAGCTAAATAAGTCACAATGATCATGTAGACCCCTTTAAAATAGAATCCATCTGACAGTTGTTAGGGCCCTCACTGTTGGATGTCATGTGTTTGACAGGAATTAAAGATTATTATGATAAAAATGAATTAGAAACTGTTTGACAGTAGAAAAAACTCGTGGAGAGCGTGGCAGCAGAGAGTCCTCAGAAGAGAAGCCCCCTTCAAGCAAGGGTTTTCAGCCCTTATCTCCTGCACTCTAGGGGGGTTGGGCCACACCCGGTTCATGACTCCGGATGTCCCTTGCTGCCCCTTTTTTTTTTTTTTCCCATTTTGGGGACGAGCCATGGCTGGATTCGAACCCATGACCCTCGGACATGCTCATTTTCTACTTAATGACTCGCACTTTAAACCACTGAGCCACAGGGACACCTGATATTTGTAGGGAAATTAAGCCTTATGAAGTTACTTTTTGTTCCTCCTTGACCAGATTCCTGCTTAAAACAACCTCTCTCCCGCTTCTGCCATTGCTTTTCAGGGCTGTGGTTTTTTCCTTCCCTGCAATGGAGCTGTTTCATGAGGCTGTATGCAGACGTTCCTTACAAAATCCCCAAGCTCCAATTTCTGCAGTGAGGACTTTGACCTGATGCCTTCTCCCCTCAGGCTGTTTGCCAAAATCAGCATATTTTTTCAGTCTTGTAGATTTGAGCTGCCTCCATTCTGTTTCATATGGCACCGTGAGCTCGATCATGATCAGTGCTTGGTTGACTTAGAGTGGACTACTATGTCTGGTCTCATGCCACTCTTGCTGATGATCTCTGGGTGACTCTTCCATTCTGGGAGGTCTGCAGTGCACTCCCAGTCATCTGCCCCATCCAGCAGACTCTGCCTGCATGTTTCGAGTGCACTGTTGTTCTTGGCCATGATTTGCTGCCTCCTGCCGTGAAGAATGTTGCGGGTGCTTTTGGAGCCCTGATTCTCCCTTTTGTGGTGTTGGACTAGCCCAGACTACTTGTACAATTTCTTTGGCACTTGGTTGTGCCTCCATGGTCCCTTTCCCTTGAGCCAGGGCTACTTTACATGAGCTTAGAACATGCTCCACTGTTTGTTTTTCATGGCAGAGGGGGCATGCAGGATCGCTGTTTTCCCCCTTCACCAGGTTTGCATTTGAGGGCAGAAGGTCATATGCAGATCTGAGAATGAAGCTGATCCTGAGAGGGGCCATGTGCCAAATGTCATTCCAAGTTAGACTTCTTTGGAGTGCATTCTCCCACGTTGTCCATTTGCCCTTGCTGGCTCTGCTGGACTGCTTTTGGAGTTTTTTTTGGGTCTTCTTCTTTTCTCATCTCCTGAATCGCATGTCTCTTTTGGCTTTCCTTTGGCCTTTGTCCACCATTCAGTTTTGGTCACCCCCAGTTTTGTCGGGTTGGTCTGTGTGTGTCCTGTTATTTCTCTGATCTTGAGACTTTCTTTTGCAGAATCCATCGCCTCTTGAACTTTCCATTTTCTGCCTGTCTTCGCTGGGGCTTGATTGCTTCTACCACCTTGTCTCCTGAGTCCTCCAGCATGCTTTAAGTCTGATCTTCCCTGCTTTGTATTCCTCCGGATGGATTTCAGTGGTAGTTTGAGCTTTGCTTGGCGACAGTACAGCGCGATGTCAGTCAGACAGGGTGGGACACCAAGCCATTTCCTTGTGAACTTGTTGATTTTGGCTTCCATTGCCCCCACTGTGCTGGTGCAGATGTCGTATATCATCAGAGGCCATAGGAGCTTTGGTTCAGCATGAACTGCAGACCAGACCTTGTATTTGCCAGGGAGCCCACACTGGTCATGTCTCCAAGCCTTCTTCCGCCATCTGCTTGGTTTCTTTTGCTCTTTGTGTGTCTTTAAAGCGTATCATCATACCAACCCTTCCAAGGTTTCTTGATGGTTCTTCTGTGACTGTTGGAATGGCCTGTTGGCAACACTGAAGACCACAGATTTGGCCACTTTTCCTTTTCCCTCAGTGAGAGACCCCGTGATTTCTTTGGCTTGAACTCATTCTGGATGGGCAACTATGTCGTCCACCCTCTCCGCACATGACGTGTTCTCGTCTTCTTGGATGAAATCACTGTAGTGTAAATCCATGAAGGCCTTGAGAGGAGGCACTTGTATCCATCGCCAAGGTCTGTTTGTCTCGCGTTGTTTTTTGCTGCTTTCAAGATGAGTTCCATTGCCAGCACGAACAGTATCGGGGAAATTGCACAGCCCATTGCAATGCCCACTTCCAAGTTGATCCAATCAGTTGTGTACTCCTTGGTAGAGAAACCGCTTTGAGAAGCCATTGAAGTACTTCTTGAGCATGTCGCGGATGTTCTTAGGCACATGGTACATCTCAAGAGCCAACTGTATCATCTCATGGGGCACAGATCCATATGGTTTGCAGATCAAGCCACACTACGTCCAGGTCTCTTTTTTTCTGTTTTTGCTTTTTGGTTGCGTCCCGATCTTTGGGGGTGTGTTCTACAAGCCAGCCACGCCTGGGGATGCCACCTTTCTGGACTGACACATCCAAGTACTTGTTTTCATCAGGTACTTGGTCGGGCCTTGCTCCCATGACAGAGAAGATTTTCCCTTCGACGTTCAGTAGTGATTTTGGCCTGAACTGGTGATGTCACTTGATTTTTGGGCTCTTTGGGGATTTTACACACCATCTGCGTTCATCCACTGGCCGCTGATTTTCTGGTTTCTCCATGCCGATCGCGGGCAGCCTGTGGAGCCACCCAGCACCTTGGGACATTTCTTTTAAAGCTGGTAAGGTATTCCGTTTGGCCCTGGTGATGATTTGGCTCTGGCTTTGTCGACCACCTTCTTGTTTTCCCTCGCCAACGTTGGAGGCTTGCCATTGAACTGTTCCTCAGGGTTGGTTGGCCACACCAGACCTTGAATGTCGAGTGGTGCTTTGCTCTGTGGGTCAGAGTATGTTTTCCTCAGATGCTCCCCGGGGGGTTACGACCTTGTCGTGGTCGGAGGGTTTTGCGTGGTCAGTGACCCCTTAGGCTCTGCTGGCGGGGGCACCCAATACTTGAAGTTTGGCTGTTTTTTTCTTTACTGCTTCTAGGCCTGAGAGTGCAGATGCTGTTTGGCCTAAGCGTAACGTGGTAAGGAGTTGATGCCCCTGGTAGGGCTTCCCATGTCAGATAGGCTAAGGGTGAGGATCCTGACTAAGAGTAACCCGCCTTTTTCCTTTTCTTGTTTTCTGCTCCCTTTTGGCCCTTTTCTATCTTCGTCTCCCTTCAAGTCTTCTTTTTCACACTCCTTTTCTCTCTGTGGTCTCCTTAAGATCCCCCGTGTTTGCTGTGCGGTGCGACCTGTGTCGGAGGGGAATGAGGTCCTGGTGATTGAGAGGGCCAAGTGCTTGAGGGGCCTGTGCTCTCAACACAATCACTTTGGCTCGGCCCTCTCCTAGACAGGAGACACTTTGGCCCCGGGGTTCAATCGGCTCCCTTCTTGGGGCGGGGGTCAAGACAAGCATTTCCCCCTGTGGCCATTGTAAACCCCCTGCAGTGCTCAGCTCTCTGTCCCGGGAGTTGAGCATGATCAGGGGGGATGGGGTTAGTTGCTTCGTTTGTCGTATGTCCTCCCGAAGCCGGGGAAGGGGTCAAGACATTGGTTTTTTGGGCCCGGGCCCCCTTATTTGGACTCCAAGGTGGGTGGGGAAAGGGAGAGATAAATCATACTACACTAAATATGGCTTTTTCCAAAAACATTCCCCCCAAAAGGAAGAGGAAGTCAGCACCCCCTATTTCAGGGATGGTCAAACAGATAGTTTTTTGGGATACAGAAGTGAGACAGAGACAGGTTTTTGGGTTCCCTGGCTCGTGAGGGAGGGGACGGAGCAGGAACGACCCTTTCAGCTCTGAGCCCTTTTGCATACAAAAGGGCTTTCAAGGTTTGGCGGTGACCCCGGTCCATCAAGAGGTTACGAAAGGGGCGTTCCTTTTTGAGTGTAAATCACAGAAACAATCTGACCAGCTGCTGAAGGCAACAAAATTGGGTGGACAGGGAGATCAGAGTAACTCCCCACAAACAATTAAATTCATCAAAAGGCGTTGATTCGCTGCAGGATTTATCTGGTGTCTCGGAGGCAGAAATTAAATCGGAGCTGGCGTCCCAGGGTGTGACGGAGGTGCGCAGGGTGACGGTAAAGAAGGGTGCAGAAAGAGTGGCCACCAACACCCTCTTTCTGACATTCTGCAACCCTGTGCTGCCTCGGTCATCAAGTCGGCTACCTGAAGGGCCGGGTTGAGTTTATTGTTCCGTCCCGTTGAGGTGGCCCCTTTAGGTGCCAGAAATTTGGCCATGTAGGGACCGTGTTTTTGGGAGGAGGGTGTGGGTATTTGCTGCAAGGCAAACCCATGATGGGCCGTGTCATGATCCGGCACATTGTGCTAATGCGGTTTGGGGACCCTCCCCTCTTCCGAAATGTCCTTCTTGGATCAGGAATTGTATTCCCAAAGGGGTCCCAAACGGAAAAAGAAGATCTCTTTTTTGAAGCCCGGAACGGGTTTTGGGCATCAGACGCCGACAGCTTCTTCCTGCTTCGGCTGTTAAGAAGGTTTCCCACAGTTTCTCCGGTCGTTGCTGCCGACTGTGAATTCATTTTCCGAAAACATTGCAAGTAAAATCGTCAGTCTGGTGGTAGTAGTCCACCCCCCTTCCCAAAACCAAGTGGGCTGCCCCCGGTGGAGGCAAAAAACCGCCCCCCTCTGACTGCCCAGCAGTCTACAACATCTGTGCTGGCAATAAAAAACCAGCACCCTACATCGAATCCTCTGCCCGTGCCCGTGCGGGGAAGGGAGTTTCCCCCCAGTGTGGAGATGTGAGATTAGGACAAAACCTCCCCATCTCCCAAATCCAGACCCCCACCATCTCCAAATCCGGCCTTTGTCATGCGGGGAAGTCACCAGGGTCAAACCAACACAGCCAGTTTTAACTAAAAAATAAGTTCACTCCCTTGGCCGCAGATGCTGATGGGAGTGCCTGATCTCTCCCTTTTCGCCTTTGCCCATGGATAGTACAAATTCCATTGGAAAATCCGTGGACAATTCCAAACTTGTGGGAGCTGCAGCTTCTGGTCGATCTATAAAACCTTCCCCTCGTGGCTCTTCAGAGGAAACCCAAATTCAAAGCCCGAAGACCTTTACTCTTTCTGGCTTTTAAATACTTTCAAAACCTGCACAACCATCCACGTTGGATTGCGGGCGGTGTTCCCTTTTTCCTACACAAACTTGTTGTATAGTCCTGTCAGTTTGTTAACCTCCTTCAGGCTGTAGCTGCGGAGTCACTCTCACAAGGGCTGTGACAATTGTTTCCCCTTTTTCTTCCCCCTTCTGTTTCCCGGTTTTTTCGTCAGGCCTTGTCAGTCTGATAGAGAGACTTCCTGACTTTTTTGGTGGGTGACTTTAACGGTCCCCAACCCTCTTTGGGTAGTGCCGTTTCGTCAACCAAAGGGCGGATGAAGATGGCTTTCGACTTGGATTTGTTTTGGGTCGAATGAAGGATCTGCAACTTACCTCCCTCTTCCACTGGTTCACTTCGGTTTAGATTTGTCGGTTTGTGGGCCCCTCGCTGGTCCTGCGACTATGAGTTTGGGCTGTCCATGACGGGTTGCACGGAAATGACTATTTCCCTGTCCCCTTTTACAACCTTAATAACTGACCCCGTTTTCTTTCTACATTCTTAATTAAGAAAGCAACTGGGATCTATTCCATAACCACTATTTCTAAAGAATTCCGGAAAACTGACTTTTTTCAGGTCCGGCCTGCGAATCACTGACTCACTGTGACAAGTGTGCTAAGCTGTATTCCAGTGTCTCTCGATAAAAATACCAAATGCCAAAAACACCTGGTTTGATTCAGACTGCCAAACAAATTTCCAAAGTTCGAAAACGGGCTCAGCGCAGGGGATACCAACGACCTTCGGGTCCAACGCTCAAGCCCATCAAAACTCCGTGCTAAATTACACCTTTTAAAATCAGTAAACGGGTCCTGAGAAGCTTCTGCTCCAGGCTGACATTTAAAAACTTCTAAGAAAAAAGTGTGGAAAATCATTAAGAAAATCAAAGGGAAGAACACCTGCCCAGTGGACCACTCAAGTTTTCAGATTCTTTAATAACAGAGGAAAGCAGGCTAATCTGCTTGCTTCAACCCTGAAAGAATTCCCCCTCTCTAATAAATCATCATTTTGTCAAAAACCAAAGCCCCAAAAGAAAAACTCCCTGCAACTTTCATCCCACAAACTGGAAGAAACAATTTTCCCTTTTACATTTTACGAGCTAAATTGCCTACTCTTTGCAGCGATTCCTCTCCAGGGATAGTGCTACATTTTTCAATATTTGAAACATCTTCCGCAAGAAGGTCTGAACATCCTGTTAAGGTATACAACTCGTGGGACTACAGGTGCTTTCCACCTCTTTGGGGGAGACCCCATTTTTCCATTCCCAACCCGGAAAAGATCTTTCAATCCATCTAACTACCGTCAATAGCTTTGACCACTGTGTTGTTTAACTGATGGAGAAAATGGTCAATGCTTAAAGGGTCATGTGGAAAACTCGGGAAAACCCATGGCCTTTTGGCGAAAGAACAGTGTGGTTTCCGCAAACATCGTAGTCAGTGACCATTTGATTCGTCGGAATCAAAACTTAGGAACGCTTTTTTAAACAGGGCAGCATGCAGTGGCAATTTTCTTTGACTTTGGGGAAAGGCCTACGATACCCCCTGGGAAATTTGGGGGGATACTTCTGATTCCACGATCTGGGGTTTCGAGGGCATCTTCCTCTTTTATTCAAAATTTTTGGAAACGACATTTCAGGTCCGGGTTTGCACCACTCTCTGATGTCCACGAGCAGGAGTTTGGGATTCCCCGGGGGGGCATACGGTCCCTCCCTCTTTAGTATTAAATCAACAACATTGTGAAATCAGTTAAACAGGGTTTAGACTGCTCATTGTTTTGGATGATTTTGCGCGTCTACGCAACTGGGAAGCCTGTACCCGGTGTCCCGCGCAGGCTCCAGTTTGCGTAAGATAAAATTTCCCTCGGTGGGCGGATGAAAACGGTTTCAAAACCTTTCTGCTCCAAAAACCCAGTGTATTCCTTCCATTTAATTTCCGCAGTTTTTTCCAGATCCGGGAAAATCAAAAGGGAAATCTCCATTCCAGCTGTTAAAGAGGCCAAAATTTCTGGAGTCTTTTTGACCCAAAAAATTAACTTCCAGCCATATTAAAAACCTTTAAAAATGCTTGCCAAAAGGCACGATATTCGCGGGTCGTAGCACACACCGACTGGGGCTCTGATAAAAACTTGTTGCCCTCTACAGAGCCTGGTCCGTTCCAAATGGACTACTGTTTTTGTGTTACGGCTCCGCAAGATAATTTACCTCAACTCTTGGCCCTCCCCCATCAAGGGCTTCGTCTCTGTCTTGAGGCGTTTTCCGCACCATTTTACAGCCTGTCGCAAATCAGGTTGAACTTCACTGCCAAGCAGGCTGAACTGTCTTTGAAATTTTTTACATCCCGACCCGTTCTCTAACGCGACAAATCCTGCTATGACTTTTTTGACCCTTTCCCTTCCAAAGTAAGGTTTTGAAAATAACCCGAAATTTTATCCGCCCTTGGGCTTCGATGCAGCCTCACCCTTTCGGAATGCAGGTATAGCTGGGATAGTTTCCATTTTTCCAAAGGGGTTCCCGGGTCAACCCCCCATGGCCTTTTTCCACCAGAGAATTTGTTTCGATCTTTGCAAACTTCCGAAAGGAGTTTCAACTCTTGGCGTACAAGGCTTTGTATGCGAGCTTTTGTTCCAAATTCCCATCCTATCCCAAAAGTTTTCACTGACGGTTCCAAGTCTGGATGGAGTGCCTGTGCAGCTAAGCACTGGGCTCCTTCTCAGATACGTTGGAACATTATCCCATCCGATGCTTTTGTCTATTCTGCTGACTTACGCTTGTACGGCTGTGAAGATATTCACTTCTTCAAAGAGGGACTTTTGGTTCTGGGCGGATTCGCTTTCAGCTTTGGAAGCCAAGCTGGCCGCAAACCCTTTACATCCAGGACTTTGGGATTCTTTGAACTTTTTAGGAAGTTGAAAGCGGACGTTTAAACATTACTCTTGCTTGGTTCCCGGTCATTTTTGGCATCGGCGGGAACGAAAATGGTTGATTTGTTTAGCCAGAACGCCACAAAGAGAAAATGTCCAAACATTTATACCCCTGTTCAGATGTGAAACCCAAAATTAACATTATGTAGAGACCTCTGGCAGGGGATTGGAACACACAGACGTGTAACAAACTCCTTTTAGATCCCTCCAAACCTAAGATTCCTCCCATCACGTGGGGGTCTCAGAAGGAAACGGTTCTGTGCCCCTGCCACCGGCCATTCGTTTTACCCATGCTTACCCTTTTTAAAGGGGAAGAGTCCCTTGGCATTCCATGTCATGCGCCACTCACAATGAAAATGTTCTTTAGAGTGTTGGGACTTGGGACGATTAGACACAAACATTTTTCGGGCGGCCTGAAGTCCTGTTAGGGATGTCCCACCTGATGTGATCCCTTGAGTTTTGAGAGAGATAAATATTTTTGATCTGATTTAAGATTTACGGATGGGAAAATTTTTAACAAAGTTTTTTGGTGCGTTTGTAGACGTGTCATTTAATTTAGATGTATGAAAGTGGGTTTTTTTGTTTTTTTTTTATGACTGGTGAGGGTTTATTTAAATTTGGGGGCAGCCTGATTTTGGCCCTTTGCGGTCGGCTGGGCTAAAAGAACATTAAACTTATTTATCTTAAATCAGATGTGCCAAGAAGTCCTTTGTCCACACTTAGGTCCCAGTTTTGCTGCTCAAACAGTGTTCTGGAAACTGGAGGGTCTTGAAAAAAAGCTTTATGTCTTCTTCTTTTTGCTCTTCTCTTCCTGCAGATTCCGCTTGCTGAGGGCTGTGTTTTTTTCAGGTCTTCCCACAGTTTTCCAAACCTTGTTTTTCCCGCTGCAGTGCGGTCTTCATTCTTCTTTTGAGGTTGTTCTTGGACCTGATCTTGTCCTTTTTTCTTGGCGTCTGGATTTTTTTGGAGGTGTTTTCTCTTTGGGTAGTTTTACTCCATAGGCGTCTCTACATGTGGCATACACTAACACAATGTCCCCATATGTGGCTAGTTTGTGTTCCAAGGTGCTTTTCCCTATCAGTGCATCGAGTCTTTGGACGATTTTTGCATCCAGTTTCTCCCAATCTTCAGTTTCGTTTGCTCGTGGCAGGTTGAGTTTCAGGCGCCTGGCATCGAGGGCCTGTGCAAATTCCTCATCCGAACCAACAGCGTGGATGTCCTTGGCACAATAATAACGTGTACATTTAGGGCACCTGCTCTCTCAGATAAGCTCAGAGCGCTTACAAATCATATGAAAATACATTTTATGGTTAAACAACATAATTACAAGATGTGAACAGATTTTTGCATATTCTGCACCAGACTTTCTCTTCTTTTCCTCTGATGAAGAAAGTAGGATGCGAAGACCTAGAAAACACAAACTTCTTTGTCAAACAAATAATACAAAAATACTTTTAGGTAATTTTTGGAATTAACTGCATAAAAACAAGTGATCAAAATAAAAATGTTCATGAACAAAATCAATTTGGTATGCTTCAGGTGATTTCCAACCTACCTCTTACACACCCCACCACTTCTTATTCAGGTTAAGAACCACAATCAATGAGCTGATTTATTTGCTACTATTGCCTTGGGGGGGGGGGGGGGGGGGGGGGGGGGATTTTTCCCCAGACTTCTTCTTCTTCCTAAAATACGGTTCACTCAAAAACGAGTAGGTCGCAGCGCGCATGTTAAAAAGTAAAATAAAATAACTAATAGTGCGACTAGACTGTTGGCCCTGGAGCAAATTGGCAAAAGGGGTCGCACTCGATATTCAGAAGTTAAAAAGCCATGGCCAAATTCGGCCCAGGTACCCATAAAATATCTGGGCAAGTTAAAATAGAAAATCGTCAATATGCAGATCTCAAAAACTGCGAATCAATTTGGTTTTTTTTTAATGAGACTGCATTTGTGGGAATCTTGATGGCACCCGGCAGTGAGTTCCACGCCGTACAGAACTAGGATAAAATGAATGTAAGAGGCTGTCAATATTTGATGCAGGTATGGTATAACATTGACCGCCACTCCTGGTGCTGCTTTTATTCAATACTAGTTGTTCCATTTGAATAAGTATTAGTTTAGCTCTGCCTTTGAAGATGTTAAGTTTGATAAAAGCTCTTCTCTCTTCAGGGTTCATAGCGTTTGGAAAGTTTGGGAAGGTTTGGGGAAAAAAGATGTTATTTTCCAGGCCCTGAAAGTCTTTGAAAAATAAGAAAACATGATATGGTTTGTGAAAGTATATTGGATTTGAAAATAGAATATTCTGTTTAGTTGGGGGGGGGTGAGTTTTGTTACATATACGCAACCACTTGGACCACTCTGGGGATGTGAAATTCCATTTTCCAAGTCCTCTTTCCCACTCTGTAAAGCGTTATAGATATTTTGTAGATTGAGTTGTTTCATTCTTGCTTCTGATTGTTCTAAGCTGTCATCTGCAAAAAGCCTTTTTTTTGTTCCAGGATTGGAGAGATTTCTACTTTGTATTTTTATAATAAAGAAAAAAACTAGGGCCAGAACAGTTCGTGGTACACCTTGACATCTTTTGACTGGTTTACATTGGATGACGACCCTTCCACAACAACTTTCGCGTGTCTCCCAACGAGGAAAGATCTAGCCATTTTAGCAAAGAAACGCCAATGCCGATGTGTTCTAATTTAAGCAGAGGCCCTCATGGTCAACTTATCAAAGGCTTTAGAAAAGTCTAATAAAATTGCATATATTTGCTGGTATGTTGTTAAGACAGATATTAAAAATAAATCAAAAAAATTGAGAGTTGTTATAAGTTGTGTTAACACACCTTTGTGTTCTAAAAACCATGCTGGGCGTTATTTAAGAAGTCATATTTGTCAGATGGTCCATTATGCTACTTATTTATGTGTTCAAGTAGGTTTTGCTGAATATGGATGTAAGAGATACAGGTCTTAGTTCTCTGCTTTTGTTTTGCACCCTTTTTGACTACGGAGCAATGCTGGGCTATCTGCCACTCATCAGGTATACTCCCTGGTCAGTGAAGGCTTGGTTAAAGTGGTTGGTTATACGATTACCTCACTCATTTCATTGGCACATAATTTTAAGGCGTGCCAGGAATGCAATCAGGACCAGTAGCTTTGTTTTCATTGATGTTGGTCAGTAACTTAAATACTCCTGCTTTGTTTACTTTTGATGTTTTGCATTTCAGGGAGTTTATCATATCCTTTAGTCTATCGTTATTAATGGCTTGGGAATTGAGAAACCGAACAAAAACTGCTTGTTTAGTAAATTTAGACTGGATGAGAGGGGCAAAAACCTAATCTGAATCACAGTTAGTTAAAAACGGGCCCAGGAAAAAAAGGAAAGAGTGGGGTGTGGGGGGGGGGGGGCGGGGGGGGGGGAGGCTGGGGGAGGGGATAAATGGAGGGACTGGAGGAAGGGGGCTGGTGGATCTGTTTGCTGGTAACTTCCCATTTTATCAAAAAGCATTATGGACATAGCCTAAATGTGCAATTTCAATTCTTCAAATTAAATATGTATTACAATTGACAAATAAACTTATCTTTATTAATCACAAGAGATACTGATGGTCGTCGACTGACATACTGGATGATACATGTCTTCAACTATGAGAAGTAACAAAACTGTCAAATAATGCCTGATTTCCCACTAATCATATGATCTGAAACTTTAGTTCTGTCATGTATTTTAAGAAAAGCAAAATAGAAATTCAAGTGTTTTCTGCCCAGTTTTACGAATAATTGATACATTGATTACTAATTATCCGTCGGTCGTTTATTTCGGACATCGCTAAAACGAATGTGCAATCATGTGTCACGCACAAAAACATCGCCCGAAAGTGGAGGGAAATTCCGGTAATTGCCACCTCTTCTTTTGGTTCACTTAGCACTTTAATCTTTTTACTGAAACACATTTGAGAGAACAGCTGAAACCAATGTGTCTATCATTTTTATTGTGACGGGTCGTTATGCATTTGACAGTCGTTACGCATTTCTGGACGGTCGTATGTTGTGGACAAACAACATTTCCACACCTTCTCTGCTTCGAAGCGCCATTTTGGACGAAAGCTACAGGCCGCGATTTGAAACTTTTGCTTGGGTGCTATTAAAGCCCGTCATGGGGATCTGTAAGTTCGTTGTTAGTAGAATTGCGAGAAAAAATCACGGTCGTTTTTTCTGGACATACTGCTTATTACACGTTATGGATATTCGCGCTCGTTCCCTCCGGGGTTGCGACCTTGTGTCGTGGTCGGAGGGTTTGGTGGTCGTGATCCCTTAGGCTTTGCTGGCGGGGGCATCAATACTTGGAGATAGGTGTTTTGTTTCACACTGATTTCTAGGGCCTTGAGTAGGCGCAGATGCTGTTTGGCCTAAGTCGTAACGTGGTAAGGAAGTTGATGCCCTGGTTGGGTTCCCATGTCAGATAGGGCTAAGGTGAGGATCCTGGACTAAGAGTAACCGCCTTTTCTCTTTTCTTGTTTTCTGCTCCTTATTTGGCCCTTTGCTATCTTCGGTTCTTCCCCTCAAGTCTTCTTTTACCACACTCCTTTTGCTCTATGTGGTTCCTTAAGATCCGCCGGCATTTGCAGTGCGGGTGCGACTGTGTCGGAGGGGTTGAGATCCTGGGTGATTGAGAGGGCCAGCGCTCTCAAACAATCACTTTGGCTGGACCTCTCCTAGACAGGGTAGTACACTTGGCACGGGGAGTAATAATCGGCTCCCATTTCTTGGGGTTGGGTCAAGACGGGCAGTTCCCAGCTGGCAAGTAAACCCCTGCCCCGTGCTCAGCTCTATGTTCCCGGGAGTTGAGCATGATCAGGGGGCGGATAGGGTTGGTTGCTTCTGCTTGTCGTATATGGTCTCTCCCGAAGCCTGGAAGTGGTCATAGACATTGGTTTCTTGGCCCTGGCCACTTAGTTGGACTCAAGGTGAGAGTTGGGTTAGGGAGATGAATTTCAAAAAACTAAATATGACTTCTTCGAATAAACTACCCCCCCAAAGGAAGAGGAAGGCAGTATCCCCTATTCAGGGGAATTAGAAACAGACAGTGAATTCTGACAGTGAGTGTAAGGCAGAGGACAGGTTTCTGGGCTTCTGGCTCGTGTGGAAGGGACAGTGGCAGGGACAGACCCTGTCAGATTCTGAGCCCTTTTGATGTCAAAAGGGCTTTCTGGTATAGCAGTGAAACTAGGTCCATATAAAGGTTGAGGATTGGTTCGTTTCTTGTTCAATGTGATCATCCAGCCCCCCTCTGGAGCGTTGAAAAAGCAATAAAACTAGTGGAATAGGGAGATCAGGGTGACTCCCCATAACAGTTAAATTCAATCCAAAGGTGGATTCTCTGCAGATGATATTAATGGATGTTCAGAGGCAGAAATAAAAGGAATGGAGTACAGGGTGTGACGGAGGTGCACAGGGTGACAGTCAAGAAAGGTGCAGAGAGAGTGGCCACCTATAACCCTCTTTCTGACCCTTCTGCAACCTGTGTTGCCTCCGGACATCAAGGTTGGTAACCAGAACGTCGCGTTCAGCTGTATGTCCCGTCCCCGATTGAGATGCTTCAGGTGCCAGAGAGTTTGGACATGTCAGAGAGCCGCTGTGTTCTGGGCAGAGGCGTCGCGGTGATTGTGCTGCAAGGCAACCATGATGGGCCATGGCAAAGATCCGGCACGTTGTGTAACCTCGCGGTGGCGGACCATCCCTCTCTTCACGAAACATGCCCTCTTTGGATACAGGTTCCACTATCAACGAAATTAAAAACTGAAAGAAATCTCCTTTTTTGAGGCCGTAAAACAGGTTGTGGCAGGTCAGACGCCCACAAGCATCTTCAATATGCTTCGGCCGGGGGTCCTCCGTAAAGAATAGTTTTCCACTAGGTCAGTCTGCTGTCAGACTGATGGATTTATTTTTCAAGACACTCAAGGAAGAACTGTCATCCTCTGGTGGGAGCGGGTCCACCACCTCCAACCTTAAAAGATTACCGGATTGCCTGGTGGAGGCAAAAAATCCGCCAACCATCAGACTGACAGCAGTCTACAAATCTGTGCTGGGCAATTAAAAAACCAGCACCCAAGCCTCGAACACCTCTGTTCCAGTGCCCTTGTGCGGCAAGGGAGTTTCACCCAGTGTAGAGACGGTGGAGAATCGGCTTCACACTATCCAAAATCAGACATTCTTCGCCGGTTGGCACGTCTGCCAGCAGGTCTGAAGAAACAACATAGTTCAGTGAAAACTTCAAAATAAAATTCACTCATTAGAAGCAGACGTTTGAGGAGGAGATGACCTGATTTCTTCTCTTTTAGCACCTGCACCATGGATAGTACAAATATCCCATTGGAATATACGTGGACTAAATTCCAACTTTGAGGAGTTACAGCTTCTGTGTCGATCTATAAAACCTTCTGTATAGCTCTTCAGGAAATCAAATCAAAAAGCCAGAAGAAGTACTCTTTTTGTGCTATCACACACACAACCTCTTTCAAAACTGCACAACATCCACGTTGGGTCTGTCGGCGGTGATGCCCTGCTCCTACACAAAACTCTGTTGTTAGTCCTGTCGCTCTGTCTACCTCCCTTCAGGCTGTACGCTGCGAGAGTCACTCTCCACAAGACTGTGACCAATATGTTCCCTTTATATACATCCTTCTGTCCGGTTGTAGTCTGGAACCTTGTTCCCTCAGTCTGATAAGAGAACTTCCTCGACCTTTTTGCTGTTGGGTCGACTTTAACGGTCACAACCTCTTTGGGGTAGTGCCGGTAACGTCATCCAGAGGTCGCTGATTGAGGATGTCTTTCGGATTGCGATTTGTGTTGTCTGAACGACGGATTCTGCTAACTTACCTCACTCTTCAACAGGTTCACTTTGTGTTTAGATGGTCGTTTGTGAAATCCCTCGCTGGTCCTGGACTATGAGTGGTTGTCCATGACGATCTGCACGAATGGAAGTGACCATTTCCCTGTCTTACTACAACGCGTCATAACAGAACACGTCTCTGTCTCTTCAACAATCTAAATTACCACGAAAGCAACTGGGAATCTATTTTGCAACCACTATTTCTAAGAATTCCAGGGACCCACTGACTTTCTTCAGAGTCCGGACCAGCTGAATCACTGACTAACACTGTGATCAAGGTGCTAATGCTTGTTTTTCCAGTGTCTACGATAAACTTTCATAAATGCAAAAACACCCTGGTTTGATTCAGGATGGCAACAAATTTCAAAGTTCGAAAAACGGGCTCAGCGTCAGGTGTACAACGACCCTTCGGGTCCCAACGCTCGAGCCCATCAAAAATCCGTCTAAATCTAGACACACTTTTAAAATCAGTAAAGTCGGTCCTGGAGAAGCTTCTGCTCCAGGCTGACATCAAAAAACTTTACCGCAAAAAGTGTGGAACATTCATTAATGAAAATCAAAGAGAAGTAAACACTGTCCTCTGTGAACCATCTCAAGTCTTTGGATTTCTTTAAAAAGGAGAAGAAAGCAGTTGCATAATATGCTTGCTTCAACCATTGAAAAGAATTCCTCTCTTCTAATAAAATCAGTCACTTTTGTCAAAACAAAGCCCTAAAAGAAATCACCCTGCACTTTTCAATCCGACAACATGGGAAGGGGAACTACAATCTTCCCTTTCACATTAAACGAGCTGAAATCTGCCTTACTCTCTTGCAGCGTTCCTCTACAGTATAGATGACATACATTATCAACTATTGAAACATCTTCCGCAAGAAAGGTCTGAAATCCTGTTCATGGTATACAACCACGTGTGGATACAGGTTGCTTTCAACCCTTTGGCGCAAGCCATCATTATTACCTCCCCAAAACTGGAAAAGGATCTTTCTAAACCTTTAGAACTACCGTCCAATAGCTTCTGACCAGCTGTGTCTGTAAACTGATGGAGAAAATGGTCAATGTTGCTATAGGCTCATGTGGAAACTCGAAACGATGGCCTTTTGGCGAAACGAAACAGTGTGGTTTCCGCAAAATCGTAGTTAAGTTGACCATTTGATTCGTCTGGAATCTACACTTAGGAACGCTTTTTTTAAACAGACAGCATGCAGTGGCAATTTCTTCGACTTGGAGAAGGCCTACGATACACCTGGAAGTAGGGGATACATTCATGATCTCCACGATATGGTTTTTCGAGGTCATCTTCCGCTTTTTATTCAAAATTTTTTGGCCAGATCGGACAGTTTCAGGTCGGGTTGGCACCACTCTCTCAGATGTCCACGAGCAGGAGTGGGTGTTCCACAGGGGAGCCTACTATCGCCTGCCCTCTTTAGTATTTAAGTTCAACAACATTGTGAAATCAGTTCAGCTGGGTTCAGATGCTATTGTTTGTGGATTGATTTTGCTGTCTACGCAATGGAAGGCTGTACCCGAGTGTCCAGGCGGCTCAGCTTTGCAGTAGATAATATCCATCGAGTGGGCGGATATATGAAAACGGTTTCACCTTTTCTGTACTTACAAAACCCAGTGTATTCACATCCATAATTTCCGTCAGTTTTTTTTCAGATCCGGAACTTCAAGTAGGGAAATCTCCCATTCAGCTGTTAAAGAGGGCCAAATTTCTTGGGAGTCATTTCTTGACAAAACTTATACTTTCTCACGCCATATTAAAAACCTCAAACTGATTGCCAAAAGGCACTGCTATTTGCGGGTCGTAGCACACACCGACTTGGGCGTGATAAGAAAACTTTGTTGCACCTCTACAGAGCCCTGGTCCGTTCCAAACTGGGGACTCGTTGTGCTGTGTTACGGCTCGCAAGATCATCTTACGTCAAACTCTTGGACCCTATCACCAGCAAGGGCTTCGTCTCTGTCTTGGAGCGTTACGCACCACCCCTGTGTACAGCATGTTCGCAGAGGCAGGTGACCTCACTGGTCCAAACCGCAGGCTGAAACTGTCGTTGAATTATTACATCAGACGGTTATCAGAACGAAGAACCCTTGCCCTATGACTGTGTTTTTGACCATCCGTTCCAAAGTATGTATGAAACAAACCGAAATGTATTCGCAGTTTGGGCTTCGTATGCAGCCTTCACGTGCGGGGATGCAGGTCTAGACCTGGGAGACTAAATGCAAAAACTAAAAGGCTCAACTCCATGGACCTTTTCACACAGAGATTCGTTTTGATCTCGCAGCTTTCCGTAAGGAAGGTCTACAAGCTCTCTGGTCGTACAAGGCTTTGTATGCGCGCTCTGTTCCAAATTCCCCATCTATCAAAAAGTTTTACTGACGGTTACAAGTCTGAGGATGGGAGGGCCTGTGCAGCCTACTGCCCTGGGCTCCTTCGCAATTATTGTTGGAACATATACTTCAGATGCTTATGTCTTATTTCTGCTGAATTACTGCTCTAGTACTGGCTTGTTGATAATCTCCCATTTTCGAGGAAGGGACTTTCGGTTCTGTCGGATTCGCTGTCAGCTTTGGAGGCATAGCTGGAACGCAACCTTCAGCATAAAGAACCTTTAACTTTTTTTTGAACTTTTTAGAAGTTGAAGCGGACGTTAAAACATTACTTCTTCGCTTGGGTTCCTGGCCATGTTGGCATCGGCGTGGGAACGAAATGGTTGATAGTTTAGCCAAGTCAGCCACAAGATGAGAAACTGTCAAACACTTATATCCCTGCTCAGAGTGTAACCCAAAATTAACGATTATGTGAGAGACCTCTGGCAGGAGGGATTGGAAACACCAAGACGAATAACAAACTCTTTCAGATCCGTCCAACCTTAAAGACTTCCTCCATCTAGTCGGGTGGTCGTAAGAGAATCGGTTTCTGTGCCGGCTCACACCGGCCTTTCGTTATTTACCCATTCTTACCTTTTAATGAGTGAAAGAAGAAGCTCCGTTGGTGCATTCATGTCATGTACACCACTCACAATGAAAAATGTTCTTTAGAGGGTTGGGTCTTGCACGATGTGAGACACAACATTTTACAGCGGAGTACATGAAGATCTGTTCAGGGATGTCCCGCCTGAAGTGAATCCTTGGGTTTTGAGAGATTAACATTTTGCATTGATTTAGATTTTACGGAAGAAAGATTTCTTAATTGCAATTTCTGGTTTTTGGGTTTATAGAAGATGTCATTTAATGCGTTGTGTGATAGTTGGATTTTTTTTTTGTTTTTTTTTTTTTTTTTTTTTTTTTTTTTTCAAATGACTGGGTGAGTTGATTTTAAAGTGGTGACAGCCTGAGTGGCCTCTTTGGGGGTGGTCGGTGGGCTATAAGCAACATTATCTTAACTTCTTATCTTATCTTCGCGCTCGTTTTGCTAGCCAATGAATCGATTTTGGTTCGCGAAACACCTTTTCAATTCGACATGGCCGAGTTTAAATGAACACGGGAACCGACCGAACCTGCTAGTGACGATCGAGAGTTTTGCTGGACGACCGATTTGAATACCGCGTTACGACTGTTCAACGGATTTTTACGCTGACAGCATCGAAAACAATATGTAATAGAACCGGTTTGTGTTTTTAACATGTTCGCCGCTTGATTTTTCTGCTTCCTTTATTCATTTTTATTGTGATGGTATGCAATTAGAATGTATCAAGCTTCGTCACCAACCGCATACTTGTCCGCCATCTTGAATGGGAAAATTTATCTTAAGAAATGTGTACAACTTGGGCATTTTGAATGAAAGCAGACACCAAACTCACCATGTTATATTATGTATCTCTTCTAGGTATTATAAAAATCAAGCAATAAATAAAGAAGCATTGGCGTATTTTTTTAATTCTTTATTTGTGCGATAATATACAAGGGGTCTAACGATCCCTATTTGTCACAAGCTGAATATCTTCGTTCACGACACCATATCTTATTGCACGGAAAACCCCCCTTTTCACATTACTTATTCACCGTACTTCTCATGTCGTTTTGGCCAAAAATAAAACATCTGTTTCACAAAAAAATGAACACACAAAACCCTCTCCTCACCTATCTTCCACAGTACCATAAAAATGAGGGCTTACGTGCAGATAAGAATATTGGTGATCGTGAACGAGTTATTTACATTCTCCTCCCTATAATATAAAAAAGTCTAAGGGGTTAAATAAAATAAATACTTTTTAACTCACTGTTTGGCGGGACAACCTGCAGCTCTTCACAAACAATTCGAATCTTTTAGGGGCAGGCTTTTTATGCAGAAAGGAGCTTCTCTTAAATTAATACATGGAGGGTCTGTTTTCTTAATTCTTTCAACTTCAGTATACATTCCACTCCATTAGATCTGTAGCTCTATTCAAACATCGCCTAGCCTCTCCAGGAGATACAAGTTCTTACTTTTAGGCCAAACGGTAAGAGTTTTTGATTATCTGCGCATCTTCAGTAATGTTAATTTTTTTTATTTGATTGCGTTTTACTGGTTTCAACCCTGTTGATTTAAATTCTTCATTTATCATGGCCGTAAGACTGGCTGGCAGCCTTCTTACCCATTCTGTGTTGCTGCGTTTCTGTCCATAATTTCTCTGTGATATGATAGGTAAACAGGCGTTCAGCTAGATTCTTTATTAAAGTTTTCATACTAGGGGATTGGGATCGATGGTTGGCCTGGGATCCCTCTCTTAACTGTAACATGATGTTTAAAAACAACTGGTTTACAGGAAGCCTTTAAACCTTCTTTTCCATCATCAACCTGGATCAAACCAGGATACTTTAATGGGCCCGCATGTTATTTGTTGTAAGCACAGCCAAAGCAGTTGCGCTTTTATCCGTTAAAGGCTCGGGCCGTCTTTGTATTTGAAGCCATGTCTAAACTGTCAGAGCATACTTAAACTTTTTTCTTATAACTTTGTCATGTGGAGATACTACAACTTGAAACAAGTCCATTTGGTGGGAGTCATTGGAACTGAATTAACAAATCTAGGCTGATTATCTTTTACCTCCGCGGGGTTACGACCTTGTCGTGGCGGGGTTTGCGTGGTCCAGTGATCCTTAGGCTCTGTGGCGGCGGGGAGCAATACTTGGGATAGGCTGGTTTTTTTCATACGCTTTGGCCCTGAGAGGTGCAGATGCTGTTTGGCCCTCAAGGCCGTAACGTGGTAAAGGAGGTGTGCCCCTGGTAGGGCTTCCATGTCAGATAGGCTTTAAGGAGGTGAGGATCCTGACTAAGAGTAAACCCGCCTTTCTCTTTCTTGTTTTTTTTTTTTTTTTCTGCCTCCCTTATTTGGCCCTTTTCTATCTTGTCTCCCGTAAGTCTTCTTTTCCACACTCTTTTCTCTCTGTGGGTCTCCTTTAGATCCGACGCGTTTGCCGTGCGGTGGAACTGTGTCGGAGGGGAATGAGATCCTGTGATTGAGTGGGCCGCGCTCTCAAACAATCACTTTGCTCGGACCTCTCTAGATCTGGGCAGTACACTTTGGCCCGGGTGTACTAAATCGGGCTCCCCATCTTGGGGTTGGGTTCAAGACGGGCAGTTTCCCAGCTGGGCAAGTAAACCCCTTGCAGGGCCTCAGCTCTCTGTTCCCGGGAGTGAGCATGATCAGGGGGATAGGTGGTTGCT
>CM031608.1:89869322-89883587 GCA_018398815.1 Conus ventricosus | reverse complement strand
AGTATTGACGGCTGTAGTCTATGCTTGCAGTATATGACAGGGCTGTAGTCTATGCTTGCAGTATATGACGGCTGTAGTCTATGCTTGCAGTATATGACGGGCTGTAGTCTATGCTTGCAGTATATGAGGCTGTAGTCTATGCTTGCAGTATATGACGGCTGTAGTCTATGCTTGCAGTATATGAGGCTGTAGTCTATGCTTGCAGTATATGACGGCTGTAGTCTATGCTTGCAGTATAGACGGCTGTAGTCTATGCTTGCAGTATATGACAGGCTGTAGTCTATGCTTGCAGTATATGACGGCTGTAGTCTATGCTTGCAGTATATGACGGCTGTAGTCTATGCTTGCAGTTATGAGGCTGTAGTCTATGCTTGCAGTATATGACGGCTGTAGCTATGCTTGCAGTATATGACGGCTGTAGTCTATGCTTGCTTTCATAATATATACCACCATCAACAAACAGAGCTATCAGTATATGACAGGGCTGTAGTCTATGCTTGCTTTCAAAATATATACCACCATCAACAAACAGAGCTATCAGTATAGTGACAGGGCTGTAGTCTATGCTTGCTTTCATAATATACCACCATCAACAAACAGAGCTATCAGTATATGACAGGGCTGTAGTCTATGCTTGCTTTCAAAATATATACCACCATCAACAAACAGAGCTATCAGTATATGACAGGGCTGTAGTCTATGCTTGCTTTCATAATATACCACCATCAACAAACAGAGCTATCAGTATATGACAGGGCTGTAGTCTATGCTTGCTTTCAAAATATATACCACCACCAACAAACAGAGCTATCAGTCATACAGGTAACGTAGATGTTTAACACCATTTAGTAGTTGTAATTTCAGGAAATATAATATAGTGTATCTACCAAAAAATTTTGGGTTGCTATCATCATAATACCTGCTCTGTCTCACAGATCTTGTGCAGACATTATGGCTGCGTCAAACAGTTCCAAGCCTAGCCACCTGGGCCCTAACAACTTCACAATAGGTCATGACCAGCGAGTGACTAAGCCTTCGTTGATGAGTGTCTTCAAGAAAGACTACCCTGTACATGAGCTGTATGGAAGAGCAGACATTGCCAAACCTCCTCGACTGGGTGACGTCATGCATAAAGATGAGCGTGTCAGTGAACGGGCTTCAGAGACAGTAAGTTGTGTGTGAACAGACTTGGTAGATATGTGTGTGTGAGTGTGTGTGTGTGAATGTGTGTGTGTGTATGAGACAGAGAGAATGTGTGTGTGTGTGTGTGTGTGTGTGTTTGAGGGGGGGGGGGGATGATGGGGAGAGGGAGTGATTGGGGAGAGGAAGGGGAATGGAGTGGCAGAGGTTGAGGTGGTGTGGTGTTAGTGGTGTGGTGTGGTGTGTGTGTGTGTGTGTGTGTGTGTGTGTGTGTGTGTGTGTGTGTGTGTGTGTGTGTTCACATGAATTTGGTCATAAGTGTTAGCTAGAGCAATAAACATTGTGAAAGTTTCAAATCAAAATGTAAAAGGAAAAAAGAATGTTTGAATTGATCATAAAGAAGCACAAACTTGAAAGAATTCACTATCAAAATTATGTCTTGGAAGATTTTAACGTAAAAGAGTCTAGTCAGGTTCATTTTAAGACAGTATACATTACTTCTGTTTTTAGATTGATACTACCCTTGACCCCTCTCTCATCTCAATCCTCCTCTTCCCCACCCAATCAGTACATTGTGTGAAGAACTTTGTAAAAGTGTTGAGCGATTTAGTAGTAGGAGAAAACAGGTGCAGGCTAACAATTCTTCCGTCATTATATTAATGACTTGGCAAAGATTTAAATAAAAGAAAAGTTATAAAAGTGTATGTGTTCCTAGTAGTATTGTTTGAACTTGCTTGAACTGTGAGTTTGTGCCATCAGTACCATTGACATCTTTGGTGTCAGTTTGTATGTAAATGTCTGTGTTGTGCACCCTAGAACATAGTCTTTCTTTTTTTGTCATCTGATCAGTATTCCACATAAATTTATCTCAGTTTCACTCACACACACACACACACACACACACACACACACACACACACACACACACACACACACACACACACACACACACACACACCTACCACACACACAAATGCATCATACACATGAACATACACATGCACATATTCATATGTCTGTGCATACACACACGCATTAATGCACACACGCTTCACACATACACACACCTCAAATGTCTTACACACACAGCAAACAAAAGCACTGCACATGCACGATACATGCACACCGCACACACACCACACATCCACACACATGCATTCGTATGTCGTGGTACAACACATCAAGCACAATTAGCACATGTTTCACAACAACTATAACACAAGGCCTGGGCGCAACCTCGCACCACGCCCCGCACTGCACTGACAGCGGCAAAACTACGAATTAGCACAGTTTTCCATAAAAGTTGTACAGTGATCCACTTCTCCCATTCTGTGCAGGTCCACTTGTCTCGCCTGCCTAAACCAGTCCTGATGGACGTCCAGAACACACTGCGTGTTACTAACTTCAAGATGGACAGAGATCTGAAAAAGGTTGATGCCTTTGCAACCACGCACGATCATTACTACCAGCCCAAATACATGGCACAGGTAATGCTGAGGGTAATATTTTGAAATTATGCAGTTGTAATTGATTCAGAATATATGTAGTATAGTTGCGAGTAATAATATGAAGTTCAATTGTATGTGGCATGTTTACTTGTTTTGAAAATACCCACCGTTCATTTTTATTATTCAGTATATTTTCCATATCTTTATTCCTCAACAGAATAAAAGTGTGTGTGTGTGCGTGTGCGTGTGTGTGTGTGTGTGTGTGTTGAGTGTGCGTGTGCATGCATGAGTGCGTATGTCTATGTCTCTGTGTGTATGTTTGTGTGTGTGTGTATGTGTGTGGTTATACGTGTTGTGTGTGTGTGTGTGTGTGTGTGTGTGTGTGTGTGTGTGTGTGTGTGTGTGTGTGTGCTATTAGCATGTGTATGCATGTATTAATGTTTATTTGCATGTACGTGCCTTGTAAGTGGTTGTGTGTGTATGTAATATGTGTGTTTGTATTCATGTTTGTGCGTATATTAGCCATCTTTCTTCATTTACAATGCAATCTGAAGTTAACTTTTGTGGTCAGGACAAGAAGACGGTCAAGGGGGCTACCACACACCAATCCCATATTCCCCAGGGAGATATTGAAAAAGCAGATGCGCCACTGACAAACTACCGTGAAAACTTCCTGGGCCATGACCCCTTGAAACATCCCATCATCAAGGCGCCATCAATGCACCATGGTAAGCTGATGGTGTTTGGCTGCTGCTGGACTGAGGCACAGTTAACACAGGATGGATTACGGAAAATTCTCGGTCTCTCACTCTCTCCTGCTTTCCAACCCTCTCTTTCTTCTCATGGGACTCTATTGTTTCAGCGAATTAGTTCATTTCTGCCAAATGTGCAAATGAAAAACTGAGAAAAAAAAATGTATTTCAGACAAAAGAAAATTCTTGGGTGAAGGAAAAAAGTGGTATTGGAATCTTAAGTATGCTGGCTGCATTTTTGTCTGTCCAGTGGAAGACAGAAATGATCTCACGCACTGGCACTGCAAAAGGAAAAGACTGACAAAATCTGTCGGAAGAATTGGTCCATGTAGTGGCTGGACCAAAATGTGAAAGAGACACTGATGTGCAGATTTTAATTTTACAGCACCATTTTGAGAACAAGTTTCACAATGTGTCTGAGCGGTAGACTGTAGGAGGTGAGGAGACTATGTCCATAGAATTTTATCAATTTTTACTTTTCCTCACTGGGAGACCTACCCTCCTCCCAAGCCTCTGTCCCCTCCTTTTGATCCCCCCCCCCCCTCCCCCATCATGTCCCATCATCCCTCCACCGTTGCCCCCACTGTTAAGCATAATTTCCCCACTTTGCCCCCACTGTTAAGCATAATTTCCCCACTGTTGCCCCCACTGTTAAGCATAATTTCCCACTGTGTGCAGAGGCATCATAATGTTGGCATACAAAAATGTCTAATATTTTTGTCTGTGATGAATACAATTTAACCAGCAAAAGAACAGGGAAAAGTGCATCTTAGAAGTGTGATGATCCCTTATTTTATTCCGTAGTGATAGCTTTTTATTCATGCTATGAATGATTGATGGAACTGAACATGTGAACAGAGGGGATATATCATAACAGTTACTATATATGAAATATTTGTTTAAATGATCACTGTTATTCCTGCTACTGAAATTGTTTTAAAGTACAACTTTATTTCAAGTAAAAGAATGACACTGGTTTAATAAATTTGGATAAAGTAAAGGCTTAGTTTAGATGACAGGTCTTTATTAGACATGTTTCAAAGTCTATGTTGTGTTAACTTGCTGTATTGTCTGTCTCACATGATAAAGCGTGCAATCATACCACTTTCTTTGCCCCATCTTTTTTTTAGGAAAAAGGGAGAGTCACCCCAAAAAGAGCCCCCGAAAATCAGATCTCAAAGCCTCTGTCAGGGTTCCTAAGGTCATTGAAGGTTAGGAAAATTTGGAGAAACTGGGGTGCGACTTTTCAGGCCTTAACACTTTCAGTCCTGGCATAGCAACTGGCTGTGGAATCCTTCCAGCCTGGCATGTTTTGGAAGTTCAGTTTAAAGATCAGAGCTTAAAGTATGGATTAGCACATGAAAAAGGCACATGACTACAGAAATATTCTTCTACAATGCCTTAAATTTTCATTGTGTTTGAATTTTCCAGTAATGCATGGTTCCTTGATAAACAGATCCTTCATTACTTTGTCAGTGCCTCCTATTCTGACAGGATGCGCTAAAATGCAAACAAAACTTGACTATGTCTTAGTCTAATTCTCTTTTGAAACTATTTTTATGGCTTTTGTATTTATACTTTTAGTGTTATTTACTAAGATTATCCACTATGATTTCAGCTGAAACTTGCCATACTGTAACATTATATCATTTGCTCATGGTGTTGGAAGAGGGGGAAAAAACCCAGAGAAACAGCTCACCAAATCATTTAGAATTCACTTACTCAAAGCAGTTGATTATACAACAAAGAAAAATTCTTCAAATTGCTCTTCCAGTACGGTCAGGTGCAGGCAGCCATATGCGCATGTGTGCACTATCTTATGCTCAGGTGCCGGCCTGAAAGAATTAACAGAATAGAAGAACTGACTTTGGCTTGAAAAGGTTTGTAAATTTAATATTGCCTCCTGAAAGAAACAGTGAGGGAGAGAAAGATTTTGTGTATGTTGTGAGTGTCGGTTTCCAGCAAGGATTCAAAGACCAGCCTCTGGAACATTTTAAGTTACTTTGAAATACTTTGGAAATTGGACCCAATCAATAGTCGCACCATGATCAGTAAGTAAGAGAGCAGCACGGTTCGTAACAGGGAACCACATCAGAGAAAAGGGGAATACTAGGAAGAACATGAGGAAATTAGAATGGAAACCCTTAGAAGAGAGAGGAGCTTTTATCAAACTTAACATCCTCTTCAAAGGCAGAGCTAAACTAATTGATATTCCAATGGAACAACTAGTATTGAATAAAAGTAGCACCAGGAGTGGCGGTCAATGTTATACTATACCTGCATCAAATATTGACAGCCACTTATATTCATTTTATCCTAGTTCTGTATGGCTGTGGAACTCACTGCCGGGTGCCATCAAGATTGCCACAAATGCAGTCTCATTTAAAAAGCAAATTGATACGACAGTTTTGAGATCTGCATATTGACGATTTTCTGTTTTAACTTCCCCAGATATTTTATGGTTACCTGGGCCTGAATCTGGCCATTGCTTTTAACTTCTTGAATATCGAGTGCGACCCCTTGTTGCCAAATTTGCTCCAGGGGCCAACAGACTGAGTCGCACTATTTTATGTTATTTTATTTTACTTTTTAACATGCACGCTGGTGACCTACTCATTTTTGAGTGAACCAGTATTTTAGGAAGAAGAAGGAAGAAGAAGTTCTGCTTTTATTGATCAAAGCAGATAGCCTTCAACTCTGAAAGAGGGATAAATTGTACACAAGTGCTTCTCTTCAGTGTGAACTTTATAAGAATTCTTCTGTATATTTTCAGTTTGGAAGTTTAGTTCAACTTAGTCCTGGAACTTTGTAAAAGGTTTGTAGATTCCATTTTTTGTTTTTTTTTTTTTTTTTGTTTTGGGGGGGGGGGTTCTTTTTGTTTTATAGTTGGAACTATATGTGCTTGGGATACACTTGTTTGAAGTCTATCAGAAATAAGACATCTTATCACAAAAAAGCAGACAGAAAAAGTGTTCAAAACAATACTCCCCATATGACAGTGAGCAGGAGAATGATGAAAGCGTATGGGGAGCATTCTTTTGTGCTTTTTTTTTTCTTCTGTCGATCGTGATGTCTGAAGAAGACATATTGGTCAAAGTTCACTTCACACTCTGTGTTACGTGTTTCTGTGTACTTTGGCTAGTTTTCAGCTGTTCTGCTGTCTGTTTCTGTCGCCTTCAAAAGAAAAAAAATCTGAATGTTACTTGATTTGGATGTACTGAGATGACACCTTTTTCTTTTCAGTCTTTGATTTCCTTGGTTTTTAGCTCATGATTATTTACTGTCTGAGCAGTTAGATTAGTGCTCAAGGTGGTGGTGCTTTCACTGGCTTGCAGAACCCAGAGATTGTGAAAACCAGCAGTAACTGTGTGCATCAGAATTTCAAGACAAAGAAAAGGGTTCAATCTGTCACTGAGCAGCCATCTGATATTGGAGATATACATGTGAGTTCATCAGTATGCATGTCACATGGACTAGCGTTAGCAGGCCAGTTAAGACAGCTCTCTGATGATGTGGTGTGGTCCGCAGGAGGAGACCCCACGGTCAAGGGAGACCAGCGTCTGGGTCACTATGACACCACTCACACTGACCAGTTCCAAGGCCGATGGACTGCCGCTCCCGCCACGTTGCCTGCAGTGAGTAGACATGATGCGGCGCTCTGGTGCCTTTCACTCTGGATTAGCCAGTTTTGTTTGTTTCCCCCCTGCTTCAAAGTTACTTGATTTGGGTGAACTGAGATGACACCTTTTTCTTTTCAGTCTTTGATTTCCTTGGTTTAGCTCATGATTATTTACTGTCTGAGCAGTTAGATTAGTGCTCAAGGTGGTGGTGCTTTCACTGGCTTGCAGGAGTGTTTAAAAACAAAAAAAAAAATTATTGCTGCTCAGCTCATGAGATGGTTTTGTCATAAAGGTGGAGGCTGAGGGCAGAGGGAAGGGGGTTTGCAGGGAGAAAACTACTCACCTTTGGTACCAACTTGGGAGTCTTCTTCTTCTGCGTACGCAGGCTGATACTCCAGCGGACACTCCCTGTATAGACAGGCAAGGAACAATCACATCTGCCCAACAAAGGGAGTGGAGTTTTGTGTGTATGACTGTTTTTTTTATCCCACCATTAAGGCAGCCATACTCCATCTTCGGAGAAGGTGCATGCTATGTGTAACGTGTCATTCATACCAACGGCCAAACTGGCCTTCTCTTCCGAACGTTGGTGATGAGATTTACGTGTGTGCAAGATGTTATGCGTGCTTTCACACACAGAACCTCGGTTTATAGTCTCATTCGAAGGACTGTATGGGAAATGGAGTCAGAACTAATGTTAACTCCAAGGGAAAAATCCCCCTGTACCGAAACGACCCGGCGGAGATTAGAACCCATTCCGGCCCCCTTTGGGATTCAAGAATGGTGATGTATGCATTGCCTACTGTCCCAGTCCTACTTGATTTTGATTGTTAAAGGTGAGTGTGGAGTCAGCCATTTCTGTGTGAAAATCCCCCCCCCCCCCCCCCCCCCCCCCCCAACTCCCATGCTGTCTCTCTCAGCCCCTTCAGAGCTCTTGATCACTGGCTTCATTAATAACATGCCACTGGCTGTATAGCTTGTAGTCTGGTACAGTTGTAGTGCATCCAGGGCTTGTGTACTGCTTCAGGTTATTGGTTGACTCACCGAGTTTAACACTGGGATCGTTTGTGTAATAAATGTGCTATTGTTCTTCTTCTGAGAGCTTTTTTAAAGTGGCTCTTCTTGGTATTAAGTTAATGGTTGATAGAAACAACTCGTAACCCCAAAATTCCATAACAGGATACAGAGATGGGAAAGAAAAGTGCCACCTCGGTGCAGAAGACAAGAAGATCATGTCATAACCAACACTGTATGTCAAAGGATCATCAGAAAGGTTCATGAAGACCATCAAGAATGCACAGCTGGACTCTGCTGCTAGCCAGCAACACGTTTGAATTACTGCTCTTCAATTCAAAAGATAAACTCACGACCCTCGTCCTCTTCTCAGGCTCCCTCCTGTCCCCCAGATTCTGATCATCTACTGTATCTTTGTGATCAATGTGACGCTGACTACCATGGTAAATCTGCAAGATCCAGAAGGAAACATCTCGGCGCCGGCAGAATGCTAGGGAAATGTGGCAACGTGACTATCAGCACCAGCAGAATGCCAGGGAAATGTGGCAACATGACTATCAGCACCGGCAGAATGCCAGGGAAATGTGGCAACATGACTATCAGCACCAGCAGAATGCCAGGGAAATGTGGCAACATGACTATCAGCACCGGCAGAATGCCAGGGAAATGTGGCAGCATGACTATCAGCACCAGCAGAATACTAGGGAAATGTGGCAACATGACTATCAGCACCAGCAGAATGCCAGGGAAATGTGTCAACATGACTATCAGCACCAGCAGAATACCAGGGAAATGTGGCAACATGACTATCAGCACCAGCAGAATACCAGGGAAATGTGGCAACATGACTATCAGCACCAGCAGAATGCCAGGGAAGTGTGGCAACATGACTATCAGTACCGGCAGAATGCCAGGGAAATGTGGCAGCATGACTATCAGCACCGGCAGAATACTAGGGAAATGTGGCAGCATGAGTATCGCACCAGCAGAATGCCAGGGAAATGTGGCAGCATGACTATCAGCACCAGCAGAATACTACTATTACTAGGGAAATGTGGCAACATGACTATCAGCACCAGCAGAATACTAGGGAAATGTGGCAACATGACTATCGGTACCGGCAGAATGCTAGGGAAATGTGGCAACATGACTGTTGACATGGGCAGACATCAAGGTCGTGACTGCAGAAACCACCTGCTCAGTGAGAAATATCAGTGGAGTTCTGGTGAAAAAGCGAACAGAAAATCCAACCTTGATCAGAGGTGTTGGACTGTGTGAACATGGCCGACATCTGTAGAGCAAGACATGCATCACCTGTCACTAGACAGATCTGACGTCATGTGGCCCAAGACACACGTCTGACATCATGTGGCCCAAGACACACGTCTGACATCATGTGGCCCAAGACTCATGTCTGACATCATGTGGCCCAAGACACAGTCAGTCTGACATCATGTGGCCCAAGACACAAGTCTGACATCATGTGGCCCAAGACACATGTCTGACATCATGTGGCCCAAGACACAAGTCTGACGTCATGTGGCCCAAGACACCAGTCTGACATCATGTGGCCCAAGACACCAGTCTGACATCATGTGGCCCAAGACACACGTCTGACATCATGTGGCCCAAGACACATGTCTGACATCATGTGGCCCAAGACACCAGTCTGACATCATGTGGCCCAAGACACACGTCTGACATCATGTGGCCCAAGACACCAGTCTGACATCATGTGGCCCAAGACACCAGTCTGACATCATGTGGCCCAAGACACCAGTCTGACATCATGTGGCCCAAGACACCAGTCTGACATCATGTGGCCCAAGACACCAGTCTGACATCATGTGGCCCAAGAACACACGTCTGACATCATGTGGCCCAAGACACAGTCTGACATCAAACGATGCAAGTCTTGCTTTGTGTGACACACAATGTCTTGCGCATGTCTCGATGAACTTCATCTTCAGTTGCCTGGGTAAGTTTCAACCAATGGAAAAATAGTCTGTTTTTGGCCTGGTAAAAATAGCTTATACTGTTTGTGGAGACCCATTCTTGAACAGCCTTCATGTGGATATCAATATTTTCTTCTTTTTTTGTGTCATACAACAATTCTTTTGAAATATATTAATATATATATATAAATATAATATTATAATATATATAATATTAATATATATATATATATCTATATCAATTTGAGCACTGTGTGCTGCTCTGTTGGCGTGCTCTTGACGCTGGGGTGACCTGTTCTCTCCACTGCCCTCCAAGCCCACAGGAACCATGTGCCCATGGTGATCAGGACAAGTGGCGTTATAGGGACACCACCATGAAGTCCTCCTTCCCGACCAGAGCGTCAAGACTTCACGCCTTTCGACACTGGTGCCGTCAGCCAGAAACTGCGCCAGACCAATTTCAATTTGCGCATGGCCACGGGGAGTGGGACGACTATAGGAGGTGGCGGCCATCTCCTACCAGCCCAAATCGACAAAATATTTGTCCCATGATGTGCGGTTTTGCAGTGATGGCGCCTGGCCTTCTTTGGTGTGATGTGGGGTGAGTTGTGTGTTCACATGTGCAGTGCCGTGCAGTGTATGATCACCTTTCACGTTGAAGTGTTAAGCTCATCACAGTGTGTGGCTGGATCTACTCACCATTTTGTGCTGGTTCTTGATCTGACCATGAATTCCATTTGGCCTTGTTGTGCACAAAAAACTCTGATTGAGGTTTGGATAGTAAGTGTTGCTGTTGTGTGAATGATTGAGTGTGAGTAAATTTGTGTGCGTGTGTGTGTGTGAAATGTTCACATAACAGACACACAAATTTACAAATGTATGTGGTATGAGTGAATATTGTGTGAATATGTGTTGCATCTGAACCTTTTGGATTCTTTATCAAGCACTGTCTGTCATGGTTTTTGTAAATACTATACGAGAACTGAGATACATTGTGCGAGTGTGGTTTTGTGTGTGTATGTAATTTGCCTGTCTTTCATATTGACACAGTCTTTTTCTGTTTCCAATCCACAATATTCTTTATGCTTACCTGACTATGTATATTCCGTATTCTTTCTCTACATGTACATACTCTCACTTACCAGGATGCTAACAAAATGAATAGGAGATCATCCACTCTCACTGTTCCTTTTGATGAATGATCTCCCTTTACTACTACAATAGCTGTTCATCTACTGGTTAGGCATAACTTTCTATCCTTTCCTTGGTTTTGGAAATGTGAACAGAAGCTGTTCTAATGATGAACTTTAGAAAAAAAACATGTATGTTATTAGGGCTGTGTATAAAGTTTATATATGGTTAATTCTCCTCATTGTGTGTGTACCTGACTCAGTTTAGTTCTCCAAATTACACATTTTCCTAAATCAGTAACACTCAAATATATGCATATCGAGATATAGACAGATAGGTAGATGGAGAGAGGGAGAGAGAGAGAGAAAGAAAGAGAGAGAGTTAACCTCTTGAGGCTTCCTTTTCATGTATGGTCATCGTCAGGTTTCAACCAGAGCCATGTATCGGTCAGTTACTCAGCCTGTTTGTTAAACAACTCATCTCTCGCTGTCTTCAATGAATCATTTCAAGTTTCATTCGCAATGATATTTTTAATGTATCTAAATTGCACTAGCCTGTCTCTTTCGTTGCGTCTCATCTCAAAGAGCGTAAGACAACACATCAAGCCTGGAATGGGTGTGTGGCAGAGAGGCCTGCCAGACTCTCAGTTCAAAGACTCACAGCTGTCGTGTCTCTAGCTGACCAGTGGTGAAGATCAAAGCTGTTCCTAGCCCCTTGTCATACTGATTTCTGGCAGAGCAGTTTGTCGCCAGCATAGTCAAAAACCAGTTGATGAATGATCTCCCTTGATATTATAATATTGTTCATATATTGGTTACGCATAACTTTCATCCTTTCCTTGGTTTTGGAAATGTGAACAGAAGTTGTTCTGATAATGAACTTTAGAAGAAAAAAAATATATGCCACTTGGGGCTGTGTCTAAAGTTTATCATGGTTAATTCTCCAAATGGTATGTTTTCTGACCCATTCTTGGTTCATTCCTGTTCGTGAACTCTGCCAAGTCAAACAGATTTCTCTGCCTGTGGGGTCAGCACACTGCAGCCGGAATGCTCTGGCCCACTCCCTTTTGAGAAAGGATGAGGCTGGGCCAGTGGAGTGGTCACTGAACAAGGGGTCTGCAAGACCGCATGCACGCCTAATAGGGAACTCCATCACATTGACCTTTGCCTTAAATGGACAGCGAGGGGCAAGGAATTGTTGCTATTATGGTTAAAAAGTGGTGTGGTCAGGATCAGTAGCCATGAGAGTGCCGAGTATTGTATTCACCATGGTAGGCAGTCAAAATAGTTGGTGAGTAAAAAGAAAACTTAGCTTGACAAAGGCAGATACATGAAGGCAATTGCAGAACTTGCCACTCACTGCTCATCTCTTGGTTTTTCAGACCCAGTGATCTGACTTTTTCCACTGCAAAGCATTTCATTTTCATTTTGCTGGTTAACGTGGAGGAGAGGAAAGAGTGCGCTTCTTCTGTCTTTTCCAATTCATACTGTAATATTTCTGTACAATTCAACCGTAGGAAATTGCTTCTTTGACAGTGTTGAATGTATTTTGGATTGTTTGGCCATTACACTTTTTGGGCTAGTGACTGGAAAGATGTGACCAGTAAGTCTGAGGCACTAGCCAAAGGCCAGTCAGGAAAAACATTGTCTTTTAGGGCTGAGCCAGTGTCTCCCCACAACCCACCATTCTTTTTTGTTGTTCGGATCTGCCCTGTCAGGGAAGACAGTGGCTTTCAGGGCTGAGCCAGTGTCCTCCCACAACCCACCATTCTTGTTTTGTTGTTCGGGATCTGCCCTGTCAGGAAGACAGTGGGTTTCAGGCTGAGCCGTGTCTCCCCACAAACCACCATTCTTGTTTTGTTGTCTGGATCTGTCCTGTCTGGAAGAACAAGAGCAACAGCCTTTCCAGGACAATGCCAAGATAAGACCTGACCACACACTGACATTCACTGCCCACTCCCCACTGAGAGGGAAACAAATTGTGAACTGGTTATGTGCACAGGGCTGAACAACATGCAGATATATGTAGTGATCAAGGACATTGCTCAGTGATTTCACTGAATTTAGTTCAACGATAATTCCACTTTAAAAAAAACAAACCCTCTTGTATACAAGATTCCTACCCACTTGTTTTTAATAAACTGAGATCTCTACATACCGCAAAGAAATATTGGTCCTATAACTCAGTTTTTGATTAGTTAACATTTAAAGAAAAAGTAATCTGTAATATTTCTGAGACTGAAATATTAGATTTCTATTCCATTTTCCTTTGGTGTCTTTTGAGATTGATTTTTTAAAAGTATGTGCGTACAAACTCACACTTGCATACATGTACATGCTTACACACACATGTACATGCACACACAGCCCTGAATGGCCCTTTGCGGTCGCTGGGCTATAAGCAACATTATCTTATCTTATGTACATGCACGCATGCACCACGCACAGACCAAGACCAAAACAAAACAAACATACGCCGAACACATAGCCATACATAGAAATACACATGAACAACACACACACACACACACACACACACACACACACACACACACCACACACACACACACACAGACACACTCACTCACTTACAACACACACACACACACACACACACACACACACACACACACACACAATCATTTCAGTGACTTATGCTTACTGTTTAGAGAGGTACACACACACATCCACACACACACGTATCACACAACCTACACACAGAACTATCATTTTATGACTGTTGCTTGACTGTTTAGAGAGGTGTATTTTTTCTATAGCAGGTTATGAAATATGTTTTTATCAAGTAAGTATACTATGCCTTTTTTTTTTAGGTAAGTGTATGTTTACAGTACATGTGTGTGTGTGTGGTGTGTGTGTGGTGTTGTGTGTGTGTGTGTGTGTGAGAGAGAGAGAGAGAGAGAGAGAGAGAGAGAGAGAGAGAAGAGAAAGAAAGAAAGCAAGCCATAGATAGCTAATGCAAGCCATTGTCTGTTATTTTTTGTGTTCTCTCTCTCGCTCTCTCTCTCCTCTCTCTCTCTCTCTCTCTCTCTCTCTCTTTCTCCCCCCTTCTCTCTATCTCCCTCTCTCTCTCCTCTCTCTCTCTCTCTCTCTCCCCCCACCCACCCCTCTCTCCCTTCCTCTGTCCTCAGTCCTGTGTGTGCTAACTGAATTTTCAAAGCACACTACACCAATATCCAGAAACTCGT
>CM031608.1:89824197-89869222 GCA_018398815.1 Conus ventricosus | reverse complement strand
GATCATTTTTTTTCTTATCATGTTCGATATGATAATGTATGTACTGGATGAGGTTTTGGTGGTTGGTTGGTTGATGGTGGTTGGTTGTTGTTTTCTTTCTCTTTTTTTTTTCTTTTTGTTGTTGTCATTGTCGACATGTATGTTCCTGCATTTGTTTAAAAATATAATCAGAAAGAGTTTGTGATCCATAAAACAGATCAAAGGATTGCAGCATATATTCACAGCTGAAGGTCTCATTCATTTTATTCTGTGATTTCAGTCGTGGGATGGCTAGATATTGTTATAAGCGAAAGGAAGCATAGGATGGCATTTTGGCTTTATTTCATCAAAAAATGGTTTAATAGAAAATTCATTCTCTGTCTTACTTCCTTACATTTCTGTGTCAGTATGAGAGTTTATTCATCGGCCAATCAGTGAATATCTTCCATCTTGTCTGTAAGAAGTGATGTGATTGGTGCTAGCAAACTAACACTGCACATTAAAACAAATTGTCACTTTTTTTTTATTAACTGTGTTTGAGTACCAGCACCACTCTCCACCCTCTTTCCTTCTCTGAAATGTTTGGTGTTGAGAGAAACTCCTTATAATGTATATGAAGCCGTGACAGTCAGAGTGCTATGTATAATCACTTGATGATATTCACAATCTTCACACAAACACTATTAACAACATTGGGACAGGGTTTTTTTTGTTTGTTTTATAATTGAGGGGGGGGGGGGGGGGGGGGGGGGGGGGAGTATGGGAGGGTTTTTTCCCTGCTCATCTTCCACGGCCTTACAGTGGTATTACTCTTATACCATTCAGTCCAGCCTCCTCGTAGACCGCATCAGCCACACCGAGGTTGCCTAGTCACAGCCCTTAAACCAGCAATCTGCATTGGCACTGTTGTTGTCTGTGCAATGGGTATTGATCCTGCCAGAGCTTTGTCGTGCTGTGCACATCATTGTTATTTCCACCCAGGGGGTCATGCTTTCAGTTGTGTCTGTTGGTCGGTTTGCTGTGTGCCTACAGGATTGCTTTAAAAACTACTGTACCGATTTGACCAAAACCAGGTGGAAAGATACAATGTGATCCAAGGTCGAAGCTGTTCAATCTGGCATGGATCCAGATCACAGGGCAATTCCAGGGGCCATTTGACCATGGCAGAGGTCTACATTCTCCATCATGCCTTTCTAACAGTGTTTTAGATTATGCAGAAATGGGGGTATAGCACATTTTGAAGCCAAAAAATGCATGTACAGAACAATGCTGAAAAGAGTGTGAACTCATGCTGAATTATTTGGCAGAGGTCTCAGCACGTACTGATAATCAGCTGTTGGGGTATGCAGTTTTAACAAAATTTCTTTAAATCTATGAGACTTACAAGACTTGAACGATTTCTTGCCAAAACTGTCAGTCACTGATTCATCAGGAAACAGACGCACACTCGATGAAACAGATTGGCTCAGGAGTATGAGAGTATGCTCCCTTTGAGCGCTTCCAACTTATCCTGTATCCATGACAGCAGTGCAAGGAAACTTTCACTACGTTCTTGTTGTTGGAGAGAATGGTAAAAAGAACATGATGTTGTCCCCAGTCAGATGGTAAAAAGAACATGATGTTGTCCCACAGTCAGATGGTAAAAAGAACATGATCTTGTCCCACAGTCAGATGGTAAAAAGAACATGATGTTCCACAGTCAGATGGTAAAAAGAACATGATGTTGTCCCACAGTCAGATGGTAAAAAGAACATGATGTCCCACAGTCAGATGGTAAAAAGAACATGATGTTGTCCCACAGTCAGATGGTAAAAAGAACATGATGTTGTCCACAGTCAGATGGTAAAAAGAACATGATGTTGTCCCACAGTCAGATGGTAAAAAGAACATGATGTTGTCCCACAGTCAGATGGTAAAAAGAACATGATGTTGTCCCACAGTCAGATGGTAAAAAGAACATGATGTTGTCCCACAGTCAGATGGTAAAAAGAACATGATGTTGTCCACAGTCAGATGGTTAAAAAGAACATGATGTTGTCCCACAGTCAGATGGTAAAAAGAACATGATGTTGTCCACCAGTCAGATGGTAAAAAGAACATGATGTTGTCCCACAGTCAGATGGTAAAAAGAACATGATGTTGTCCCACAGTCAGATGGTAAAAAGAACATGATGTTTCCCACAGTCAATGGTAAAAAGAACATGATGTTGTCCCACAGTCAGATGGTAAAAAGAACATGATGTTGTCCCACAGTCAGATGGTAAAAAGAACATGATGTTGTCCCACAGTCAGATGGTAAAAAGAACATGATGTTGTCCACAGTCAGATGGTAAAAAGAACATGATGTTGTCCCACAGTCAGATGGTAAAAAGAACATGATGTTGTCCCACAGTCAGATGGTAAAAAGAACATGATGTTGTCCCCACAGATTAAAAGATGGTTTCCGTAATAAAAAGAACATGATGTTGTCCCACAGTCAGATGGTAAAAAGAACATGATGTTGTCCCACAGTCAGATGGTAAAAAGAACATGATGTTGTCCCACAGTCAGATGGTAAAAAGAACATGATGTTGTCCCACAGTCAGAGGTAAAAAGAACATGATGTTGTCCCCACGTCAGATGGTAAAAAGAACATGATGTTGTCCTACAGTCAGATGGTAAAAAGAACATGATGTTGTCCCACAGTCAGATGGTAAAAAGAACATGATGTTGTCCCACAGTCAGATGGTAAAAAGAAATGATGTTGTCCCACAGTCAGATGGTAAAAAGAACATGATGTTTCCCACAGTCAGATGGTAAAAAGAACTGATGTTGTCCCACAGTCAGATGGTAAAAAGAACATGATGTTGTCCTACAGTCAGATGGTAAAAAGAACATGATGTTGTCCACAGTCAGATGGTAAAAAGAACATGATGTTGTCCACAGTCAGATGTTAAAAAGAACATGATGTTTGTCCCACAGTCAGATGGTAAAAAGAACATGATGTTGTTCCACAGTCAGATGGTAAAAAGAACATGATGTTGTCCCAGTCAGATGGTTAAAAAAACATGATGTTGTCCCACAGTCAGATGGTAAAAGAACATGATGTTGTCCCACAGTCAGATGGTAAAAAGAACATGATGTTGTCCCACAGTCAGATGGTAAAAAGAACATGATGTTTGTCCCACAGTCAGATGGTAAAAAGAACATGATGTTGTCCCACAGTCAGATGGTAAAAAGAACATGATGTTGTCCACAGTCAGATGGTAAAAAGAACATGATGTTTCCCACAGTCAATGGTAAAAAGAACATGATGTTGTCCCACAGTCAGATGGTAAAAAGAACATGATGTTTCCCACAGTCAGATGGTAAAAAGAACATATGTTGTCCACAGTCAGATGGTAAAAAGAACATGATGTTTCCCACAGTCAGATGGTAAAAAGAACATGATGTTGTCCCACAGTCAGATGGTAAAAAGAACATGATGTTTTCCCACAGTCAGATGGTAAAAAGAACATGATGTTTTCCCACAGTCAGATGGTAAAAAGAACATGATGTTTTCCCACAGTCAGATGGTAAAAAGAACATGATGTTTTCCCACAGTCAGATGGTAAAAAGAACATGATGTTTTCCCACAGTCAGATGGTAAAAAGAACATGATGTTTCCCACAGTCAGATGGTAAAAAGAACATGATGTTTCCACAGTCAGATGGTAAAAAGAACATGATGTTGTCCCACAGTCAATGGTAAAAAGAACATGATGTTGTCCCACAGTCAGATGGTAAAAAAGAACATGATGTTGTCCCACAGTCAGATGGTAAAAAGAACATGATGTTGTCCCACAGTCAGATGGTAAAAGAACATGATGTTGTCCCACAGTCAGATGGTAAAAAGAACATGATGTTGTCCCACAGTCAGATGGTAAAAAGAACATGATGTTTTCCCACAGTCATGTAAATGGTTAAGTAAGTAACAGAATGTTGTCCACAGTCAATGGTAAAAAGAACATGATGTTGTCCACAGTCAGATGGTAAAAAGAACATGATGTTTGTCCTACAGTCAATGGTAAAAAGAACATGATGTTGTCCACAGTCAGAATGGTAAAAGAAATGATGTTGTCCCACAGTCTAGTATGGTAAAAATAAGAACATGATGTTGTCCTACAGTCAAATGGTAAAAAGAACATGATGTCCTACAGTCAAATGGTAAAAAGAATGTGTGTTGTCCAACAGTCAAATGGTAAAAAGAACATAATGTTGTCCTACAGTCAAATGGTAAAAAGAACATGATGTTGTCCTACAGTCAAATGGTAAAAAAAATGATGTTGTCCTACAGTCAATGGTAAAAAGAATGGATGTTGTCCTACAGTCAAATGGTAAAAAGAACGTGATGTTGTCCTACAGTCAAATGGTAAAAGAACATGAGTTGTCCTACAGTCAAATGGTAAAAAGAACATGATGTTGTCCTACAGTCAAATGGTAAAAAGAACGATGTTGTCCTACAGTCAAATGGTAAACAGAACATGATGTTGTCCTACAGTCAAATGGTAAAAGAACATAGTTTGTCCCTACAGTCAAATGGTAAAATGAACATGATGTTGTCCTACAGTCAAATGGTAAAAAGAACATGATGTTGTCCTACAGTCAAATGGTAAAAGAACATGATGTTGTCCTACAGTCAAATGGTAAAAAGAACATAGTTGTCCTACAGTCAAATGGTAAAAAGACATGAGTTGTCCACAGTCAATGGTAAAAAGAACATGATGTTGTCCTACAGTCAAATGGTAAAAGAACATGATGTTGTCCTACAGTCAAATGGTAAAAAGAACATGATTTGTCCTACAGTCAATGGTAAAAAGAACATGATGTTGCCTACAGTCAAATGGTAAAAAGAACATGATGTTGTCCCACAGTCAATGGTAAAAAGAACTGATGTTTCCCTCAGTCAATGGTAAAAAGAACATGATGTTGTCCACAGTCAGATGGTAAAAAAACATGATGTTTTCCTACATCAGATGGTAAAAGAAATGATGTTTTCCACAGTCAATGGTAAAAGAACATGATGTTTCCACAGTCAATGGTAAAAGAACATGATGTTTTCCCTACGTCAATGGTAAAAAGAACATGATGTTTCCACAGTCAATGGTAAAAGAACATGATGTTTTCCACAGTCAATGGTAAAAGAACATATGTTTCCACAGTCAATGGTAAAAGAACATGATGTTGTCCCACAGTCAATGGTAAAAGAACATGTGTTTCCTACAGTCAATGGTAAAAAGAACATGATGTTGTCCACAGTCAATGGTAAAAAACATGATATTGTCCTACAGTCAAATGTAAAAAGAACATGATGTTGTCCTACAGTCAAATGGTAAAAAGAACATGATGTTGTCCTACAGTCAAATGGTAAAAAGAATGGGATGTTGTCCTACAGTCAAATGGTAAACAGAGTGTGATGTTGTCCTACAGTCAAATGGTAAAATGAACACAAGGTTGCCTACAGTCAAATGTAAAATGAAGATGATGTCCTACAGTCAAATGGTAAACAGAACGTAATGTTGTCCTACAGTCAAATGGTAAAACGAACATAATGTTGTCCTACAGTCAAATGGTAAACAGAACATAATGTTGTCCTACAGTCAAATGGTAAAAAGAACATGATGTTGTCTACAGTTAAATGGTAAAAGAACATGATGTTGTCCTACAGTCAAATGGTAAAAAGAATGTGATGTTGTCCTACAGTCAAATGTAAAAAGACATGATGTCCTACAGTCAAATGGTAAAAAGACATAATGTTGTCCTACAGTCAAATGGTAAAAAGACATGATGTTGTCCTACAGTCAAATGGTAAACAGAATGTGATGTTGTCTACAGTCAAGTGGTAAATGAACACAATGTTGCCCTACAGTCAAATGTAAAATGAACCACAATGTTGTCCTACAGTCAAAGTCCCCACCCCTAGATGCTACTCCTTCATCTGCTTTGAAAAACATTCAGTACAATAATTGGTACTCCAGAAAATTCTTGTTGGAGGTATAATTGCCCAGTAGTTTCCTTGAACAGGTTAATATGACTACACCTTGCTGTGAGATGGATCTAAAACACTGGGAGTGTTAACAGTTTGATAGTGAATTCTGTGGCCTGCATGCCCTGTTACACATGATGACATCAGATCCCATTTTTCCCTCTCCATGTCCACACTATCTCATGGATGTGTGTCAAACTGTTCGGCGTCAGCAAGTTCATGGGAGCTGTCAGTGGATGGATGTGTTGGCACTCTCTGGAGGAAGACACTGACTGATGCAGGCCCCACAGTAAAGCCATTATTGCCAGGGAGGGGGGGTTGTAGGTGGTGTCCTGCATATGCTGGATCAGAATACCACCAAAGTGAGTCAGCAGCAGCGCAGTGTCTCATTTGGAGGGTTGCTCAAGACAACTTGACAGAAATGGTTTCTATCAACTCTTGTGGGAGGGTGCAACAGAACAAGCGTGGGTGTTAGTTGTGTGTGGAGAATCCAGACTGAGCAGTTTTATGTGTGTGTGTGTGTGTGTGTGTGTGTGTGTGTGTGTATGTGTGTGTGTGTGGTGTGTGTGTGTGTGTGTGGGGCGTGTGTGTGTGTGCATTGTGTGTGTGTGTGTGTGTGTGTGTGTGTGTGCGTGCATATGTGTGTGTGTGTGTGTGTGTGTGCGTATGTGTGTGTGTGTGTGTGTAGTAGTAGTACTTTCATTTTTACGTCTTTTCACAAATTGTGTGATATTAGACGAGAGAGAGAGAGAGGAGGAGAGAGAGAGAGAGAGAGAGAAAGGGTATGTGTGTGATGCATAGGTGTGTGGAAGTGCACGCAAAACATGGAATATTTACTACTTATAACATTATAGCAATATCTAACAGGACTACATATTAAACAAAAGGTAACTTTGAAAGCAAAATCAATATCAGAAAAAACATCAGTCACTGTCATGCCTAATAAACATGGTAAGTATGCCTTAAGAGTCACACAATCAAATAAAACGTGGGCTCTCGACACGTTTGCCTTACCACATATGCATTTTGTTCCTGCACTATATTTCGTTCTTGAATGCGTTCAAGTTTCAGTCTATAAAATACTGAAACAAGTTTCTGTACTGATACATATCACGAACCTGCAGGTGTTCAATGCCTTCAACCTGATCAAAGCTGAGAACATGGCTATTTCGAGCATTAACCCGCAATAGGGGATGTTCTGGTTGTTTCTAAAAAACGTCCCAAGCCACTTGTTTTAAAACTTGATGACACTCTTGTAAAGTCAGGGGACAGAAAGTGACTGTGCATCATTTTAGTTTTGGCTCCTTTTTGGCAGATCTGTCAGCAAATTCATTGCCCAAATTCCACAGTGGGAAGGGACCCAGAAAAAAGTTAAATCGGTCCCTTTGCACATCAAAATATGAATTAAATGACATATTTCCTTTAAAACAAAGTTTTCAGAATTAGAACTGAAAAAACCTGATAGATTGTAGTACTGACATTGAGTCGACACATAACAATACTTGCAAGATTGATTGCGGTAAATCAATTAAATATGTCAAAGCCATTAGTATAGCTATCATTTCGGCGACTAAGATAGATCGATTTTTTCCTATTGAATACGCTTTATCTACTTTAAGTGATGGAATAACAAAGCGGATCCAGCGTTCTTGTTATTTGTCAATGATCCATCAGTATATACCTTAAGATGGTTAGGATACTTGCTTTGCATATGCATCTTTGCTGAATATGACAAGATATGCGGATGTTCAGCTTTTTTAGCATCAGTGTGATTAAGGTCAATTTTGCCCTGTTTCTTTCCAGTTGGGATTGGATCAGTATGAGAAATCTTTGCCAAAGAGTCGGGAGTCAAATCAGTTTTCTGCAACAAATGGGCAGAGTACGAGCCAACAGTAGACAAGCAGGAAATGTTTTTCGCTCGTTTGGGGTAATCAGTAGATGGATTTAAAGCGATTTCTGTTTCATTTACACCTTTCAAAGCTGTACATTTCACAACATATTTTGCCAAAGTGAGTGTTCTGTATTCGTTTAAAGGCAAAACATCAATTTCCGAATATGTCCTACTGTAGAAGCATGTACAGGGATTCCCAAGCATAATTTAAAAGCCTTGCTATCAACACTTTGCAGTTTTTGCAACAAATATTTAGGAGCACAAAAGAAAGCTTCTTGAGCATACGATAGCTTAGAACGAACGAAGTGATATTGCCAGATGTTTCAATGTTTTTACATCCTGGCACCAGCTTTGCTTGCTTAAGATTTTCAAAAAATTCAAACTTTTCCTAGCCTGGTTTAAGAGATAATCAATGTGAACTTTCCATGTCAATTTAGATGTGAAGTAAATCCTAAGAATTTTACTGAGTGGACATACTGAAGTGTTATTCATCAAGTCTAAAAGACGGCAGATCAACGGGATCATCACCATTATTAAATAACACTATATACGTTTTTTCATGGGAAAGTTTCAGTCCATTTTCAAACAAGTACTTACTAAGATTATTTAGCTCTGCCTGATATATTTTTTTGTAATAGCTGATTGATCTTTTTGGCGTGTTTTTTCTTAGACTAGCATTTTATCCACATACACAGATCATCAGCATACTGCACAACGGTAGCGGTTTTAGTTACGTGCTTTGGGAGATCATGTAACAAAATATTAAATAACATTGGAGCAATTACGGAACCTTGGGGAATGCCCATTTCTAGCGATTTAAAATTTGAGTATGTGTTTTTCTACCCTGACTTGCAAACTTCTTTCTGATAAAAATTCTCTAACGTAGTTATAAAAATTACCAGATATGCCATTTTCTTCAGTTTATATAGCAATCTAGCATGCCACACGCTATCAAAGGCTTTTTTAACATCAAAAAATGTCGCCAGAGTACTCTTTCGCCTGGCAAATTGATGCTTAATTTGTGTTGTTAATTTTACAATGTGGTCAGTTGTTGATCTTCCTTTTCTGAAGCCTGCTTGATTAACAGGGTATTATTTCATTTTTATCACAAAAATAGATAAGCCTATTTAGTATAATTCTTTCCATAAGTTTTCCTACATGAGACGTCAGAGCTACAGGACGGTAACTGTGGACACTTGTGGGGGACTTTCCTTGCTTTACAATGGGAATAATTACAGACTGTTTCCAAATTGATGGCATTACACCATTATTCCAAACCGTTGGAATATTTTCAATAAAAACAAAGATAATTATCTGGTAAATGTTTTAGCATTTCATTCGAAACAGCGTCCAATCCAACTGACGATGATTTATTACCTATCAAGGAGATGGAGTCGTTTAACTCGCATTTAGTTATGGGGGCATTATATATAGTGGTCATTATTTGAAATTGGCTCTTCGTACATCTCTGTTTTTTCTTCCTTTTCCTATGTTGTATGCAATCTTGTGGAAGACTTTCTAGACGCATTGTCTTTGAAAACATGTTAGCGAATGCTTCTTGCTTTTTCAGATGAGGTTGGAGAATTTTTTATTATCCAAATTAACTGGATATCTTGGGAGATTTATCCCTTTTTCATAGTTTGAAATTTTTGCCACACTTTTGAAGGTCCTTATGATGAGAAACTTCTTTAGCACAAAACGCTGTCCAGTAAAGCCGCTTTGCTTTTGCAATTGTTCGATTAGAGTGTGACTTAGCTTTTTCATTTTAGGTGGTTTTCTTCACTTTTATTTTTAATATTATTCTTTGTATTTCAGTTTCTTTAAGGCTACAGCTTCTTCGCAATCCTTAGTCCACCACACATTGCCGGTATGAAGTGTTTTTGGAGAAGTATTAGTTCGACATTTTGGTATTGAATCATCAGCGGCCAAGAGAATCATTTTGTTGAATTTTGAATACATATCATTTACATTTTCTTCATCTTCACAAAAAGTCTCTATGTGTCTATAGGAAGAAAAGCCTTGAACTTATCCAGTTGGCAAACTTATAATTGTACTTAGGTATTTTGTCTTCAGGCAAATTTTTTATGTCGTATGTTTTATTAATTGTCATTATGATGGGCAGATGATCACTTCCAAGAGTGTCATCAAAAGTTTGCCATAAGCAATCAAAAGCTAATTGGGGGGAAATCATTGTCAGATCTATTGCGCTTGATCTATGAGTGGGAATGTCTGGAATCCTAGTTATACTCCCATCATTAAGCAAATACAATGAAGAATCACCACGTTTTCAAGAAAACGATTGCTTGTTATGGATGAACACCTTTGTCCCAAAATGGAGCGTGAGCATTAAAATCTCCGGCAATCAACCATCTTTCCTTAGAGCTGTCTATTGTATGTAACCATTCAGTATTTTTCTCGTCTGGACCTTTAGGCAGATATACAGACACAATGTTGAGAAAATGTTGTTATTGACTTTTACTGTGGCCGCGCACGAATGTAAGTTTGCAAGATCGAGGGTGCAGGTGATGGTCGTATTAAGTATTCAGTGCCTTCTCTGATATATATAGCATGTGCTGACTTTTTCCTTCGTGTCAAAAACTCGATTGTGCACTGGGGGATAATAAAAGTGTGGTAATTTTGGTAATTTAGATTTGCACACATTTAGTGATTGCAAATCAATATTTTGTAGCAGTTATTTACCAGATGCTGACGTAAAATGCTTCGTTCGTGAACACAGATCTGGCATTCCATTGCAAAATCTGAAATGAGTTATCAGGCATGTCACTGATAAACTAGCAACAGAATAGCAGGGAGGGGGTGCAAATAAAACAAATAGTAAACAAATAAGCAGAGAGAGAGAGAGAGAGAGAGAGAGAGAGAGAGAGAGAGTCTTCTAATTTTCAAGATAACGTTGATAACTTCCTTCCGCTGAGTATAAAACCTGTCAGACTGGGTAATTTCTGTGCTGAAATTAAAACAAATCTACTTCCATGAAACCAACAAATGTTCTGAGTAGGTAATATAAATCTAGCACCAGTCACTCAAAACGTCATAGTAGTTCCACCAAGCACGCCTCTCCAGTGGAAACGGCAGGTATGACGCCTGGGATGAGATGGAAAACCCCTGGGTGAATGTGGCATGGTTGCGTCTCGTGGTCTTCCTTGGTGTCGTCCAGACAGCTGCCGGACGTGTCTCCCCAAGTTGCGGCAAGCACATGGCTCCTCTCCGGGTCGGGGTGAAGGCCGTTTAGCAGCGTCCTGTTGTTCGGCTTCAGGTTGGTGTGACTGATGAAGCTCACTTTTGCCACGTCAAACAACTCGGAGCTTGTAAAGCATTAAACAAATCAATTTTCATGCCCAGCTCTTGATGACCGACCGGCGCGATTTTGCTGATAATGATATCTGCTTGAGGATTTTTTGCAGCAATGCCTTTAACAGTTGTAGAAAAGTTTTTGCTGCAGACATTGGGATCCGTTATGTTTCAGATCGTTTATCCCACAGTGGTTAACAATAGCATCCACTGGTCTTTAACTGAGGATACTGCATTCTCCAATGTCGGTTTTTAAGTCACTGATCTTATGAGCTTTCCTTGACAAGGTATTAAAACCGTAAGACCTTCGAGTCTTCTCCATTGGACTCCATTCACACAGAATCGTGCAAAAGCAAAACAAGAGGGACGTCCTGCATTTCTTCTATCTTGATTTCCTCAGTTCTATTCGAACGCCCTTTGACGTCATTTTTGCTTTTGACGTTATTGATGGGAGGTTTGAGTTCTTTTTCTGCTCTCTTATTTTGTTTTCTTTCTTGTTGTTGGTCTTGCGCTCTGTCAGTCCCGAACCAGGTGTTTGTGACGGTTTGGGACTGAGAGCTGGTGGGACTGACCTTGCAGCTTCCGCGTACGTGAGGTTTTGACTTGAGTTTGATTTTTTAGAACTGACGTTCTGTGCCTTACTGTTGCACTGCTCTTTTGGAGACCCTACTGGTGATTTGCTAAAGTTAGAAATCAGATTGTTTTGCTCATTTACAGTTTTTTCTAAAGAAACAATCCTCTCACACAGTTTCTCAATTAGTTGTTTCAGCTCCTTGATCTCACTTACTGTGTCTGAAGCAGTTGCACAGTTTTCATCGCTGCTCGTTTCTCCGTTGTTAGGGCCTGTTTGAGCGTCCACGGCTTGCAGCGCAGCTCGCTCCAAAACTTCTTCCTGAAAACAGGCTGGCTCTTCACGCATTTTCTTCTCACTTGACTCTTTTTCCGAAGTCAGGCTGTTTTGATGTTTACGCAGACTTCTTGATCTTGTCATTCTGGTCATGGTGTGGTAGAAATGCTTAATTTCAGCCAGATGTAAATTTAGTAGCTGACAGTTTCCGCCATCTTGTGTGTGTGTGTGTGTGTGTGTGTGACATGTGTGTGTGTGTGTGTGTGTGCATGTGTGTGTGTGTGTTTGTGTGTGTGCATGTGTGTGTGTGTGTGTGTGTGTGTGTGTGTGTGTGTGTGTGTGTGTGTGTGCATGTGTGTGTGTGTGTGTGTGTGTGTGTGTGTGTGTGTGTGTGCATGTGTGTGTATGTGTGTGTTTTGTTATGTTGTTGTCTCTTCCACACTGCTTCAGTGGTTTCTACCCTCAGGCCGATCATTCAGGCTTCTCTGCTCACACCCACACACTGGCATTTCCATTGCCCCATTGCAGCGCCTCCACTAACAGTCCACCAGGAGCAGTCAGTGTCAAGCAGTCATGAAGCAACTGACAAGAGGAGGCACTGCACTGTGACCACCTTCAGAGGTGTTCAGTACAGCCCGCTCTGATCCAACACACACAGGGTATGCTGATGACAGTCATCGTTCAGTCGCAGAGCCAGTGTGAGGGAGTGTCCACCTCCATAGGGCGCCACCTGTCCATCCAGACACAGTCTTCATGAACTCTACAATACCAGCAACCTCAAGACAAACTGGCCAAGGGCACAGACATGGAGAGGAAACTGAAACTGAAGACACCGTCAGAGCACAGCATGCAGGGCCACAAAATTTGGCTTTTTTTCTGCTGACTGGTGAGAATGAGGATGGTGAGGATGATGCTAGGGAGTTCTGTTCTGGTCAGAGACTACATGAAGGGGCTGTACTCTGTGCTTACTGTTATAATATACCCAAACATCAACCAGGCCCAGGAGACATGGACATTGCAGGGTTGGTCAGGAAATGTGAGAAGCACTCTCAGATATGCATTATGTGGATGACACTTCGCTGCGTGGTCCCAGCCTTCCCATGCGAGAACACAGCAAACTCAGCTCAGGATAGGAACCAGTCGGGGCCAGAAAGTCCTGCAAATAAATGGCTGTGCTGGGAATCAAACCGTGATCTCCCAGCCTGGAATGTGCAGCACTAAACACTGTGCCATAGTGGTTGATTCAGAATGAGGTATTTGGATTGATTTTATGTGGAGGGCATATATGATGAGGCAGCTGCAGATGTGTTGGTGAAGTGATTTATTGATTTATGTTTTCAGTTTGGTCAGTTTTCAGAACTCAATCATGAAGAAAGAGAGTAACTAAATGAATGATTTTGAGTTTAATTTATAAATAACCAACAGGCTTTTTGTTAATTCAGAAGATACACATTTTTGCATTGGTTTGTAATGATGAAAAGAAAACATTAGAAATTTATTACTTTCATCTCTCCTCTCTCTCTCTCTCTCTCTCTCTCTCTCTCTCTCTCTCTCTCTCTCTTGTTTTCCCTAAAACAACCCAAAGACCACAGTCTTGTTATCTGTTGACATGCCACCAATGACAAACCATTAGTCTCAGAGAGGAAAGTTGGTGCTTCATATATACATGGTACAGTGGACCTTTTTAAGATACATCTCTACCAGTGCCCCCCCCCCCCCTCCCCTTCAGAGATACAATTTTTTTTAAACATGCTGTGTGTATAATTTACCTTCAAAGACATGCAAGTTTGCGGTGGTTTTTATATTCTGTGTGTGTGGGTTTTTTTTTTAAAGAATATTTTAATTTCAACCCTTCAATGCTGATCATGAGCATGCTCATCAATGAAAGACTGTAGCATCCTTGTAACAGGATGGGGCAGACAGGTGGAGTTACCACATACTGCCATCTTTCTCCTCTCGTTGTAACAGGATGGGGCAGACAGGTGGAGTTACCACATACTGCCATCTTTCTCCTCTCGTTGTAACAGGATGGGGCAGACAGGTGGAGTTACCACATACTGCCATCTTTCTCCTCTCGTTGTAACAGGATGGGGCAGACAGGTGGAGTTACCACATACTGCCATCTTTCTCCTCTCGTTGTAACAGGATGGGGCAGACAGGTGGAGTTACCACATACTGCCATCTTTCTCCTCTCGTTGTAACAGGATGGGGCAGACAGGTGGAGTTACCACATACTGCCATCTTTCTCCTCTCGTTGTAACAGGATGGGGCAGACAGGTGGAGTTACCACATACTGCCATCTTTCTCCTCTCGTTGTAACAGGATGGGGCAGACAGGTGGAGTTACCACATACAGCCATCTTTCTCCTCTCGTTGTAACAGGATGGGGCAGACAGGTGGAGTTACCACATACTGCCATCTTTCTCCTCTCCTTGTAACAGGATGGGGCAGACAGGTGGAGTTACCACATACTGCCATCTTTCTCCTCTCGTTGTAACAGGATGGGGCAGACAGGTGGAGTTACCACATACTGCCATCTTTCTCCTCTCGTTGTAACAGGATGGGCAGACAGGTGGAGTTACCACATACAGCCATCTTTCTCCTCTCGTTGTAACAGGATGGGGCAGACAGGTGGAGTTACCACATACTGCCATCTTTCTCCTCTCCTTGTAACAGGATGGGGCAGACAGGTGGAGTTACCACATACTGCCATCTTTCTCCTCTCGTTGTAACAGGATGGGGCAGACAGGTGGAGTTACCACATACTGCCATCTTTCTCCTCTCGTTGTAACAGGATGGGGCAGACAGGTGGAGTTACCACATACTGCCATCTTTCTCCTCTCGTTGTAACAGGATGGGGCAGACAGGTGGAGTTACCACATACTGCCATCTTTCTCCTCTCGTTGTAACAGGATGGGGCAGACAGGTGGAGTTACCACATACTGCCATCTTTCTCCTCTCGTTGTAACAGGATGGGCAGACAGGTGGAGTTACCACATACTGCCATCTTTCTCCTCTCGTTGTAGGTGGGAAAGCGTACATTCATTCAGGTAAAGAAATCACCCCTGTAGTGTCTTCATGCAAATCTGTCCATTTCCAGCCTGCGCTCTGTGCAGTCTGGCAAGCCAAGAGATGAAAGACTGTCTTTGTACTGAGCATTTCAGGAGGTGATGGATGAGAGATTCCATTGTTTTTTTCTCTCTGGGTGAGGGACGTGATGGCAGAGTGGTTACAGCCCAGGGCTACTGATCTTAAGATAGTGGGTTTGAACCCTGGCGGTGTCCAGTGGGTGAAGTGTGAATCAGGATCTGTTTTTTTTCATTTGTTTTGTTGTTTTTCAGTCTCCCAGGCAGTGTCGGTGCAGGCCTGCTATGCTGGAAGCTTATTCCCATGTATACTGAGGCAACAGATCAGACATACTGGTCAATGATTGTGTGATCCATGTCAGTGTTTGACAGGATACATGCACCTGTATATTTGGAAAGGAGATGGGTGATGCCGAGCTTTGTTCCACTGCCTGCCAGAAAGCTGTGATCAGCACAGAGCAACGACAGTTCTGTCATGTGTGTGTGACGACAGTGTGAGCTGAGGCGAAGACCCTCTGAAGACAGTTGATCATGGTTTGCTGATTGTCATATGGGTACATTTGCACTTACCTCCTCAGTAAGTGTCAGAAGCATAGAGAATTAACCACTAGATAAAGCATATGAGATCAACACTTGGACAGTCACGTGTTAAAGTTTACACCACGGCATTATGTGACATTCAGCATTATCACAGCAACATTGCAGAATTCAGCGCCAGTTTTCTTTCTTTGATCTTAACAGACTGACATGTTTGACATCCTCTCTGCTGGTTGAACAGAGCTTGGCCCACTGTTTGAACTATGGCGTTATACTGTGCTACTCCATCATTGCATTACATTCACAGCTCCGGTGGGTTCCAGGGCCAGTGTAGACCATGAACAAAGCGCATGGTTCACCGCTTGACAAGAAAAAATCCAGACGGCTGTACAGCCCTGTTGCATTTGTGTATCGATGTTTGTTACAGTGGAGCGGGTAGGACCGGCAAAACACCGAAACCAGAGTGATTTCCCTGAAGGCGACCGAGATCGTTCTCGGGACGTGGAGCGAATGAACTCGACCAACTATCGCTACTACATGGGCAATGTCAGTACCGCAGGATTCTGTGCGTGTGTGTGTGTGTGTGTGTGTGTGTGTGTGTGTGTGTGTGTGTATGGTGTGTGTGTGCGTGTGTGTGCGTGTGCGTGTGTGTGTGTGTGTGTATGTGTGTGTGTGGATGGAGGCAGAGGGGGTTGGGGGGAAGAAGGGGGAGGGGAGGGGCAAAGGAGTAGTGAGAAGATGGAATGAAAAGGGGTGGTTGTCACTGGGGTTTTTTGTTTTGTTTTTTTGTGGGTCATGCAACCTTCAATCTTTTCCCACATTTTCCTCTCTCTCTCTCTCTCTCTCTCTCTCTTCTTCTCTCTCTCTCTCTCTTACAGCCCGATGTGGCCCTTTGCGGTCGGCTGGGCTATAAGCAACATTATCTTATCTATCTTATCTTATCTCTCTCTCTCTCTCTCTCTCTCTCTCTCTTCTCTCTCTCTCTCTCTCTCTCTCTCTCCCTCTCTCTCTCTCTCTCTCTTTTTTCCTTTTGTTGGTTGTCACAGGGTAGATTGCTGGGTGTATCAGCAGGTGTTTCTTTTTTCTAACACACACCAGCTGAACATATTGCTTCTATCTCTGGTGAATTACTTGGCCATCTTCCTCACCTCAAAAAATGAGGTGAAAGGATGAAAATATTTTGTAAAATATCCCAGACTGTGGATTCCAAGGGTTTCTTTAGCAAATGCAATTTTAATTGTTAGATTTGTGAAGGATAATCTTGCCTTAGTCAAGGAATTGGTGCTTGCATTGAATGAAGGATCTTTGGAAGCGTCCATGGCTTTTTGGAAAGAAAAAAACCCTGACAACGTCAAATAAACTTTTACAGAGTGGTGTCACAAAGGCATTTTTTCCACATTGTGCAAAATTTTGAGGTGTGTAAATGTATAGCATGTACTGTCTTGTGAATTGTATGAAATACTGAAGAAAGTTAGCAGCTTTTACTTTTATGCCAAATGAACAAGGGGGGAAGAAATGTTGATCATGGAAGAGAAGGGAGGGGATGGTATACTAAAACCTTTTGGGTTCTTTTTCTTTTCTCCAGCCGGCGCTTGGACTTCACAACAAAATTGTGTCCGGCGCCAACCTGCGTACACGTAGCAATGTATGGTTTGGAGAGCCGACGCTGGGCAAACAATTCTACGACACCACTACCAGCAACACGTTCGACCCCAAGTCTGTGCCGTACACCTACAACCGTGAAAATCTCATGCAGAAAAGTGTGGTTCCCCTCGACTACTACAGTAGGTGGTGGCAGTGACTGTTGAGTTTCTGTTTTTGTTTTGAATGTGGATACAGATAAGTTATTGCCTTACACACACAAGCGCACGCGCGCGCACACACACACACACACATACACACACACACACACACACACACTCTCTCTCTCTCTCTCTCTCTCTCTCTCTCTCTTTCTCTCAAAAAATGAGGCAAGAAAGGATATCAAAGGTGGCATGATGGAAGATCTGAAATAAGCGTGTTGACTTCATTGCAGAGAACCATGTGTCGCATGAGACCACCATGGGCAAAGACTACCAGGACCCCAGCGTGCCCCGCATGGTGCCCCATCAGGCTGGCATGGACAGGGTAAGCTGTGCTCTGTGCTGTCTGGGTGTTGTCTCTGTGTGTCGTTCAAATGTGTAAGCTGGCATGGACAGAGTAAGCTGTGCTCTGTGCTGTCTGGGTGTTGTCTCTGTGTCGTTCAGATGTGTAAGTGGCATGGACAGGGTAAGCTGTGCTCTGTGCTGTCTGGGTGTTGTCTCTGTGTCGTTCAGATGTGTAAGCTGGCATGGACAGGGTAAGCTGTGCTCTGTGCTGTCTGGGTGTTGTCTCTATGTCGTTCAGATGTGTAAGCTGGCATGGACAGGTAAGCTGTGCTCTGTGCTGTCTGGGTGTTGTCTCTGTGTCGTTCAGATGTGTAAGTGGCATGGACAGGGTAAGCTGTGCTCTGTGCTGTCTGGGTGTTGTCTCTGTGTCATTCAGATGTGTAAGCATAGCGAGTCTGTGTAATAACTCTTTTTTTTTTTTTTGTAATTACGTTTGTGTGTGCATTTTTGCACATGTCTTGTCTGTGTTGAAATTAACATTTACATGTTCTTGGCATTTACAAGCATGGAGAGACTTTTCAAACAATGGGGAGCGGGTGGGGGGGGGGGGGGGGGAGGGACGGTGTGGGTTGGAGGGTTTGTTTGTTTTGATTTGTTTTGTTATGTCTCATCGTCTGTGCCAGATCTGGTGGCACTGACCTGATGCCACTCCTGGCTCCCCGACCACGGTCAGTGAGTCACACCCCAGTTTATTCCGTCATAGCCCCTGTACTGGTAACCCACAGGAAGAGTCAGTGTCAAGTCACCACGAGGCAACCCATTAGGGGAGACACTGCGCTGTTTCCAGATCACCATAATGATGTTCAGTGGTGGGTGTTGTGATCCAGCATGCACAGGACACCACCAACTAAACTTCATACAGACGACAGTAATCTCTTGGTTGTGGGCCCAGTGTGAGTGAATGTACTCCTGCTGAGGGTACCACCATGACCTTCCAACACCCGTCCCCATGAACTGACCAATACCACCATGACCTTCCAACACCCGTCTCCATGAACTCACCAATACCACCATGACCTTCCAACACCCGTCCCCATGAATTCACCAATACCACCATGACCTTCCAACACCCGTCTCCATGAACTCACCAATACCACCATGACCTTCCAACACCCGTCTCCATGAACAGACCAATACCACCATGACCTTCCAACACCCGTCTCCATGAACTGACCAATACCACCATGACCTTCCAACACCCGTCCCCATGAACTGACCAATACCACCATGACCTCCCAGCAACCATCCCCATGAACTGACCAATACCACCATGACCTTCCAACACCCGTCCCCATGAACTGACCAATACCACCATGACCTTCCAACCCCCGTCCCCATGAACTGACCAATACCACCATGACCTTCCAACACCCGTCCCCATGAACTGACCAATACCACCATGACCTTCCAACACCCGTCCCCATGAACTCACCAATACCACCATGACCTTCCAACACCCGTCTCCATGAACTGACCAATACCACCATGACCTTCCAACACCCGTCTCCATGAACTGACCAATACCACCATGACCTTCCAACAACTGTCCCCATGAACTCACCAATACCACCATGACCTCCCAGCAACCAACCCATGAACTCACCAATACCACCATGATCTTCCAACACCCGTCTCCATGAACTCACCAATACCACCATGACCTCCCAGCAACCAACCCATGAACTCACCAATACCACCATGACCTTCCAACACCCGTCTCCATGAACTCACCAATACCACCATGACCTCCCAGCAACCAACCCATGAACTCGCCAATACCAGCAGTCGCGACACAAACCCACCAAGGGTATAGACATGGAGAGGAATCCAAGACTGAGGCCACTGTGAGAGGTGACTCTTTGCTTCTCTCCTGTTGTCATACTGTTTGGGCTATAAACAACAGCTCATCTCATTTCAGCAAGCGATTAATCTATTCATGGTCTGCTATGACTTTTTTGTTGTTGTTGTTTCCAAGTTGCTGAAAAAAGTTGCAAGCATCAGTCTCAACAACTCAATTGTTAATAGCTTAAAATCCTGAATTCCAGTTACCTGTCTTTGGCCTTTGGGGTGAGGGGTGTTTTGTTTTGTTTTGTTTTGGTTTTGGTTTTTGCTGAATGCAGTCATGCAAAATTATGAAGGCTTTCCTTTTATTATGTGCAATACCCGTTTCATTAGAAGGGGGGGGCGGGGGGGTGTCTGAATGAGATTCCTACATTCTTCCATGCATGGCCGCAACTGTCACGTGATGAGCATGTTCACATTCTGTGAACTACCTGTCTACCTCCCTGAGAAGTCCTCTCTCTGTGCAAAGATTGAATGTTCACTTTGTTGAGGCTGTGGTAGAGGGGTTCCAATGTTGTGGACTGTACTGAAGACAATTTGTTTTCTTCACAAATGCCAGAGTCAGGAAACGCCACTCTTTTAACGAGTAAAGCATGCATTATTTCCTGCAAAGTCAGGAGTCAGTGTTCATGCTGCGGTGCCACTGTCTGCTGACAGATCAAGAACTCGCACATCTTCCCGCCACTGAACGGCAAGACCCACTTCAAAACCACCCACAACGACATGTTCACTCCAAAGGCGTCGGAGAAGAATACAGCTACGACAGCGGCCGCATGCAGAGGAGCTCTGTCCCTCTTGGAACCTTTGCCTGAGAGGGGTTTCCCAACTGTCTGACTGAAAAAGATAGGAGCTGACATGCAGAAGAGCTAGGTTCTTCCCTGAATCTGTACATAAGAGAAATGCATATGAAATACAGCCAAGTATGTTTGTGTCAATGTTGAAGGGACCATAATGTTTTATTCAGGGGGCCAAATTTTGGAGTAGTTTCAGGAAGTTGGACCAATCCGTCCATTTGTGCCACGTGAGATGTATCATGTCTGTTTTCAGATTAATTTGACCAGTCTGTTTCTTAGAAGTGTTCTCACACAATAACAGAGATGTATCATGTCTGTTTTCAGATTAATTTGACCAGTCTGTTTCTTAGAAGTGTTCACACACAATAACAGAAATGCCCAACACAGTAGATCAAAAAAGTTACCAGTTACTGCCATTGAATTTTAGTTAGATCCCCAGAATGTAAGAACTGGTAATAGTTTACAGGACTATTGATTAGTGTGTGTTGTAATTAAGGCTGGTAATACAATTCTTATTTGAATAGACCACAAATAGATCACAAAGAGCACACATTTTAAGATGAATGTAGTTTCATACAAAATTAATTAAAAATCAGAAAAAATGTGTGGGGGAACTCTTTATTCTTTTGCAAATCTTGAAGATTTTGTGAGTATGACATCATATTTTTCATCAAATTAAAAAAAATTAATTGTAGAAATTTTGTGTGTTTGTGACAAATTAGTCCTCATTGCTTTAAAGCTAAACTTTATAATGTGAATGACCCCCATACTGTCTGTGTCAGGTGAATTAGTTAGAGTTTTTTTGTGCTTAGACTACTGTGTAAAATAGCTCTGAATTTGAGAATTTGTATAAATGTCAGGACCAATCCATCCATTTGAGAATAAATGTGTGCGGCCAGAAAAAAAAAGAATACAAAAATTTGAAATGGATTGTCATATTGTCAGCAACAACAAAAAATTTCATGTGAACATGCATCAACTGTGTTTTTAACTGAAACTTTTTTTTTTTTTTTAAATAACACACAGTGTTTTCAAACTTTAGAAATGCGGGTATGTGCATACACAGAGAGCACAACACAAACAGTAACACACACAAACAACAGAATCTGTCTGTCTCTGAGATCAGAGTCAGTTTATCCAAAATGACAACTCTCGAGACGATGACGTTTATGATGAATGGTAAATAAATGAATGTGATATTTTCCAGCTTAGATTTTTAAGTCTGATGCAGTAAAATCACCTCTTCTGACGCCAAATGGTGTTATCCCAGTATTAAGATCTCAGAGTAATTCAGGAATAGTAGAAAATAATTATCATTGTTGAAATTTTTTCTGTTCTCAAGGGAGTAAACTGGTGAAAGTTAATCAACAAGCAAATGAATTTTGATTGATCTAACCATACCATGGAGGTATACATGATCAAATGTTTAGTGTGTACTGCCTTGAGCATTGGCAACTAAATGTCATGCAGACCTATTTTCTCATACAATGTTGATCTTTTGTTCAAACATGTTTCATGAAAATACATTAGGATGGTGAACGACCAAAGCATTTGCATGAGAATTCTTGTGTGGTAATCACATCTGTGGAGTAAACCTCAGAGTGTGATGACTCACACAACTTTTCACAGATAGTATTTCATCTTTATCACTCTGCCGCTTAAAGTAATGCATGAGCAGCAGTGGAGCTGAGAGGTCAGAAGAAGATCAGCCTTCTCTGGAATATCTCCCAAAGTATTGCCAGTGATCCAAGCTTTGAATGATCTTCTGTTAGTGAATGGTGCACTGATAGCAGCTACTGCAAGATAAACGTCAGTACAACCCGTTCTGGCAGTACAACCCATTCTGGCAGTACAACCCATTCTGGCAGTGCAACCCATTCTGGCAGTGCAACCCATTCTGGCCAATTCAGGATTCACATCGACTGCCATTGCTAGGCAGTATTCTTTCAGAGGGCACCTTTTTTTTTCTTTTTTGGGGAGGTGTTCTCTCATTTCTATGGAAGAGGGCACCAACAGCATTTTTAGGGTGAAGTGGTATGATCATTATCTAATTTAAAACCATGCGTATGTATTCATTGTTAGTAGGAGCAAATTTTCTACATTTCATGTTTCACAATTTGAAGACCAAGGTCTGGTTTTTAGACTGAGAAAAAAGCGATAGGAAGTTCCATGAAAGAAAGATGTATGATGGTAAGAACCTTATGATTTTAGCAGGTTGGTACAGAAATTGCTTTTGACAAATGCTAATTTTTCATGTGTGTCATAAACATGACACAGATCTATGAGTACACACATATAAGCACATGTGGAATGGCATGCGCATATGCACATTTTTAATAGCGAGTACCCTCACATGCACTCTGTATACCAAACCATGCCTGTTTTATGCATGTATGTGTTTGTTCACCCAGATGCACAAACTGCTGTTTTACTTCTCTTTTCACGTTCTGGGTATTTGCTTGTGGTTTTATTTGCATGGATTTTATTTTTGTTCAATACCCAAGTTGTTGGCATATGGCTTTGAAATGTTTTTCAGTTCATCGTCATAGCTAGCACAGGAGGCAGAATACCAGACTAGCATTTGTGCCAAATGGATCTGAAAGGTCTTTTACAGTGTGTGTGTTTCAGGATGTGTGTGGTGTGTGGGGTGTGTGTGTGTGGGGTGTGTGTGTGGAATATTGAATGTGTTCTGTGTGATACATGTTTATGTGCATGTGAATTGTATGCGTATATGATGTAGGTGTGTATGTTTATATGTCTATGCATGCGCATGCAATGTGTGTGTATGCATGTGTGTGCGTGTGTGTGCATGCATTGTGTGTGTGTGTGTGTGTGTGTGTGTGTGTGTGTGTGTGTGTGTGTGTGTGTGTGTGTGTGAGCTTGCTATGCAGAGGAGGAAAAGGGGAGATTTTGAAGAATCCATGTACGGTCTTGTTAAAGAATTTTTACACAGGTTTGTGTGAGGGGTAGGGGTACTGATATGCACATCTGCAACTTTTGTTTCCTCTCGTTTTTTGACCAGAGCACATTTCACACATTTTGTTCGAAGCATTTTTTTTTCCATCTGGCACTTGTAATGTCTGTTTAGATGTATTGATTTTCATCTTTGTTTTTAAATCATTGCATTTGTTTATAACCTTTTTTTTCCAAAGTGTCCAACGATTGGTTTGACCATTTTTTTCATATGCATTTTTTATGCATTTTTCACATGGTATATAGCACTGTGTGAAGCATAAATGATAGTTCTCTGTGATCATTTTGTGTGTAGATATTCAGTGGTGTTTACAAATATGTTATGTTTATTTCATATTTCTGTGATACTTTGGTTTAAACTTTTTCAAATTTGGACACATGCTACATTATTTACATTTAACCATTTTATGGGTGTGAATCAACAAGAAACAGTATTACAGACTGTGATTTGGTCACATACGTCTGACATGTCTGGTTAAACTGATATATTTTAGTATAATCTGTTTGGTATATGGTGACCAGCTATGACCTATGTTTGAGAATGTTTTGTTGTGCTCCCTTCAGAATATCAGTATTAAAAGTTTTGTGGTCGCCATGATCTAGGCTTTTGTTTTTAGTTTGTGAAGTTCTGTGAGCATGCAATGTATGTTGCATCAGCATTTTTTTTGTAGAAGGTATGTGTGTGTGTGTGTGTGTGTGTGTGTGTGTGTGTGTGTGTGTGTGAGAGAGAGAGAGAGAGTGTGTGTGTGTTACTTTCTTACAAATTTTAAACCAACATTGTATTGTAATAACTTCACTGCTGCAACAGATTTTTCTGTGTGAAAATCTGGCCGCTCCTCTCCAGGGAGAGTGAATTGCTTTATTTAGTATACCCCCACCCCTCCCCTCCCTTATATGTTTTCTGTCAATGTATGTTTGGGTGTCCCTTTCATCGAGGATTTCCCCACAGAATTTCACCAAGGACTGAATCCTTGCAGCCACAAGTTCTTTCCCTTGTGCCAGTGCGTGCTGCCCATGAGACCATAGTTTATGACATTACACGACAGACTAGCACTCAGCAGTCACTTTAGATTTAGTTGACATAGGGCAGGGTAGAGGTGGGTGGGGATGCGGGCTTGACATGTACAAGACGCAGTCCAAGGCCCAGGGAGTCTCTGTTTTTAGTGCCTTATCCACTGGGCCATCTTTCCATCTAACACTTAAATCATTCGCCGACAAAGACTGAGAACAAAACGTTTGCACACCCTAAGAAACATGTTGCCCAAGTCTTCAGCCTCGCTAACGCTGATAGCCAATGACAGGCCTGCTCGGGGAAACATAGGGCCACGTTGTGTCGATCGCAGGTACGAAGCTAAAGTGGTCTCCCTTTCCAGATCACGACGAACAGCTCGCATACTTTCCATCGTATACACCAAGCTGTCTCAAGTATTCCCTCGTGTTAAAAAAACAAAGAAAAAGAAAAGAAAGAACGAAAAAAAAAAGAAAGAAAAGAAAAGGAGACAGCATTGTTTAATAAAAGAAAAAGAAACCCTGCTAGGCCTGTTAGGAAAGAAAAAGAAGAACTCTCCTCACTGACACGCCTGTTTGCTGATGACACAGCTGTCTACCGTTTGAAGGCCTCAAAAACCGACCAAAGCTTACTTCAGGAAGACCTCAAGAAGTTAGAAGCATGGGAGCACAGCTGGGACATGACATTCCATCCTGGAAAATGTACTACTCTCCCAGTTACAAAATCATCTTCTCCTGCAAAATCCGACTACACCCTCCACAACCATATTCTAGAAACTGTCTCTGCCTCCAAGTATCTAGGCGTTACCATCACAAGTGACCTAAGCTGGGACCTGCACATCAACGCCATCTGTGCTAAAGCCAACAAGACCCTCGGCTTCCTTAGAAGAAACCTGAAGATCCCAGCAGTGCGCCTCAAAGAAACAGCCTATAAGACTTTTGTCAGACCGATCTTGGAGTATGCGTGCACTGTATGGGACCCGCATACACAAGGCAACATCAATAAGATTGAAGCTGTCCAGAGAAGTGCAGCACGGTTCGTGGTCAACCGGTACCACAACACGTCTAGTGTCACCGCGATGATTGACAAACTGCAATGGCCGACTCTGCAGCACAGACGCAAGGTAGCTAGGCTTGCCATGCTACGGAAAATAATGAACGGAGAGGCAATCGTGGACAAAAGTTGCATTGTGCCAGCCCCTTCCAGACACAGAAGGAAGCACTCCCACCAGCTCAACCAGATTCTGTGTAAAACCCAATATCGACAAGCTTCCTTCTTCCCCAGAACGATACGTGACTGGAACAACCTGCCTGAAACAGCTGTGGCCGCGGACACCTTGGACACCTTTAAGTCTAGGGTGCCCCCAGTCAGTAGTTAGTTAGATAATAGGTTCCCTCCCCCCTCCCCCATTCTTACCCCAATAGCTTTTTGTTTTGTTCTTTATTTTTGGGGCCCTGCTGTCTTAGATCAGCAAGGGACCGGCTAGCTCGGAAGGGCGAAAAGTGAAGCAACAGTAGCCTGCCGGAGAACCCACTTAGAGCAGGACTAGGTTTTTATCCTCACTTTTAGGTCTATCGCTTTCTATAATTTGTTTTTCTTTCATCGCAACCCCCTCAAAACGGCGTAAAAATCAATTGGGGGATTGTGGCCGTATACCCTGAAGAAGAAGAAGAAAAAAAGGAGAAGAAAGAAACAAAAGAAAAAAAGGCAAAGGATCTCTCACCTCTAGCAGAATTTAGTCGTTTCTGCATCTGTCATCAATTGATGTGCCATATACTGAGCCTCTAGTCAAACGTAACAACAGCAGACAATACACCCTTCCTCAATATAAAAGCATGCTTTAGATCGTAGAACTTGTGTGTAGTTTTTCAGTAATGAGCATAAAGCAAGTGCCAACTGGACAGCTAACTTCAACGGCAGTGAGTTTTTTCTCGGGGTTTCTCCCCGTTTTCCCTCTCACCCCTTGGTGCTTGGGTAGGGCAACCTACCCTTGGGTCAGACTTGGGTTGGATGCTTTAGGCGGCTGACCCCCTTCTCTCCACCCCCCCCCCCTCCCCTTGTCATTTAAAATGCTTTTTCGAGTATATTGTATCTTATTTATTGTGCTTTCTCTTGTTCATTTCATTCATATGCAACACACCCACTACATACCATCACACCTTCCCCTCCACTCACTCTCCTTCCCCTCCTCTTCTCTCTCTCATTCTCCACTCTTCCTCTACTTCCATTCTCTCTCTGTCTCTCCCCTCTCTTTCTCCCCCCCCCTCTCTCTCTCTCTCCTCTCTCTCTCTCTCTCTCTCTCTCTCTCTCTCTCTCTCTCTCTCTCCCTCCTTCTCCTCCTCACTTTACTCTACCCTCTTTCCTCGTGCCCTATTCCTCGAACTCTACTCACACTCTCTTCCACTGTCCCTCTGTCTACTTCATTCACCACTTTGGGTTCACAAGGGGAGTATTGTGCATGTTTATGTCTGTATTTTTTTGTCGCTGAGGAAGGGATTTTGCCGAAAATTTCTTGTCCTGTTTTGTGTCGTGCATTAAATCGTCGTTACTTCACACTTTGTTTTGTGTGCTCTTCTGCTTTTTTGTCGTGTTTCAGTAACGCCGCAGTTTGTTTCATTTGCCGTTTCAACGGCAAAACACTCCTCACGTAGACTGTGCAGTCCAGACCCGGACCGGATAGGAAACAAACATGAATGCTGCACTCGTATTGTAGAAAGCTCGTCAACAGCACTATCGGAGCTAACATCTGGTATAAAAATAAAGCTTCCTTGTTCCATTTTCGCATGTGGAATCAGTTCTATTATCAGATACAGTACCCGAGTACGGATGTCTAACCTATGTAGTTGTGTTATGTCATTTTTGAGTGCGTAAAAAAAGAACATGACAGCCGTGAAAACAACTTTCTCTGGCTAGATTTATATGAAAACCCGATTTGCATAAAACAGGAATGACTCATATATAGAACGGTGAATCGGCCCGTAATTTTCTTTAAAAAAAAAAAAAAGAAGAAGAAGAAGAAGAAAAAACAAAAGGAACACAGAAAGACAGACAGAAAAGAAAAGAAAAAAAGGAATATACCATTAACAAAAAAAAAAAAAAACAGTTTAAGTCTCTACATAGATTTCTGTCCTGAAAGAACAAAAGAGCAGCACTTCAAGACTACATTTTACAACGAAATGACCGCCAGAAAGAGCGGACAAGAACCTCACATCAACATCGCGTCAGCGGCCACGGCCGGTGTTATGGAGAATATTGACTCCGTAGAAAATTGACTCCCCGGTTCTTTTTTCTCCGGAGAAAAATGAACCGTTCAGTTTTCTACATGTTTTGGAGTCACTATTCTACGGAAAATATTGATTCCTTATGTAGAATATTGACTCCCATGGTTACGGAGAATATTGATTCCCATAGAAAAATGACTCCTGTGTCAATTTTGTTGCAGTTTGCAAACTCTGGTAAGTTTTCAGCTCCGTTAGTCTGTCACAGTTTTGTGACAGTACGTAAAAAAAAAAAAAAGGAAAAAAAAAAAAAAAGCTGTTTTTCGTTAACTGCTGGATGGATCTTGAATTAACTTGATGGATTGCTTGTACATGTTTCACATTCGTCACGCTCACAAGAAAGATCAGGTCTATGGGTCAAAGGTGAAAGTCACTGGTCACGTTAATTTTCCTTCGTAGCTGTTTCTCGGGGATTTTTCGGGAACTATTGGACAGATCTCAACGCAAGTTGGTGGTTTAGTTGCTATCCACAATGATCACCTTTACAAAAAGAAAAAAAAAAAGAAAAAAAAAGAAAAGAAAAAAGAGAGGTTGTGACTCAAAGATCAAGGTAGCAATGGCCACGTTTATTTTTCTTCACAACTGTTTCTTGGGATTTATAAAACGGATCAGGCTGACCCTGGAGAAAGGTCCAGTGACGGTGAGGAAAGACCCACTGACCACAGGGAAAGTCCTGTTGACAGTGGGAAAGACTACAACTTTGGATTCTCTCTTGAGGGCACATAAGACCGTATGGCGAAAGCTTGGCTGTGTCTGGAGTGGCACTGTCTTCATCTGTCCGTGGGCAGGGGTGGTTGGGTCTGTGGGGTGTGCTCGGCAGCTGGAGGGTGGTGTTTTTCGCCGGTGGGCTCTGCAGTCATGAAATACGGGCTGGTACACCCATGGGGGATGCTACTTTGGGGCTGTTATGAGCTGCATCCTGTAGTCTAATTTACCTCTGTTCAGGAGCAGTTATGTCCCTTGATATCTTAATGGAGTGTCCTGCGCGTGCCTGTACCCATCGTCAACACAGCGCAGGCCTCCAAGGGTGGTACAGGACTGCTCTAAAGGCAGGTGAAGACAGTGCTTCTTTGGGTCCTCCCCAGCACCTTCGGGTGTTTCTTTTTCTCAAGGTAGCAATGGCCACGTTTATTTTTCTTCACAACTGTTTCTTGGGATTTATAAAACGGATCTAAAGGAAACTTGGTTGGTTCATTGTGTTTCACAATCATAAACCTCACAACAAAAATAAAGTCTGTGAGTGAAAGGTCAGATCACTCTGGCCATGTTAAATTGCGCGTATGGGCATGTGCTGGCGTGTAAAGCGCCTTTTATAATTGCAATTATGTGTGTGTTGCCCTCCGGGGGTTGCGACCTTGTCATGGTCGGAGGGCTTGCGCGGTCCAGTGATCCCTTAGGCTTTGCTGGCGGGGGCATCAATACTTGGAGATAGGCTGGTTTTTTCCAACTGCTTCTAGGCCTGTGAAGTTGAGGTGCTGCCTGGCCTAAGCGTAACGTGGTAAGGAGTTGATGCCCCTGGTAGGGCTTCCCATGTCAGATAGGCTAAGGGTGAGGATCCTGACTAAGAGTAACCCGCCTTTCTCCTTTTCTTGTTTTCTGCCTTTCCTATTTGGCCCTTTTCTATCTTCGTCTCCCCTTCAAGTCTTCTTTTCCACACCCCTTTTCTCTCTGTGGTCTCCTTAAGATCCGCCGCGTTTGCCGTGCGGTGCGACCTGTGTCGGAGGGGAATGAGATCCTGGTGATTGAGAGGGCCGCGCCAGCGCTCTCAACACATCACTTTGGCTCGGACCTCTCCTAGACAGGGAGTACACTTTGGCCCGGGTGTACTAATCGGCTCCCCTTCTTGGGGCTGGGTCAAGACAGACAGTCCCCTTGCTGGCCAAGTAAACCCCTGCAGTGCTCAGCTCTCTGTTCCCAGGAGTTGAGCATGATCAGGGGGGATAGGGTTGGTGGTTTCTGTTTGTCGTATGTCTCTCCCGAAGCCTGGAAGGGGTCAAGACATTGGTTTCTTGGCCCTGGCCCTTAGTTGGACTCCAAGGTGGGTGGGTAAGGGAGAGATGAAACATTATAAAATTATTATGGCTTTTTCTAAAAAACATTCCCCCAAGAAGAAAAGGAAGGCAGCTTCCCCTATTTCAGGGGATTTCGAAACTGACAGTGATTCTGATACAGAGGTTAGACAGAGGACAGGTTTCTGGGCTTCCTGGCTCGTGATGGAAGGGACGGAGCAGGAAAGACCCCTTTCAGCTCTGAGCCCTTTTGCCATACAGAAGGGCTTTCAAGGTTTGGCAGGTGACCCTCGGTCCATCAAGAGGTTGAGGAATGGCTCGTTTCTTATTCAATGTAAATCACAAAAACAATCTGAACAGCTGCTAAAGGCAACAAAACTAGTGGACAGGGAGATCAAGGTGACTCCCCATAAACACTTGAATTCGTCGAAAGGTGTGATTCGCTGTCGAGAGTTAACAGGTGTCTCAGAGGCAGAAATTAAGACGGAACTGGCGTCCCAGGGTGTGACGGAGGTGCGCAGGGTGACGGTAAAGAAAGGTTCAGAGAGAGTGGCCACCAACACCCTCTTTCTGACATTCTGCAACCCTGTGCTGCCTCCGGTCATCAAAGTTGGTTACCTGAATGTTCGTGTTCAGCTGTATGTGCCGTCCCCGTTGAGGTGCTTCAGATGCCAGAGGTTTGGCCATGTCAGAGACCGCTGTTCTGGGCAGGAGGTGTGCGGTGTTTGCTGCAAGGCGACCCATGATGGGCCGTGTAAAGATCCGGCACATTGTGCTAACTGCGGTGGCGATCATCCCTCCTCTTCAAGAAACTGTCCTCTTTGGATTCAGGAATCCGCAATACAAAGAATAAAAACAGAAAAGAAGATCTCGTTTTTTGAAGCCCGGAAACAGGTTGTGGGCAGTCAGACGCCGACAGCTTCTTCCTATGCTTCGGCCGTAAAGAAAGTTCCCACAGTTCCCACTCGGTCAGTCTGCTGCCAGACTGATGAATTCATGTTTTCAAAGACATTGCAAGTAAGATCTGTCAATTCTGGTGGTAGCAGGTCCACCACCTCCCAACCCAAGTGAATGCCCCTGGTGGAGGCAAAAATCCGCCACCCCTCAGACTGCCCAGCAGTCTACAACATCTGCTGCTGGGCAGATTAAAAAACCAGCACCCCTACCTCGAACTCCTCTGTCCAGTGCCCGTGCGGGCAAGGGAGTTCAATCCAGTGTGGAGATGGTGGAGATGAGGAAGAAACCTCCACCGTCTCCCAAATCCAGACCTTCTTCACCTGTTGGCAGTCTGCCAGCAGGTCTGAAGACAGTCCAGTGAAATTAAGCAACAAATTTACACCTTTAGAAGCAGATGTTGATGAGGAGATGACCTGATCTCTCTCCTTTTCGCCCTCTGCACAGGAGCTGCAGCTTCTGTGTCAATCTATAAAACCTTCCGTCGTAGCTCTTCAGGAAACTCAAATTCAAAGCCAGAAGACCTTCACTTTTTCTGGCTTTAATATTCTTTCAAAACCTGCACAACCATCGACGTTGGGACTATCGGGCGGTGTTGCCCTTCTCATACACAAAACTCTGCTGTATAGTCCTGTCGCTCTGTCTACCTCCCTTCAAGCTGTAGCTGCGAGAGTCACTCTCCACAAGACTGTGACAATCTGTTCCCTTTATCTACCTCCTTCAGTCCCGGTTTGTCGTCAGGACCTTGTCAGTCTGATAAGAGAACTTCCTCGACCTTTTTTGCTGTTGGGTGACTTAACGGTCACAATCCTCTTTGGGGTAGTGTCAGTACGTCATCCAGAGGTCTGCTAATTGAGGATGTCCTTTCGGATTTGGATTTGTGTTGTCTGAACGACGGATCTGCAACTTACCTCCATTCTTCCACAGTTCACTTTCGTGTTTAGATTTGTCGGTCTGTGACCCCTCGCTGGTCCTGGACTATGAGTGGTCTGTCCATGACGATCTGCACGGAAGTGACCATTTCCCTGTCTTTTACAACCCGTCATAACTGAACACGTCTCTGTCTCTCAACATCTAAATTATAAGAAAACAAACTGGGATCTCCGTATTTGCAGCCACTATTTCTAAGGAATTCCAGGACACTGATTTTTTTCAGAGTCCGGACCCAGCTGAATCTCTGACAAACACTATGATCAAATGTGCTAAAGCCTGTATTCCAGTGTCTTCCGATAAACTTCAATGCCAAAAACACCCTGGTTCGATTCAGAATGCCAACAAATTTCCAAAGTTCGAAAACGGGCTCAGCGTCAGGTATACCAACGACCTTCGGGTCCCAACGCTCGAGCCCATCAGAAACTCCGTGCTAAATCAAGACACACTTTTAAAATCAGTAAACGTCGGTCCTGGAGAAGCTTCTGCTCCAGGCTGACATCAAAAACTTCCAAGAAAAAAGTGTGGAACATCATTAAGAAAATCAAAGGGAAGAACACCTGTCCCACTGTGAACCATCTCAAGTTTTCGGATTCTTTATAACAGAGAAGAAAGCAGTTGCTAATCTGCTTTCTTCAACCATTGAAAAGAATTCCTCCTCTTCTAATAAATCAGCCACTTTTGTCAAAAACAAAGCCCTAAAAGAAAAATCACCCTGCAACTTTTCATCCGACAACATGGAAGACTACAATCTTCCTTTCACGTTAAACGAGCTGAAATCTGCCTTACTTTCTTGCAGCGATTCCTCTCCAGGTATAGATGAAATTCATTATCAACTGTTGAAACATCTTCCGCAAATAGGTCTGAACATCCTGTTACAGGTATACAACCATGTGTGGACTACTGGTTTCTTTCCACCTTCTTGGCGAAAAGCCCTCATTATTCCCATCCCCAAACCTGGAAAAATCTTTCTAATCCATCAAATTACCGTCCCATAGCTTTGACCAGCTGTGTCTGTAAATTGATGGAGAAAATGGTCAATCCTAGGCTCATGTGGAAACTCGAAACCGATGGCCTTTTGGCGAAAGAACAGTGTGGTTTCCGCAAACATCGGACTACAGTTGACCATTTGATTCGTCTGGAATCTACACTTCGGAACGCCTTTCTGAACAAACAGCATGCAGTGGCAATTTTCTTTGATTTGGAGAAGGCCTACGATACCACCTGGAAGTCGGGGATACTTCATGATCTCCATGATCTGGGTTTTCGAGGTCATCTTCCGCTTTTCATTAAAAATTTTTTGGCAGAACGACAGTTTCAGGTCCGGGTTGGCACCACTCTCTCTGATGTCCACGAGCAGGAGTTGGGTGTTCACAGGGGAGCATACTGTCTCCTGCCCTCTTTAGTATTAAAATCAACAACATTGTTCAATCAGTTCAGCAGGGCTCAGACTGCTCATTGTTTGTGGATGATTTTGCTGTCTACGCAACTGGAAGCCTGTACCCGAGTGTCCAGCGCAGGCTCCAGCTTTGCGTAGATAAAATCCATCGGTGGGCGGATGAAAACGGTTTCACCTTTTCTCCAACAAAGACGCAGTGTACTCACTTTTATAATTTCCGTCAGTTTTTTCCAGATCCTGAACTTCAAGTAGGGATATCTCCCATTCCAGCTGTTAAAGAGGCCAAATTTCTGGGAGTCATTTTTGACCAGAAACTTAACTTTCTCAGCCACATCAAACACCTCAAAACTGCTTGCCAGAAAGCACTGAATATTCTGCGGGTCGTAGCGCACACCGACTGGGGCGCTGATAAGAAAACTTTGCTGCACCTCTACAGAGCCTTGGTCCGTTCCAAACTGGACTACGGTTGTGCTGTCTACGGCTCCGTAAGATCGTCTTACCTCAAACTCTTGGACCCTATCCACCATCAAGGGCTTCGTCTCTGTCTTGGAGCGTTCCGCACCACCCCTGTGTACAGCCTGTACGCTGAGGCAGGTGAACCTTCACTGTCCAACCGCAGACTGAAACTGTCTTTGAATTATTATATCCGACTGTTCTCAGAACCAGAAAACCCTGCCTATCGACTGTGTCTTTGACCCCCGTTCCAAAGTAAGTTTGAAAACAACCGAAATGTATTTCCGCCATTTGGTCTTCGTATGCAGCCTCACGTGCGGAATGCAGGTGTAGACTAGGAGTTGTGTCCGATTTTCCAAGTTTCGGATCAACCTCGTGGACCTTTTTCACACCAGAGATTCGTTTTGATCTTGCAGCTTTTCGCAAAGTCTACCAGCTCTCTGGCGTACAAGGCATTGTTATGCTGACCTCTGTTCGAAATTCCCATCCTATCAAAAAGTTTTCACTGACGGTTCCAAGTCTGAGGATGGAGTGGCCTGTGCAGCCTACTGCCTGGGGTCTTCTCAGATACTGTTGGAACATATACATTCAGATGCTTCTGTCTATTCTGCTGAACTTACTGCTCTGGTTCTGGCTTTGAAGATAATCTCACATTCTTCAAAGAGGGACTTTCTGGTTCTGTCGGATTCGCTGTCAGCTTTGGAAGCCATAGCTGGCCGCAACCTTCAGCATCCAGAACTTTTGCATTTCTTTGAACTTTTAGCAAGTTGAAAGCGGACAGTTACAACATTACTCTTGCTTGGGTTCCTGGTCATGTTGGCATCGGCGGGAACGAAATGGTTGATCGTTTAGCCAAGAACGCCACAAGAGAGAAACTGTCCACATTTATTCCCCTGCTCAGATGTGAAACCCAAAATTAACGTTATGTGAGAGGACCTCTGGCAGGAGGATTGGAACACACAGCGAGTAAACAAACTCTTTCAGATCCGTCCAAACCTTAAGGACTTCCTCCCATCTATGTTGGGAAGTCGTTAAAGAGGAAACGGTTCTGTGCCGGCTGCACACCGGCCATTCGTATTTTACCCATTCTTTTACCTTTTAAAGAGTGAAGAAGCTCCGTGGTGCATTCCATGTCATGCGCCACTCACAATGAAACATGTTCTTTTAGAGTGTTGGGACTTGCACGATGTGAGACACAAACATTTTACAGCAGAGTCCATGAAGATCCTGTTCAGGGACTGTCCCGCCTGACGTGATCCTTGAGTTTTTGAGAGAGATTAACATTTTTTATCTGATTTAAGATTTTACGGCAGAAAGATTTTTAACGAAGTTTCTGGTGCGTTTCTAGACGATGTCTTTTACTGAGATGTGTGAAAGGTTTTTTTTTTTTTTTTTTTTTTTTTTTTTTTTTTTTCAAATGACTGGTGAGTTGATTTTAACGTGGTGACAGCCCTGATGTGGCCCTTTGCGGTCGGCTGGGCTATAAGCAACATTATCTTATCTTTATCTTATGTGTGTGTTGTGGTGTGTGTGTGTGTGTGTTGTGTGTGTGTGTGTGTGTGTGTGTGTGTGTGTGTGTGTTGTTGTGAAGATAGTCATGCAGCTGAACAGCTCTTTTAGATGGTTTCCTTCCAAGTGATAATGCTGTTGCTTTAAATCACATATATATCAAGCAGGCTGTTCCTTGAGCAGTACATATGCCTAAGATAACCTGGACCCAGAAAAAAAACACCCAATCGGACTCAGAGCTTCATTTTTAGGGAATTATTTTGTTATTTAATTATTGATTGATTAATTATTATCTGGCGTAGTTTTGATGCCAAGTGTAAAATGTCGCTAATGGTAGGTTTTTTGGATTTTGCTGTAAGTCTAACGTATTTATTTGGTCATGTTTAATCAGTGTCGTTCTCTAATGTTTCATTCGTCTGACTGACTTGTTGCTGGAAATAATATTGCTATTGACAAAGATGGAATGGTTGTGTATCTGTGAACTGGGATCTCGTTGGCCAGAATGTATTGTGACAGTGTAATGTATGTGTGCCGCAGTCTGGTTGATGTGGTCGCGTCGACGTACATGAACTTTTGTGTCTTATAATACGGTGTGTGTGTGTGTGTCTGTGTCTGTGTGTGCGCGCGCGAAACATGAATTTGCAGCCGTGTGTGTCTGTATGCGTAAGTGTGCATGTGTGCTGGCATGCACATTGCATGTGCGTGCGTGCGGGTCTGAGTAGCAGCACCAGCAGCAGTAATAACAGTGGTTTGTGTTGTTGGCCTCGTACAAGATTCAGCTTTGTCTTGGCCGATTCCTACATCGAAAATTCGTACAGACAGAGAGATAGACAGACAACTAGCTAAAGAGACAGAGGTTGCTGTGGATTTTCAATTTGGTTCGGACTTCAAGACTACATTCACTGTCTAATGAAAAGCAGGTGAGAAAGTATCCTGGCTTTATTTTGCCTTTCATACAAAAAAAAAGTTTTTAATGTGTGTGTGTGTGTGTGTGTGTGTGTGTGTGTGTGTGTGTGCACGCGCGCGTGCGTGCGTGCGTGCGTGCGTGCGTGCGTGCGTGTGTGTGTGTGCTGTGTAAAATATTAGGATTAACTCATTAAAGCAACTCTAGCCGTGGTAATGGTCACAAGGTCACGACGAACAGATTTTGGTGTCTTTTCAGAGTGGCGGTGCAAAGAACAAGTGCCGCACGCAGTTGGTGAACTGTCTGGGCCTTCTGCCTTGTTAGCATGACACAATAATTTACTTCACTTTACTTTCGTGACGTTGCAAGTAGCAAATGAAGATGGTATGGCTCGAAACTTCTCAGAATTATGGTGTTTGAAATCTGTGCCAGTTTTGCTGTTTGTAGACTTTTTTTTTTTTTTTTTTTTTTTTTTCCCCTCCACCACCCCCGCCTTTACTAATTTTTTTTTTGTCTTTTATTTTTTCCTTTTTTGTTTTTTGTTTGATTTTTTTTTATACTCGTACTTTTCTTCCTTTTTTGGCTTTTTTTTTTCTTTCTTTTTTTGTAAAGGGGGTCCTTTTTTTTTTTTCCCTTCCTTTCTTCTCTCAGGTACCATGCAGGTCTGTATGATGTATTACTATCGATGTACATTATTTTGCTGATTTTAATGCTTTGGCGTTTGTTACAGCGCGTCAGGGTTTATTTTTGTACTAGTGTTTGGTGTAGTGACACTCTCACACTGTGTTTAACAAAAAGATACAAGGGTTATGCGTATTAAAAAAAAAAAAAAGAAGAAGAAGAAAAGATGAAAAGAAAAGGACGAGAGAGAGGCCCTGACATCTTCCAGGAACCATCCTTGAAACGAAAGACGAAAGTATGCAAGGATGATACTAGAAATACGCGAAGGATAGAGGGGAGGAACAAAAAATCAAGAAGAGAGAGAGAGAGAGAGAGAGAGAGAGAGAGAGAGAGAGAGAGAGAGAGAGAGAGAGAGACAGACAGACAGACAGACAGACAGAGACAGAGAGAGAGAGGGGAAGAGAGAGAGAGAGAGAGAGAGAGAGAGGAGAGAGAGAGAGAGAAGAGAGAGAGAGAGATGTAGTAAAGAAAGCGTATGCTGTTTGTAGACTTTGTGGTTTTTCAACAGTTTAACTTTACAACACACGTAAGCTAACGCAAAAACGCGTGTCAGAAAGAGCAAAGAGCTTTGTCCAAAGAAAAAAGTTGTTTGTCTCTGGTCACACGACCCTACCTAATTTTCTCTGCCGACCCTAGACTTTTTCTTTAATTCTCCTAACACACACACACACACACTTACACACACAAAGCAGTCAAGCTTATATCGAAAGTCGATTTTGTGGAAGACCTAAGTACCATGCTTTTGGAAACTACAGTAGATTGACGCTGGCAGTGACATACTTTTATTTTAGCTGCAAGTGTACGACAGAATTGCAAACACAGTTTGAGTCGTCTTTCTCCTTCTTGAGACAAACCGTTTTCTTCCAGCGGAAGTAAGATTTTGTCGTTTCTGTGCTGAAAAAAATCTTTTAAAAAAATCCGACCTACCCTATTTTTTCAGGCATGTTACCAGAGACAAAATACTTTTTTGCCTTTGGTAAGGGCTGCGTTTTTTTTTAGCAGATTATTATTATTATGCAGGGTCTACTTGTAAAGTACTGTTGGTTAAAAAAAAAAAAAGTTAAAAGGGGGGGGGGGGGGGGGGGGGGGGAGGAGGGAATAGATAGCAAAGACGTCAAAACGCCGATAAAATAGAAATGGTTAATCATTATACTTATGTCTTGTTCACACCCAGGTGGCCGCCGTGTTGATGGGCGTGGACACTGAGTAGCGCTTCGTCCCTGTCTTCTGTGGAAAGAACTCGCAGACTGTCGCCTTGTCGATTCTTGTAAAACAGATTGTTGCTCTCAGAAAGAAAGAACTTCTCGCTGTCTCTTCGAAAATTTCTTTTTGTTGTGTCAGAACTCTTTTTAATTCTGTCTGGTATGATCTTTTCTCCATGTACTTCTTCAGTTCATCTATCTTGGCAGCATTCATGTCGTTCAGAGACCAATCTCAAACTGAACCCCGAGAAAACATTGTCGGAAATTTATTCTGCCAAATAATTCATCATTCGAACTGTTCAGTTTATACTCAAGCCAGATTATGATGCACCCCTTGCATTTGCGTAGCACACTGACTGGATTGTTTGGTAGATCCGCGCATTAGTAGATCTGCACAGCAATATAGGTCTCCATGTCGATAGATCTATGCATAAACTTACTTTATTACTGAGTTTGTAAATGCACAGTTTCTGCAGGGTTTGTCTGGTTTGATTGATTTTTACTTTTTAAACTTAATTTATTTCATGTTTTGGCTTGTTTGTTCTTATGTATTTAGGGTATGTATGCTTGTATGTCTCTGTGTGTGAGTAAGGATGCTGATATGGTTCTCAAAAATTGGACAGAAGTTCAGACCATAGTCAATTATCGACCCAGGATCCTTTCAAGCATCTTTTATTGTGGAGATCTATCGACCTGCATCATCCTGCACGCTGCGAAACTGTCAAAATAATTATACGGGAGACCTGTTGATGCGGAGATCAACCAACATGGCTGTATCCATCCTGCATGCTACCAGAGCCAGATAGTTTTGCTAGTTTATTTCAGATAGGCATATTTTTCAAAACACATGCAATGTTCCAATAATGAAAGTTTACTTCTTCTTCTTCCTCGTTCGCCATCCCGTTAGATGAGCAGCCCGGTGTCCTCGATGAAGGCTGCCGTCCGTCGCAGCTCCTCCAGGGTGCCGTACAGCTTGGCTTCCACTGCTGTCGGTGTTGGCCAGTACTTTCCTCTTGATGCTGCATACGTCGTACAGACTTGAAGGATGTGGTCAGTTGATGAAAGTTTACTAACAAGTCTGATAAATTTTCCTCAAAAGCACACCCTTGTAACATTTAATGAACTATCATTTCGTGTAAAAAAAAAATAGTCTGAAAAATCTTATTGATTACTACATAAAAATTCTTTGATTCCTTGTTTTCAGAGCTCGGTTGCTGAACGTTTTGGCTTGAGCATAGACTGACTCAGCTAATGCCTTGGCCGTGTCGGCGTCTGTTAGAAGTCCTGCGACATGTTCCAGTCTTTATGCGCTTTTATCGCAACTTCAAAGTCTGAAACCGGGTGTCGTTTAGCCGGGGTCATGCCGCTGTTCCCCAGGTTCTTTGTTCCCCAGTCTCTATATTCCCCAGTCCCGGTGTTCCCCTCAAGAAAAATCGAAATTCAGTCCCTAAGTTCCCCAGTTTCGCTGTTCCCCACCCTGTGGCGATCCCGCTGTTCCCCATTCCCGCAAATCCCCGGTCCCGGTGTGCCCGCTGTTCCCCAAGTTTTTGCCGTTGGTGGTGTTGGTGGGTTTTGCTGACTTAAACGTTGTTACTGTTGTTTTCATTGCTATAGGCGAGGCAGTGGGAGGGCGGGGTGGGAGGGTCGGGGTATTGGGGGTGGAGCGAGAGGGCCGTAGAAGAGGGGTTTCATGCCGACTAGACAGCGCTGGAACCGGCAGGTCAGCACTTGCATGACCCCATCAGGTCTGTATAGACAGTCTAAAAGTAAAATGGCCCGTTGTGAAAGAAAAGGTGTAGCTCACGCAAAGTGTGATATAAAGGGATAGGAGTTCAAAGCGTAAAGAGAAGCACATCACTGTCAAAACCCTTTTCTGGCGTCACAAATTCATGCTTCCCGTTCTAGAATCATACACGATCGAAATATTCCGTTTTTCTTACTGATTTGACCAAGGAACTCACAGCGAAATTGCCCCCCCCCCCCCTCCCCCCCTATCCGTTGGAACAGTGCCGGGCAATGCGCCCTGGGGGCCACGCCAAGTGACACGCTTCGCAGACGACAGAAGGGCGATGACACTTCAATGAAGCGGTTAAAATGGGAACAACCTGAGTTGACACGCGTGGGGCACGTGCAACTCTCTCTCTCTCTCTCTCTCTCTCGCTCTCTCGGCGGGGGGTGGGGGGGAGGGGGTGGGCATGTGCATTTTTTTTCCCTATTATTTTGTTTACCTTGGGATGTGCCCGGCGCAACCTCTCCTTGTACAGTAGGGCCCGTACTGGCGCTAACGTGCATTGAAATCGGTTTGGGGAACAGCGCTACTGGGAACAGAGAACCAGGGGAACACCGGTACGGGAACAGCGGCACGCTTTTTCGGTCGGGGAACATCGACACTGGGGAACAGAGACACGGGGAACAGCGCTACTGGGGAACATAGAACCCGGGGAACACCGGCACGTTCCCGTTTAGCCGACAAACGAAGTTGTGCTCCCTGCAACTTGCCCCAATGACAGGACTTTGACCAGAGACCGCAATAGTGGTCATCATCTATTCGTTTCTACTTAATATCATAATAACAATCTGCATTAAACAGTGATAGTTGTAGAAAAAGCAGCAGCGTCAGCAATAAAACAAACAAACAAAAATCCACCACCAACAACAAAAGTGATGATGATGATGATGATGATGATGATGATGTTGACAGGCGCAGTTCCAAATGAATTTAGCCCAAAGCGCCGTGTGCTAACCCAACACGCACGCTCACGTCAACATGTGCATTCACACTAACAGACAATTATAAGACATACTACTACTACTACTACTACTACTACTACTACTACTACTAATGATAATAGATAATTTTGAAATTCATTGACTGAAACAATCTACAAATTAATTAACCAGTGTGCTTTATAAGAAGAATATCGGGATGGGTGTATAATTATCAAGATATGTATACTTATTAATCAAACATAGTAGCAACTAAAATTGACACAGGAGTCATTTTTCTGCGGGAGTCAATATTCTCCGTAGCCATGGGAGTCAATATTCTACAGAAATGAACCGTTCAGTTTTCTACAGGTTTTGGAGTCAATATTCTACGGAGAATATTGACTCCAAAACCTGTAGAAAACTGAACGGTTCATTTTTCTCCGGAGAAAAAAGAACCGGGGAGTCAAATTTCTACTGAGTCAATATTCTCCGTAACACCGGAAGTTAAATCATGTCTCGATTTGAATTGTCTGCTTTATGGAGGCTGCCTGCGAGGTGTGGATATATTGCATTAACCTGAAACTAGGGGAACGGGAATTTCTCCAGTTGTGGAGATCAGCCATTTTTTCACCCTCAATAATGACGCGGTCAGCGTAGATATGAAAGCTGTTTTCAGGCGTCGATGCTGCAGTCTGCAAACAGTGACCCCAGCGGCCCTAACAATCGATGCACATAGATCTGGTTCTGTAGAAGTTTCCGATGGTTCTCTAGTTGGGGTCATGTCGACGTAGCCCTCTAGTTGACTTTATGGAGGCAGTTTCTTTCATATTATGCTTTCTTTTGTATCTTGTCCTGCCCATGATAGGTCTTCTGCTGTGACTGGAAAGATCAGCCGCCATGTGTGTGTTGTGTGCGTGCGTGTGTGTGTGTGTGTGTGTGTGTGTGTGTGTGTGTGTGTGTGTGTGTGAGTGCGCGCGCGCGCACATGTGTGTGTGTGTGTGTGTGCATGCGTGCGTGCGTGTGTGCATGTGTGTGTGTGTTTGCGTGCTCGCGCGTATTTGTGTGTGTGTTTGTGTGTGTTCGCGTGGGCGCACGTGTGTGTATGTGTGTGTCTCTGTGTGCGTGTGCGTGCATGTGTGTGTGTGTGTGTGTGTGTGTGTGTGTGTGTGTGTGTGTGTGTGTGAGATAGAGAGAGAGAGTGACTGTGTATGTTCGCTTCTGTGTGTGTGTTCATGTGCATGTGTTTGTGAGTGCCCGCGCACTTGCGTGTGTGTGTGTGTGTGTGTGTGTGTGTGTGTGTGTGTGTGTGTGAAAGAGAGAGAGAGAGAGAGAGAGAGAGAGAGAGAGAGAGAGAGAGAGAGAGAGAGAGAGAGAATGTATGCATGCTTCTGTGTGGGTGGTCATGTGCATGTGTTTGTGAGTGCTCGCGCGTTTTTGTGTGTGTGGGAGTGAGTGAGTGAGTGAGTGTGAATGTGTGTGCGTCCGTGCGTGCGTGTGTGTGTGTGTGTGTGTGTGTGTGTGTGTGTGTGTGTGTGTGTGTGTGTGTGTGTGTGGTGCGTGCGTGCGTGTGTGTGTGTGTGTGTGCGTGCGTGTGCGTGTGCGTGTGCAGAACGTTCTTGCGTTCACATTTGACACACTGACACTAAGTATTTCAACGCCGCTTTTATTGATTCGTGGGGAAGAACTATGCATACAACACACGGCAAGCTAATAGCAACTAGAGAGAGAGAGAGAGAGAGAGAGAGAGAGAGAGAGAGAGAGAGGGGGGGGGGGGGCTTGTAGTGTACGTGCAGAGGCAGGTGGGTGATTGAGGAAGTGTGGAGACCGTAAGGAAGGGGGAGTGGGTGGGGGAGTGGGTGTGTGTAGTTGTCGATTATGCTTCGTTTACACGGACGTGCAACTGCTCGTGCAAGTCCCCTCTGTGCAACTACGTGCAACTACTTAATTGCACGAAAGAGCCCCGCGTAAACGCGAACGGTGCAAGTACCGTGCTGCAAGTGAGAGCCACCGACAGAATTAAGCCCCGCCCACGCTGCTTTTTTTCCAGGAACATTCCGCGATTTTCCACGAACTGCACGGACTTTTTCGGCTTGGCGCGAAAGTAACATCCGGTTGTACGGCGGTTGCAACTGTGTAAACACTGATGCAATTCACTGCAACTACTGCAACTGCTGCAACTGCCGAAAAAATATCGCTCTGGACCAATATTTTGCGACTACTCGTGCAAGTCCTAATCGGGTATTGCCGATTATTTTGAGCTATTTTGAGGACTCGCTGCAACTGTTGGTCTGCTATTATTCATGCTTAGGTATTAGTTGCCGTGCGAACGCAAAGGGGGTTGCACGGCTAGTTGCACGTCCGTGTAAACGTAGCATTAAGAGGAGCTGTGGAACGAAGACTTGACACTACACATGTGAAGGAAACTAGCTGGGTATAGACTGCAATGTGGGGTGAGTGTGACGGCAAAGGGGGTGGGGGAAGGAGAGAAGCTGGATGCAGTAGGACTGGCGTGGGGAGTAGGAAATAACGAATACAGAGAGAAGGTGTTGGTTGTTGAGGGGCTGATTTTCTGGTCATTTTCTTTAGGCTGCTACACAACAAAACAAAAGAAAATAGACAAATAAAAAAGCACGCAGTACCAGGCCTACCTAACAAAGCTTAAAAGCGAACTACACAGCTAATTTAGGTGTTCTTGGTCTTTCTTTGAACATGCGGCGTGTGACCATCAGTCATCATCATCTTCTTCCTTCTGCATGGTTTTCCACTTGTAGTCATCGAGCTTCACGGGACCCTCGTGAATCAGGATGTCCCGGCCTTTGGAACCACAATCCTTCACTCTACTCTTCGGAATCTCAATCTCTATGGCGTGGTCTGCTCGGCCTGCAGACTCGCGTTTTTCCCAGCCCCCGTCCCAGTTGTTCTGGCTGACGGCCTTTCTGCCTTCCTCTGGTGGCATGGTGGTCACGTACACACCTGCAGGGAAAGGAAAGGGTGATGTGTGGAAGACCCAGCCGAGGTTCACACTGAGAAAGGGGGTGTGTGTGTGTGTGTGTGTGTGTGTGTGTGTGTGTGTGTGTGTGTGTGTGTGTGTGTGTGTGAGTAGGTGAGAGAGAGAGAAAGAGAGAGAGCGTGTGTGTGAGTGTGTGTGTGTGTGCGAGTGAGTGAGTAGGTGAGAGAGAGAGAGAGAGAGAGAGAGAGAGAGAGAGAGAGGAGAGAGAGTAAGTGTGTGTGTGAGTGTGAGTGTGTGTGTGTGTGTGAGAGAGAGAGAGAGAGAGGAGAGAGAGAGAGGAGAGGGAGGAGAGTGCGCATGTGCATGTCTGGTGTGTTTAATTATGATTCTCATTTGTTGTGTCAGTGGCAGATGTCCTCCTCCTCATACACATACATCTATGCAAGTAAAAGTCACATATGCCAACTAAACGTGCGTGCACACACACACACACACACACCACACACACACACACACACACACACACACACACACGAAAACACGACATGCACTCACATAAGCACTCACATAAAGACATCTGTCACTTCATCTAATACCATATTTAGAGAAAAGGCGTTGAAATGGGTGTGGGTATGCAAGCTCGCGTGCGTGCGTGTTTGTCTTTGTGTGAGTGTGTGTGTGTGTGTGTGTGTGTGTGTGTGTGTGTGTGTGTGTGTGTGTGTGTGTGTGTGTGTGAGAGAGAGAGAGAGAGAGAGAGAGAGGAGAGAGGAGAGAGAGAGAGAGAGAGAGAGAGAGAAACAGAGAGAGAAACAGAGGCAGAGACAGAGAGAGAGTTGGATGCTGTGAGAGGGGGTGGGGTGTAGACAGAAAAGACACACACTAATCTCACCAGGGCCGTGAATGCCATCTTTGCTAGGCTGGATTGTCCTGGTTTCTTCAATGGCTTCCTTGCCCTTCTTGTCAGTGTAGTGGTACACCGTGACTTTTGTTTTGCTCTCCGACGTCTTGCTAGAGTCTGGATTCTGTTCATCTTCCTCCACTGAAAACAATAAACAACAAAAAAAAAAAAAAAAAAAAAAAAAAACGACAACTACACGAGCACAGTGCAGTGCGAGAAACTGACATCAATATACAGTGCTTTAAGAATACATACACATGAACACAATAAACAACAACAAAACATATGGGGAAAAAATTCAAGAAAAGAAAATAGCAGAAAAAAAATTAGCGACCACATCATCTCATTTACCTCGCTACCGAATCATCTCCCTCGCTTACAGCCCTGATGTGGCCCTTTGTGGTCGGCTGGGCTATAAGCAACATTATCCTATCCTATCCATCTCCCTCGCTTCGTTACCCACACACTTAAATCGAGCGTTCAAAGATGGCTGTCCGCGGCAGTTTTGCGATTATTGTTCAGCTGGTCAATAAAATTACATGGCAGGCCTAATTTCTAAAGCAACCAATTATATGAACACACACACACACACACACACACCACACACACACACACACACACACACACAATACGCATGTGTGCCTGATTACCATGGCACCAGAGAAAGTCAGAAAGGAAAAGCGTCCAGCTATCATGAAAGAAACATCCTGAACAGAGAGGGAGAGAGAGAGAG
>CM031608.1:89813306-89824097 GCA_018398815.1 Conus ventricosus | reverse complement strand
AGTCAACACATTTTTGAGCCAGACCACAGACCTGAATGCGTGAAGGATGCATTTGAAGCACACACAACTCAAGGATAAAGCAGGTAAAACCAAAAATCCCAAACGGCCAAAATAGGAAAGGAGGAAAACGGCCAGAATACGAATAAACGTACAGAACAGAGAGCAAAGTTACGCTTATTTACTTCACGAGACACAACAATCTAATTACACTTTCGACCTGCAGATCCTTGTCAGTCGACTCACGAATCCCGGATCCCATGACCGGGATATCCTGATACACAAAAGTTCCGTGAAGCTGGGTGACTACAGGTAACCCTCGTTCAGTTTTTACGATTAAATACAAAACATCTCAAGCGACAGTACCCTAAAATGATCTCTCCGACTTGCTGGAGTTGGTTAAAATTACTCCCCTTTCTGTACTCCATCGTAGTTTTCTGTGATACTGTTTTCAGCGTGAATGGGTAGTGAGTGTTTGTGGCTCGAAGGTCGTATGGAGAAATGACGTAAGCGTACCGCTGTAAAGACACTCGTGCTTTTACAGTGCAAAGGCACTAAGCGTGAATTGCGGAACACCATATGGACCTTAGCCATTAGTTCTTTTGCAAAGAGTGAATCGGACGTGGTAAGCCGGTAACAACAAAGGCAGCTGATGGCACGCCGCCATTTTTGCATTCTGACAAAATATCTAAAATCACCATGCTATTTTGTATACGGATATAAACAGTGAGTTATAATTGTCTGCACTCGCTGTTTTAGTACCTGTGACCATTTTGGCATTTGATTACTAAAATGGCGGTCAACACCAATGTTGTCATAGTCACTCATTTATGAACTCTTAACCAGAAAAGAAAAGAAATTTTGCTTACTTTCAGATTGGCGCTCAGTCGTCAGTGTCCGGTCTGTGGAAAAGGACTTAGACCTACTTGGTAGCCTCAAAATTTCCTCAGAGAAGCTCGCTTACGCCTGCAGTGAGGACGTCTTGCTTATATATGTGTACAGGTGGCATGTAAAATGATATACGCCTATTGAGCGACGCTCCACCTAGCCTTCGACCGGATATCAACAAAGGACATGTCACAGCAGTGTCGAATGTTGAACAACGCCCAAAATAACCCCCCCCCTCTCTCTCTCTCTCTCTTCTCTCTCTCTCTCTCTTGAAATCGGGAAAAAACCCAGTATTTTCGTTTTGAATCTTCGTTTCTCGAGAAAAGAAACCCTCGTCATTGCTTTACAAGGAACGATTTTCAAACCTGTTGTGCAACCTTTTAGAGGAGAAGACTTCCGAATAGATGAGACTATTGTACGTTTTGTTGTACAAGTATGAGGCAGTCGGACCTAGATGGAAAGACAGATAGGCTACACAGACAGAAAAGACAGCGTACAGGCGCGTAAACTTTGTGGGAATTCGTTCATTTTTCAGCTCAGCATTGGATGCTAGTGGTCATGAATCTATCAGCAATCGTTCCTTTCTAACGGGTGGGGAGGGAGGAGGGGGGTAGGTGGAGAGGGGGGGAGTGAGAAGGCTGGGCTGGGTGGTGGTATATTTGGGGGCGGTGCGAGCTTTGATTACGGCAGGTGCTTTGTTATTGCTGGTCGTTGTGGTTCTTATTTGTTTGTTTTGTGTATTTTTGCGAGATTAAACGTCATGGGTTGTTGATTAGGCCCATACATGCTTTAGATATTAAAAATGAGAAGAATAGAAAGATATCATTACTACAACTAATTATTATTATTAGAGTTGTGTTATTTTGACGATGATGCTGATTAATCATCCTCATTGTTGTAAAAGACGCGATCATGGTAATTAATGATAAAGAAATCCTTCGATTAAAGAGGGCAAGACAAATAATTTTTACATATGACCCCATATAAGTATCCATATTAAAAAGTAATATGTAAAATGGCACAAAATACTTCTGTTACTATTTTTCTTTCCCACTCTACAAGTATGTAGAATAGAACAACTCATGTGTTCCGCCAATTCCTCCATCCAGGACTTTATCATACAGGCCTTTCGCCTTGGTCAATGGGCACAAAGATTATGATGGAAGTAATCATAACAAATACCACTTGACATATGGAACACACACACAGTCACTCACTTTCTATATAATATATATATAATATAAATGTGAACAATTAAATAGTGAGAAAAGCAAGCGCAGACTGAACACCTTCCATGATTTTAGTATTAGCAAAGATTTGAACTAACAACAAATTGAAAATAAGAATTATGTGAGAAATTAAAATAATATGTTAGAATTATGAAAACCCATCGCAAACAGTTTGAAGGAAGCACCAATATTTCTCTCAAATGCAGATCTATCTATGTTGCGTAAGCATCTGTCTTTCGTCCGCAAATAGAGACACACCACAGTCCATAATTCTGTGATGTTCTCACCACAAGGTTCAAAAAGAATTCAACAGCACCCCCAAAGCAGCCAGCGAAGGGTAGAAATGAAACAAAGCGAAAGTGTGATGAGGATAAAGTTGCTGAAAAAACTAAAGACATTATGCAAACAGTATAAAATGTAGGGGACAATCTTTGAGCCTATGCTGAGGATTAATTAAAGGATGCAAGGGAGATCAAAAGATATGGAACAGTCTGAGTGGTCAGCTCTGCTGTTCAATAACCTAGCATTATTGTCACCGGCTAAGAATTGAGCAGAACAACCTTTACTTGGATCTCCTAAGAGACGCAATCTCCCACTGATCGATCAAACAATACAATGCTGAACAATTAAATAGTGGGGAAAACAAGTGCAGGCTAACAATTCTTCCATCATTATAGTAATGACTTAGCGAAAATTTGAACTAAAAAAGGGGAGGGTGTGTGTGTGTTGAAGATGAAGAATATGGGAACATAAAATTGAGAAAATATATCATAAATATGAAAACCCTCACTAGCTGCATAAGGGAACAATCGTAATCCCTCTCGAAGGCAGATCTATTTATATTGCCTGCTCCTAGGCCTTTGTCCGCTGGATCGGACTCATCAGGGAGACACGGTTGGTTGTGTCTGTCCTCTTGGCGTCAAATAGAGACACGCCACAATATATACTTAGCCACAAAAGAAACGCAAACGATGGGTCCATTCAATGTACTCTCATGTTGTTGACATTTAATTGCAACCATTGAAATGAATTGAATGAAACCATCGAGTTTCTGGCTTTAGTGTTCTTATTGTTGGCTGAAGCAAAAAGTGGTCACGTGTCATGAGAGTCACGGAGAGGGTCAGTAACGAGTGTGTCCCCCCGAGCGTTGATAACAGCCTGACATCTGGCGGGCATGGAGTGGATCTGATGGTTGACAGTGGTCATGTTGACGTTGTTCAAGATCTGCCTCAGTGCCTGCTCTAGCTGACGGGCTGTGGTTGGCCTCGGCTGAACAGCATTCAGCTCCCGTTTGAGATGGTCCCAGAAGTGTTCGATAGGGTTCAAATCAGGGCTCAGCGAGGGCCACTGCAGAGCTCTGATGCCCTGTTGCTGCAGGAAGTCTGTGGTGACTCTGGCAGTGTGTGGACGAGCATTGTCCTGCTGGAGAGTGAGGTGGCCGTGCTGCTGGAAGTGGGGCACAACAACAGCCTCAACACCTGGTCAATGTATTGCTGTGCAGTAACGCCATTTCCGCGACCAGGGCCAATGTCTAGGAAAATAGGCCCAACAAGCTGGCTGAGGCTGATTCCTCCCCATACCATGATGCTCGCACCTCCCCAAGCGTTTGATCTCGTGGACGTTGTTGTTGGCATACCTCTAGTTGCGCCTCCTCCACACCCGGATTCGGCCATCAGCATGATGAACACAGTATCGGCTCTCATCCGTGAAGATAGTGCCCCTCCATTGCCGCCAGTTCCAGTTCTGGTGCTGCTGGGCTCGTTGCAGTCGTTGTTGCCTATGTCTTGGAGTAAGAACAGGTCGCCTTACGGGACGCGGCAGTGCAGGCGATGTTCTGTTAATCGACGCCGCACAGTTTCACCAGAAATTGGTGCACCATGTCTGCCAATGGTGTTTCTGGCCGTTTCCGTTGCATAAGTGAATGGCTCACGCAGGTGACGGCGGTGAATCGCCCGATCTCTGTTGCACAGTCGTTACACGGGGTCTTCCGCTTCGTAGGTTGTCCCGAGCGTCGCCATTTGCCTGGAACCTGGCCCACAAACGACAAATTGTAGAAACAGCCACGCAAACGCAGCTGCGACTTGTGCAGCACGGTTTCCGGCTTGGAGTCGCCCTATGGCTCTTTCTCTGTCGACGGCGCTCAGTCTTGGCATTCTGGTCATGTGGAAGTGATTGCTTTGCCAGGGCGTAACAGCCTGGCTTTTTATTCCTAGTGATGTGTGAATACTGTTCAGCGAAAAAAGATTGACATGACTGTTTGCATTCGCCTTGCCATGCAAAAACGCACTTCCACGTTCATGACCCCGGTGTGAGCTCATTTCTAGTGACACTGACCTGATTTGCACGTGCTGCACACTAGGTCTAATGCTGACTCATGACCGCACGGAATATATGGTCACAGCGCACCTACAGTGCCATTAATTATATTCAGCCCTACCTACCCCTCCATTTGCGTTCTTTTGTGGCTCAGTATATATATATATATAACAAACTAATAAATTCCAAGGATAAGTACTGAGGACCTATTTCTCCCCCTATTTCTTCAATCTAAGACATAAGAGCAAGCTCCCCTATTTCTTCAATCTAAGACATAAGAGCAAGCTTTGTTTATAATTCAATATATATATATATATATATATATATATATATATATATATATATATATATATATATATAATATTTTATATATATATATATATATATATATTTGAGCACTTAAAAAATTGTTTTAGGCATTTTAAATATACTGATCTATATATATACTGATCTATATATATATATATCTATATCTATATCTATATCACACACACACACACACACACACACACACACACGCACACACACACACACACACACACACAACACACACACACACACACACTGCTGCCCATCTTCACCCACCATTAGAGTACCCAAAACCCTGCTGTCACAGTCGTTTTTTCAGTGCAGTTTCGAAGTTAGGACGCACATAATTCTAGAATAGTGAAGAAAATGGACAAAGTTCATTGATCAGGTTTTTCGTGCAAAATCTCTCACATAGGCGATTATTTGTCTTGTATATTTTCTAGGATAAGGAAATATCATGGGTGACAAACTCTGACAGATCGCATTTTTTTTTTGGGGGGGGGGGGGGGGGGGGGGGAGGGGGGGCTCCAACCAGAGCACGTGCAGTTCCCTCAGTGATCACTTCTTTCGAATTTCTATTTCACCACTATTTCTTCTCCCTCATCCTTTCCCTCTCCCCGTCCCTTCCTCTCTCTCTCTTTCCATCTCCCCCCTCCCCCTCTCTCTCGCTCCCCCTCCCCTCAAACCCCCTCCTCATCTCCCCTACCTCTCTCTCGCTCCCCCTCCCCTCAAACCCCCCTCCTCATCTCCCCTACCTCTCTCTCGCTCCAACTCTCACTCCCTCTCTCTCTCTACCTTCTCCCTTCCTCCCGCCTTTCCCCTCTCTCTCCATCTTTGCTAGGGCGGTAATTTTCTCTGTTTCGTTTATTTTGTTAATTTCCTCTCCCTCTTTATCCCTCCCTCTATCTCCCCTCTCCCATTCCCTCTCGATCACCTCTCTCTCTCATCCTCTTTTCACCTCTCTCCCACCTTCTTCTCATCTCCCTCTCTCCACATCTGTCTGTCTCTCTCGCTTATTTTCTACCTCCACTTTTCCTTATCTTACTGTCTTCTATTCAAATAGGGGCACGGAGAAACAAGGAGTCGGCAAAGGGCACATCAAACAATCAACCAGAATCAATGTGTAAATATTGCATGCGCTCCAGTTATTCCTCCTCTGCCCCCACAGTCGGGGTCCTCCTCCTGTTTTTTCCCCCTCTCTTTTTTTCTTTAAAAAAAATCATTTCTTTCCTTTTTGTAGGCAACAGTTTATCACTTGAACATTCTGATAGGTGCATATACGATGACATATTTCACCATTGACTTTCGAGTTTTCTCAAATCCAGCTCTTTTTCATACATGAACTGAATGTGAATAGGAGTACCATATCGAAATTTTCCAACGCACATCTTAGCTATAAGAATAAGGTGATTGATATATCTGATCATTTTTTGCGTATAGCCACTCTTTTCCGTAATTCCAAGTAAAGCTTCAGTTCTGGCTACCACTATGTGAACATTAAACTTCTGCAAAATAATATTTTCTACACATGACACACAGGTTTGATTTTATAACAGTCAAAGAAGAAGTACTCAACAAAATCCACTTCACCCCTTTCAATAGGTACATTTATTATCAGTAGCTAGGCCCATTTTAAACAGCAGTATGTTTGTCGGATAAATATTATGTAGGATCTTCCAATCTAACTCTCTAAGTCTGCTTTCTGAGGTTGCTTTTATGGCTAAACTCCAATAATTTTCATCCAAAGTGATTCCGAATTTATTGTGCCAAAATGTTTCACAAGAGGGGGTACAGTATAGATCTTGAGTTAAGTGAATGCGAAACATCTTTGCTGTTTTCAGGGAGATGTCATTGAAATTAACATATTCTTCCCTATGTTCATCAAAAACATAACCTGGATTGGCCCTTAGAAATGATGATACAGCCAGATAAACCACCATATACTGCATGTAAAGTTCAGCGGAAGGCCCTAAGATTTCTTCGACCTCTCTAAATGTTTTTTTTTTAGGTATGTATTGTGTTATTCAAAAGCCACGTTTTAGTAGTTCCGCCAAAAAGTTGAGGGAATGTCCTCCAGACCTTTAATTTTTTTAAAAATCCCAACAGCTGAGTTTAAAAAAGAAAAATCTTTTCCAAAGTTGAAAAGTGTGCCCTTGGAATCCAGGACCATTTGCATTCAGCTAAGCCTCAGACAACCTGACCAGCCATTCACATTGAAATGACTGCTGCAACACCCTCATATCAGTCATACTTAACCCCCCCTTTGAGAAGTCATTTATAACTACACGTCTTTTCACTTTTTCAAATGCTTTTCGATTGCAGTGTTTCTTTCTCCACAACAGCGCGTTCATTTCCGATAGGCTTTTTCTGGTAATGAAATTACTTTCATTACATATATCAGCTGTGATACTAAAAAGCTTCTTAGCCAATCAACTGCCCTTATTACGCTTATTCATAAAGGGAAAGATCTTTCAAAAAGAAAGTTCTCAAATTGGAGGCCAATTTCTATTACCAACACGGACTACAAGATACTAGCCAAGTGCCTTGCACATCGAATTAATAACGTCATCCCACTAATAGTCAATGAGGACCAAGTAGGTTATATTAAAGGCCGTAGTATTGCATATAACCTCAGACTTATTGATGATAGAATGCTTGAGGATAAAGAATAAACCAGGGGTATTACTAGCTTTAGATTTTACAAAAGCCTTTGACAGTTTTCCAAGAAATTCATGATAACTGCTTTTAAACGATTCGGCTTCGGGGCTAGTTTGTCAAGTGGGTAGGTGTTTTAATGGCTAACACCAGAAGCAGAGTTGGATATAATGGCTGGATATCAGAAGATTTTGATGTAAAGTGTGGCATCCGACAGGGGTGTCCTTTTTCTCCCTTGCCTTTGTCATAGCCATAGAATTACTTGCTATTAGACTTCGACATGATAAGGGTATAAAAGGTATTGATATTGATGATTTGTCTGGTACTGAACATATTAGAGAAGAATTGTGAAAACTTATTATATGCGGACGACGTGTCTTTACTTCTGAAAGATAAAAACGATATAGTAACAGCACTTAAAATATTGGCTGCTTTTAAACTATTGTCTGGTCTATCTATTAACAGAACAAATTCAGAAGCCATGTGGCTTGGGCAGTACAAGGACAACAAGACGGAAGGATTTGGTTTGCGATGGGCTAAAGATATCAACATTTTAGGTATATACTTTTCCAGTCTCAGCCCTGCTTCAGAAATTGAGAACTGGACAAAAAGAATACGCATAATTAAACGAACTATTTTTGTTTGGGAAAAACGTAATTTAAGTAATTTGGGCAAATCTGTGTCATAAAAAGCTTTGTAGTATGACAGATCGCGTATTCATTTGCTTTCAGTTTCGACGTGGCCTATCGTGTGGATTGGACAAGGAATAACATCACTGCAGATATAGGGTGATTCACAGCCTATATGATAATATATGGTAAGCTATAGCGCAATGACCATGTGATATGTAACATTACAAAACTTTCGTGTCAAAATTTTCCAAACCAAGAACATGGTTCTTTCACAGTTAGACATAGCACGGCTACAACATGTCTATATAGCTGGAAACACACACACACACACACACACACACACACACACACTCACACACACACACACACACACACACACACACACACACACACACACTCTCTCTCTCTCTCTCTCTCTCTCTCTCTCTCTCTCTGCCATATTAGTTTTTGTGACTGTGGACGCTTAACAAACTGTAGAGAAACATGTCCAAACGCGCGCGTGCGGGCACCCACGTACACACACGCACGTATACGCGCGCGCGCGGCATCTGACTTAAAGTGTCTTTCTTACAATGCGACAGGTGAGTGTGTCATTCTTAGGAACTCAGTTCTCTGAGTCGACTCGTCGGTTAAGTACCTGTCTACGTAAAGGTGACGAGCTTCTAAATTTGTATCCCGCACTTCCTGAGTCTACCAACAGCTGGTGTGTGTGTGTGTGTGTGTGTGTGTGTGTGTGTGTGTGTGTGTGTTTCCAGCTATATAGACATGTTGTAGCCGTGCTATGTCTAACTGTGAAAGGACCATGTTCTTGGTTTGGAAAATTTTGACACGAAAGTTTTGTAATGTTACATATCACATGGTCATTGCGCTATAGCTTACCATATATTATCATATAGGCTGTGAATCACCCTATATCTGCAGTGATGTTATTCCTTGTCCAATCCACACGATAGGCCACGTCGAAACTGAAAGCCTGCGCGTTCGTGTCTTAGCCAAATCAAAGATTGTACATCCATAGTAGGGCGTGCTATCTTTGGCCGAATTAAGAGAGGTGAGGGAGGGGGAGGGGGGGAGAGAAGAGAGAGAGAGAGAGAGAGAGAGAGAGGGGGAGGGGGGAGAGAGAAAGGAGAAAGAAGGAGAGAGAGAGAAGAGAGAGAGAGAGAGAGAGATGAGAGAGAGAGAGAGAGAGAGAGAGAGAGAACATCTACGTCTTGTTGAGACGAGAGATAAATGACGGCAGGGCGCGCAGATAGCTTTGCGGGTAACAGGGCGCACGGATAGCTTTGCGGGTAACAGGGCGCGTGGATAGCTTTGCGGATCACAGGGCGCGTGGATAGCTTTGCGGATAACAGGGCGCACGGATATCTTTGCGGGTAACAGCGCGTGCGGATAACAGGGAGCACGGATAGCTTTGTGGATAACAGGGTGCACGATAGCTTTGCAGATAACAGGGCGCGCGAATATCTTTACGAAAACAGGGTGCGTGGATAGCTTTGCGGATAACAGGGAGCACGGATAGCTTTGTGGATAACATGGCATGCGGATAGCTTTGCGGATAACAGGGTGCGCTGACAGCTTTGCGGATAACAGGTGCGCGGATAGCTTTGCGGATAACAGGGCGCATGGATAGCTTTGTGGATAACAGGGCGCACAGATAGCTTTGCGGATAACAGGGTGCACGGATAGCTTTGCGGATAACTGGGCGCGCGGGATAGGTTTGCGGATAACAGGGCGCTTGGATAGCTTTGCGGATAACAGGGCGCATGGATAGCTTTGTGGATAACAGGGCGCACGGATAGCTTTCCAAATAACAGGACCGCGGACAGCTTTGCGGATAACAGGGTGCGTGGATAGCTTTGCGGATAACAGGGCGCTCGGATAGTTTTGCAGATAACAGGGCGCGCGGATAGCTTTGCGGATAAGGGGGCGCCTGGATAGCTTTCCAGATGACAGGGCGCGCAGACAGCTTTGCGGATAACTGGGCTATCAGATAGCTTGCGGATAACTGGGCTATCAGATAGCTTTGCGGATAATTGGGCTATCGAATAGCGCTGCGGATAAGAGGGCGCGCGGACAGCTTTGCGGATAACAAAGTGCGCAGATAGCTTTGCGGATAACAAGGTGCACGGACAGCTTTGCGGATAACAAGGTGCGTGGATAGCTTTGCGGATAACAGGGCGCGCAGACAGCTTTGCGGATAACAAGGTGCGCGGATAGCTTTGCGGATAACAGGGCGCGCGGACAGCTTTGCGGATAACAGGGCGCGCGGATAGCTTTGTGGATAACAGGGCGCACGGATAGCTTTCCAAATAACAGGACGCGCGGACAGCTTTGCGGATAACAGGGTGCGTGATAGCTTTGCGGATAACAGGGCGCTCGGATAGTTTTGCAGATAACAGGGCGCGCGGATAGCTTTGCGGATAAGGGGGCGCCTGGATAGCTTTCCAGATGACAGGGCGCGCAGACAGCTTTGGCGGATAACTGGGCTACAGATAGCTTTGCGGATAACTGGGCTATCAGATAGCTTTGCGGATAATTGGGCTATCGAATAGCGCTGCGGATAAGAGGGCGCGCGGACAGCTTGCGGATAACAAAGTGCGCAATAGCTTTGCGGATAACAAGGGCACGGACAGCTTTGCGGATAACAAGGTGCGTGGATAGCTTTGCGGATAACAGGGCGCGCAGACAGCTTTGCGGATAACAAGGTGCGCGGATAGCTTTGCGGATAACAGGGCGCGCGGACAGCTTTGCGGATAACAAGGTGC